>CM031695.1:16929462-18129462 GCA_018466805.1 Hippocampus abdominalis | reverse complement strand
AGTGGACAAGGAGGATGGTGGCCTGAGTGCACCTGCACCAATCGGGAGTGGTATGACCAGGTAAGACATGCTTGGGGTCCTCATACCCATTCATTAACCCCCCTTCAAGATAGAGGAGCTAGGATTGAGGTCTTTGGGTCTTGGCACAGCGAATGGTTCTGATAATGGTTCATTAACGCGCTTCAAATCTTGACGAGCTAAAATTGCGGTTTTCTTTGGGTCTGGGTGCAAGTAGTGGTTCTGATACTTGTTCATTAGCCCTTTTCAAATCTCAATGAGGTAACATGGGGTGGTATGCTTGGGCTTTCAAGTTGGGAATAATGGTTCTGAGATGAGTTCATTAACAAATAAACTACGATTGAGATTTTCTTTGCGCCTTGGTGTAGGGAATAGTTTTGATTGCAAATCATGAACCCACTTCAAATTTAGACTAGCTAAAACTCTGAGTTTCTTTGGGACTTGGTATAGGGAATGGTTCCGATACCTACTCATTAACCCTCTTTAGTTCTAGATTAGCTAAAATTGGATTAGCTGTTCGGGCCTTGATAGGGAGAATTGTTCTGATGCCCATTTATTAACCCTCTTCAAAACCAGGCTCAAAACATACCTATTCCAGTCTGCTTAATGCCATTTATTATACTGTTGCTCCCTGTTTGCAAAGATCCCCCCTACACAAAATTGTAAATGTATTATTATTATTATTATCCCTCCAGTAAACCACCATCAATGTTCTTGTAATCCTTCCACTTTGTCATCTCTTAGCCTTCCCATTGACTCTGACTGTGGTAGGCAGCAATGTGGGAAGGACAGAACAGGACTGATCCAGTTTGAGTGCACACATGGAGATCATGTTTGTGCATTTGATGACTAATGCTTATAGATTGGAACACGCCTTGGCTTCTGTGCTGATTCAGGTGTCGTAGGCCCGAAAAGAAAATGGTGCATTTTTGTCAGGAATGCAGTTATGTAAAGCTGAGAAACGCGAAACACTTGACCGTCGCCTCGTGTCTCATTTGGATGAGATGATGAAATGCCATCGCTTGCATTCGTATCGATGGACTCCATTTTATACGGCGACGATCCCGATTGAATGAATGTGTCCTCTGCAACGCCTCACGCCTGTAAGCCTGCCATGCATCCAGCACAGATTATGAATGAAACCGCCACGTTACATGCGTTACATTTTGGGTCATAGTGTATTTACATGAATGACAATTGCAGTAAAGGGGAGGTAGGTGGGATTTACAAAAAAAAAAAAAACAAGCCGATGCTGCCTCCGAAGCATTAATTAAACAAGCTGCACGTATGTGAGCTGAAGCGGGGGGAAGGGCCACGCTTGAGCATGAGATTCAAGGAACGGCTCCTTGCCATGCATGAGTATGTGGCAATGTGGTGTGGAGCCGCCGCATCGTCCGTTTTTGAGGGGGGGGGGGGGTCTTTTTTTTTTCATCCCATACGCCACATTTTAAGATGTGTGCGCGAGGCAGTTGGAGCACGGAGGTGAGAAGAACATGAAGAAGCAGCAGCAGCACAGGGGCAAAATGGAGGCTGAGTTTTTCAATGATGCCCCTGAGCAGAGACGCAGCCTGGATAGAGATAAGGAAATGCGGTGCCTTTTTCCCCTCTCCCCCATCTATATACTCTGCTTTCATTTCACACATCACAACAATGTGCGATTATGCAGGCAAGTACTGTGACTTAAGTCAAACGTGTAACTAATACCTATTGCTCATTTGAAGCCAACATGATCAAAAGCCTACTGAATTGTTTTTCTTTGCCAAATCCTGATCCTTGTGGTCATAAACATACATCATCAACCTCTTCTACCCATTGTAAAAACAATACAGCCTATATGGCAAGCACCTTTAACATTTTAAAAGCTCAGTTTCTCGATCTGGAATATGGCGTAGAATACAAAGGACGTTGGAATTTTCATTCAAGATATGTGTCGCGTCATTGTGACGAGACGAAACGACAACTAGCAATATCTGTAAGTCAAACATGAATGAAACTGCTATCGGCAACGTCACAATGACGTCATCTCTGAAATGTCAAAACTAAGTTGCAGACATCTGATAGTGAATTCCATATATCCGCAACATCATTGTAGACATCTGGAACTCCAATTTGAACTATCTACAGTGTGATTCTGATCAGTCCAAATTTCAGTTCAAGATATCTTTAATTCACGGCATCAATATGGTGGCGCCCCCTTTTTGTTTCTTCCTCAGAGAGAGTGTGTGTGGGTGTGGGTGTATATAGAGAGAAAGAGCGAGAGAGAGAGAGAAAGAGACGTATTATCGTTTTAAATGGGCAAAGTGCCTGACAAGTCAGAATCAAATTGTAGATATCTCAAAGTACAGTTTGACCATCGATATCTACTATGTTGATCTCAAAGTACAGTTTGAGATATCTACCACTCTGTTGCAGATGTCCAGTTTGACTAATCTCAACACGTTTGTTAGTTAACTCAGTTGCAAATTCCAAATGTTCAAAATGCAAATAACAATGTCGGAAAAACATAGTTAAATCTAACATTACTCATTGAAACAAAAATACCCTCTCGAAATCCTTTGGTGTCATAAACATACACCAAGAAGATTCTGCCCTTTCTAAAATCTATACAGCAAATACGCGATGTGCCATTCTATAAGGATAAGCTGGAAAAAAACATGCAGGAATTGTGTGTTGATATAGTGGGTTGGAAACAAGATAAATAAACCAATAAATGCAGGCGCTGTGGCGAGGTGGAGGCGTTGGCGGTGGTGGTAGTTGTGGTGGGTGGTTAGGTGGGGGGTGTTGGGTTATGTAAGAGGAGGGAGTCGGTGGTGCTGTCATAGAGGGAGAAGGCCTCTGACAGCGTGGACGAGCATCTGTCCCTTCAGCCCTTCAAATCAAGCCAACCTTGTACGAGCGAGATGAACCCCGGCCCGGCAAACTGCTCATCACCGAGAAATGTGATGAGGAAGGACCCCTCCTTCCTCTTCCACGGCTAACCTATAGCAAGCCTGCAGAGCGGGTTAGAAATTAAACACGCCCAAGCACATCGAATGCACTTTGGCTTTCATAACAAGTCGTGTGGCGGACCGGAGGCAATAACCTTGCACCGTCACTCCCAATGTTTTGCGCAAGACATTGATAACATCATTGATGTTGTGTTCCGTCGTTTGGATATACTGTCAAATGCCTCCTGCGCAATGAACGGTGAACCCCTGTAAATCTGTGGTATTTAAAGTTCCCCTATGTTGAATCCAAATTTAAATGTATTGAAGCACAATTATTTAAAGCACAGGTGTCAAGCTCGAGGCCTGGGGGCCAGATCCGGCCCGCCACGTCAGTTTATGTGGCCTGCGAAAGCAAATCCTCTGTGTCAATTTGCACGATCCATGTTAAAATCTGGACTGAAATGTCAAATCGTCGTATGTAATAAGTAACATTGAGATATTGCATTCATTTTCTGAACCTATTTACACTCACTTTAACAATAATTTCACAAACGATTAACGTTGACTTGACAGATTTCAAAACAAGTCATCCATCAATTTCTTGCGTGCAAAAATTAATGCAATGAGATGATGAATCATTTATTTGTTTTCATGTATAGCTAAGCCCCCAAATTTTCAAAATTATATAATGACCATGGGGCGGCCCGGTGGTCCAGTGGTTAGCATTTCGACCTCACAGTGCAGAAGTACCGGGTTCAATTCCGGCTCCGGCCTTCCTGTGTGGAATTTTCATGTTCTCCCCGTGCCTGCGTGGGTATTCTCCAGGTACTCCGGTTTCCTGCCACATTCCAAAAACATGCATGACGCGCTGATTGAACACTCTAAATTGTCCCTAGGTGTGTGTGTGAGCACGGATGGTTGTTCGTCTCTGTGTGCCCTGCAATTGGCTGGCAACCGGTTCAGGGTGTCCCCTGCCTCCTGCCCAAAGACTACTGGGATAGGCGTCAGCACGCCTGACGACCCTAGTGACGATAAAGCGGGTCAGAAAAAGGATGGATGGATGGATATAATGACCATCGTCTACTAGCTTGTTGCTCACATACAATACAAAACACTATCAAACAACTTCTACTTCAACACACATAGAACAGCATCGTTTTTCCCAAAAGAGAATAGCATAGTTAAACACCAACATGTTCAACCACATTGTTATTTATTTATTTTTGCCACATCCGAATCTGGCTCAAAACAAAACACAAATTTTGCATAGCAACACATAGCAAAAAAATCGATGCTCCATGCCTCGACTACCTCAAAGCCGGGGCACTTATCTGTCAAGGTTCTACTGTCTATAAAAAAAGTAAGACCACAAGCTAGTGAATATTTGTGTTGAAAAAAAAAAGACTGGGCTGGGGAGAATGCTAAATGATGAGACAAAAAAAAGAGCTGACAACTTCCAAGAAAATGAAAACTGCATTTAAGAGACGACCCTACTTAAAATACAAGTTTATGGCTGAAGGTGATTCTGACGCACCAAGCCCACTCTGCTTAATTAATATGTCGACAGGCTTGCAAATGAGCCGTGTGGAGCCTTTAAAAATGCTTTGGCAATTTGGAGTTGTGTTCTGGATTCAAATCAAGGCAGAAAATCCAGGGGTTGCCCCCCCCAAAAAAAATCCTTGCTCCTATTTCCATTTGTCAAGCAGGCTTTTCTGCAGTAAGCACAACACAATTACAGAGTAGACGCGAAGTAACAAACTTTAGGTGTCATTTTCGCCCCGGCATTTCAACCAACTACATTCAGCACAATGCTTTCATTTCATTTCTTTCCTCTGTTTGTCAGTCGGTCCATTAAAATACTGTATTGCTTTCCATGAAACTGGTCCATGGTCCAAAAAAGGGCTGGGGAGTGCTGATTCAAAAGACAGGCTTTTTGAATGTAAATTTGAGGCCATATCGGCAGCTTCAGTCAGAAATCTCCCCTGGTTTTTCCCCCCACGGCCGCCAATCTGTCTTTGTGCAGCTCTGTAGCTATGATTGCTCTTAAACATTCATGAGATGTTACTTTATTTATAACCAGCCAGGCTCATTTTTTCCGCCAAAATCCTCTTTTGTTTACTACCGGTCCTCCGTAGTGTTTGCATGTGGCTTGGTTTTCGATTAATTCACAGGCGCAGTGGGCGTTCCGTGTCGAACACTCCCATAGGTGATTACCACTTGAAAGCCCGAAGGCCTTGATCAGAAATGCTTGCGTGCGCGCGCGCGTCTTCCTCAGTCACATTGAGTTATCGTGTCACCGGCGCGTACATCCGTCTGATGAGATTTTGTCCGCACTGATGCGATTTGCCCTTCCTTGTAACAGCATCCGGGGGTATTAACAAACGGCCTTGTCATGTGCTAAATGTGAGAACGTCTTGCGCTTCGTGCCATCTTGAAACATTTGAATTAGTTTTCTCCTTCCATAGTATGACCAGATAATCATTTTTAAAAAGTACATATATATCTAGATATATATATAGATATATCTATATATCTATCTATATATATATACATATATATATATATATATATATATATATATATATATCTATCTATATATATATATATATCTATATATATATATATATATATATATCTATATATATATATCTATCTATATATATAGATATAGATATATATATATATATATTAGAGGGTGGAACGGTGATCGATTGGTTAGCACGGCCGCCTCACAGTGCAGGGTTCGATTCCGGTGGATGTTCTGCTTGTGCCTGTGTGGGTTTTCTCTGGGTACGCCGCTTTCCTTCCACATTCCAAAATCATGCATGCCATGTTAATGGAACACAATAAATTGTCCGTAGGTGTGATTTTGAGTGCGAATGGTTGTTCGTCTATGTGTGCCCTGCGATTGGCTGGCTGCCTTCTGCCAGCCAATCGCAGCCCGCCCGTGACCCTCGTGAGGATAAGCAGATTAGTAAATGGATGGATGGATATATAGTAGAGTTGGCCCGATCCGATTGACATGATTGGAAATCGATGCCAATAACATAATTTTCAGCTGATCAGTGTCGGCTGAAAAAGATTGGATTTTTAAATGTTCCTAATTTCTAATGTCAGCAATTAAATAATTTTACTGTTTTACTTGATTTCAACGACTTCTGATTGACAGACATATGCGAAGGTATCATCTTGAGATACTTTTATTAAAAAAATAAAATAGAAATTAAGATAATTGAGACAATTTGGTTGTGGCCTACCTTCATTGCATTGCAGTGGTATTGGAATGGGATTCAAAATCAAGTGACTGGGGTGCAAAGAAATTTGATTGGGATCATCTCGAATAGATAGATATTGTAATATCTGTTTGACCACATTGAAGGGCATTACAATATATTTGTTGTCCTAGACAACAACAAAATAGAATCCAGAAGTTCGACAGAACGGCTTGGCATTGCATACTGCCAAATTGGATTTCAAACACAAGACGGAGCTCTATGGCTGCACATAAACCTGCATTACAAAATTCACTTCTTGAGGGGCAGGATATCTTCTTTATCCTCTGTGAAGAATGATCAACATTACTCCAGCTTACCGAGCCGTTGTGACCATCTTCTTTTATGATGGAGTTGAGCCCAGCAAGGGTTAGTTATTATGATCATATTTATGTCCATATTTTTATATTTGTATTGTTTGGAGATTGAACCTCATGCCGTCGTTTTATGGGCAAGGTGGCATCATGTAAACACAACCATCATAGTAAGGATGAAAATCTGTTTCACCATTTATTCAAAACACTTGATTTACATCTTAGAATAATGCGCTAGTCGAGTCTTTGTCCTTACTAGTGTAACAATGTTAAGTATATTAAATATAAATGCTCAAACAGCTTTTTATAAAATGAGGCAAAACTGTGCACTGGTTGGTATTTGCATGCTACCAGTCCGCCGACTAAAATGCTACTTGTTAACCTCTCCAGCTTCAATATGCCATACTCATCTTACCAATACCCTAGGTGTCTTACGAGGAAGGAAAAAGAGCAAACTACTGTAGCAGAATGACAAAGGCGCACTAGTAGAACAACTGTGTCTTACTGGTAGTGGTTTTTTTTTTCATTCCTGGTAATGTTGTTTTCCCACTCTGAGTCCCACTTTTGGTCGACTAGTATGCAATTCAGCCTTCCTAGTAAAATACTATGCCGCACTAGTAATACTACTAGGACCAACTAGCAAACATGTCACGCCCGAGTAGCCTCCTGGATGCAACAAGTAGTCCCAAAATAGCCAGTAGTAGTTTTGCCTCACAAGGTACGTAGTTGTTACAGTAGTATGTCAAAGAGGTCCTTCTAATGCGCAATACTGGAAGCCAGCCGACATTTTCAACATAAACTCAGAAGATGTATGTCATTATTTCATATTTTGATGGCGCCGCAAGACCGGCTGCCTTTACAGCAGCGCCTTAATATTTCGAGTTTCATCTGTTGCCGAGCCATCAGTGTATTTGAATGATTTGAGTGCTAAAAATGATGTTGTATCCAAGAGACACAGATTTTATAACGCAATCATAGATTCATTTCGGTACGTATTTTCTAATGTACCGTTAAGTCTGTCTTGTGTGACTTGTTTCATACTAACTAACGACTTTTGATTATGTTTGTGCTTGGGGGGATAGTTGCTGTTACATATCAGGTAACATGACTATTTCTCTTCATATACCATATCAAAAATTGTATTTTTTTGTAATTTGTAAATTCATATGCCTGGCGTGGAAGATTTTTAGATTTACCTCAGTGGAAACGCACAATTTTTAACTTTTTAAAAAAAATTTATGAGCATTGTTTTTATCCATCAATACATGTCCTAACTTCTGTGATCCTTTGTGATGGTTATAAAATCATGAAAATTATTTCGATTAAGATTCAAATCTAAATTTTTCAAACAATTATTCATTGATTTCAAAATGTAGGATTCATTCAATCACTGAAACACAACTACTCAAACTCTTATCATCGCATCAAACCGATTCATATCTCATAAAGTTGGACACATTATTGAACACTCCATTCTTATTGTCAACCACAAATTGACCTTGTAAATATCTTGTAAATATAATTGTAAATATGTGAAATTCAAGACTAGTAGTGTGTGTGTGCATGCGTGTGCGCACGTGTGTGTGAGTGTGTGTGCGTGTGCGTGTGTGTTCTGCTAGACCAGGGGTGGCCAACCAGTCAGAGACTAAGAACCAATTTTTTTGACTGTGTTACTGCAAAGAGCCACATCGCGCACATGCACGCGCCCACGCGCACACACACACACGCACACGAGCTGCAGTAGTTACTTACTACTTGGGTCAGCTTGTTACATTTGACCAAAGATCGACTTTTGAAGCGACGAACCTACCGTCATCGACCCGATTGCGCACGTGCAAGCATACACACACACACACACACACACGCACATACACACACACACGCAGGCACGCACACACACGTGCGCATACGCAGGCACGCTCAGACACCGAGATGAGCGAGAGCCGGAACTTCACTGAACACGGGCGAAATCGAAACACACACCCCGTTTCCTCCTCCCAACGCTCGCGTTCGACTTGGGACCGCTGGCTTCGGGTCGATCGTGATTGAAGTATTGGGCACTCCTACCTTTAAAGCTGACTAGCTTAGCGCTGAGCACCGTTGTTTGCGCATGAGCGGTGATTCAATTATCATCTGATTGGTTGCCCTGTATGTCAATCCGGTGATTCAGTTGTCATCTGATTGGTCGCCTTGCATGTCAATCAAGTAACGGGCTTGATGATAGGCTGACGTAGTTAGTTCTGTGTTTTCGATGCTTGTCATGTGAAAGCCCGGGAGCCGCATTGAACCAGCCAAAGAGCTGCATGCGGCTCGCGAGCCGCAGGTTGGCCACCTCTGTGCTAGACAGTAGCGGAAACAAACTCCACACAGTTGTTCTGCAGTGTACTAGTGTGCCTTAGTTTTTCCACTAATGCATCTTACGGAAAAGAAGGTCACGGGGAACAAAGGCGTTCAGTCATTTATTGCACAGTAATCGTTCTACTACTGTGCTAAAACGGTCTTCCTATTGAAGACAAAAAGCTAACTAGTGCATAGACAGCTCATTGCACTAGTAGGATGTGGAATAAATGCTTTGTTTGATCAGATAGTGGCCCCCATCCCTGGCAGAAAGGAAAAGGGAGGGCATCGGTGTTTGTTTGCTTGCCTGCTTTGTTTTATGTTTTTGTTGTTGTTTTTTTTTGCTGATCACACTAGCGACTGGCCTAGAAAAACGACAGCACGCCGGACTCCTGAATCAGCGATGGAGGCGGCAGGAATACGAGCTGCACACAAGGGACTTTGGGTGGAATTGTGGGGCAGTGTTAAATAAAATGTGGCTATTAATTAATAGAACCTCAAAGAATTGCGTGTTGGGCAATACACACACACACACACACACACACACACACACACACACACACACACACACAGCCGGACTCAATTGAAGCATTTGAACTCTGCATTGATTCTTGGATTTGTCTGTGAAGAATTATCCTGAGCGATTATCCTGTGGTGTCGGATGTGTTGGAAGTGATTTTTCCTCTTGGATCTATTTGGGGGAATGGCTGAGTTGATAATCTCAAATATACCTGTTTTAAGTAAGCTTGGTACACACATAATGATAAAAAACACATTTCTCTCTGCCATCTAAAGTCAGCAAAAGCCCAATTGTCAGATGCCGCTGAAAAATTATTATTCATGATTATGCTGTGTTGTGCGGTGTGTTTGCAGTTTTTCCCCCTTTCTGGTCCGCTCATAAAAGTTTCAGGGCTGAAAATCGGAAATGTTAAAACTAGGGCCCGATCAGTCTGGATTTTCATTAGCTTTGTTTTTTGTTCTCATGTGCAAAAATAGTTTCTTGGTCGATTATTAAAAGTTTTGCCGAATCTACTTGGCCGGCTAATCAATCGGTCGGGCCGCCAGTGCCATAATAACGAGCAGAATTGTTTGGGTGTGTTCAACACTGATTTCAGGTTATCCACGGACACCATGATTTTTCCGTGACATTGAAAACTATCCAGGCCATATTTAATCCTTTTCACCCCCTTGCCATTAAAGTCGGCAAAATCCAGAATCTCAACTGTCTTTCAGAGACTATCCTGAGTGATAAATATGTGTGTGGGTGTGTGAAATTTTTTTTTCTTTCCAACGATTCTTGGATTTGTCAGTGAGACATTATCCTTCATGATTACGCTTTGTGATTATCCTGTGGTGTTGGGTGTGTTATTTTACTATGCCAATCTCCTAGAAGAGATTGTTACTTTTAAACCTGTTCAATATTTAACCCGTTCATGCACTGTTTAACCTGATAGAATGATAAGCTGTCCACTGTAGTCACCGCTGTCCCTGAACGGGTTAATCTTTTTATTTGTCTTTAACACCCAGCTCAGCCACGCCACTGATGCCATACACAAAATTTGAGCATTTTCACAGACTTCTGATGAAAGTCAGCTAAAGCCTGAATCATGGATGTTAGTAACAGATTATTGTTAATGATTATCCTCTGTTTTGAGTTGAAGTGTTTCCCTCGTCGATCTGCTGTTCTAGCCCAACAATCGTAAATGTGTCCCAGTTTAATATCTGCGATCGCAGACTGTTAGGTCTGGCCAATTAACAGACTTTGTGCTTGTGACATGAGCCGGGTCAGCCACTTCAGAAGCATCCCGAATCCCCCTTCGCTTACTAATCTTTCTTCTTTGTAGTTTCTGAATTCCCTGTGGAATCAAAACCACACTGCCTCTTGCAGGTCAATCCCGGTATTACGACTTGACGTGGTTACCCAGGGACTCACGATTGGCGTTGGAGTTGTGGTTCTGTTATGTGTGCTGTGCTGCACTAGCTGCCATCTCAAGTTGCTTTGTTGCTCATGATTTTCCTCATGGTGTGCCGGGTGCCTTGTCTTTGAAAAATCGCCTCGGATGTTAAAAGTCGCTCCATGTTGTGTTCCAGTGAGCCAAACGCGAGCATCTTCTGCACGGTAACATTCCCCCCCCCCCCCACACGTTACCGAGGCTTGTGTACAGATCACAATCGATACGAGTGGAGAGCTCCTGAAGCTTTCTGACTCCTCTTCATTTCTGTGGGGGTGTGTGGGTGCTTTCAGAGCTGCTTGCGCTTTTATTGCTTTCATCCGCCATTTTATCAGCTCTTATTTCGGTCACAGTGGAACATCAAGAAGAAACATCTTGTGATCGCAGCTTCTGGTTCAATCCAAACAAACTTGCTTTATTCGTAATATATTTAATATAAAGCCTATTGTATATACTTTGTGTTTCGATACATCGCTTAGATAAGTTGAGTGCTAAACAAGTGCACGTTTCCAGCATTGCTTCATGGAACGTGAAAAATTGAATTGATAAAGCCACAGATTTATTTGCATTATGGTTGGAATGTAATTTATGACTTATGTTGTACTTGCTTGGTCGAATGTGGTCAAATTGTCGTAGTGAATGCCTAAAAGACTGCAAGTCTAAGTGTTTAGTAAGTTCGCAACGCTAATTGAAGAAGATAAATAAACTCTTTCAAATTGAGTCATGATTCATTTGCCAAAACATTGATGTATAATAAATCTCATTGTTTATTGTAATAGAAATGAGCTTATTTCTTCTCTGCACCTTTATCCAGATCTGCACCAAAATGTAATGGAGTCTTTCTTGACAAATGACTCCTCCACAAAGTTTCACAGATGTCCCCTTTGTTGTTTTTGTTGTGTAATCCTGCCAGAAAGCAAAAAAACGAGAATGAATGAAACAGAAGCCCATGCCTGTTTGCCAAGTGTGTTACTCATAAAATTATGCAAGTAACAGTATTACACGTTTCTCTCGTGTCCTAACTTGAGAAGCACATTTCTCGTGTCGATGCTTTGGCATGTGAGCATTCAGCAGTTTAGCGTCCGTGAAAATATAAATGGAAGGGATCTATTTTTAATGCTGTCACATCCACCTGTGACCAGTAAAAGAATGAAAGAGGAAAGAGCTTTTAGGGCCCCGTCATACTTGCTTCTCATCAGAGCTCTGGAATATTCTGCTATATTGTCACTGGAATTCATACTTTATGGGCTGGGGGAAAAAAAGAAAACTGGAAAAACGCTTTTATAGTTCTTACCTGTACTGTTCCTCACCTGCATGAAGTTAAAAATAAATAACATAGAGTCCGAACCACCTTACAACGTGTCTTGAAGGAGATAACGAATCTGTACGTTACAACAGTAGTTCGTTGTAACCATTTCCGATAAAATGTCCGCCAACTACGGAGTATAATACGGAATGAGCATTTATAGAGGTAAAAACATGAACATGTAATACAGTGTAAACATGTCAGTTACAAATGCAGTCAAACCTCGGTTTTCGTTCATAATCTGTTCCAGAAGGCTGTTCGAAAACGGAATTGTGCGAAAACCGAAACCACGCTCTGTTTAAAATAAAAATGTTTATTGAACACGTCTGCTCACAATGGAAAGCAACACAAGGAAGCGTCACTTCCTCGTCTACCCGAGGAAGCGTCACTTCCTCGTGTAAGGAAGGCGAGAGGAGTCAAATGATGCATTCAAGTGCGCTCAGTTTGTTCGAGAACCGAAATTTGTTCGTCATCCGAGGCATAAAAAACTCTACATTCTTGGTCGAAAACCGAATTGGTCGAGAACCGAGACGTTCGAAAACCGAGATTTGACTGTACCTGTATGTGTATATGAAAAATATGAAAAAAAGAAAGATTTTTATAAGACATGAAACAAACAACTCTCAACTCAACTGTATTTATAGAGCACTTTCAAACAGCCATCGCTGCACACAAACAAACAACGGTCGCGTTCCAACTTCATCTCTGAAAACATTCAGTCAGCAAATGTTTACCCGCCATAGGCAACTGTCGCCGGCAAAGCCAACTGTCGTCAATTTACGTAGTCTCGGTTGAGATCCCTTTTGAAAGTGAGAGACAATTTCAGCCTTGACAGACAGCGAGATTTGCTTCCATTTAGCCGTCCTTTCATGTTTTTAGACCATGTGCCTGTCACGCTCCGAACGAAGCGAGGACGTTTATGCTTCGTTCGAAGCAAATACTGTTTTCCAACATGACAGTGCCATGGCTCCGTGAGTTGTGGCATAGAGTATAACAATGTACCAAGTCAATCGGTAGTGTTGCTATGGCACAGAGGGGAATCCCGCGCTGTGCGTTTTGTTTCTAAGCAAGGTCACGTGACAGTTAGCTTCGCAGGGTCCGTTGCAATCAAGGCGTTTTCACTATTTTGTGGGGAAAATCTGGATGTTGTAATGAAGTTTACATGACAAAGGTGTTCGATGTCAGCAAAATCGACAAATGGAAAATGAATTATGTAAAATCGTGACTTTGAAATGTGAACTTTGTAGGGGTGAAAACGTAAACGTGTTACGTTGGAACCGAGGTTGGGCCGAAACCTCCTCTCTCACGCCCGCGACCCTCATGAGGATAACCGGATTAGAAAATGGATAAATGGATTTTAATGTTTTCACAAAAATGTGCCATTTTTGGTGTCTCCTCTAAATTGAGGATTTAGGATTCCTCCCGACACCACCGTTAGGTACAATTCATATGCATATCAACGTACAGTTTTTTGTAATACAAAATTTACACATTGAATTCCATTCATCCATCCTTACATCCATTTTCTTCCATTTATCCAGGGTGGGAGCAGCAGCTTTAGCAAGAAGTGCAGGCTAATAATTGATGCTGCCTAAAGAGACACGAAATAGTGGCAAAGCACTACTTTTCTCAGAACGAAAGTCATCGAAAGTAAACACAGTTCCTTGGCACCGAGATGACAACACGATTATGGCAAAATTCGACTAAATGTCTAAATGAAGCTCCTTAACTCAATTCAACATAGCTTCTTGGCACTAAGATGCCATTGGATGACAGCAAAGCAATATTTTCCTTGTATGTTTTTATTTCTAGAGTTTTTCCCCCCAAAATGTGCAAATGTGAGAATTTATGATCTATCTATCTATCTATCTATCTATCTATCTATCTATCTATCTATCTATCTATCTGTCTGTCAAAAAAACATGGCAGTGAAAATATATCCTGACTATGTCCATTTTTGAGCGCCCAGTGATGGCTTGGGAACGTGTAAACCTATGTTTGCAATTTCCTCGCTGCATTTTTCATGCCTTGCTGCAAGTGTACAGTACATGACACAGATTTCACCGTTTGCCGTGAACTCGTGCACGCATCTTTAATTCAATGTAGCGTATGCAGTGTGCTATTCTGGATCAGGAACATTGGCGTAGAATGCACCACCGTGTACTTATTTTTGTAAATATTTCTTGCTTGAGTGAAGGTGTGTGTGTGTGTGTGTGTGTGTGTGTGTGTGTGTGTGTGTGTGTGTGTGTGTGTGTGTGTGTGTGTGTGTGTGTGACAGAAGAGGACTTTTGGCATAGCTGTTTTGAGTGCCATCTCGGTCTAATGCATTATCCAAGCAGGCCTTCAGCCATTTGGTCTGGCCTCTTATTTGTGTGTGTTTCAGTGTTCTTCCATTCTGTCATCTTCCTCCTCCTCCTGTCTCCCCCCTGCTCTCCTCCTTCTCCTTGTCCTCTGTCCCCCTCCTACATTTTTTATGCTCGGTCTGGATTCGAGAGGAATCGGCGGCCGCAGCAACACGCTGCGTTGTGTCTCTGTGTGATTGCTACACTTGATAATATATGCATGTAGGTAGCGCTTTTACACAGATGTACTTGTGTGTCTGTTTATGTTTTAATGAGAAGCGCAAATTTTATCCTTTAGGTTTTGTTGTTTGTACTTGTACCAATTTAGGAGAAAATGCAGAATACAGTAAACCGTGGTTTATCACGGGGGATTCATTGCTGACGTACCTGTATTAGTCCTCCAAATAGTTCAGTATCAATATGTATCGCGATGGGCTACGTAGCATCTCATCTGCCTTTCAGCCATATGGCAGTCTGTATAAAAGAAGCAGAAAGCTGGGAAGAGGACTGAGATCCACCTTCCGCCTCTCAACCTATCATGGCACATTTTAACATCAAATCTACTTTTCATGAATGGCCGAGCTTCAACAACCACTTTTGCGGTGATTGAAAAATTTGGATTGCAGTTGAATTGAATACAACTTTATTGTCAAATGTGCTGTACGTATGTGTAACATACAGCACAGATGAAATGTCTTCCCCCTCAACATAAAACAGCACAATGTGTCACAAATTACACCCCATCACAATGCACACACAATAAGATTTTATATTTCAGGGTTTTGAGTGAGCGGGATGCAGCTGAACACCATGCCCCACCAGGCCATAAAAAATACAATTTCACCGTATAAAAAAATTCATATGTACCAGTGGATGAAAAAGTGAAGCTTGTGGTAAAAAAAAATTGTATGTGAGCATTCCCTAACACACACTGTAGCATTTTCATTTTGAAATGTGCCTGATAGTTATTTTTTTCCCACAAATGCTAGTTTGATATTTGTATACAGCATATCAACATGAATGGACTCGAGAACAGATTTGCTTCATGTTGCAACTTCTGACAACATCAAATTTAATCTGGCTTCTATCTTTACAAAATACTTAATGTATACGCATATTTGTCAGACAGTCAAACCTCAGTTTTCGAACGTCTCTGTTCTCAACAAAATCGTTTTTCGACCAAACTGAGCGCACTTGAATGCGCCACTTGACTCCTCTCGCCTTCCTTACATGAGGAAGTGACGCTTCCTCGGGTAGACCAGGAAGTGACGCTTCTTCGTGTGGCGTTCCATTGTGAGCAGACGAATGAAAAAAAAAGATTTGTTTAAAAAAGAGTGTGGTTTCGGTTTGCGAACAAATCGGTTTTCGAACAGCCCTCTGGAACGGGTTATGGTCAAAAACCGAGGTATAACTGTATTTGGAAATGATGTGTTTGACATGTTCATATTTAAATTTGCACGTGAGGTGAGAACAGATATTCATTCCAATCGTTTTAAATGCCATTTATTTGACTTTTTCATGGTTGTGATTCCTCCTTATTAAAGGTTTAATATGTTTAAAAATAAGATGACCTAAATTAAGCCTTTTTTCGACAGGTAATTCTTAAAAAAATAGTATCACTATTGACTGATATGAAATATAACTACAGTGATACACAATTCAGTCATAATGAATTGTATATTTAAACACAAAATATTCACTCAAACTGAAGAGATTTGTAAATCTACTACTAGCTAAATGCTAACACGTGAACCGTGATAGACAGGCTACCAGAAATTCTCAACTCAACGCTGTGTACTGTACATGGAGCAAACATCATTTATACAACAATAAAACAACAAATTAATGACAAAGGCAGTAGAAAGCACTAAACAGTAAGATTAAGATCAAGTCGGAGGCATGCTGTGTCAAATTAGCATAGATGAGATGGGGAACTCCAAACCTTCAAACAAATAAAACTTGAAGGTGTATGGACCAGCAACACATACATACACATACAAACGGAGCAGACATCAGTCACATTCATATAATGTCAGTTGTCTGCTCTATGAAAACAACAAATACAGTATTGAAACAGCAAAACGTGGCACTACACTGTAGGTATGCGACTCCAAATTTAGACTTGGCTGCACACTATAAAAATCCATTAAAAACACCCTTTTTTTAAAAAAATCTGCAATATTTCAATGACAAGGATGACGAACCCTGATCTAGCCAGGCTTCACTGTCTTATTATTGTGTCAAGGTTCAACATAATCTGGAAAGCTAAAAAAAAATAAATTATGCTGTACGTACATCAAGAAGGATCTCAGTACAGGCAATATTATTAAGGTTCTATCTTTAAAATTGCTGATGGTTTATTTTACAATAAAATCTCATCATTTGCACTGGTAGAGAGAAAATGTTCTACTGACCCCTCCAGATGAATTACCGGTGAGCGGTGTTGTTTTCCTGAAGTTGAGCTTCTGACGTAGGCTGCAGTGACATCACAGGCTCCCTGTCAAAAGAGATTTGGGATGAACGCGTGCTTGACTGACAGACAAGTTGGCTGCGAGTTGTCCAGCTC
This sequence comes from Hippocampus abdominalis, assembly GCA_018466805.1. Lineage (NCBI taxonomy): Eukaryota > Metazoa > Chordata > Actinopteri > Syngnathiformes > Syngnathidae > Hippocampus > Hippocampus abdominalis. Next base: position 18,112,428 of record CM031695.1, on the reverse strand, counting down.
ACTGGGCCCGAGGCACATAGTTGTATTGATAGGATACGTTTTTGTTTTGGTTTTTTAATAGAACTGCGGTGAAATAAGCGAGGTGTCCAGAGGTTGGCTTTAGTCACATACATTCAAATCATATAGAAGCATAGAGTCTAACAGCTTCAAGATGTAAGCACATTTAAATGGCAAAAATCAAGGAAGTCAAGTGAGTCCACACTAGATTTTAAGCAAATCGAGTCAAATTCTGACTTGGATTAAACAAGTCAGTCACTCACAACAAAGGTTCGCATTTCATCCGCTCTATGTGGTCAAACGTGCTGGTTGATCCACGCTGAACAACATTACAAATCACAGTAGTGGGCCTCTTGTATTTCAAGAGCTTTATTGTCACTGCACTGCGAGCAGAGAGCTCGCAGATCTCGATCAGCCCGCTTATAAAACCCAATATGGGCCGTTGCGGATTAATATTCGCCATTAAAATGTCCAATTATGTAATCAGCCGAATCCAAGCTGTGCATGTGCTCAGTGGAATATCTCATCAGACGGCAATGATTGAAAGGGACTGACTGTGAAGAATGACTCCGTCTGATTTGCAAGAATCCTTGGAAGATATTTTGACTTTCTCTTTTTTTTTTCCCCCCAATGCCATGTTGATTTTTTTTTCCCCCCAATGCCATGTTGATTTTTTTTTCCCTCTCATAATTCATCAAATGAATCCATCCAAAAGTGGTGAGAATGTACAACATGAATTGATCAGCAGCCTTGTACCGTATGGGCGCACGATTTGGATATGTTCAGCGAGGACATGACAGCATGGTGCACAAGCGGTTAACATGTCTGACTCGCACTTCTCGAGTTCAAGGTTTTCCTTTGGTTCACTATTGACAAATTCATGTTTTTTTCCCGGGAAACATATCCCCAGCTTTTCACAGAAAAACTCACCTTGAATTTTTTTTGTGCCCTTTTCAAAGGGATTTTTAAGTTGTAGGGGAGCTTCATTCAGTCAGACCGTAGAAATGTGTACTGGAAATATAGTGGCTTGCCATCATCTTGTAGCATCTAAAGACAATAATAAAAATTCTTGGGGGAGCATAAATTACTTTGAGGTGTCATTCCAAATTATAAACATGCTGATTTTCTGCTGACTAAGAAATCTAGCGCTGTTTAGTTAAATACAAAGCTATTATTCTGCCGTATGATTTGATACATAGGTTAATTGTACCTTCTGCCATCTAGTGGAAGAGATTTATTTGTTCTTTCTGACGCTATATGTCACTGGCATAGAGAGATGAAAACAGAGAAAAATACTACGGTACTTTTCACACACACAAGTACAATTGGATATTTCTGGACTCGTTTCCTTTTCTTTTTTTCCTCTTTCCCTCTTTCCCTTGAAGGTGACATTTGCCATCCAGTAAGCCACAGGGTGCATTTGCAGCGCCGCATGAAGATGAGGGCGGCTTGCCAACAGCTGTGACGGACTATTAATTAATTACTCTCTTGTCCGTGTGTTGTGTTGGGGAAGACGAGGTAGGGGTTTAGGGGTGGAGGGGGTGGGGTGGCTCAATGAGGGGCTGACAGTCACAATCACGATGCTCAATCACGGCCACGCTATCGGAGAACTTTAACGCTTTAATGGAGCAGTTTTATGGGCTTAGTAATTAATTTCAGCGCGGCTGCTTATTGGAATAAATAAATGGCTGATTTGCGCACATGTTGAGGCGGCAGAGACAGGGGAAGTGAGCAGGTGACCTTTATGGTTAAGAGATTCTCGGCGTATCATCTCATTAGTGCGCCTTTTGTTCTTGACAGCCGACGCAATGTTGTTCACCCATCCTATCGCAAGGCCTTCTCCACCCCTCCCGGCCTCCCCCGTCCCCTCTGCCGCACACCCCCACCACGCCACGTCGTGAATGAGATGTCGGCTGCATGGTAATTGAGTCGCTATTGATTGTATTGCAGCGTGGCGTGCATCGGGCCAATGACAGCCAGGGGAAGTGAGCAAGCACCGCCGACTGCATCCTGTTATATATCAGTGTTTCCCAACCTTTATTGACCGAAGATGCGTACTGTATTTTACTGTAGAAATAAATGTCCCAGCGCAGCACCAGTCTAAAAAGAAGAAGAGGCAGAGAAGGTCCCCTTCTAAGATCTAGTAATCCTGGTTGTTACAGAGTAGAGAGAGTACACAGTATGCCTTTGAGTAAGGTTGAGCGCTTTGCTTGAGGTAAAGCAGCTCTTGCTTTAAGGTTTATAATTAACGTGTCTTTAGCTTTAGCTTGTCAATGGCGCTCACATTATAGGTTTGCATGATGCTAGCGGACTTTCGTTCGTTCAACGTTTTGCTGTGGAAATATTTTGTGTTTTTATTCTCTTTTTGGTGTATGGGTTGCTTCTGTGTGTCTTAATGTGTCAGTTGTTTTACAGGTTTGATGTGACGGTAACATCAATGTTAATTCCCAGTAGCCCATCTACTGCATTTCACATTATAGTGAAGTCTATGCATTATCCCCAGCTCAACCTCAAATAGTGAAAATCCGCAAGTTCTTGAAGCTCGTTATAGATGCCATGAAAATCAGGAATACATATATTCAACATTCAACATATATAACACATAAATTGTAGAATACAATACAATACATCTGTATAGTTCTTTCACAACAGCTGCAGCTGTAACGAAGCGCTTGATAGAACATTTAATGTAAAATACCAGAAATATAACAGACCATACCATCCACAATAAACAATCGCAATAACTATTCCTACATCCGCCTTGTTTTTTTGAAGTGGGGAATGAGTTAAAATAAATATACATTTATTAATTAATTATAAGTAGGGTCTCCCCTAAAAAGTAGATAATATGTTCCCCTAAAAATCAGAAAATAAGCGAATTCACAATTTCCGATCCGCAAATATGCTACTTGAGATGTTAGCTTTAGCTTAGTGGACTTTTGTTTTGGTCCGGTTCAGTTGAACATTTTGTTGCTGAAATCTATGCAATGTTTATGCAATGCTTCCTGAAAATGATGTTGTACGGAAAGCTCCCCCTTTTTTTGTTGTTGTTGTTGTTTTTGTTTTTTGTATATGGTCTCTGTATGGCAATTCAATCTGGAATGGTCATTGTATATTAACATAGAAAAACGAAAAAGCACGATTCAAACGGGATGGTAGAGACAGTCAGACTGATGAGGAGACATCAAGGCAGGAAGGAAAAGAATCAATTACTACAAAATAAAAGGAGACATGACAACTTGATGGGACTCAAAAGTGAGAACTTTACATCAACGACCTGACTAAACGTTTATGGCTGAGAAGTGTTTTTGATTCAAGTACCGTAATTAAAGTATGACTTTACTACTACATTGAAGAAGGTTGTCAAGCAAGGCCGTATTGTACAAATTGTGAAACCTTGTGAAATTTGTTCTTGTGTGGTTTGACCTCACAGGTTTTGTTTTCCTTGGAAAATGTTGGATTTGAAATTGCTGTCCATCATTATGGCTTTGGGCTGTATTTGGATCACATAACATGCCGCTACGCTTCAAGTTGACTCATCCGCCATTAGCTGTGACTTTCTGGCCGCGTGGCCCTTCCTTCAGCGTCGGTTGCATCATCTGCAGGGGTCCGACTGTCATGTTTGGCAACACTGGAGACTGAGCTGCCATTTTGAAGGGCTTCAAGCTCGAGCCCTTCTCGTGCAGTATGTGTGAAGAACCAGCAGAGGGTTAATGAACAATGTGGCCTTACGGTATGAATTTTACACAATGTTTCTATTTATTGTGGTGTAAAAGTGCACCGCATCACAGTGAAAGGTGTTGTGTGTAATACTGCTGTTACTTCCTTTATCAAGTGTTAAAGGAGTGGGAACAACTTCTTACGAGCTAGACTGCAGTTTCTGAATTCCGAATGCCCACTCGGCATGCATTGCAGTTTGGTCATCCAGGAAGGATGCATAGATTTGGTACTGTCATGGGAAATTAAGATTAATGAAAGATTTGGGCTGAATGTGCTCTAAATGAGCTGAACAATTTGAAGTCGGAAGGGCTTGAATAACTTATTGGTAGGAGAAAGTCAACATGGAAAATGTCTACGTTGATTTATGAATCGTGTCATTGGAAATATGGATGGCATAAAAACGCATTGAAATTGAAAATAGCATACCATGTTTTTCGGACGACAAAGCGTACTGGATTATAAAGTGAAGGCTCAATGAACAGGTCTATTTGGAGAAATTTCTAACCATTCACACTCAAAGTCACACTGAGGGACAATTTTGAGTGTTCCATAAACTTGCCCTGCATGTTTTTGGAATGTGGGAGGAAACCAGAGTACCCGCAGAAATCCCACACAGGCACGGGAATGCAAACGTCACACATGAAGCCCAGAGGTGGAATAGAACCCTGCACCGCTGTGAGGCCAACTGTGAGTGCTATTCAGTCGACTACCGTGCCGCCCTTCTGTTGAATGAACTTAACTATGTAGCAATGTGGATGGAGTAGTATGTCGAAAGTTGGCATCATGTTAAAAATAATGAATGTTGGTATGGATGTAGGGCGGCCCGGTGGTCCAGTGGTTAGAGCGTCGACTTCACAGTGCAGAGGTACGGAGTTCAATCCCAGCTCCGGCCTCCCTGTATGGAGTTTGCATGTTCTCCCCGGGCCTGCATGGGTTTTCTCCGGGTACTCCGGTTTCCTCCCACATCACAAAAACATGCATAGCAGGCTGATTGAACACTCCAAAATTGTCCCTAGGTATGAGTGTGAGCGCGGATGGTTGTTTGTCTCTGTGTGCCCTGCGATTGGTTGGCAACCGGTTCAGGGTGCGCCCTGCCTACTGCCCGAAGACAGCTGGGGTAGGCTCCAGCACCCCCCGCGACCCTTGTGAGGATAAAGCGGATCGGAAAATGAATGAATGTTATGGATGTAAGGGTTTTGTGAAATAAAGCTTTTCGGCATGTGTGTGTGAGGAAGAAACGCAGGCAAACGCAGGCAGGCGCAAAGATGTGCTGCGAGTGGCGAGTTGCAGCAGGGGGATTCTGCAAAATAGGCCTGCTGGCCAATGATGTGTGCAGGCAGTGGTTGCCAGGGCAACACATTGATTATTTAACAATTGGGATGAAGCTTGTGCCCTGCATTCGGGTCTGTGGGTGGTGTCACCGTCTCCGTAGTCAACCACGCATTTGACACACATGAATTGTGTATTTCCTTCTTGTCACTGTCTGCTTTTTGATGCTTGTGAAGTTACTTACGGGATATACAATTTGGTTCATGTCTGCCTTCAGTGTATGAATACAACGCCATATGGGCTTGCCTACTACCGGATTGAAGCATTTTTAACACTGTATTGCCCAGACTAACCTCTGTTTTATAGCAGGTAGTGAAGATCAATATTCTGTCATTATTTATTTTTTCATAATAGAAAATAGTCATTTAAAATAAACACATAGCTAGCTCAAATCGTTTGTCATAGCAACATAGTACAATTGAATCTTTTTCCGTTTTTTTCTCTCTTTTTTTGCCCTGGTAATAATGTTGCTAGGTAGAGTTCATCGTGAAACAATCTATACGTGGCCACTGACTTGTTCTGGTACGCTGTGTGTTAATGTAACAGTTGTTTCAACCTTTATAATTAGCGTAACAACTATGCTCTCTATATGGCAGTTTGTCCCCTTTGTGGTGTTTCTGGAATGTATCCCCAATAATCCAAAGAATATTCAAAGAAAAAAATACAATGAATTGGAGGTGTTTGGATCGATGTCTCCAGCCTGAAGAGTGTGTGTTGTAGCCTTGAGCATGTGCAACCTGGATTGCTATCAATCTGTGAAATGCCATTGACTTGACCTCTGTAATCCTTAACCTACTTCCCATTAAAGGATTATCCAGATGCTGTAAATTGCCATTTGGCCCTCGATGGCCTTACTAGAGCACAGACGGCCAAAAATGTGTGCTAAGATTTTGTGTTTCTACTTTCGTGCAGTCTCAAATTGAGAGTATTCGTCTTCCTTGATGCGGCCCACAGATATAAATGGATGACCTTCTAGGAACCGAGGCGGGTGAAGGGCGCTAATCCGGTCTAATCCCAAGTACTTGACTTGTTTGCTCAATATTAAAGAAACGCATGTTGAGATTACTTGTCCTGAGATTATGTTGTGATTTTTTTGTTTGTTTGTTTGCTTGTTATGTCAGATGGCGATTGGCTTTTTACAAAGTATAAAACAGCGATTTTATACCACTGCTGGATTAATTTTAGTGCCTTACAGATGAGTTTTTGGGTTAACCAACACCAGTTGTTTTCTTGACTCTAAATCCCATAATGCAACTGGTGCCTTTTTGTATGTTTCTTTTGTTTGTTTAAAACAGGAGGCATACAATTTGTGTGCAGTAGTTCTTTCTCAGGAACAGAAACATGTAGTATTTCGAGTTTTTGATCAATTAATATTTTATCTTTATTCTTGTAAAATTGTACTTTTTTCTCGTTTCATGTCTTTGAACTCATTTTAACATCTAAAGTCATCGTACACTTGCCATGTACTATGACTTTATGATATTTTGACTTTCAATGATGCAAAGGTCTACTTTTGTCTTGTGATGTTGCAGCGTGAAGTATGTTCAATTTCAATCACATGTTGAGATTGGAAGTGGGGCACTAAGGTCGCGGGTGTAGGCAGGGCACACCCTGAACCAGTTGCCAGCCAATCGCAAGGCATACGCAGACAAACAACCATTCACGCTCACAATTACACCTAGAGACAATTTTAAAGTGTTTCATTAGCCTGCCCTGGATGTTTTTGGAAGGTGGGAGGAAATTGGAGTACCCGGAGAAAACCCATGCAGACATCCAGACACGGGGGGAATATGCAAATTCCGCACAGTAAAGCTGGAGCAGGAGTCGAACCTGCTCCATTATATTGTATTACATTGGTCTGAAAGGAAGCTTGCTGAAAAACCATCATCATATTCATAGTCATCATCATCATCATCATCTTTAATCCATAGTGATGACTTTTTTTGTCAGAATATTAGGAGTCAAATCAATTATAAAAATATTACTGGTAAATATATACATACATATAAAGTGTGAATTTTACTTAGATTAATTCATTTAATTAATAAATATTTTTAAAATGATATGTATTACTTGTACTAATGAACATTTTTTTATTCTATTAATTATGATCACATTATTTACAACATATTTGATCAATCTTTTGTTTTTATTCTGCCAACATTTGCATTTCAATTATTCAGAATAAATAAATACATAAACCCACTGTCAATTTTTTTACTTAAAAAAATTAAGTTAATTTATCATTTAAAATTATTTTGTATGTGAAAAGAAATCTTGAATAAATATGTAAAATTATTCAATTTACTAATATTTCTGTTGTTTAACATAAATAAGCCAAACATTTAAGAATATTTGATTACATTTAATAATTTATTAAATTATACTAACATTGTTTATTAAATGATGTTTTTGTTTCATGTATAACAAACTAATTAAACAGTTATTATATACATTCAATTTAAAAACTGTAACTTTAAGTATAAAGCTGTTTATTGTGTTTTGTGAAACTGATATTTCTAAGATTTTACTGAGTCTCAAATTATCATGTCATTTGATAAAAAATATTACAAATTGTAACATTTTAACTAGAGTTCTTTGTTGCTTTTTTTGTTCTTACTTTACGCCAGGGTTAAATGTGTGTGTGTGTGTGTGTGTGTGTGTGTGTGTGTGTGTGTGTTCGTTCATTGATGTTTCTCTGGGCACCTGTGGTCATTTTCAACCCCTCGCACCTTCTCGGCTTCACTTGACTCCCATGTGATAATGTGTGTGCGTGTGCATCCGCCGTCATCTGCTGAGATAATGTGTATCTCTTCATATTCACAGGCCAACCCTCCCCCCATCATTGTCAACGCAGACTCACTAGATGCAGGCCCTTATGTAAGTATCTCCTCCCTCTCTCTTGTCCCCCCCACCCTCCTCTTCTCTCACACCCTCTGTTTCCCCCGTGTGTGTGTGTGTGTGTGTGTGTGTGTGTGTGTGTGTGTGTGTGTGTGTGTGTGTTTGCCATGTGGACATGCATATCCATTATCCATTTGACCTTTGACCCGGCCTTTTGTTTTGCCAGGATGCCACATTGCACATTTATTGTCACGACCAAGAGATAGAATAAACTCAAAATCGGATTTTATTTGAGTGTTGATGTGAAATCAAACAATCCATCGTGTGTTCATAATGTTAGTTTTGAAAATTTGAGGATTTCGCAGCAACATTTTGGTGTCCAGTGCTGCCTTGAGATTGAGATACGAGTCACCTGATTTCCGATTTTGGATGATTTTGTTTGCTTAGACTACATTTTCATCATGCATTTCCCAGTTGAAGTTTACAAACAAACAAAACAGGAAGCCAAGGGGATTGCACCATGGCTTTACTAACAACCAAAAAGGGCTGATATAAACTCCACAGCTGAACTAACGAAACTAGCATTGATTTTGTGGTACTTATAAATACTTAGGCCAGGGATATTTGATCAAACAGGCAAGATAACAATACCCACAGGGACATATTCTTTATCCCCTGTGATGAACAGCTAATATTCCCGCAGTTTACCGGGGTTGAGAATGACGAATGAGTTTCCTATTTTGAATTTACCAAGAGATCCACGTGTGTGTTTTGATAAAATGCAAGCCAGCCTTGCTTAGCAACTATTGTCTTCTCTTGTGTTACAGGTGAATGGCAGCGATGGCATGTACAAGTATGAGGAGATCATCTTGGAGAGGGTAAGGAAATGCTACTTATCGAAGTATACAGTGGTAGATCTTGGCATTCACTCAACATTGGAAGCAGTCTAACGTGTTTAATTTTTGAAAAAGTACACATTATACCCATAAAATTATGATTGTATTCCTCATATTGTTTTTGTCAGAAAAAAAAATATTGTTTTGGGATAGTATTGCAACATTAGTCTCCTACTTGTTCAGGGGAACTCGGGCCTTGGCTTCAGTATAGCGGGAGGCATCGATAATCCGCACATTCCCGACGATCCGGGAATATTCATCACCAAGATTATTCCGGGAGGAGCGGCCGCCATGGACGGAAGGCTCGGGTAAAGATGACTTACCCTCATACTGTATAATATACAAGTACTACAACTTCATTTTTCTTAAATTCTGACTTCTAACTTCCATTATCCGAAAATGTTGTTGTTACTTTGTTCTCATCCAAATAATATTTGTTTATTCTAATATTTCAGCTGTTATTGCAAAATCACTACACTATTATACAGTATTGTAACCTTGTCATGAAAATATTTTTCCACTGTAAAAATGCAATTTTGTTATCACGCTACCACTTTTTATGTATATTGTAAATTTAATTTCTTTTGGATTAATTTTATAAATTCGTTATTGTGCAATTCTGAGTTTGCAAAAAGTTACCTTTTTTCTAGTAAAATAATAAATAAAACTTTAGAGTAAAATACTTTCTCACTTCTTAATAAATTTCACACTGAAATATTACTCTGAAAATTGTTGACCTACTTTTTCAAATGTTGCTCCATTTTTCTTGTAAAATGAACACTTTTTTTTCATATTGCACCATTGGTATCATGAAATGACAATTTTTTGTTATCACCATGCAGCGATGTTTTTGTACTGGAGGCCCATTGCGGTTTCCTAGAAATGTTGAAAACGTTAAACTCGAGCATAGGTGTCAAACCCAAGACCGGGAGCCAGATTTGGCCCACCCCATCATTTTTTGTGCCCCCCGCCGAAAGAAAAACATGTCTGTCAACTTGCATGATACTTGCTGAAAAAAAAAAAAAAGTAGCATAACGTCAAATTGTCGTGTAATAAATGACAGAGATTTTGTAATAATTTCGTTACCCTGTTTATAGTCACTTGAACTATAATTGAACAAATTATTATAGTCGACTGATTTCAAAACTAGAAATCCATTAATTTGTTGTGTACAAGTAATAAATGCGATGAGACGATTCCACATTTTTTGTGGTTTTACCGTCGTAACGGCCCTTGGAGGGAAGACGTAACTCCAAAGTGGCCCGTGACAAAAAGGAATTTGACATTGCTGAGCTAGAGCATTTGTAGTGATGATACGACGACACATCCGCAGGGTTAACGACTGTGTGCTCCGCGTGAACGACGTGGACGTGTCGGAGGTGGTTCACAGCCGGGCGGTGGAGGCTCTGAAGGAGGCGGGGCCGGTGGTGCGCCTGCTGGTGAGGCGGAGGCAGGCCCCACCCGAAACTGTCCTGGAGGTTAACCTGCTCAAAGGGCCCAAAGGTAACACACACATAACCATTTCAGTTGTGTAAATGCAAATCTCAAGAAATTTCCCAAGGCTCGCCATTTTTGCCTGATTTTGTAATTTAAAACTTAAGCCCTTCTTGACCCTTTCATGCACCCTGTAACCTGATAACATGATAGGCTGTCCACTGACGTTGAATCATTTTTGGACAAGAAGAGCATTTTCATGTAACATTCCTAATTTGCAAAAGTCTGCACTCCAATGGAGCATATGAATGACTGAGTTGAAGAGGTTTAAGGGCCCTCTGCTGACCATAGAGAACATTTTCATTTTTAGTTTTTTATATTAATTGTGAAGAAATGGCAGATTGCCGTGATACCGTCAAGTAAAAGAAGGAAAAACAGTTTGTGCCAATTTGCACGTGTTTGGAAAAAATAATGATGCAAATAAAAGCGTTAACAATAATAGACATAACATGTTTTTGTGTTGTTTGTCATTAAAAAACAGCAAAAAAAAATCATAGTAATTGAAGCAATAATTCAGAGAAATTTGGATGATGCTTCTTGAGACTTTTTCATTTAAGTGGAAGCTCCCTCTGCAGGTTGTAGGAAAAAACTGCATATTCGCAGAATATTTTGGCTTCATTCTTGCAATAATATGAGTCCACAAAATTGTGGTTGTTCTTAATTCTTAATTAACAATCATGTATTCAAATAATTATCATTAATATATTTTTTATTCAAAGGCATTTTTTTTCAATAAGCAGGTTTTGTGTTCCTTTATAATGCAACATTATTCTGATTCGATCACATATGCGCCAGTGTCTCATCTTGACTTGACCAGTGTACCTAATGAAGTGTCTACCCAAGTTAATGTAATCATAAATAGTAATAATGAATAATGGATTTTGTCCCAACAAGTGATATTGTAGGTCTTGTGTGCTTTGTATGTTTTATTTCTCAAATGTTGCACTATTTTACGTCAATCTTCTAGGACTTGGATTCAGCATTGCCGGAGGCATCGGCAATCAGCACATCCCGGGTGACAACAGCATCTACATCACCAAGATCATCGAAGGGGGAGCCGCCCAAAAGGACGGACGGTTGCAGACGGGAGACCGCCTTCTTGCTGTAAGATTGTAGTTCTTGTACAGCGGTACCTTAAATCAAATTTGGGGTGAAGTGAAAAAAAATAAGAAGGTACCGAGATAGCAAGGAGAGCCAAAGATGTTTATTTAACTGCATAAATGGTCAAACACACAAATGCAAAATGAAAACACTCACAAGGAGCTGCTGTGACCCACAACACGCATCCAGATGCTCACACAGAAGAAACTATGTTGAAGTGAAGGAGGAGCTTCATTTCGTCAAATGTTGTGCTTTGCCACTATCTTGCAGCATCTTTATGTAGATACAGTACAGCATGAACGTGTGGTTGGCTGGAACGTGTTAATGGCCTTTCAGTTCCTTTCAATGGCCAATATTAATCGGCTACATGTGTAAATTGGGGTTCACGCTTGGTCATGGGATCAAATAGAGTGGTAAGTCAAGATACTCAGACACGACCTACTGCTTTTGACCGCACTTCTCACCACGCGCACACCAACACAGCCAACCTTGGGCTTCTTGCACATGGTTGCAATATGTCCAAATCTCGCTTCATCCTACGTGCTGTGATCTTGTTGGTTGGTGTGAAGCCTAAGCGCCATTTTTGTTTACATCTTCACCAATTTTTTTGACTTTGGGAACGATAACTTCACACATTTGTCCAGATTATTCATGTGTGTGAGTGTGTGTGTGTACCCCACCTGAGGTTGTCTCACAGCTTGTGTTCTTGGTTCAGGTGAACAACATCGTGCTTCAGGACGTGCGTCACGAGGAAGCAGTGGCCGCCCTGAAGAACACGTCCGATATGGTTTACCTCAAGGTGGCCAAGCCAGGACCCGTGCACCTCAATGACATGTACGCCCCACCCGACTATTCCAGCAGTACGTATTTACTTCTTCTTCTTTCTCTCTTGTCCTGCATATTAGGGATAGTCACGATAATAGATTTTTCCACCATTGATTGTGTAGACTTGACTCCTTATCTTTTTATTGCACTAATTACAAAATAAAAAAAATGTCACATTGAATGGCCCATGTAGTAACAGGAGCTTAGATTTTTGAAAGACATCCCAAAACATTCCTAGTAATGCCAAATTTAATTCATTTTCCCATGTATATAATTATTCAACTGATTATACAATCAATTTTATATTAGGGTGGGATCACTATGAATGTTGTGAACTCCATTTTCCAGGGCCATTGAACTATGTACATTCCAATGGGGGGGGAAATCTGAAATAGTCTGAGCGACAGACTTTTTCAAGATTCAAGCTGTCGTTCTGCAAATCTTTTTTTTTCTCGCTTTGATTTGCAAACAAAACTTTGAAAACAAGCCACATAACTCTGCCTTACTAAAGTCTGCTAGCATAATGCGAAATACATCATGCAAAACACCAGAGACGAACTAATGAACAGCATCGTGATGTTACAACCCTTTATGTATGTCGAGAATATTTAAACACAAACAGTGGTGAAGCACTTGTAGATCCACTTTGGAACACTACTCCCAGGCATTCCCATATTCTTTATCCTCCGTGAACAACACCGAATATAACTGGGGTTTACTGAGGAGCTGTGATCGTGTCCCTGTATATCTGTGTCTGTATTATACCAGCAATCAATTTTTCCAAAACCGTTTCGTTCTTGCCATAATTATATTTTTCCTCTTAAAAGTACAATTCAAACTTGGATTTTTCAGCCTTTCTGGAGGTCTGTTTGTGACTTGCGTGTGCTATTCCACATTGAATAAGGATTTATCAATTTAGAACAAGGTCAGATTTCTACCTTCTGTCATCAAGTGGAAGGGCCTTTTACTGTTATGCCAGTTAATACACAACACTGGCGTAGAATGTTGAACAAAGCTACATTATTTGTCACAAATAATCATTTTTGGACCCATTAAGTAAGACTCTATTGGCACAATGTTAACTGAGAGGTGAAAAAAAAATACTAGCTCCAAATTTGTTCCTCCTCGAACAAAGACCCACTTCTCTGAAAATACACTTTACATAACACAACAAGGACTCTTCTAAATAATATAATACCATCTTTCGATCTTGAGGAGTGATGAACCTGCATGAATTTCTTGCATAGGATCACTGCTCTCTTGCCCAAAAACGCCTCAGACACCCACATCGTGACACACACACACACACACACACACACACACACACACACACACACACACACACACACACACACACACACACACACACAATCATTTCTTCCCACAACAACAACAAGCTTAGTTCTCTGCCTCCCACTGAGTGTGGCCGGTTTCTCACATCCCACCTGCGCATGGGAGCCCACAATCTCGAGGCAAAGTGTCTCCAAATTCTTCTTCGACGAGCCATTTCGTAAGCACGCTGGCTTTATTTGCCTTTGCCTCCATGCCACCCATGTTCACACGATCAGGATTTAAAGTAGATTTAATAGTGCATGAGAGGGTTTTGTTTTGTTTTTTTGCCTACCTGATATGAAGTTTTCATGTGAAAATCATGGATGTGGAAAGTTAAAAAGGAATGGAAGAACTTGATTTTTTTTTTTTGTGTGGACATGACAGTAAACTCCTGTAAATTCTTGGTTCACTTGTTCCCAGATTTTGTTTGCAAACTTCTCCGTTTATCACCAAGTAAAGAATGAAACAGTTTTGGCAGTATGATTTCATGCTTCAACTCAATGGCCATTGTGCCTCATTCTGCCACCAGGGAGCGGTATAATACCAACAGACATACTAGATACTGTAATCAAATTGAGACAATCAGAGCAAAACTGCAGTAAAATTTGTCAGGTTTTTTTGAAGGATGTAAAATATATGCCTGTAAATGTTATACAGTGGTAGCTCTACTTACGAAATTAATTGGTTCTGGAAGAAATTTAACTAGAAAATTTTGTAAGTAGAGACGCATTTTCCATGTAAATGCCCTAATCCGTTCCAAGTCCCCCAAAATTCAGACATAAATCTTTTCTAAAGCATAAAAATGCATCAAAATATGTAAAAAAATAAAAATAAAAATGCATGTTACAAATTAGATTATTGCACAACAAATGAAAGTTGTGCATAGTGTAAAAAAAACAAAGAATAGAGTAAAGAATAAAAATGATGGTCATTTAATTATCCTCATCGTTTTTTGCCCTCTTTATTTCATGTTCTCTCTCAGAAGTGTTTTTTGCCTGGCGTTTTGTGAAAAACTGAGCAAAGGACATCTGCTTTTGTTGGCTTTGAACAATCCTTTGAAAATATCCAAGGCAAATATCAGCAGAGTGTGCGATTACCTGACTGGTGAACAATTTTTCTGGGGATTCACATTTACGGAAAACTATCCGAACGCCTCATGAGCCGAGAGGCGAATGACGAGGACACTGTATAAACACATATCTATCTACACACATAGGCACAGACGGTAGAGGTCCGTCTTAGCCAATGGGATGCCAAGATGATGCTCGGTAATAGCCAACGGCAGAGCAGCTATAAGTATGTTGCATTCGGGAAACTCGGAGCTGCGAGTAGCAATCATCCTGTATTTTTACCTTTCGTATCTTGAAATTTCTTTTCTAACTAGAGGCAATATTTTCCTGTTGAGTCGTTTCAGAACTTGAAAATTTCTTATGAAGAGACGTTCGTAAGTAGAGGTTCCACTGTATGCTCTTTCTACATGTGTTTCTCCAGTTCATGTCCAAATAGATGTTTAAAAGTTTACAAGTACTGCTGTGTCACTACGAGTGCCGTGAGCACTTCCTATGGCATGTTCCATTACGTGTTAGAATTAAGCTAGTGGACTTTCACATGAACATTAATGGTTATAACTCGAATTGGCAGCAAAAGTAAGAACCGATGGTCCCATCAGTTATTATTCTTCTTTTTTTTAAATCATCTATTCTTCCTCCTTTTGACTAATTTCTTGTGTCCTGTATGGTGTAATCATTCTTGCTTTCCCCCTACTGGCCTGGCCCTCCCTCCAGCCTTCCCCACCATGGTGGACAACCACGTGAGCCACAACTACATGGGCGCTATGGAGCCCAAGCCGCCCTACCCGCCGCCCCAGGTCACCCCGTCCAGGTACTCACCCATCCCCCGCCACATGCTTGGGGAGGAAGACTTCACCAGGTAAGTCGCAGACCATGGAAACCACTTAATCCATTCTCGATATCCAGTTGAAGGTCCATGTACTAGTACGCTCTTTGTATTTCACTAGTATGACAGTTAAAGACAGTAGAATGACTCGGGTGCACTAGTGGAACGACTTTATATTATTAGTTATGTTTTTTATACTAATGACATTTGGCCACATGAGTAGGACAACTTTGGCACACTAGAAGGACAACTCCATGTTACTCGTAAGTCCAAATTGCAGGTGAGAATGTTGGTGCTACTAGTTGTGTCCTGGAGACTACTAGTGTATTACATATGCCTACGAGTTGGCCAAGGTCGTTTATTAAATTGTGTGCTAGTAGGGCAACAATGGCACCACTACTACTGTGCATAAATGTCATTCAGTAGTGGAGAAACAAAAAGCACTAGTAATACATAGTCGTTCGACTAATGTGACTTAGTCTTTTTATGAGCGCACCCTTGTCGTTCTATTTGCGCTCTCAAATGTCATAGAGAACAAAATGTTCTCAAAATGGTGCAAGTAAGATTATTTCGACTGCTTTTGAAGTCCATGTACTACTACATTCTGAAAGACAACTCAGTGCCCTAATGGAATGACTGTTTTACTCGGAATGTTTTTCCCCCCACTGCTCTACGACATTTCATCACACTAATAGGAAACTTTGGTATAGTAATAGTACAACTAGTTGGGCCTAATAGTACTTTGTGCTATCATGGCATAGTAGTTTTGTAGTAATTCATTATGTACAGTTTACAATACAGTACATCTTTGCATACTAGTAGTGGAATAAAAGTTACTAGAAAGACATCGTTGTTTCCCTAGCGCACCCTAGTTACTAGTTGTGTATTCCTTAACGGTAAGCTTGAGGTTCGTGTACTGGTACACTTTGTCCTTGCTAGTAAGGCAAGTCAGCACACCAGTAGAACAATTACTACACTCATTTTTAATTTATTTATGTTTATTTTTATTTTTTTACTACTACTAGTGCCACTATAGTTTGACAGTTCTGCACTCTACTGTCAAAGAACATGTTCCCTGCAAAGCAAAACTCTGCACTAGTTGACATCTAAGTGCAACTAGTGCTACTAATGAAGCACGAAATGTTAACGAGTTGCATTTCATGCGACTGGTCGTACCGGTAGTAGTACACGGTTGCCCCGTAGTGCACAGTTTTACCTCACGGGTAACATGCAGTTGTCCTACTCGGATGCTAAAATTGTCCTTTTCGCAAGGACAAAGAGCGCACTAGTACAATGACTATGGCTGGATGGGTCCCTCCTTGCCTCCTTTTGCATTGACACTCACAGTCGTGTAATACCATCTGCAAAGATTCAACCACACGAATTGCTTGGAGACAGAGGCAGAGGGTCTTTTTTTGTTTTTTTGTTTTGGGGTTTTTGGGGTTTTTTTTGTTTGTTTTTGCTCTTGTGGAACAAATGTGTCCCTACACATACTGTAAAAACACTTTCTTTACCCTTACATACTGTTCCTTTTCTATGCACATCGTATGTTTCGATCATTTTAGCACAGGCAAAGAACGTCCTCGTAAGAATTGTCTGTGTCAGATTATGACCTACTTATAGATAACCTTACTAAATGAATTGTTAATCTTTAAAGTTTCAGAGAAAATGATTTATTTTTGCATGTGTAGATCTCAAACCTGTACCAAGGCACCCTCTGACCTCTGTATGACTTCACTTCCTGATATTGAGTATATACCATCATTCTTATGCTTTTTCGAGATTCCCCCCATGACCCTTCAAAGACCAATCGTTGCATGTTTCTGTAGGAACCTGTGCAAATTGTGGTGGTTATGCAGACAGTTCCCGGGACGGTTTCAAGCTCCCACTGTCCCATAAAAAGTACACACATCTGTGCCATGTACAATTTCAACATTACTTTCACCATGATCACCATTTTCCTTGATGTAACACACACGAGTGAATGTAAAATCCAATCCACATGAAATCAGTGTACACAAATTTTGTAGCACACCAAAAGAGTTGCATTTCCATTTTTGGTACACTTTAGGAGAAATCATAACATTTCTGGTGAAAGAATGACATTGAGGCTATTATTATTGATGAAAAACATCAACATGGGTCAAATTTGACCCGACAGTTTGTAAGGGTTCACAGTTTCAGTCCTGCATGGGTTTTCTTTTTTCATTGCTGTCGTCCAGGTCTTGTCACCGTGTGGTTGGCGTGAACACGAGACACACATGTTCAGTCACCTTGTGAAGCCGAGCAAATGTGGCTTTACATTTCTAAGCTCATCGCGCGGAGTTGACGCTGAGTTAAGCTGGACAGTGTGTGGTGCCTTTGACCTCCTATCCCAAGAACTGAAAGTAGCATCGAGGGAGGGGGGGGGGGGGGGGGGGGGATCCCGCGAGGCCTTGAGTCATCTTAACCCACAGCTCTGGGGAGGAGGCTCCCTGTGTGTGTGTGTGTGTGTGTGTGTGTGTGTGTGTGTGTGTGTGTGTGTGTGTGTGTGTGTGTGTGTGTGTGTGTGTGTGTGTGTTACTGTTCTTGTCCCGTGCCCTGTAATGTCCTTTTGTGCTAACTGTCTACATTGTATGTGGCATCTTTTGTTGGTATGCGTCAGAGGTGGGGGGCTTTTGAGTCACATGACTTAAGTCACCAATTTTAGGACTTGAGACTTATGACAGACTTGACTTGACTTTAACAAGGTATTTCATCGGACTTGACTTGAATTACGGGACTTGACAAGTCTTACCTGTTTGACATTCGAACCTTGAGATCGTCACTGAGGTTATTTTTGTTGTTGAAAGAAAAGCTTTTTTTTTGTGTGTGTGTTTGTGTAGTGCGGGAATATGGAGAGACCATACAAAAACCTCTCACACACGTTTTGTTTAAAACTTCGTATTGACTAACAGTTGATGGATTTCATTTTTAAATAGTGCATGAATGTCAAATAAAAATATGAAATAGGAATACACAAATTCAAATTTGGATTACAAGCCAAACAATATCACTTGAAAACAAGAATATTGTTCTGTATGAGATACCGGGTCCCAAATTAACTTTGTTTACTCACACATGTGAACCAGCACAAAAGGGTCACCTGTCAGAAATAATTAACTGTAGAATTATGTATAATGTCATGATATTATTCCTGGACAGATTTACCTACATTCATCAGTAATGCTATTATCTGTTTGATTACCCGCCACCCCCCCCCCCCCCCCCCCAAAAAAAATTCAAGTATATACATACGTTGCAGATTGCGTGCAACACTTTCTAAAGCAAGGAATCTACAACTCAAACGGAGCCGAGTCGGTTGGTTGAACTGTAATTTGTATTCACATGCCGCAGTTGACCTATTGGTTTGATTACACAGAGCATTATGCTTTGCAAATGCAGAGCAATGCAGCCGCTTGTAATTTCTCAAGTTCCAGTTGGAGTTCCTGTAGGCTGAAATGTCGACAATGCAATTACATTGATCATGTGTATTCTATTGAATATGACCTGATCAAAACAATAAATAAACATTTTAATCAATACCAATCACAGGACAGGCCGCTAAAGTGGCAAAAACACTTTCACATTCCTCACTGTCTCTAAGTTTCAGTTCATTGCTGTCTTCGTGGGTTTTTTTTAAACGCCAAAACTCTTAAAAATCTGCCGTCAAGCTTCTTGGTGCTGATTTCCAGCTTCTGCCTTATTTGATACACAACTCTCGAGCTATGACGAGATCTCGCGTATTGCGAGAAGTCACATGTATTTATGGGAAAAAAAGATTAAAAGGATTGATCCATGTTTTTATGAATTGATATCTGACTATGAAAAGAAAAATCGATTCAATTCGATTAATCCTTCTTTTTTTTTTTTTTTTTTTTTTTAACCCAGCCCTAATCGTTCCAATTTTGTTGTCCGTCCATCTGGAGCTGTCACCTAACTTCCTTGCTTCCATGTTGGATCGTTGCGATGTGACCGCCGAGCCTCGTTTGATTGGTGAAATGCAATCAAACGTCTCGAGCATTGACTTTGCATTGGTGAATCTAATAAATCTGTGGATAAAGTAACAAGCAGAATGTATGTCAATGTAAAAAATATGTTTCTCCGTCACAAACCCATTCAAGTAAAAGTAAAAACAAAACAAAAAAGTCTTTGACAAGCACAATTCCTCCACAAAGTTACTAGAGTCGAATCTAATGTAGCACATAAAACTTGAGACTCATGACTTTCGCACTTGCGTGACTTACTCCCACCTCTGGTAATCGTGCTTTTCTTCCTGTCCTACACTTTGTCCCGTTCACTGTGATTCCTGTACCCCCACAGCCGAGCTGAGCCAATTTACAGTGTCATCCACAAACCTGGGGAGGGCAAAGGTCCCCAGGCGCTCTGCAGAGGCTTCTGTCCTTCCCCTGCACCCTTGTGCCAAGCTCCACTCCCCCTCTCTGGCAGGTACTAACCTAGTCTGTCACGCCTTGCTCAGCTAACCGTCCTCTCTTGAAAACCAGACAATAGACCTTTTCACCATGACGTCACACTTAACTTCCGTTGGCGAAAGCGGTAGTGTTCTCTGATGACACCATTAGTCAACAACGTTTCAAGTTTTAGGGGGGGATGCCAGGGGGGGGGCAGTAGGTGATCAAAACTGACTCAAACTGCTTTAACAAAAGCACACACGCAGAGTAGAGGTCTGCTGAATGACATCATATAAACAGCGCGTCACATTTGTGCGACTTCAGGCGTTCTCGACTTGAAAAGGTTCCACTACACGACGATGAAACGTACACTCCAAAAGCAGCGTCTTCTCCCCTTTCGTCTCTCTCTCTCTTTTTTTTTTCATAAAAGCGAGCCATATCCGCTCTTGGCAAGCACATCTCCGCGGGAGGAGTGCAGCCGAAAGGGCTTTCGCGCTCCCGCAAGCTGCTCCGTTCCATCTGTCAGGAGGCGTTGATAAACCTAAAGCCTCTGTCTCAGGCCAAGTTTCCGACTGAAAGGGGGGGAGAGATCATATTCAACTGTATTGTACTTCATTTCTGCAGTGCCTACCTGAGTTTGATGTGAACAGATCAGTAAATGTTTGTTCATTAAGTTACATTGAGTCATTTTTCATTCCTTTGTAAACCCTGATGTCTCTGTATGTTTGTTTGGGCGTGTGTGTGTATGTGTGTGTGTGTGTGAGTGTGCGTGCGTGTGAGAGTGAACCCTGGCTTTAATGAAAAATGTGTCAAAGTATGTAGGGCTGCATGGAAAAACATTTGAGCAGTCCCCCCTCCTCCCACATAAAGAAAAGACAAAAAAGGCTCAGTCGTTATATGCAGGTTAAGTCCATGTACTAGTATGTACTTTCTCATCACTAGTTAGACAATTCAATGAGCTGGTAGAATAACTAGTCTGCACTAGTGCTTCTAGTGAAACAATAAATGTCAATTCATAGTTTTGCCTCACTAGTAACATGAAGTGGTTCTACCAGTGTGCCAAAGTTGTCAAAAAGCATACTAATCCATACACCTTAAAATGGGATCGCAAGGATAGCGAATAAGTACTCAAACAGCTTTATGGAAAGTCATTTGAGTGCCTTGTAGTCTTATTAGTGCTGCACAGCGGTTTAGTAGTATGTTTTCATTGCATAGCAATAGGCCAAAAGTGCCACTAGTAGTGGGAAAAATGTTATAAGAAAATCGTTTTACTAGTGTAGTCTAGTCATTGTACTATTGCGTTGAATTGTCTTACTAGTAAGGACAAAGCTTATGCGTGAACTGTAAACAGGACATCAAGGAGATGGAATAGATGCTCAAACGGCTTTCCATCGCTCTGTTACTTGATATCATTAACTAATTAGAGTTTGTTTGTCAGGAAGCTCACCTGTGTTTTTTCACTGGAAAACTCACCCATTCCGTTTTTATGCTGAGTCCAAAGCAATAAAAATATTGCTTTGGTGCCATCTTTTTGCATCATAATGCCAAGCAACTATGTTGAAGTGAGTTGAGGAGCTCCATTTTGAGAAATGTCATGCTTTGCTGCCATCTTGTGGCCTCTTAATTGCTTAGCACACGTGTAGCGTGAACACCATGTACCCCATGGTTGGCCGTAGGGGACATGCAGCAGATGAGCAACGGCCTCCATCCGGGATAGCAGACACCTCGGTACAAGCCCACCGCGGCAACTGTCAGCACGAGGAAACTAATTTTAGAAGCCTGCTACAGTAAGCGCACAAGTGGAGCAGGCTGACTGTGACGACTGAGTCAGAGCTTATAGCGGCCTTCTGCCCATCTTTGCACCATCCTGACACAATCCAACGTTGTCGTCGCCCACACATGTCCCACCTCTGAAAAGGACGTTACGTCTTGTGGTCTGGAGACTACTTTTGATACAGTGAGGCCCTGTTTATTGTGGGAGGATACGTTCCAGACCCACCTGTCACAGGTGAAAAGCTGCAAGATGGAGAGACAATCTAAAAAAAACAACAACAACAAAAAACAGCATTACTACTCCTACACACTTTAACATATTAAGACACTTAAATGTATCAAATGACACTTACTTTGCCGTTCTCCCTCACTTGCTGCCTCCCAAAACATGTCATGGAATAACATCCCTTGAAGGAAATGAAAAGAAGACTCGCACAATTAAAGAGCAAAAACGTGTTTGTCACTACCAGTTGAGGTTTACTGAAAAACTGCCTCTCACAACAAAAGAGAAAAGAAACGTTGTATGTATAAACACCAATATGTTCAAAGAAACCATGTCATGAAAGTCCATTCGCTGAGTGCTAACATCTCATGTAAAATGCCATAGACAGGCTAATGTAAATTAGAATTGATGTCATGGTAATTCTAATACTCCAGCAGCAACTAATACAAACTCCAGCAGCAACTAATACAAACAGAGCATACAACAAAAGAGAAATGAAAAAAATATATTTTTTAAATAACATATATTTTAACACCCCAATGTTTGTCCAAATCATATTTATCAAATGAAAGTCGGCCTTCCTAATGCTAACATATAATACAAAAAACCCCCAAAGCCATTAACATGCTAACAGACGCTATTATCAATGTTGCAGTTATTGTAAACCTTCAAACGACTACAACTGAACACACATGGGCACATCAACACCTACAATACAACTCGCATATTAAACAGGACTGACCACAAAAACAGCAAACAGGTGACTGTTTCTGCCGTACATATAAAAATCAAATGACACCAGTAAGTTGGATGGCCCATTCCCAGTCAAGGAACGTGGGGAAAAGTTTCCTTATTTATCATGTTTGGTCAGGCTCAAAACACAAGAAAGCATTCAGATTGCGACAGCGGGTGACCTAATCAGTAACTTTAAGCACACCGCATCCGCGCAAACACAAAAAGGTTTGACTCGGCAAATTCATGCACGGATAACGAGGAACACTTTGACCTTTTGCTTGGCGTGTTAAAAGATGAAAAGGTGGGAAAAAAACAGGCGCTGAAATGAAAGTAATCACAGCAAATTAAGCCAAGTCCTCATCTGAGGTGTTAATCAGCCACCGCACGTTATTCTTAGTCACAGCGAGAAGTCCGAAATGTAAATTAGTCAAATGTCAAATTAAAAGAAGAAAATGGTGCATTACTATGGAAAGCCTTTTTTTTTTTTAAAGATAAGAAAAGATAAGAAAACCTTTATTTGTCGCACAATGGAGATATTTGCAATTTACAGTACAGAAAGTAGAAAAACGAAGTATTTGCATGCACACATATACATTTAAAAATGATCTGTACAGAATGAAATATAAAATACAGTGAAACTCCTCTACCACGAAATCATGTTTGCAGCAAGAAATTTTTCACAACAGGTTTTCACTGTAGCAAATTTGATCTCAGACGTAAACACACACACACACACACAAACGTATGTGTACACGTTTTTCTTTGTATGGGGGGCAGGAAGGTGTGAATGGTGTTAATGCGTGAAGATTTTTTCACACTAGGGGGTATTTTTACCCATGTGGAATTCGTTGTAGAGGAGTTTCACTGTATAAGGTTTATGGAAAAAATGTCATGTTATTTACTGAGAGAAACCCAAGCGTCTTGTCTCGCATAGATCCAGAGTGTAAAAAGTGTTCAAGGCCTTCAAACTACTTTGCATTGCTTACACACTTAACAAAGGGGCTTCTGGGAATCTTCCTACCTGCCGAGTCTCAAGAGCCTGACACACAAGAATGTTGTCATGCCCAAACAAAGGAGGACTCGACATCGGTCTACTGGAGCTCCATTTGCAACGAGTAAATAGTCAAATGAAGTGAATTCAGATATTTCTTACGAAATACGTTGTACATGTTTGCAAATAATGGCAGAAAATATTCAAAAGATTGCACACGATGCAGTACTCTCATGTAAAGCTACATCATTAAGCGTGTTTTCACTATTTCAGTTTTTATGATTTTTTTGGGAGGGAGGGGGGCTAAAAAAGAGCCTAAGTGCAACACGATAAGAACTTGACCCTTTGTTTGTGTCAGCAGTTATCCAGCAATTGAGATGTGCTAACGAAAATACATCTTCTCTGTGTATAGTCCCCTGGCATGGCTGTTCTAGAGCACCTCATTTTTGTCCTTTAGTGACAAGAGAGAGAAGAAAGATGAAGAGCGAGGAATTTCTTTTTCATTTTTGAAATGACAGTCAGCGTGTGGACGAGTGCTTCTCCATGGAAACCCGCCGGAGGGTATAATCGGATGTATTTTTCGCAGCTCAAACATGTGGTTATTGTCTGCATTAGGAATGATGCTAGACAAAGTAGCATCTATTTTTCCAGGCCGTGGTATTGGTATTTGATTGACAGTTTGCATTCAGTAGCGCATTCAGTTGACAGACCCAGAGCGTTCAGAGAGAGAGAATGGTTTCCTTTATTTATTTTTATCTTTTTTGTAAAGCCTCAATCATTAAATTTTTTTCACGGTTGTTAACACATCTCCGTGGTGAGTCAAATACACAAGACTTTTAAGTACTGTTAAAAGTATCTGCACTCGGTTACTTCCCTCCACAGGCGTGAGGGTTAAATGTTAAGCCTCTCTGGTAATGATGATGGGCAGCGAGTGTTTGGAGCTGGTTCCCATCACACAACACGGTCATGAGATACGGTCGAGGCTTGTGAAAGTGACGCCCCTCTGAGAGGAAGGCCAGATCGGAAGAAGGCGAGCTACTGCCGCCATGTTCACCGTCAACGTCTCGTCCTCCATGTCTCTCAGGAGGAGACTGCCTCCAAAATGCTCCGCCAGAAGCAACCGTCAGATTGGAATCCGAAGGTAACGCGTGCTAAATCGGCATCTTGGCAATGAAGTCACATCAGTGACGTTCGGAGGCTCTGTTGGGTAGTTGATTCGATTTATTTATTTTTTATTGCGTGTCGTTACTTGGTTGAATCTGCTCAAATCTGAGGTGTTCAGATCTGCGCGATAACACAAGCCCATTGTATTAGGAATGATGTTAATTTGTTCTTTGGGAACCTAATATATTTCATAATTGACTCTTCTCGTCATCTTATCATTTCTTTGACGGCTAACATAAAGACAAGAAAGTAAAATGCTTCAATGAAAACATTTAGCTTTTTTATGCGATGCTGTAAAGAGGTGTTAAAATCAATTGATTTATTGACAGCTAATCATCAATTCTCATTTGCCATTCACTCCCTGAATGGAGTCATCTTTTCTCACGATCATGATACACACTTTCTATGACAGACTGTCACACCTACTCTTGTTTTTACAATTCATATATATACCCTGTTCGAATTTAAGGTGCCTAAACGTGTCGAACTTACGTGCCGGCATTTCCCTTCCTCGTAATCAAAGTGACAAACCCGATGCTTATTTTTAAATGGTAAAAAATAAAATCAATATCCAGTCTAACCTCGGTTTTCAAACGTCTCGGTTCTCGACCAATTCGGTTTTCGACCAAAAATTTCGATTTTTTTATGCCTCGGATGACGGAACAAATTTCGGTTCCCGAACAAACTGAGCGCACTTGAATGCACCATTTGACTCCTCTCGCTTTCCTTACACGAGGAAGTGACGCTTCCTCGTGTTGCTTTCCATTGTGAGCAGACGTGTTCATTAAACATTTTTATTTTAAAAAGAGCGTGGTTTCGGTTATCGAACAATTTTGGTTTTCGAACAGCCTTCTGGAACGGATTATGGACGAAAACCGAGGTTTGACTGTATATCGACCAATATGAAAGACTTGGTGTGTTATACAGTGGTACCTCTACTTACGAACGTCTCTTCATCTGAAATTTTTAAGTTACAAAACGCCTCAACAGGAAAATATTGCCCCTAGTTCTGAAAGAAATTTCAAGATACAAAAGCTAAAAATACAGGATGGGTTGCTACTCGCAGTTCCGAGTTTCCTGAACGCAACATATTTATAGCTGCTCTGCCATTGGCTATTACCGAGCATCCTCCTAGCATCCCATTGGCTAAGAGGGACCTCTACCGTATGTATCTCTGTGTGTTGATAGATAGATGTGTGTTTATGCAGCGTCCTCGTCATTCGCCCCTCGGGCCATGAGGTGTTCCGATTGTTTGACGTAAATGTGAATCCCCAGAAAAGGAGTTCACCAGTCAGGCAATCGCTCACTCTCCTGATGTTTGCCTTGGACATTTTCGAAGGATTCTTCAAAGCCAACAAAAGATGATGTCCTTTGCTCAGTTTTTCACAAAACGCCAGGCAAAAAACACTTCTGAGAGAGAACATGAACTAAAGAGGGAAAAAAAACAATAAGGACGCTGTTAAAAGTTCAGTAACCAT
The DNA here is from genome assembly GCA_018466805.1 of Hippocampus abdominalis. Classification (NCBI taxonomy): domain Eukaryota; kingdom Metazoa; phylum Chordata; class Actinopteri; order Syngnathiformes; family Syngnathidae; genus Hippocampus; species Hippocampus abdominalis. Next base: position 18,086,203 of record CM031695.1, on the reverse strand, counting down.
CATTTTTATTCTTTACTCTCTTCTTTGTTTCTTACATCATGCACAGCTCTCATTTATTGTGCAACAATCTAATTTGCAACATGTGTTTGTTACATATTTTGATGCATTTTTATGCTTTAGAAAACATTTATGTCTGAATATTGGGGGGCTTGGAACGGATTAGGGCTTTTACATGGAAAACATGTCTCTACTTACAAAGTTTAAGAAATTTCTTCCAGAACCAATTAATTTTGTAAGTAGAGGTACCACTGTATTTTCAGTCTTAATGACCCAGCCCTATCATCTACCCAAAAGCTGTTCTGATCTAAAATCTAAAGTAATGCAATGCTGCCATCTCCTGGCGTTAATTATAACAGTGATGTGGAAGCTTGAATTTTACAGACAAGCAGGGCGAGAGACCCTTTTCCACGTCCGTAAAAGATACTTGACAGATATATTTGTGGGTGGCAATAAACCGTTGTATTCCATTTGGCGAACATAAACATCTATGGCAGTGAATGAGTTAATTGCTCTTGGAGGTGCCCCCTTGTGGTTGCGGGATGCTTAGCGGGTGCTTAGTTTGCTTATGCCTGAGTTTGACCCCTGTGATCATAGTCGATTAGACTTCCTGTCCATCTGTAAGCTTTCTTACACACAATTTGTACTCTGTTCTTAGAATCTCTTTTGAGTGGCTAATCAAGGCTTTTCCCAGGCATGAATCTTAAAATTGTGGAATGCCTTTGGGGGCCTTAATCGCAACTTACAGCCCAACCAGTTGGGATGTAGATGTAATTGTTCCTGTCAACTGCAAGAAAAACCACTAGTGGGAACCATGTAGTGGTTTTGTGCCAGAAGGAATGCGTGTTTGCGTGTGCATGCATACAAAGGAGCCTTATGTATGTTGTTGTCATTGTCGTCACTCAAGTCAGTGCGTGCAAGGCCAGTGTTGCCCGGGCCTCCTTAATATTTGTGTTTGTGTTTGACAGCAGTGGCGCTCCAAAGCACCCTAAAATGGAGGCCGTTTCGAAAAGCCTTTCTGGAAACTGAGTCATCGCGGTTAATGCAAAAAGCGGAGAGTGAGTGGTGGGGATGGGATTGCGGTGGTCCATGGGGCAGGATGTGTGTTATTCTGTCGCCGTACGTTCATTTTTGAGTGGGTGGGGATGTGTGTGTGTCCAGCCAGTGGATAAAAAGTGCTTATATCCACTTGCGTGGCTACTTGTGCTGTTTTGTATGTCAGAAAAAAATGCAGTGTTATCCAATACCAAGAGTGCAACCTCTAATATGGAACACGATCAACCCCGAGTTTTCCGTTTAGATCAGTTAATGTTTGGAAATATCCCAGGTAATGTTTCACGTATAATTCTAACATGATTAACTGTCATAAGTATTATTTACAGGGTTTACAACCATACTGACATATGATGATTTTTTTTTGTGAGGATACATTCCAGACGCACCCTCCATTTTTGGAAATTTGCGATATACAGACTATGTCAAAAGTGTGTTTTACCCTGATATGCGCTGAACACATTTCAACTCATTAAAACACAATGAAATGTATTAAGTGTAATCGAACCCTGCACCTCTGCACTGTGAGGCGGACGTGCTAACCAGTTGACCACCGTGCCGCCCGCATCATGTTTTATGTTTTTTTTTTTTTTTAATTGCTCCATTATGGGAATTGGTATTGTAAAATCATAGGTGGCTGTTCGGGAGACCTTTGTTTATTTTAATTTTCAGTCATTTTTCACATCTTTATCTTATCAGCCCTGACACTGCGGCTCTTCTCATTTTTGTCTTGGCAGGGAGCCGAGAAAGGTGTTGCTGCACAAGGGCTCCACAGGGCTGGGCTTCAACATTGTGGGCGGGGAGGACGGCGAGGGCATCTTCGTCTCCTTCATTCTGGCCGGGGGGCCGGCTGACCTGAGCGGCGAACTGAGGAGAGGCGATCGCATTCTTTCTGTGAGTACATCCACACGGAAACTTTGTATTTGTCCCTGTCACTATCATAACCAAGTACTTTAGTCACACTCTGAACTTAAGTAGAAGTACACATACAGTGCCGCCTCGAGATACAAGTATGAGTGATTTGAGATACGAATGCTGTGGAGGTATACTGTAAATTTGTCCATTTAGCTTCATGCTAACAAACGATGAGAAACACCACATACAGGATAAAGTCTAGCAGCTGACATTTGAACACAAACAGTGGAGCAACAAGCTTTATATAAATATGACAATATAATACTCACAGGCATATATTCTTTATCTTCTGCGAAGAATTGTGAATTACTGCATTTTACTGAGGAGTTATCATCTCTAGATACTGTGTATTCAGATGGCTGTATTATACCGCCCCCAAGTGGCCAACTCCCACACACCAAATGGAACAGCACAATGCCCATTGAATTGGAACAAAGCTTGTGGGGGAAACGGTTTACTTCTTGACATTTTGTTTAATGATGTCATCACTGTAAGTCTTTTTGAAAATGCAAAATAGAGTTCTATTTTTTTTTCATTAAATAACATTCGAAATTTGTTTCAGGGGGGAGTCTGGAACGGATTAGTACCATTGGTAAAAGTAGAAGTATTGATTCAACTACGTACTGAAATGTAAAAGTTTGAGAAGGTACTAACTATGGGTGCAACAACAAATTATTTAATTTGGAAAGTCTGTTTTGATGTATTACCGCAATGAATTAAACTCTATCAAATTGCTCCACTTTAAAATGTACCGTGCTTGAATTGTACCGCACTCCATGTATCGAGATGCGTATCAAATCATCCTTTATTGGAGAGATGCACATCCTGAGTACTTATGGTAGTGTACGTTCAAAAGTTTCAATTTGTTATTGTAGGATCCAGAAAAGAACCTACTGCCTAATTGTTTATTTGCAACAACTGCGATCCTCTATCCTCTGTTTATATATGACCTTTTCACGCAGAATTGCAATTAAGACACGAGATGCACCCTGCAACTTGTCTTTTACTTTTTCTCTTAATGACAACAAAATGCTCCTAAATTGAAATGATATGAATGATCAATTGAGATCTTTGTTTTGGTCGCAGGTGAACGGTGTGAATCTAAGGAACGCCACACACGAGCAGGCGGCGGCCGCCCTCAAGAGAGCCGGACAGACTGTCACCATCATTGCTCAATACAGACCTGAAGGTTAGCCTTGAGCTCTTCAGTTTCTACATCACTGGAATACAAAGTGGGCAATGAAGGAGAAAATATAGAAAATGGATGGATGGTTAAATCGAATGTTGGGCAGCTAGTGGAATGCTTCCCAGCATTTGTTGGGCAAAGACACATATTTCAAATCTGATTGCATGTATTTTTTTTTCGGTGTGTGTGTATTTTTATGCTGCCTCGATGCGTATGCCAATTGTGTCATCTTTTAGCCAAATCCAAGGTGACGCGTTTTGTTTTATTAGGCTTTGTGCTCCATAAATTCTGCATAGTGACAAGTGACCTCGAGACTTAAAGAGCTGCTGAACTATTAATGTACTTTTACAATGAATCACTATCGTCTGGTTTAGTGCATATAATACAGCGCAATGTTTCCTAAAATTGGAGTCAAGGCACATCTTTTACATTTAAAAAAATGCCATGGGACACTACTAAACAAAAATGTCACAAAAAGCACAAACATACGTTGAACTAATAATGATCTCAACTTCATTTTCTCACAAATGTACTGAGTGTGAAATGTGGGTTTGTTCACAATTTATTATACACCTACGGGACTTCATACTGTAGTATCAGCTACAAAATCAGCAAAATGGTTATTCAAACGTCATCTTAATTTGTCTGCTACATCTCCATGCAGCAAATGAATGAGGCCTCCTCATCCGTCACACCACTTTTCACATTCAATATGGTGGCAACGTTTAATGTACAAAATGGCGTTAAGGCTTGCTCTATTTATGTGTTTTCTATGTTACTTAATACTTTTCATTGTGGGATACATTGGGGGCACGAAATAGGACATTTCGCCATGACGTCACATGTTCTACCTGTTTTAAAAAGCCAACGCTTCCCCAATCCGCCACTAGTAAGCAAATCCTTCCACGTTTAACGACCAAGGCAGAGTGATTGAGAGGACAGGACAAAAACACGTTGTCCTCACTAGCATGACAATTCAGCTCAGTAATAAAAAAAGAGTATTAGATCATGCTAGTATTTTTTCCCCGCTACGATTGCCACTTCCAGCTTTCTAGTATGCAATCAAATCTTACAATACTGTACTACAGTACAGTATACGATACCTGGCCTGGCCGCGGAAGTGCGCTAGTCCCCGCCATGATGAGCTCCCAATAGGCTCTCGCGGGCGGATATTGAGTGTGAGAGGGGGCGGTGCCACCACTAGCATGCAGCCGGGTTAGCCTGTGTAAGGCGGGCAAATCGACCGCGGTTGGCCGCCCCTTTCCCCGCTCTCAGTATCGACTGGTTCCACGGTGAACAAGCACAACAGGGCAGACCACTTCGAGAAAAGGAAAAAAGAGAGACTCAAGGAGGGGAAACTATATACGACAAAGCGGGGAGAAAAAAAAGGGCTGGATATAGGCCAAGTGAGCAAGTTTAATCGGACTGGCAGCCCCGTTGAGAGGATGGGGGATGGGCACTAAATAGTGCACAGCAGTAGCACAGCACAAGCCGCGTGAAGTCGCTCATGGCCGGCTGAAGACCGGACAAAACATCGGCGGAGAACAGAGAAACCTCCGTCCTTTCGAGGTGAGATGACGCGACGTTTTAACACCCAGAAAAAAACAGTCAAAGTGTCTTGTGCTTGTAGATGCGCTTAGCAAGTTTATTTCGGGAGCCCGGTACTTTATAGACTACTAACCTGTCGTGTATTCACTTCCTCGGTCAGGAGGTTATAGCTAGTTAGCTACTAAAACACTTAAATTAACACTTTAGCTCTATTTAATCATACGTTTTTTAATATACTAATGTGTTATATTGTTCATAATCATACAATTACTAGGTTTACCCACGTTAGTGTATTAATGCTCTCCACTTGTATGTGATTAAACCATTTCAATTGGCTTTTAATCTTTTTAAGGTCGTTTGTTACTCGACACGGTTGAGGCTGGATTAACTCCTACCGTATAGTAGTAGGACACGGTGGGGTGCATTGTTATGCCGCTAAAACTCACTTCTATGCGGCTCTTATGTAACTCCATGGTTTAAGGTGGGGGAAGCGCAGGTGTGGTCCAACAGGTGTGTATGGAAAGCCGTTTGAGCATGTATGCTATATCCTTGGTATCTTGTTGCTGGTCCATACACTCATAAGCTCTTTGTCCGAATTAGTAAGTACATTCAGCTCACTATTAGAATGACTGTCTTACTAGTAATATTATTCCCACTACTAGTGCCACTTTTAGCCTACACGTATGCCATTACACCTTATAAATGAAGTACTGTACTGCAGTAGTAACACTAGTCCAACTAGTGGGCATGTGTCACATACTTGTCGTTTCCGGGAGCCTACTACTAGCTCCAAGAAGCACACCACCTTTTGCCAAACTAATAGTTGCCAAAGTGTTCTATTAGTGTGCAGAAAGGTCTTAGAGTAGTGGAAAGCATTTCACTACAGTAGAAAAACTTTGGCATACTAGTTGGGTGACTAAAAGGTGCATGTGAGGGGAAACTGCTGTAGTTGACATCTGCTTGCTACAAGTGAAGAGCGTTGGCTGTTAACTAGTAATGTCACAGGAAGTGGTCTTAGCATAAAGTTGTCTCTTAGTGCAAAGTTCTTGCTCACTAGAAACATGCAGTTTACTAACTACTATCCCAAAGATGTTATATTAGTTTGGACAACAATTAGGACCTTAAACAGGATTTATTTTATGTTTTTGCATGAAATCTTCATTGCTGCAGTCTGAAATGCTGACAAATGCAAACACACCAGATGTGTTGTCATGACATCGGCTTTGCTCTTAACAAAGTATGCCATGTTTACTTTCTAGTTTTTCTAGTTTTTGGGTGCGTGTTTTCAGCATGCCACGAGGACATAATGACAAAGATATTGTGAGCTCCCGTCAATACAAATGCACGCGTTCAACCAGTAGCCCCACTCGTTTATCCCAAAGCTTGATTTATCACTTCATGAAGGCATTTAAATGTTATATTTTCTACTGTACGAGTAATTTAAAATTCAGTACTTTTTTGGGCCTTTATCTCCTAACTTGTTTGTCCTGTGAGTATATCCAGGAGGTTTAATTGCCCTGAAACGTCAAACTTCTAAGGCCTTCAGAGCAGCGAGGCAATTGGGGCGTTACACAATTTTAGTCATGTTCAACCAAAAACCTCACAAATGGGTGAGCGTTGACTGTAATACTGTACGACAGCCCCACTTTAGTTATGTGGTTCGGTCACATACTCCAAAGTTTGAACGCTGTGTACAATGTTTAACCACGTACAACAAACATGCAAGACAAGTGCTGGCTAATGATTGACTTCCTGCAACCCCTCCAGTGACCCGAGGCCTCTCCCCAGTAACACTCTGGCATCCCAGACTGGTATGAGAGTGTGGAACATTGTTCCTTTCAGATTTTGGCACAGGAGGAACCAGTTCACCCACCACCCCTGTGCGCTCTCAAGGGCAGTCTGCACAGGAAGTGGGGAGTAAATATGAGTTTATCTGTGCTTCGATTGACTTGCGAAAGGCGTGTTGTTAGACTAAAACATTGACATGATACAAATATGAGGAAATGTGGCAAGCCTGTTTGTGCAAAATCAGCACACTTGAGCTCCAAAGGAGTGGAGAGCGAACCCCAACTACACCATTAATCTATGCAAGGGTGACCTTGAAGTACTAGCACTTGTTTTTTTTTTCATTTTCCAAGCCATCGCTAATCGATTACCATATTAACTAACAACTACAGTGATAATCAATTAATCGTTTAGAGATATTATTAAACTCAAAATTGTTCAAATGTGTGGAGGTTGCATGTTCTCCCCACACCTGCGTCGCTTTTCTCCGGGCACTTCGGTTTCCTCCCACATTCCAAAAACATACATGGCGGGTGAATTAATATGGTAAATTGTCCCGATGTATGATTGTGAGCACAAATGGTTGTAAATGCCTATGTGTGCCCTTCGATTGGCCAGCAAACCACTTCATGGTGTACCCCGCCTGCTCCCCAAAGATAGCTGGTATCAGCTACAGCACTCCCGCGACCCTTATGTATGTATGTATGTATGTATGTATGTATGTGTGTGTGTGTGCGCGCGCGTGTGTGTATCCCAAACGTAAAAATATTTGAATATCATTTCAAACTCATGGTACAAGACTCTTTAAAATAAATGGCTTGTGTATGATTGGATTTTTTTTTTTAAATGGCGGCATGTGCATGCATGTTCCCTTCGCAACCCCTAAAAGTAGCAAAAAATCAAGCAATATGCATTGAAGACGCTTCATAACTTCCACAAACAACCCAGGATAAACTTGGTTGGTCCTTGGCATACAATAATTACTTCGAACAGTCGAGATGATACTTCCTTGACACCACTTACTCGCTCCATTTCAGTCAGGTCTTAGGCGTCATCTTGTCGTATTTTAGGCCTTTACCAAAAGAGCACAATAAAACACAAATCGGTAAAATTGTGATTTATAGATGTGATCACTTTCGTTATTTGGTGAAATGTTGAACAAGGTCATAGTTGAATATGTGGGATTCACTCCCTACAAACAGAACACACTCTGCTATTACTAGTACATGCCGGACACATTGCGTAAGTGGATCAAAAGAAGAGCCGCCGCCCCCCCCAAAATAAAATGTGAAAAAGCTGCGCGACTAATGAGGACACGCAGCTTCAGAACAGTCCCAGTTTCTACTAGCTATCTCTTACACCTCCCATTGGGTCCGCCGCTGCTGCTGCTGCTAAAATGTAAGCTACAGTTGCTCTTTGTGTACGTGTGTGTGTGAGTGTGAAGTGCTTTAAAAGTCTGAGCTGGAATAAAAGGGCCTCATGTTTCTCCTCGCAGCATTTCTCTGGCGTGCTCGTAAATAATTGATCCATTTTAGATCACCCGTAGATTCCATGCTGCCCGTATACGCTCACTGGACAAACCATTTGGAACACGTCTGAGATCAGATGATATGGTGACGGATTATGACAACCATGTCACATTGCCACAGGTGGGGAAAAGAAATTGGGTTTTTGGAGGTGGGAAATTTCCGGTAAATTTTCAAAGAAATTTATGATGGAGAATATTCCAAAATGGAAACTTCCATGGGAAGTGTGGCAATTGGCTGAGAGTTGACGAAATATAATGAAATCTATCGTATTATTGCTATCATTTTATTCTATGACTATAAACATGCTGTTTGTGTAAGTAGAAATTTGTAAGTAGACTTAAAAAAAAATCAATTAGGTAGCTCTCCTTGCCCACATGTGATGTCATTACAGCACCATGACTGCAGATTTTTTTTTTTCTCTCGCTTCTCTCGAGTTGTGTTGTACCTGAAGCTCCCTTGTTAAGAAAAATGTCTTTCAACACCAAGCATAACGTCTACGAAATGACAGGTTGTAATTTGAAAATGTCATTGGTCAAATCTCTCCATGAAATGCATGTTCGTTCCCCAACTGCAGTTTAAAAAAAAAAAAATTCAAGCTTCATTCCCATAAATCCGTGTTAATTCCTGGTCCTTTCCTGGAAACGTTCCAACACTGAACCATCCCTAACTTTTAAAAACCCTTTTTGTATCTGAATATTGCATGCAAACACACGAGGAATGACAATGACAAAATGTATATGTAGTGAATATCTTCATCTGGTCTTCTTTTCTCATAAACAGTTCTTTCGGCCCAAAAATGTCTTTAATAAAGAAAAACACCACTGCATTTTGTAAAACCTAATAATAAAGAAATGAAAAGAAATAAACCAATTTTATAAAGTGTCATTAGTGTCCGCATTGTAGTATTTGTGTGTTGGCAGACACCTTTCAGGGCCTTGGCCTTGTGACTGAAATCAGGAGCTGTCGTTGAGTTGCCATAATTAGATTAGTCTGCACGGTTGTCATTGGACGGGGGCAGTGTAATGAAAAAAATGCCATTACAAAAATAAAATGTCACTGTCAGAGAGCTATTCATTGAACAACATATATATATATATATATATATATATATATATATATATATATATATATATATATATATTATTATATTATATATTATTATATTATATATGTGTGTTGTTTGTAGTCAAAGTCAGGTATCTACAATGTTTTACCTGATGTTGACTGATGATGTCTTTCCTTTTTGTAATCTGATGGGCAAATATTTGCACTCGTTGACTCGCGTCAAATTGGGGAGTTAGGGGACTCAAGTCGTTGCGACTTGAACTCCAGTAGGCATGGGGCCAGTTACCAGTTTCAAAGGATCCAATTATTAAAAGTCAAAACTTTCAGTCAGCAACGTGACCTGTTTTGCTTTGTTTGGTGTTTTTGTGCCCCTTTTCGTGAGTCATCAGTGAGGAGGCAAAGGGAGTTGTATGACTTTGTCAAATAAGTCAGTTTTTGGGGGAATATTTCAGGGACTGTGTGTCACTGTGTCGACCCACCCTAAACCTTATAGAACAAATGTCATCAATAATTACAAGTTAATGCGTTCTTTATTTTTACATGCAAAACAACTATCTACATCACAATAATATTTCCCTCAATGCTTAAACAATACAATATATAAAGACAAAATGGCGAATAATCATTGAAATTTATCATTCTTATATCATGAATACCATACCGATTCTGAGAGGGGAACCGCAACTTGGCCCAAGATGAATCACCACTCAAAAAGGATTCATATTGAACCCTGAGATTACGACAACGCGGTCTTCAAATGAACATTTGCAACCAGCTCTGAGATGTAGCGTGTCTACATTGGATGAAATAAATGCTGTCGACTTGCTTCCGCTCTGCATATATTTAACAAAACGGAGAAAAGGTCAAGAAGTGGCTCTGTATTTTCTGACAAACACATACTTCGGAGTGTGGTCCATTCGAGTTTGGACTGCTCTTTGAGTTTCAGGCTGTTGTTATTTTTACACACAAGCCCGAACAGGATAGAGGAATATTTGTTTCTAGGACTCTTCCTGTTTGTTGTGGGCCACCAAAAGACTACCTGTAAAGTGCTTTTAACAGGTGTGCTGTAGCTTTGCCATCTCAGCGGGCGTTCAAATGCAGAATGTTAACACTTGTCCGCCCCCCACAACCTCCCACTCCACCGTTCTTGAAAAGGGATCCTTTTTCTATTTGACTGAGCTGCGCATATCTAGTGATGTGTTGTACAAAGACAAGCCTGTATTGTGATGTTGTCATTAGTAGCCGAGGCTTGGCAGCCATTTATAGTCGGGATCCGAGCATTCCCTTCCCAAACTCCCATGGGGAGTGTGCGCGCTGATTGCGGCTCACTGTTCTTCCTGCTCCGCTTGAATGTCCACAGATGAATGGCTTTGGAAGGCGGGGAATGCGAGGCGGCGTTTAGCCAGCCTTCAGGTTGCACATTGCCATTTAGATGCTCTTTCTCTCGTCTCTTCCTCTCCAGGCTTCACAGGGGTGGAAAAAGTACTACAACACAGTGCTTATAATACATTAATACATGTGCGGGTTCAACTCTCAGTTTAAAAAAGGGGGGCAGTGGTGAGTGGAAACTTGTCACAGTAAAAAAACAAATCTTCACTCAAAACTTGGATCCAGCATGTACTATCCAACTTGTAATACAAGATTAGAAGTAAAATGATGTCTTATCATACATGAACATGCGGCTTTGTTCAACTCTCCTGTAAGCCAAACTCCATCCTACCCTCCTCCCTTAGAAAATGGTTCACGTAGCACCAAATCCACTTTATCTAAAATAAACAATTTCTCCCTCAACATTGACAAAAGGAGTCTGGGTGTCATCCTGGATAGCACGTCCAGTCCCATATCAACACCATCACCCGCACTGCTTATTTTCACCTCCGCAATATTAACAGACTTCGGGGGGGCCTAGATTACTGCAATGCTCTCCTCTTCGGCCTACCTCAAAAGTCCCTCCATATCCAGCTGGTTCAAAACGCCTCTGCCCGCATACCCATAACTTCAGCAGCTCCACTGGCTCCCTGTCCAATACCGCATCAACTATAAAGTATATGCATAAAACAAATCAGGTGTATCACGCTCCCTCAGAACTTGGAGTGCCCCTCCAGCATGTACTGAGAAAACCTTCGGGGAAAAATCAGGACTGCCTACATTACGTAATCTCCTCCACTTCCCATGTCTTGTGTTTTTATGTCCTGTTAATATTTTATCTATTTATTTGCATCTCCTCATTGTAGTACAGTGTCCTTGGGTGGCATGAAAGGCGAATGTAAAATTTTGAATCCCGGAAATTGTGGATTTTTTAGATCACACACGACACAATGCATTCTCCACAAATCATTCTTGTAGCCGACATCAAAGAATTCTCTTCTAGTCCCGGTCAAGTGAAGCTTTATTTTGTCTTGTAAATTTGATACACCTGCCAATGTTAAAAGAGTAAATAATTGGAAAATGGACGTTACTTCATCTTCCATCATGCTTATGCCTACATATCACTTCATGTTTGACCCACAAAAATATGTCCGCTTTAAGGTGGCTGCAATCTACTGTTACTCGCTGCGTCGTTGCGGGGCTTTTCCACAGCTTGACAACGTGGCGCTTTCAAGTGGCCACGCCAGCCTGAAGCCCCCATCCACATTTTGGCTTTCACTTCAGACTTCACTGCATGTCACAATTGCACCGGACAATCGCAGATGATCGCAAACAAAAGCGCACACTTTCTTTTATAGCGGGGGAGAAGCAACTCATGCTGGGGGCCGAAGTACATCATCAAGCGTTCCTTTAGCCGCCGCCCCCCCAAAAAAAATCAGTAAAACTTTCATGTTGGAAAACCGTTTAATGCGTCACAATTGATGATTACATACTTCTCAGTCTTTGCACTTTTTTTGCAATTATGACTAATTCACTTTCCAGAGTCTTTTAGTACCAGGATAAAATATTTGTGTTTCGCTGCTTCCCACCGCTGCAAGTGAAACAGCCTGAGGCGCCCTTTCTCCCCCCCCCCCCCCGTCCACATTTGAATGCGTTTCCTGAGCTGTGACAGTCAGCAGGTGTCTGGTTACTTCACCTTGGTGCCTCCTGTTACTCAGACCAGGGTGACAATCGCAGCAGCCCCTCAGGAGAGCTTTTTCTTTTATCCCCCATAGGGGGAGGATGACCTCCATTTTGTTTTTGCACCTGCTCAAAAGAGTGTGAGTAACTCCTGTGAGGTCATCCTCACAAGCGTGGATGTTTGCTTTTTCGAGGCTACCTGGCTGCTGCCTGGCTGCAGTCTGGACTTTGAGCGGCAACGTTGGCGGCTGTTTATGATTACACTGGAAGTTCGGCTCCCACCAGGCGTGTTTTATATACGGCGGTGATGTAACCCCAAGTTGGAACATGACGTAGTCTTTCACTAACCTACACGAATATAATTTTAAGTCAGAATTACCGTTGGTATTGGCGTGAGAAATGTTTTAGCGAAAAACAGTCATTGAAAAAACCCACAAATACAACCAAAATTCTCATGCTGCTGGGCAAACTATTTCATTACTCAGCGTTTGCAATCTCAGGATTTCATAACGATAAATTCAACAAACTACTTGCCTCAATGTTTGTGGATTATGGCATTCTATTTGTTTTTGCATATTGTTGTTAAAGTAACAATTTGTCTGGAAAAATACTGAAATAACAACCATAGAATCCGACACGATAATGACAGTTGTCAGTAGCGAGGTAATCATGTAGAACATTGTAAAAGGGTGTGAAATGTTGCTGCATGCTTTGAATGCGCTGTAGATTCGTGTCACCTGCTGGACAAACAACATAACCCAAATTTGTATGTTTGTCCGACAGTGCTTTCATCTACCACTAACCTACGCTAACATCATAATTACAATAAATACTTCTATTAAAAACACTTTTACTCGTGAAGCACTAGATCAGGGGTGGCCAACCCGCGGCTATTCACGCGACAAGCGTCAAACGCCTTGGCGGTGGCGCTGCCATTCAAACATCGGCTGAATACACAGAACTAACTACGTCAGCCTATCATCAATCCCGTTATTTGATTGACATACAGGGCAACCGATCAGATGACAACTGAATCACCGCTCATGCGCAAACAATGGAACGGTGTGTGTGTGTGTGTGTGTGTGTGTGTGTGTGTGTGTGTGTGCGCGCGTGATGTGGCACAGTAAAAAAAAAATTGGCTCTTAGTCTCTGACTGGTTGGCCACCCCTGCACTAGATGATAACAAGTAGAATTGTATAATCTCAGAAGTAGCACACACTTGTCAGTTAGTGTATGGTTTCCTCACGAGCAACATGTCTTGTCATACTAGCATGCCAAATTTATACTGTAAGTGTGCAGAAGTTTCAATAAGTAGTGGAAAATACGTCAGACGGATGACAGTTGTCGTACCCGTGCGCTGTTTTGCGAGTGCCAAGAGCGTGCCAATACTTGGAGTATTCAGCTCACTAGTAGGATGTGGAATGAACACACAAACCCTATCAGCCGGTGTTCCGTTTCCAATGAGAGCCTTATTAATGAGCCGGCTCGGGTGAAGTCATTCATCACCAGGCACGACTGGATTTGTGCTCTTATGACGAATGAGCACGCTTGCAGTGTTGTTGGTGCCCCCCCCCCCCCGACCCCCCTATTGAACCATGCTAAAGAGCCCATGTTGAACTCCATTAATTTGTATAATATGTGTAATTAATTACCTGTTATGGGACATCGGCTTATGCTTTAGCCAGATCTGTGATAAACCATCTGTTCCGGGGCTCATTAATCAATGCGAGGTTTCATTCAATTTTCCTTTATTCATTTTCGGCTCCATCCTGAGACGCTTTTCCCATTGAAACCACCCACAAAACACAGAATTTATAGCCCCTTTATATTACACCTGATTATCACAACCACTTTTTTTCTGAATGCTATCCATCCATTTTCTATGGCCATTGTCGTCATTAGCGGTTGTGGCTAACTGGAGCCTATCCCATCTGGTGAGAAGTGGTTTACACCCTAGACTGGTCGCCAGTCATTCAGTTAATCCTTCACATTCACAGCTATGGACAGTTTAGTCTTGGTGTACAATTTTTGTACTTTGCTATGTGTATATTACGTGCAACAAGTTGTTAATATCCTGTCAAGATGAAAAAATTAAAAAACAACCTCATGTTGGAGTAGCTTCTTAAAGGGTGAATTTTGGGTACATTTGTCACCTTTTTTTATAAACTTTTTTGTCCCCCCCTCCAACCCCACCACAGAGTACAGCCGCTTTGAGTCCAAAATCCACGACCTGAGGGAGCAGATGATGAACAGCAGCATGAGCTCAGGATCAGGCTCCCTGCGCACCAGCGAGAAACGCTCCCTCTATGTCAGGTAAAATCAAGGATGCACTCTCGACCTCGGCTAAATACAAAATAAGTCTAATCTCTCATTAATGAACCGCGGCTGGCCTGTTGGAAACATGGGTAATGGGGGCATTGGGGGAATCACATGATGTCAAAAGCAGACACGCTGCTGCCAGCCAACAAATAAAGTCAACCACCAAGTGCAAACTAAGTATTTTCCATTCTCTCCGGGACATGGTAGTCAATGAGCACAGTCGCCACTTCAGTGGTCCTGAAACTGGGGTGGGGGGTGTGAGCTGTAGCTTGGGGTCTGCAAAATAAACTGCAAATAATCCAGTCATCCATCATTTTTAGCCCAAATGGCATTCTTAATAAAACAGAAACTTGATTGCTTCTCCCGATTTTAGCTTTGGACCTATGAAAAGCTCTGATATGTCTGTGACGCATCACACAAAAGGAAGACATGGACAAGAAATAAAGGAGAGCATGTACATATTTGAGATGCTATTGGCAATTGTTGTCCTATTCGTTAACTAATTGTACATTGCGGCAACAAAGACTCCCTACGCTTCACTTTTTAGCCGCAGGTACAAATGAAATCTACCCAAGTATTTGTTTGCATTTCTGGTGGGTTCAAAATCAATAAGGTTGACGGTTGTTTGGTGGCAAATGGGCGTGTGTTAAGATCTCTTCTCAAAAGCCAAATGGACACATAGCGTGTTGAAGGTTACTCAAAAGACTACTTAAATCAAGTAAATCAATGTCATGATAGCCCGTGCTCTACTTAAATATTAAACACTTGAATTCAACGCCAGCCAGTGAAAGTCACTCTGGTCAAAATGGAATCCCCGCAATGCCACAGCCCCCCACCTCCCAGTTAAATATAATCGCTTGATGAGCGACTGAGCCGTTGCATGTTTTGGGAACAACACCTCTCTAACAAGAACATTCCACAAGAGTGTGCTGGAAAGCCAGTCCAAGCTTGTGTCAGGCACTTCCACAGTACACGCGTGTGGATTAGAGTGGCGGCGGAAAAAGAGGCTCTGCCGTCCCCGACTTGAGGTGATCCAGCCACAAGCGTTTTACAGTCAACAAAGCAACACTTTCGAAAGCCCTTTTATGAAGATAGATACAAGTCATTTTATGGGTTTACTTAGCTTTGTTATTGGTATGTTGTAGAGCAAACCCTGCCATTCAAAGGGGACAAAAAAAAAAAAAACCAACCCGCAAGTACTTCATGCCCTCTAAAATGTTCAGAATTGCCGAAATATTCATGGTTTGAACCTTAAAGGGGAACTCGGGAGAAACATTTTCTTTATGTGCCCCCGCTGGTCTCAACAGGGTATTCTGATTGATCGTGAGTTTGTGGAATGCGAACAAAGTAGATGAATGCAAGTTTCATTGAAAACTATTTCGGGGGGGAAAAATCAAACAACTCTATTATGTCGACCACAATCATTGGTTGACACTAAACCCAAAACTTAAAAAAAAAAAGTAAACATATTATATACATATATGTGTGTGCGTGTGTGTAGCGTTTTACGCATTACAGCAAAAGCAGAGTTGGCAGAGAAACCGATTCTTAAAGGATTAGTTTGTGCCAGCAATCAATTGAATACAGGCTGAAATTACTGAGATGTTTGAAATGCCGACATTTGCCCTAAAAACTTGACTAAACTCGCGCAAATGGAAGATTTGGTGAGAAGAGCAGTGAGCTTGTCGCATTATTTTGACATTCTATAGACCTCTGTTGTCGACTGAAATTGATTTCGAAGTGCCTTTGGCCTTGCTTAGCAAACGCCCCTGCTCACCTGCTTTCCGGTTTCGGTCATGTGACGTTTATGGGTGTTCTTTTGATTTTTTTAAATCTTTTTCCTGCTCAAAAGGCGGTGCTTCTCCTCCCTTTCGAGCCCACATAGATTATGACATCACATTGTAGACTGACACTGGTTACTGTCATAATACAACGGCAAACAGAGGCGGTGGAACCGGTGAGTCACGCCAGAGTCAAGGTGATCAAAATGAAAGCGCTGTGTGGCGTAACTCCGCTACGCCCAAGTTATTTGAGTCCCCCCCCTGCACTCAACACTGGCCCACTACATACAAGGCTGGATTGCGTTGGATTCGTCTTTGGATCCGGGCTCTTATGAGAGGCAAGTAGGGCCTAGCCTGCGCGGCTTACTAAGAGCGCAGCAATGTTGTAAAAGCCGTCTCGCTATCCAGCCGATGCATGTCCCGCTGGCTCTGCCTCAGGAATGTGGAGGCGTTGATCCTGCAAGGTGAGCTTTGAAGCGGGAGCAAAACGCAACAAAGCAGTTCAGCCACCAGCGCCACGAGTCACTTTACCACTCGTCGGCCCACGGAGAAAGTGGAAGCAGCAGGGAAGGTGGGGTTTGCAAGAACCAAAGTGGTTTGGGGATGTGATAAAGTAGCACTCCAGCTCCCTGTCCTTTGTATTATTTGATCATTTGTCGTATTCCCCAGAAACCGTCTTATAATTCTTCTTTGTGCATATCCACCAGACATGACTTTCTTTGTTCTCTAATTCCTCAGTCATTTCCTATTTGCTGCATGTACGCCTTTTAGCTAGTGTTCAGTCTGTGACGCCACGTAACTGATGACACTGCTTGTGCTACAGCCTATATAGTAATGGATTGGGTTTTCATCACAATTATAAAATGTAATGACCTTAGCGAGTATCGGTACTTGGTATCGATCAGCACTGGAAGGTACTCTCTTAAAAAGTGGTATTAGTGCATCCCCAGTTTGAAATGAATTGTACAGCATTCCAGTCAACCCTGCTGTTTTTAAATGTGCTCTGTAAATCAATTGGGATTGCAATGGAAGATCTTGTAGTTGATCCAGTTGAGTTGGAACCTGCAAAGCAGGTATGAAGAATGTGCAGTCTTGTAACATGATGATGACACGTTTAGACTGACAACACAGAGAGCGGAGACTTGAGGCCGTGCCAATGCAAAACATGCAGTGCCATTGTTTGGTGTGTGTGCGTGCGCACAAACATGCATAGCTTGAAACTACAATGAAATTAGTTTTAAAAGAAACAAAGCAGGTTACAGAAAAATAAGTAATTGGAACGAATCACTGTTACGCTGTGGAACATTATACAAACAATTCTTTTGAAACAAAAACTTAACATAAAAGCCCGTCTGTGCGGTGAGATGCACATTTGATATGTTTGCGCAACTCCTGACATTTTAATGATTGCTTGCACTTGGCAATGAGCAATGATCAGCGACATCATCCCTCCTTGTGTCTCCAGGTGTAACCACTCGACCCCAAGATTTCCTAAACTTTTAGGTCAGTTTAATGGTTGCCGTGTAAATCGATTAGTCATGTCTGGAGTGAAACGCTCAGCTGCTACGTTTAATCCAATGCAAATGACGCCAGCTTTCACCGTGTGAGTGTACGACATGAAAACCTCAATTCTCAGACCCTTCAACTGCTGGCTTGGCGGCCCAAGTAGGTGGGTGCCGGCATGGCACAGTCGCCGCCATGTTACACATATACTGATTTCACACACCAAAATAACATGATAAAAAACATTGGGCATGATGGACATTTTTCAATATTACATACCTCGTCGTAATATGATCGCACTGCATTGGCGCAGAAAGGAGTCGCGGCTGCCTCCCGCGCTCAGCTCCTGCAGTGGAGCGAGATGGCTTGCCTAACCCCAACCCTAACCTTTGGCGAACAGTCATTTCATTGTTTGTTGGAAGTGACATCAAAGAGGTAGAAAGTCTAAAATAACCCACATGTAGCCTAAATGAATCGGAAAATTAATTTGAGTAATTTCTCCAAGACCGTTAGAAAAACCGTTCAGGGTGGAGCTAATTGATATTTCAGTTTTTTTAAATTCAGCACGTTGCGTTTTCCCCATCTTCCAATTTATGACCAAAATACCCAAAACCGAAGGCTTCTTTTTTGTCTTTCTCTTTGCAGAGCTTTGTTCGACTACGACCGGACGAGGGACAGCTGCCTGCCCAGCCAAGGGCTGAGCTTCTCTTACGGCGACATCCTCCACGTGATCAACGCTTCCGATGACGAGTGGTGGCAGGCCAGGCTGGTGACACCTCACGGGGAGAGCGAGCAGATCGGGGTCATTCCCAGCAAGAAAAGGTGCATTTGAGCTTCTGTTGTAAAAAAGAAAAGCATCTGTTGAGTGGCACTCCTACAGAAGGAAAATCCGCCGGGTTAAATAGAGGCAAAGGAATAATGAGGAAAAACAAGATGAAATGAAGACACGAAAGCATAAAATGTCATCGCATGTCGATTAACATGTTTTAGCTCACAAAAAAAAAAACATAAGATGGTGAAAAATGATATCTAATGAGTCTGAAAAGCACTTTAACCTTAGCAAGAGAGCTTATTTTGACTTGCTGTAAACTTTTAAATGCATGTCCAATTTCAGGCTACAACTATTGAATATTTTCAAATCTCCTACTGATTATCCCGTCGAGTAATCGGATCTACATTTATTTTGTATCTGTAAACACAATGTCCGCGTGAGTTGTAGCTATTTGTACACTTGGGGTTGCAAGCCTCACTCTCTACTCTCGTGTCTGTGACCTGGAGTGTCTGCTTCAAAAAGGCGGGGCCTGGCCTGGTGAGTGCCAAAAAGAAAAAGGGGAGGGGGAAAAAAGCACACACCTGCACACACACAATAGTCTATTCTCCTGAACAGGAACGTGTGATTCAGCTTTCCTGTGTCTTGTTTAGACAGAAAATCTTTTGATTCTGTCCATTTTCTTTGAGTGGTAAAAGAAGACTTGGTCACAGCTTTGTGCTCTCAATGCCGCTTGACAGCAAGACTTCAACTTATTCTGTCCAGAGTGGAGAAGAAGGAGCGGGCCAGGTTAAAAACAGTCAAGTTCCACGCCCGGACAGGCATGATTGAATCCAACAGGGTAAGTGGAGCGGAGGAGCCGCGTGGGAACGCTCGGAAAGCCCACACGAGGAGCCGTCATGTTGCCACAATACAACCACACGACACACGCCAGTCACACAGCTACACCAAAAACATTTTTGCACTCGGTGAGTATGTATGTACCGCGCTTCCTCAAATAATGGCCTCGAGGCAAGTGGGCGCCGGGTTTTACTGAGTTGCTGGGTCTTTCCGTTCACTTAAACGCGGTCCCACCTCAGGAAAAATAGGACAGTCCTAACCGCCTCGCTTCATAGTTGCTGCTGCACAAATTGACATTAGTTGGCAGCTGTACAAATTGATACGCTGTTGCTAAAGGAAACAGCAGCACCATCCCCTAAGAGATAAATGAGTGTTCCCTGCACAGGCGTTAAGAACCCCAGAGTCCTGTCATGATAAGCATTTCTTCTGGGTGATATATTTTCCCAGAAGTGATAAACAATCGTATCTTTTTTTTTTTATGCTACTGATAGTGATTATGTTTGAGCAAAAATAATGCAATGACATCATTTTGAAGGGCATTACAGTATATTTGAGACTAAACTGAGAGGAGACAAAATCATTATTTCAGTACAGTAGTTATACTTTTTTTAAAATATATATTTTTGTTTAACCGATTAACAGTTTTAATTTTGTCATGTAAAATGGGCATCTTGGCTCTGCAAAGGTTGTTTTCCAACTGATCTAATCAGTACTCACCCAAATGAAAGCTCAAATGAACAAATATTACATCATGCCCGTAGAGTGACGTGTTTTTAATAAACATATCAGGACTTTGAGCAAGCCGTAAGCTCCCTCGATGCATCGACCTTGGAAAGAGACAGAGAGACTCGTGACGCCGGTCTCCCTATCGATATCGGGTGCCGGTTGCTAATCTATTTAAGTTCTTGCTGGGCGTAACGAGTGTTCGCAGAACCGATGGGGTGTGTATAAAGCGGCAAAATAATACC
Organism: Hippocampus abdominalis; assembly: GCA_018466805.1. Lineage (NCBI taxonomy): Eukaryota > Metazoa > Chordata > Actinopteri > Syngnathiformes > Syngnathidae > Hippocampus > Hippocampus abdominalis. Next base: position 18,065,897 of record CM031695.1, on the reverse strand, counting down.
AAAAAAACTGCACCACAGACGCAGAGAGGTCTGCGAGCCCATCGATGCTCATGGTTGTGTCGAATAGCATTACGGCTGCGGCTCTTTTAAAAAAAAAAATGAGAATCTTATCAATCTATCTTAAACAATAAACGCTACTTTCACTTGACCTGAATTGTCTGAGCAATGACTCCAAATCCTCAATATCCATCTTAACCCTTTCATGGACAGCGGCTACCACAACGGACGGCTATTCAGGTTACGAGGTGCATGAAAGGGTTCAGGGTCCATGGACTAGAACACTCTTTGTCCTCACTCGTTAAGGAAATTCTGCACACGAGTCAAATGACTAGACAGGACGAGTGTAACATTTTCTTCTTCTATGAGTGAATTTTTGTCCTACTGGTGCGCAGATCTTGCTCGTAAATTACAGGGCAACACTTGTTACATGTTACACAGCAGTTTGTTAGCAAGGTTTAATTCCGAACTCATTTTGTTGGATCTTTATCAATAGTTGAGTGGAACAGTCGCCGACAAGTGGCACTCGTCACAAAAACTACTGGCTAACATTCAAAACAGTCGTTCCACTAAGTGAGGGCAAAGAGTGTACTAGTGTACCAGTTTTACATTTATGTTCAGACATTTGTTTTGTTCTTTACTGGGGCGGAAACGAACATTTGTTTGGACTAAAGTAATCTAAAACCCACAGAACGTACGAGTTGCCCCTAAAGCTGGATATCAAGGATAGCGAATACTGTACATGTTCAAATCACTTTCAATTACGCCTGCCGACCGGCCATTATATGAGGGAACGTGTTCGATCATGTGTGTATTGTAACGACAAACAGTGTTTTCGAAATGGAAGCTAGCCATTTGTGTTCATATTCATCCATTATCTGCTTCACATTTCATTATGATTTCATGTTTGCCGTACATTCCATTTTATTGTTTTGCATGCGTGTTGAGTACCGTCATTGAAATCCATTTTTTTGTTTTGTTTTTTTGTTTGTATGTGTGTGTGTGTGTGTGTGTGTGTGTGTGTGTTTGCCCTCTCATCTCCCCCTCCCTGCCTCCCTTCCTCCCTCCACGCCTCCCTCGTGGACAAAGCAGCCGGTCAAAGTAAAGCGCAAAAAAAGCTTCAACCTGTCGCGAAAGTTCCCGTTTTACAAGAGCAAGGAGAATATTGTGCAGGAGTTGGTGGAGTCTGAACGTGAGTACCAGCTGCGTCACACAAACGGGGAGGGAGGGAAAGGGGGGAGGGTCTCATCGCTTTCATCCTATCTTTTCCTCTTTTCACACTTTAAGTTCTGTCTGTCCATCCGTTATCCTTCCTTCCTTCCTTCCTTTCGCTCACCTCCACGGACGCGTTGCTCTCATGCGGCAGTGGTGGGCCGTGGGCTACGTGGCAGAGGGGGCACAATTTTAGGACTCACTAGTTGCTTGGCTAAAACTTGGGAAAGATCCGACTTGACTTTGCCTACATGATTGAACAAATCTTGCCTGTATATATTTGAAAGTCTCGTGATTTTCTACGCATCTGGTCTCGGGTGCAGAAGAGCGGTTTTATTATTTTAAGAGTCGCCTCTTCAGCACTTCCTCTCTGTGCCCAGTTTTCCAGGCGTGACCGATCAACCTGAGATTGATGCAGATGTTAATTTAGAGTAAAAGTGGGAATGATAAGTCATTTAGGTTCCGTATGCTAGGAAAGTGTGACGCAAGGGTGACGGATAGAAAAGGAACGTCTTAGGTCTCGAATGCTACGTTAGCCTAGCAACAGGGCTAAGCCAAAAACCCACACGTCACAATGACAATATATCCAACAGAGTGTTGTATCGTACACTCCAGACATGACTAATCGATTTACACTGCAACCATTACACTGACCTATCGTACACATTAGCAAAGTGGCTAACGTGGGAAATTTTTGTTGCGACCGAGCAAGATTGTATGACTTGACTCCACTATCTTAAAATTCAGTGGTGACTCGACTTGATTTTTGCCACAGTAACCTGTAATGTGAATTTTAAGACTTGAGAGTGACTCTGATTAACTTATCTTGCACCTCTGCCACATGTGACCGCCTCTCCGGTGCCCTCCAAGAGGAGTAGGTTATCTGTGTGTATGTGAGCGTGCCCATGCATGCATGCATGCTTGTGTGTGTTGTTGTCAGCCGCACAAACACACTTCCTAACAACTGGGCCGCTGCACGACTTGCACCAGGACAAGAATGTCACAAAGCACTGATGTACACATGGATTTCAAAGTGATTTTTTTTTTTTTTTCTCCCGCTTCATTGCCGCACATGCACACAGAGCACTCCTCCTCCTCCTCTCTGCCCCCGACTATCACTAACCTCTTCTTCTTCCTGTCTGATTTCTTCTCTTGTCTTTGTTCTCTGCTCTCACCTGTCGGGACATCTAGGACTTCCCGGGGTTAAGCGATGACTTTTATGGATCAAAGAGTTTGAGTAAGTGTTGTGGTTGTCCCCTGAGCACCGGTCAAGCAAGGGGGTGCGGGTGGGGGGGGATGTGTCATGGCGGCACAACAAATTCTCACTGTACACACACTCTTAATATGGATTCAGGTTAAACAGGGCAAAGGTATTGGGACACCAAAGTGCCAGCAGAGCCTCCAAGTTGGAGAATTTGCACTTCATTGACTTGAATGAGTCTTCCAACCTTTATTGAAACAAAGACAAGCGAGTCTCACTTCATTTCCAAATGTGCTCATGCAGCATAAAATGCGGACCTGTCTAGTTGGACACAGAACTTCTTTTTTTTCCCCACTTGTGTGAATGGTGATTGTTGGATGCAGGTTCACTGTACCTTCTGCCACTATTGGAAGAGGTTTTGATTGTTCTGCATGTCGCTGGCATTTGTCAGCCGAACGGAAATGTGAGCATAACGTCAACAGTCATTCTAACTGGTTGATGGTCAGCGAACTCGGGTGCTGGCCTTCTGTTTACGGTGGTACAGAGGACAGTTCCGTTTGTCGGCTTTCCCCGTTTTTCTTTGTGGATAACAATCACTTGAATACACTCTGCACCAGAAGATAATCACTAGCGATTACCTGTTAGAGATCTCTGTTCATCAGGCCTTTGGTTGCAAAGAGGGGATCCTCAAATTTAGCATTTGAATATGTGCACCCCCAACAAAATCTTTCTGGACCTTAAATGCATACAATCGTCATCGTGTCCCAATACTTTTTTCCAGAGAGCCTTGGTAAGTCCACCGAATAAACCGTTTGCACTTGTGAGTGACAATGGCTGTCGGTTAACGACAACGGGAGTTGTGTCAAAAAAAGGTGACGCGCTCACTGGTATCCCCGTTACTGGAGCTGGCTGTTGCCACGGCAACGCGGACATAACAAAGTGCCACACTCCCTGTTTTCTTTGGACCGCCCCCGACGTGATGCCACGTGTAGCACGAGGCAAGGGTGTTCGGGGTATGATTGCGTCTCATTTGGCAGGAAACGCTTGATTTCCGATTGCCCACATTGAAACCGCTTCCCCGTTATTGATACTTGCATGGCTGCCACGCGCAGCACGACTTCTGCTTTCTTTCTGACCACTTTTTTTTTTCTTCTTCCTCTTCTGGTTGGCTTAGTAGAGTGATTCCCAACCACCGGGCTGTGGTGAAATCATCACATTTCACTGAATCGCACTGAAAAAGTATTTACTACAAGTAATGGATCGTTGTTTGTCTTCTATGCCGGTGAAAGGGAACAATCCTAAAGTGAATTACTTGTGTACTTGACGCCCACAGTATTTAAATCGTACTAATAGAGGAGCCAGATGAGGGGGCTCGGGCATCAGATTAGGATGCCTCCTGGACATCTCCCTGGTGAGGTGTTACAGGCATGTCCTACTGGCAGGAGACCCCAGGGACGACCCAGGACTTTGCTGGAGGGACTATGTCTCCCAGCTGGCCTGGGAACGCCCCAGGATTCCCCTGGAAGAGCTGGAAGAAGTGGCTGGGGAGAGGGAAGCCTGGGCTTCCCTGCTAAAGCTGCTGCCCCCGCTCCCCGATAATATTCAAAACGATGATGCCAAAACACTGTTATTACAAACTCATCTGCAATATGACATTAGGGAAAGCCTCCTAGAACATCAAAACTTTTCAAAAGGTTAATCAGAGGCACATTAAATGATGGCGGGTGTTTACTGACTCCCCATTCACGTGAGTTTGAATGTGATTGCTTACATTTGAAAACCGCCACGTCCTCGTCGCAAAAAGATGTGCAGACTTGTGTAACCACATCTCATCATTTAGTTAGACAGGTTATAGGTCACAACGGGATGTGTTTTTTTCTTGAGCTTTTCTTCTTAATTGACCAAATAAAGAATTGAAAGGGATCGGGTAGACTTTTTATATCTGCTGCATGGAGCCCCCCCATAAAAACTGCCATAAATATAAATTGTCGAGCTAGTTAGTTTGCTTTTTATCAGCTGTTTCTGATTCATCGGGACTTTGGTGACATCTTGTGAGAATGGCAATAGTTGTGCGTTCTGCCAAGTAGGCCCGCATGTCACCCTGAGGACGTCCGATAATTGAAACGAGACGATCATTATTTTCATATGCGTGTACTTATTGTGACATTTTCATTTAGGACACACACACACCCTGAAGTCAAATATGCCCTGGGTCTAAGGTTGGGAAACACTGGACTAAGATTACAACCATTAACCATGTGCCTTGAAATTGATCTGACGTGACAATGGACGCTGAAAGTGTCCCCCCAACCCTCCACCCCAAAATTTGCTAATCTGCAACCTTTTCTCTCCTCCCTTTTCAGAATGCCTGACGTCCAACACGAGCGACAGCGAGAGCAGTTCAAGTGAGTCGCCTTGCGCACTCTTGCGTCTCCTCTCCGCTTGGTTTTGCAAAATGTTGATCGTAGGCTCCGAGCCTGCCACAAAATGGAGGCTGCACGTTTGAGTCGTTGTCTTTGCAACGAAAAGGACAGAGAGTAGCGAAGCAACAGAGCGCACCATTCGTCCCACAAGGAATCAAAACATGTTGGCGCGCCAGCAGGGTGTTAGCGGCCATCTGATGACTTGATTTGTCTTTTTTCATTTTATCGCAGAGGGACAGGAAGACACAATACTCTCCTACGAGCCAGTCATCCGACAAGAAAGTGAGTACTTTTTCTTGGGGTGTTGTTGAAACGGTCTCACTTTTGTTGATTGCATCAATGACGTTACTCGGGATGAACAATGAGTACAATTCAAATCAACATCATCTTTGTCATGGAATGCAATTTTCAAATCGCAATTGGGGTGTAACCCCCAGCTCTGCTTCATTGCAGCATGTCGGTAGGCTCTATTTATTATTATTTTTCCATAAATGTGTTCCTATAAAAAAATCCATTCTTATTCTGTATCACTTAAAGCTAATAATACATACTGACATACTTGTCGATGCAACAATGAGACACGGAAGACCTTCCCAACTTGTCTTGGGGCCGAAATACTTTGACGCTTCTGTCAATTAGCCGTTGACGTTTGTGTTGCTTTTGCGTCCACCTCAGTCCACTACACAAGACCCGTGATCATCCTGGGCCCCATGAAGGACCGCGTCAACGACGACCTCATCTCCGAGTTCCCTCACAAGTTTGGCTCCTGCGTACCCCGTGAGTTGACGGCACACACGCACGATGAACCCGCACAAAAGGTTCCAAACGAAGCCCGGCTGACTTTTCTCTCCGCCAGACACGACTCGTCCGAGGCGAGAGAACGAGATGGACGGTCAGGACTACCACTTTGTGGGCTCACGCGAGCAAATGGAGAAAGACATCCAAGACAATAAGTTCATTGAGGCGGGACAGTTCAACGAGAACCTTTACGGGACCAGCATCCTGTCTGTCAGAACTGTGGCTGAACGGGTACGTAAAACGGGCACCGCCGCAAACGTATTTGTGCACGTACGCTCCGCTTTGTCGTCACCGGTAATACTGTGTGTGTGTTTGTGTGTGTGTGTGTCATCCTCCCCAGGGGAAGCACTGCATCCTGGACGTGTCGGGCAATGCCATCAAACGACTGCAGCAAGCACAACTTTACCCGATCGCCATCTTTATTAAACCAAAATCCATCGAAGCCCTTATGTAAGTGGTCCGCCCCGAGTCGATGCCCACTTCCCGCCTAACTTTGCGATAACGTCCCACGCACCCCCGCAGGGAAATGAACAAACGGCAGACGTACGAGCAGGCCAACAAAGTCTTCGACAAGGCCGTCAAGCTGGAGCAAGACTTTGGAGAGTTTTTCACAGGTAGGGTCCGCTCTCGCTTTTGGGCTTCCATTGGACTGACTGTAACTGTGCGGCGCGTGTTTGTGTGCGCATGGGTAGCTATCGTCCAGGGCGACTCGCTAGAGGAAATCTACAACAAAATCAAGTTGATCATCGAGGAGCAGTCCGGCCCGTACATCTGGATCCCTTCCCCGGAGAAGCTCTGAGCTTGCCAGCCATCATCGCGCCACCACCACCATCTTGCATCGCCGCAGAGTCCCCCTCTCCCAAAGCACCCGCCATGCCTAACTGCCCCCACCACCAACCCTTCCCCCGCACCTCTTTTTACAACAATGTTTCATATAAAGTTTTAGTGTCATCATTCTGTTACTCTCTAAATGGAAAACAAAAACAAAGTCTTATCACCATTGATTACTGTGACTGTGCACCCCCTGCATGAATTTCTCAACGCCATCCATTACACACTGGAACGGAGACCCGTCTTTTCTTGGGGAGGGGTCATGCGAAAAAACTAAAAAGTGGGGGGGGGGGGTCAAGGGAATCGTTCCTTTTGGTCAACGGACGCAAGGTGGAAATGTTTTCGTGAGGAACACGTTGAGAGAGACAGAAAATGAGAAAGGAGATGCAGGGGGGAACAGAGACAAATCACACCGACTCAAAACACTTTGTAAATGTTCATCCAATCTCATTGAAAAAGACTAAACGTGAAGATGAGACCTTTTGGGTTGTTTTTTTTTTTTTTTTCTGTTTTGTTTTTGTCCTCTTCCCCCCCCAAAGTGACTGGACGGAGCCCTACTGACGGTACTGTTGTTTCTAGGGAATTATCATCTCCACAGGAAGAATCCCTAGATTTCTATTGTGACATCACAAGATGAATAAAATCCTACAGATTTTACTATACATATAAATATATATATATATATATATATTGAGAGCGAGAGCGCGTGTGAGAGAAAAACAGTTTTACACTTCACTCGAATGGTCTATTTGGAGGGCTTGTGATTCTTTTTCTTTGGCTTGTGCTTTTTTCTCTTTTTTTTTTGCGCTGATCTTTGGTCAAGGTGGGGTGTGGGGGGGTGGAGACGTGTAAGTGGGCTCTGCAAAACACCAAAATGCCTTACATCCAATACCAATTGACTACCTGTTGTCCTCCTCTGAGTGCAATCGCACCTCCACACCGCAACCACCACTACGACAACTATTGATCCACCCAATTAGGATTTCCCAGACCCGCCACTCCCCAACCCACCAACAAACTAGAGTGTGGAGCTGCAGACCACCCTCTTACACGCTCTGCCTTCCAAAGAGATTTTTGGGGGTTGTTTTCTGGTTTATTGATCACACGGTACTGTCCTATCTGCTGCCATGGTGGCAGCCTTATGACGGGTAGAACAAGACATTAATTGTACTGGATGTCATGCCCATTTAAAAAAAAAAAAAAAAAAAAAGCTGCTTTGGATTGTCCAAGAAAATACAACACTAAAGTTGAGCCTAATTAAAAGCTTTGTGTTATCGATATGAATTATTCATGATATGCTTGGACAACTGTGTACAGGATGGGCGAGGGGCTTTAAAAAAAAAAAAGATCTTTGGGTTTGGGCTGAGCTCAGGAATCTCAAACATACGACGACTGCGAGGCCGCCCGAAACGCAGCACGACAAGGGCGCACGCACGCAAGCAAGCTTCTTATCGTGAAGCTCAACTGTGAAAGGGGATCTTCTCTTCTTTTTCTCCTTCCTCAGAGAGCCAAACCCCCTAACAGGAAGTGCCAACTTGGACCTCTCTGGGTCCCCCCCATCCCTCCATTTGTCCTCTTTTACTCTCCTTTGCCAGACAAGCAGCTGTCATCACCTGTGTCTAAATCCCCACCTCCCCCCGCCGAGTTCAGGGAATAACTGAATGGAACACAGCCATTTATAAACTGTTTGCAGACTGTTTCAAAGGGTGTGCGAGCTGTACAATGTAAATAAGCCCCCCGCCCCACTCACATCCCTCCAGCATATAACCCCCACCCCACCCTCACCTGTGCTTCATGCATGTGTGATTGAAACTGGGACAGAATATGTTTTAAAGACTACAAATGTCAGGTAAGTCAAGTTTGAAGCTATAATTTCCAAACGGAACAACAACAACAAAAAAGTGCTGTATTGTTGCTCTTCACATGCCTACGGAACACGTCGGCCCTCTTGCCAAAGTGTCTGCGTGTATCCAACGAAGGCATCTATATAAATATGCTCACAAAAGGTTTTGAGATATCGGGCTTCATCTATATGAATGCATTCTATTTGACAAAGTTACAAATTAATCTCCTCGGATTTCATTTTAAGGTGTGCCCCTCTAATTACATTAATCTTTTTACACATTTATTTGATTCACTTTTTTTAAGAACACATTAAGTTCAAATGCACACAGAAAATACTATTTAAAGCGCACCCTTTTTTAGGAAAGGTCTGATTTCTTTGGATTCCAATCAAACAGCGCAAAACTAATTTGTTGAACGAACGTTTCACTTGATAAAATTATTTGCTAGGGCTGAACCATTTTGAAAAATATTTTTATTCATTATAGTGTTTTAATTACTGTATAATAGGCGATTAAAAAAAATTCAGGCCCTCGTCCTCTGTTTTTTTTTTTTTTAACCAAACAAGCAATAAATTATCTGCGTTACAATAAACAATATCAGATTTATTTCAGATAGATTATTGATCTCATAGCTTAGCAAGATCTCCTAAAATGAAAGCGGCCACTGAGCTGAGTGTCATCGGTCGTTTACAACAGACTGGAGGTGTCACGAAAAGGCATTTAAAGCGCATTTTAGGTTCATGCCGCCATTTCACGCCAAAGCCCGATCTCCCAAACTTTTTGCAGCGTCATTCATGAAGGATGGAAATCCAAGCTGACTGTTAATGAAAAAGCGCTCGCGGTATCGCCGACCTCAGTCAGCCATGTCCAAGCCCAAAGACTTCACTCTCGGCTCTTTCCATTTTGAGGCTGTGATGTAAAAAAAAAAAAAAAAAAAGATGGCCACCTGTGCGTGTGTGCGCATCATTGCCAAGGCTGACGAAAGATGACATCATTTTCTTTACTTTTTGTGGGGGTGGCAGGGGGCTTTTTTGGCTGGGGAGGGGGCGGGGGGTTCTGTTTATGTCACATGTGTGCAGTAAGTGCTTGCAAACATGAACCCTTTTGATTGTACAGTCCAGTTGTCTCCTTGTGGCCCCACAGATGGTTTACGGCCTAGTCGGGACGCTCGGGCCCAATTGGGCTTCCTTGTCCTAGTTCACCAGGTGAATGCCGTCCTGCTATATATACGATTATAAAACAAGTTTTTTTTTCTTTGGGCTTTTATTATTTGGGAGGACTTGACAAGAGTTTATTTGTTTGGAAATAAAATATGTGACTCAGTTACGATTTTGGCACGCTTCTTATTACAAACTCAAACTCAAATCTGATTTTTTTTTTTTGTGGCCCAAATTTTCTACTTCTTGTTTTCTGCTAAATTAATATAGTTTATTTTATTTTGGCATAAAATCTAAAATCACTATTGCATTTTTCCCCCCAAGAAATCTCCCCACCAAAACACTTTTACAGTCTCTCAAAACTGAATTCCTAGTTTTGTTTCTAGTTTCTAAACAGATTCGATATGAGTGACAGTGAATGAATGAAACTGAGAACTATGAACTACTGAATTGTGGCGATTATGCATGAAAATATTTTGGTGGAAGGTTACCGACATGAATTGTCCGTGCTCCATTTTATAATTTAGCAAAGATTCTAACACTACAGTGTGTGGTTAGCGAAGTCCGAGGTTGCAAAAGATTGATTTCAAATCCCGCGCATGTTCCCAGCTTTCTTGGAGGTGAAACAAACCCGTTAAAATATAAAACTAGAAGAATATCAAATGTCATCAAATAAAGATAGATGTTTCTTTTTATTATAGACATTTTTTTATTTGCAGACAGTTGGACCCAGAGGTGACACAACGGACTAAGAGGAAATGTCAACTTTCTATGCCCCTTTTTTAAATATGCAATTAATATACAACAACAAAATGCTTTCAGATTCCTGCAATCGTCTAATTCTCACAAAAGCAATTCTTGAAAAATAAATATTCAAACACAGCGGGTCGCATTGACCCATGACAGTTTTGGTGTACCAAAGATCCAATCAGAAGCGGTTACTTCCGATTCATTAAAAAATGACTTGGAAATTCATTTTCAAAAAAGTCTGAATATTGTACATGTAACCCTTTTTTTTTTTTTCAAACTTAATTCCAGAATTCAAACATGCTCCCTTGAGCACAACCAACCATTTCTTAGCGTAGAACAATCGGAATATCTGTTGCACAGCAAATTGTGTGCAGCTTTTAGTGTAACGGTTAACGTAAACTGGAAAACATCGTTGGGAAAAAAAAAAAAAAAAAACTTCTGATTTGTCACCGGTTTGAAAAGCCACATGCTGCCCCAGTGCGCTTATCCTTCCAGGAATGAGGTGTTGTTCTTTGCGCTATCAAGACGGTCCAGGATTTTGCTGTAGCGCTGAGTCATCTGTGGACGCGTGCGGTATAGTCAGGTCCAAAAATATTGGGACGCGGCCACAGTTCTCATCTTCCACGCTGGATTGGAGATGAAAGGAACAAGATGTGCTTTACTCGCAGACTTTCAGCTTCCATTTGCATCAAAGTCGGATCAACGACAACAGTTTGGAGATGTGCTTCCCACTTTTTGTCATAAAATCCCAACTTTCGGATTGTCATACTTTTTTGCTTTACAGCAGTCAATCTTGCAAGTGTGTTCTGCTCCTGTTTGTTTTGGTGCATTTTCCCTCAAGGTTTTTTTTTTTTGGAGAGGGCAGGGGGTTGGTCTTGAAGTAGGAGACTGGACTGGTTCAGTATTGTGTTCATGTCGATGTGAAAGGAGTAATTCCTTTGCAAATGCACCCATGAAATTTCTTAGGGTGAATTCTTTGCTGGATTTTCTGTTTTTGTTGCGTTTCACTGATTTTCCTCATGCCGTTGATGGTATCATTAATTTACATTTTTCAGAGGCGGTCTTTGAATGTCTCTTGAGCCAACTCGGGTAGAGGAGGCACATTGTGGAAGAGACATGCGCGTGTATTTTTTTTTTGGGGGGGGGGGGGGGGAATAAAATATTGCGACATTTATTAAGTGAAATGCATGCTCAATGGGATTCAGGTCAGGTGACTCGCTTGACCGTTGCAGAACATTTCACTTCATGGCCTTGCTTTCGCTCTTTGCTTCGGGTTTATTGTTCATCTGCACGGTGAAACGCCGTCCGTTCGTTCGGCAGGTTTGAAAGCAGTAGGCCGAATACGATCGGATTATCTGATTGCCCGCAAGCACTTCAGAATTGATCCTGTTGCTTTTGTCGGCGGTCACGGCATCAAGAAATGTAAGGCAAGCAACTACATGTGGGTGACCCTCGAACAGGAGTGAAACGTCTGCATTTTAAAGCACATCTTGTTTCATTTCATAAGATAAATACAGAGTACATGAAGACATGTAAATGTGCAAATCGTGTAATCAGTTTGCTGCCGTATTTCATTGCGCTAATAATAATCAGGGTTAAAAAAAAAAGTGGCGCTATTTGTATTCAAATCTCAACCTTGTGCATTCTCTCCCCCTACCTGCGTCTTGTAGCTGTCTTGCAGGGGTCCCAGGTGGCGCACGAAGCTCATAGCCAGGCCGCACCACTTCTCCGCCTCCATGTAGCGCGCCAGGCTGTACAGCAGGATGCCCGTGTTCCAGGCGCGGGTCAGCAGCCACAGGATCTGCGTCTCCGGAAGAGCGTCCGGCTACAGGAAAGATCCGGAAAAAGAGCCAGATGGGGGAAGATGCGGACCTTCATGAAAGCGAGTGGCAACTCCTTTCAAAAGAGCCTCCTTGTCAGAATTTCTCCGGCTTTGCTTTGAGTGGCGGCTCGCCGAATGAAAAGTGTGTGTGTGTGTGGGGTGGGGGGAAATGTGCAATCCCGCTGATAATTTGCCACCTCTTTCAGACTTTGCAATTGGCAGGAAGAGGGGCGGTGAATGGAAGCATCCGATAATTGTGCGGCGTCAAACTGGCTTGGTAGTCATGGTTAATTATGACGGCGAAACGGGGGAACCACATCAATCTATCCTCACTCGGGATGTCATGCCCCCCCCCAAAATAAATTGCAGTTTGTAAAAAAAGAAAACTGCATTGTAATTACTTGTGCTCTGAGGTGGGTAGGGTAGCCACATCAAATTTGACTTTACTCATGACTCAAATAAAAGTAAAAAGTGGGCCTCCACACAATGACTCAAGTAAATAAAGTGAAGAAAAATACTCAAATATCGAGTAACTAGTGAGTAGCTTCTCCTCCTTTATCAAAGAGTTGAGTGAAATATAAAACAGGACTGTGCCAATTTACACATTGCGCAACAGTATCCCTTGGACCAAAAATCTCCTTTTGCCTTTTCGTTTACACTCACGAAAGCATGCGACGATATTGCTGAAATTGAATGTTAAATTATGACGGGATCATTTTCACGTTTTCGGCAAAACAAAATGAAGGAATTCCGTCCAGTTCATTCCGGTGACCGGTGGAGTCCTTCTTGAGTGTTTTGTACCATAGTCAAGTTCATGTTCACAGGGAGCGGGAGAGCGATACTTTCAAAAGTGTCTTTTAAAAAGGTTGACGTTAGTTTCAACCGGGTTGAATGCAGGCGGAAGGGCGAAAACTATTTGCACATGCCTGTGAATATTCTCCTTTCATTCTCGGGGCATTGAATCGGCATTGACCGCTCGACACCAAAACCAATGTTGCGGTTTCAGGCGGCGCGTCGACTCACGGAGGCGGCGATGACGGCCAGCGCCTCCTCGTAGTAGTCCCAGGCCTCGTGCAGCAGGCGGGCCTCCATTTGGGATGCGCCGCTGGGCAGGGAGAGCTTGATGAGGCTGTGGATGCACTGGCTGAGGAGGAGACAAAAAAAAGAGTGAGGGGGTCGGGGCGCGGGGGGGGGCATTGGTGTGTTCCAAAGTGGCCTTGCCTGCACTGCGTCGGGTCCACCTGAGCTTGTTTCTTGTGGACAGACAGCGCCACCCTCAGGGCCTTCTTGCATAGCAGAGGGAAGTGGGCTGGAGGTTCCATGGCTAAAGCTGGAGGTGCAAGGCAATATTGTGGGAGTTCAACAACGGGTTTCCTGTGCGATGACTCCATTTTGGGGGGTCAGGATCTTTTCTTTCAAAGCAAATTTTTGCCAAGATTATGATCGCGATAGAGAAATCTATGAGCAAAATTGTATCATGTTTAAAGTTTCATTTAAGTTGGGCACGTCTAAACGTTTGGGTGCGTACCGAGCGCCCCCAAATGCATGTGCGCAAAGGCGCCGGCCATCTGGGCGGAGGGCTTTTGAGGTCCACAAAGCGTTGTTGAACAACAAAAGACGATTTGAGACATTTGTCGCCTGCAAAGTCTGCAACTTGTTGATTCATTGTAGACCAGACACAAATCGGTGGTTCAAGGCTTAAACCAAGGTAACCAATCACTACCGAGGGGCCGGACCGGGGGCGAGGTATGCAAATATCGGGGGCAGTGTTTTTCTTGTATTTTGCAAATGTGACAATAAAAGTGGGCGGCCCGGTAGTCCAGTGGTTAGCACGTCGGCTTCACAGTGCTGAGGTACCGGGTTCAAATCCAGCTCCGGCCTCCCTGTGTGGAGTTTGCATGTTCTCCCCGGGCCTGCGTGGGTTTTCTCCGGGTGCTCCGGTTTCCTCCCACGTTCCAAAAACATGCATGACAGGCTGATTGTGCACTCTAAACTGTCCCTAGGTATGAGTGTGAGCGTGGATGGTTGTTCGTCTCTGTGTGCCCTGCGATTGGCTGGCAACCAATTCAGGGTGTCCCCCGCCTACTGCCCGAAGACAGCTGGGATAGGCTCCGGCACCCCCCGCGACCCTAGTGAGGATAAAGCGGTTCGGAAAATGGATGGATGGATGGACAATAAAAGTTCAAACTGGCGGATAGGGAACTCTGAGCGTGATTACCGGGGCAGCAACCGTCATTCGCCCTCCGAGATCCCTCCTGCTGTTAATGAAGACAATTTTCCCTGTGTGCCGAGTCATTTCTCTAACTTTGTCCGAGAAAAACTCTGACAGAAAGTTAACTGCACAAATTAAAAAAAAAGAAGAAACTAAAGCTAGTGCTAATAAAAGCAAAATTAAATGAAGCGTTTCAAAATAAAGACGTAAAAGTAATAGGAACTAACAAACTAGAAGAACTAATCCAAAGCAACCGAACTTAAAAAAGAAAAGTCAAAACAGAATAAAAATGGCAAATCCAAATCAATATATACACTGTAACCCAGGTCCTCATTGACACGCACTGCATCCACTAACAACATGGCTGTGAGCGCAGAGTAGCGAGATTACAAAAGCACTGTCAGTGTTGCCGACATTTAGTCGATTACATTTTCAAACTTTTTGTACAAGTCACTTGGTATTTCAATTCCTGCATGAAACAGACGACACGGCCACGGAATCGTTTTCACATTTGTTGGACAAGAAAGGAGCCCGGTGGAAGGCGATGACTGAGTCCAATGCGCTGAACGCCGCCAACATCATGGTGGCTATTTACACAAAAGCATTCTTTCAGCCACAAATTGAAAGCTTTTGATGCGAGCTACGTGCTTCCGAGCCGCGGCTATTGAGAGGTTTCATTTCGCTGCGTTTTACCTGCAACGGTCTGCAGCACTTTGGCCTCCACGTTGTCCTGCTCCAGGATGGAGTCCAGCGCGCTGGCCGCCTCGGGGTCGTTGAGTTTGGCGCGTGCCTCAAACTCATAGAGCAGCAGCAGCGTGTCTGTCGGGTCCTTCGGGTAGCTTCCTGTCCGTGGAGAAATTCACTCTCTTCACTTTGTAGTGACTCTCAGTTCCGACTGAG
Organism: Hippocampus abdominalis; assembly: GCA_018466805.1. Taxonomy (NCBI): domain Eukaryota; kingdom Metazoa; phylum Chordata; class Actinopteri; order Syngnathiformes; family Syngnathidae; genus Hippocampus; species Hippocampus abdominalis. The sequence goes on along the minus strand of CM031695.1, from coordinate 18,050,750 downwards.
ACAAGTCGCGTGCTACCTGTTGCCTTCAGGGTTTTCCACACCTCGCTACATAACGCGATGTGCTCCAGAGCCCCACTGAGATCTTGTTTCTGGAACGAACGAGGACACATAAACGTCACAAATGAAATGATAAAGCAAAGTGTATCCTAAACGATGGTGCGGAGCTTCAAATCCAGTTTGAACAGCACGAGAGCAAATCTACACACAAACCCGGTCGGCGTGAGGAGCGGCCCTGAACCACTCGAGCGCGGCGGCGGCGGCCATGAGCAGGCACGTTTTCTGGGCCATTAGAATGGCGCGATCGGGACGACACATCTGGGACAGCTGGACAAAAAAAGCATGGTCATTATTGTTACATGAAATAGAAGAGCCTCGATGCTCTGTTTGCATTTGTCACTGCTAGGGAGGTGGTCATTTATGGGCATGATTGAGGTGGGTTTTCAAAGTGCCATCACACTAACCGACAGCTGTTTCGAATACAGTCAAACCTCGATTTTCGTCCATAATCCGTTCCAGAAGGCTGTCCGAAAACCAAAATTGTTCGAAAAACCGAAACCACGCTCTTTTTGAAATAAAAATGTTTACTGAAGACGTCTGCTCACAATGGAAAGCAACACGAGGAAGCGTCATTTCCTCGTCTACCCGAGGAAGCGTCACTTCCTCGTGTAAGGAAGGCGAGAGGAGTCAAACGGTGCATTCAAGTGTGCTCAGTTTGTTCAAGAACCGAAATTTGTTCGTCATCCGAGGCACAAAAAACTCGAAATGTTTGGTCGAAAACCGAATTGGTCGAGAACCGAGACGTTCGAAAACCGAGGTTTGACTGTATATTGGTTATTTCCTCTTTAGGTAAAAGAAACAGAAACAGCCATTAGTATGTTTTCTCTTAATTAATAAGATTGCACACAGGCAGCCTGGTGGGCCAGTGGTTCACATGTCAACCTCACAGAGGCAGAGGTACCGGGTTCAATTCCAGCTCCGGACTCCCTGTGTGGAGTTTGCATGTTCTCCCTGGGCCTGCGTGGGTTTTCTCCGGGTACTCCGGTTTCCCTCCACATTCCCCAAAAATGCATTGCAGGCTGATTGAACACTCCAAATCGTCCCTCGGTGTAAGTGTGAGCGCGGATGGTTATTCGTCTCTATGTGCTGGCAACCAATTCAGGGTGTACCCCGCCTACTGCCCGAAGACAACTGGGATAGGTACCAGCACGCCCCGCAACCCTTGTGAGGATGAGCAGATCGGAAAATGGATGGATGGATGGAAGAGTGCACACAACCCCAATAACATATTTGCTCTCTCTGACCGCATCAACGGAAACTGTGAGTTCAGGCATTGTGCTGCATGTGCGCGCACCTGGTAGGAGAGCACAAAGAAATCCCGCATTCTGTCCGGGTTGCTCTCACACTGCAGTGCCGAGTTCCAAGCTGTGAGAATGCGCGCGATTCCAAGTGTTAGCATTTGTCATCAGATAGCGACAAGCAAAGGAGGGAGTCTTTGGTACCGATCTTCCTGAACCAGTTGGCTTCCTCCGTGCACTGCTCCGCCGTCAGGCACAGCCGCCGTGAAAGCTTCTCCAGCACTGCAATGACGGCAGACCAAAAAATATATTTGTAGCTTACGATGGGCTCAGGACACGACAAGATTCTACACGTACGCGTACCCATTTTTAAATAAGGCAGCAGCGCATCCAGACTCCCGTCCCTGTTTGGAAGTATCAAAAGTGAAGTTGACGGGAGTGTTTGGAATCGATATTGAGTGCGTACCTTTTCTCATCATCAGATGCTTCCACGGTGGTGAGGACGAGTCGAACCAGACACCTGGAAATAGATGTTGACAGCGGTCGCTATTTTTAACGTTTTTGACCGACACATTTTTCAATGGGGAGGGAATATCGCTGATGTCGATCAAGTGTAGAAAAAGAGAAGCATCAACGCACTCGAATATTTGAACATTCAAAAGTTGAAATTCGGCAAGATAAAAACAAACTTTTTCAGAATGTCTGAAATTGTCTGACACACAGTCGAGAGGTGGTTCTGGGTTTGAGTTTTCACTTGATTGTTTGTCGCTGTTGTTGTTAGGTTGTTAAGAGATGAGCTGACAAAGCAGTTCAAGGGGCAAAAAGGATTTTGCCCGCGCATACCTTCATGGCTGACCTGTTCCTTCTGCACCGAAGCATTATCGGGATCCATTTGTAACAAAACAGGCTGACTCAAATGTATTTCATTTGCTTTTTTTTCCCGCCCCCGGATATTTTTGTTTTCACCAACCTGAGAGCCTTCAGAACCAGAGTTTCATCTTTGCAGATTTCACACAAATTCTCCAGCACCTTCGTGGCCGTGTCCTGCTCTTTGTTCTGTCACAAGAAGCAAAACATCCTTGTCAGCCTCAAGCAAACTTGTCAATCGGAGACAAACAGTCGTCTCAAACATAGTCACAAAAAGTACCACACGCCCCGTAACCACAACCACAATGACAGCAAACATATTGTTGGACGCGTACCTCCAAGGCGATCTGAGCGGCCCGGCAGAGGAGGCCGGACGTGGCGTTCTCAGACACGGGTCCGGCGGCTTCGAGATTTTTGGTCAGAAGCGCCATCGTGTTCACCGCCTTGGCAGCTGATTCACACCACAGGACGGGCCGATTACAATCCAAGGACAGCGAATGGCTGTGAGCAGATTTTCAAGGCAGCCACCTCTCTCCGCATCATTCTCATGCATGGCGATCTTGAAAATACTGAATTGTGTGAAAATGCTGTCGGGGTCGCAGCGCTCGGCCTCGTGAACGGCTTCTTTGGCCTGAGAAACACACAGATAACTCTACTATTCGGTTGAAAAGAACGGAAATGGGTCTCGCTACTTTTTCCAGCTGCTTCAGTTGCATGAAGCAGAAAGTTCTGTTCCTCTGCAGTTTGGCCAAGTTGGAGTCCATGTCTCCGGCCCGGAAGAAACTCAGAGAGTAGTTGTACCACTGCAGCGCCTCAGAGTAGTCCGTCGCCTATGGGGAACATCAAAGGAACATTTAATCCTTCCTGTTTGCATGTTCGAATGAGATTCGTAGCAAGAGCAAGAATGAAACACTGACGGGCAGTTGTGGCAAGTAACCAAGTACGTCCTTGTGGGGTTGAGTTGAGCACGATTCAAATAACGTTTGAGGGGCTGATTGATCAAAATATGAACTGCACATAATTGTCAGTACAAAAATCATTTCTAGTTTTGTACATTTTAGAGTCTTTTTTTATTTTTACTTTGATTTACAGTGGAGGGGTTGAATCAGTGCTTCAACTTTCACCATCTTTTTTTGTATTAAAACTTCTTCAGTACAAGTGTGAGTGCTTCAGCCACAATATTGGGAACACTTGTACAAAATGTCATGATTCTTAACTCATTCACTCCCAAAGACGTTTTTAAACGTCTTTTCAGACTTGGCTGGTATTGAATGAGTTAACCACCCGCTGAAACTAAATCAGATCAACTAAATATTAGCAACAACTTTCAGTATGAACCAATGCATACAAATTAACTGGATGTCGAACATTGGTACCTCGACGTATTTTGCTGCTTTATCCCACAACATGGCATGTAGGCTTGTGAGGTCCTGCGGCGCCAGCTGCTTTCCCGTGTCGTGCACTGCGCAGACGCAAGTCGTTACACTCGTTCCACTTTTTGTACACGTGACGAATTAAGATGCGCCGGACGGTGTGTGGCACCGTTGATGACATCCTCAATCTTCTGCTTGCCCAGCAGTTCTTTGTCTCTGTGCAGCAGGAGCTCGATGTGCAGGACGAGGGCGGTTCCCAGGGCGGGCGACGACTCAAACTGCTGACTCGCACGTTTCAAAAGCTCGAATGCCGGCGCTTCTCTGGGAGAACGCGCGGAAAGCAAAACGTGTATGCATTTCAGATTCTTGATATCCAGTACAGTTAAATACTACTGTGCTCTCAGTGTCAGTTCACTTCATGTCAATCTTATACAGTCAAACATCGGTTTTCGTCCATATCCGTTCCAGAAGGCTGTTCGAAAACCCGAAATTGTTCAAAAACCGAAACCACGCTCTTTTTAAAATAAAAATGTTTAGTGAACACGTCTGTCTGCTCACAATGGAAAGCAACACGAGGAAGCGTCACTTCCTCGTCTACCAGAGGAAGCGTCACTTCCTCGTGTAAGGAAGGTGAGAGGAGTCAAATGGTGCATTCAAGTGCGCTCAGTTTGTTCGAGAACCGGAATTTGTTCGTCATCCGAGGCACAAAAAACTCAAAATTTTTGGTCGAAAACCGAATTGGTCGAGAACCGAGACGTTCGAAAACCAAGGTTTGGCTGTATTTGATACTCTAGATAGGGTTGGCTACTATCCATCCATCCATTTTCTGATCCGCTTAATCCTCACAAGGGTCGCAACGGGTGCTGGAGCCTATCCCAGCTGTCCTCGGGCAGGAGGCGGGGGACACCCTGAACCGGTGGCCACCCAATCGCAGGGCACACATAGACGAGAAATCATTCGCACTCACGATCACAACTAGGGACATGAGTGTTCAATCAGCCTGCCATGCATGATTTTGGAAAGTGGGAGTAAACTGGAGTACCCGGAGAAAACCCACACAAGCCCGGTGAGAACATGCAAACTCCACACTGAAAGGCCAGTGAGGGCGACGCGCTAACCACTGGACCACCAGGTCGCCCCGGAGGCTACTAAAGTCTCCTGTTGTGAAAATTTCTGGCTGCAAATATGATTTTGTTGTAGAGGAGTTGTACTGTAAGTGCTTCAGCTACTTGACTTAAAAATCCCAAAAGGAGCACATGCATGTGCAGCGGCAATGTAAGAATGTTTTCCTGCAAGGTGTGCGTACCTGTTTTCGGACAGGAGGAGTTTGACTGCACTGAGGCAAATTTCAAGGGAAACGTCAGCTCGCAGCATCTCGTCCAGACCTGCCAACATGTATCGGTCCAACCGTTTACATCTCAGGAGGGAATGTTTGGAAATATACGAGAATGTAGAATGGTTAGGACAGGATTCTTCCTGTCTTTGAACTAACCCGCTGCGATGCTTTCATCGGAGGCCCCGCCTCTCAAGAGTATCCTGATCTTTAAGAAGTGCCCAGAGGTGCTCACACATTCCTGACAAAAGTGGCACACTGCTTACACGTTGTTGTTTTTCAGAGGTTATCCTTTCATTTTCATGCCTGACCTTGTTGGCCATGTCCACAGCAATGAGGGCCTCGCTGTGAAACCTCAGAGCGTCCCACTCCAGATAAGCAGTGGCCAGGAGACGCAAAACTTTGGCCTGAAGGTAGTCGAAACAAAATACACTCCTTCCAGCGTGTTTATATCATTGCCGGAAGCCTCGTTAAGAATAATGAGACAAGTTAAAATAAATCCAGTGAGGGTCTTGACAGCTCAACAATCTGAGAAGTTTTGTAAAACTTTCAAACTTTTTCTCACTCGAGAGAAGTTATGGAGCCGCGATGAAATGCTTGAACCCTAATCCTACTTTAATACCCTAACACAAGATTGAAAAACGAACCCTAGTTTGAAACACTAGTTTGATAAGCTAACTCTAATTTGAAACCCTACATTGAAACCTTCAGCCTAATTTGAAACCCTAACACTTTTTTGAAACACAAACCCTAGTTTAAAACCCTAACCCTATCTTGAAACTCTACTTTGAAACCCTAACCGTATTTTACACCCCTACTTTGAAACCCTAACTCTACTTTAAAAGCCTACTTTGAAACCCTAACCTTAGTTTGAAACTCTACCTTGAAACCCTAACCCTAGCTTCAAACACTACTTTGAATTTTTAACTCTACTTAAAAACCCTACTCTGAAAGCATAACTTTACGTTAATACCCTACTTTGAAACCCTAATCCTTGTTTGTGACCCTACTTAGAAACCGTAACTGTATAGTCAAACCCCACTTTGAAACCCTAACCCTAATTTAAAAAATACTTTGAAACCCTAACCCTAATATGAAGCCCTACTTTGAGACCCTAAACCCTACTTTGAAAGCCTACTTTGAAACCAGAACCCTAGTTTAAAATCTTACTTTGAAACCCTAAGATGAGTTTGCAACACTTTATTTTGAAAACGTAAGCCTAATTTTAAACCCTATTACGAGTTTGAAACCCTACTTTGATACCGTAACCCTATGTTGAAACCCTAACCATACCTTCAAATATTCGCTTCAAACCTTACTTTGAAACCCTGACTCTACTTTAAAACCCTACTCTGAAACACTAATCCTTCTTTGAAAGCCTACTTTGAAATCCTAACCCTAGTTGGAAACTGTACTCTGAAAAGTTAACCCTACATTGAAACCCTACTTTGGATCCTTTACTCTAGTTTGAAACCCTAACCATAGTTTGAAAGTCTAGATTTTTACGTGTTAAATTAGCGACTGAACCAACTACAAAGCACGATGCCCCCAACCCCCAGTCCTGTACAGAAATGCTTTGGGTAACAACATTCATTCATTTATCCGCTCTGACAGATTTCCACAGTAAGGTATAAGCACGTACAGGAACTGTCATCATACCTGGACCTGGGCTTCAGGGGCATATTTCACATGAATCTTGATGATGTCATAGCTCTGCCTAAAAATAAATAATAATCATCATCATAATAATAATTATCTTAAATCCTTAAAAAAAACGTTTTCACAGGATGGTATATGTATTTGTACAAATTCATTTCTAAAATGCGATTATATACCGTAACCAGAAGGTACATTCTTCAAACTTTCGATGGTGGTACGTGTCGATTCCAAAGTTGTAGCACATCAGAGACAAGAAGCCCGTCTGCAACAGTGAGAGAAAAACAAAAAATACTGACATCCTCTTTTCTTTTATCCTTTCCACTGAACATTTACCGTCTCAATAGTCCTGCAATATGTTGTGTGTTATTTCCCCAAAAAACGTGTTGAATAAAATGTATTCACTTTTTTCATTCATTCTAATATTCATTGTGTCAACTGATTATGAATAAAAAACATGAAAGTAAAATGTTAATATACTTCCTTCATTTTTGTAAGTACCACAAAATTAAATGGAGCAAGAATTCTTTTAAAATAATGTATCCATTATTCATCCATTCTAACATTGATGAGTTAAAATACGTATTTCTTTTTCATTGATGTATTTCAATAATTGTACCATTAAAATAATGAATGTGTGTTGTACAAGTTTTTCTACTTTAATTGATTCATTTTGAACTCATTGGCCAAATACAGTACAAGGAAAATATTTGCATTGTTCCAAAACTATTTTACATATTTCAAACGTTTTTTTAATGTGTTTTTTTTTTTTTTTTTAAATGAATGGCTGAAAGTGCATTAGCAAATGTGCACCTATTTTTTTTCTACTTCACATGAGTGTCGGAGAATCTGTGGGGGCTCCTGGGAAAAAAGTCTCCCGTGTAACCCCAAATTGATTATACTGTACTTGAGTGGGTAGGCGATGCAGCATGTCTTTACAACGTTGCACATGGGCCACAGCCTCTTGGTGTTTCCCTTGAATCATAGCCTGCAAGGAAGACAGAGCGGTGTTCAAAATCATTCATTAACCACCACGTCAGATCTCTACATTTTCTGATCCGCTTTATCATCACAAGGGCTGCGGGGGTGGGGGGGAGGGTGCTGGAACCTATCCCAGCTGTCTTCAGGCAGTAGGCGGGGGACACCCTGAACCAGTTGCCAGCCAATCGCAGGGCACACATTGACGAACAGCCGTGCACGCTCACACTCACACCAAGGCACAATTTAGAATGCTCCATTAACCTGCCATATGTATGTTTTTGGAATGTGGGAGGAAACCGGAGTACCCGGAGAAAATCCACACAGGCACGGGGAGAACATGCAAACTCCATACAGGAAGGCCGGAGCCGGGATTGAACCCACGACCTCTGCACTGTGAGGTTGACACGCTAACCATTGGACCAACGAGCCGCCTCATGTTTTTTTTTTTTAATTATAAATTTGAAGAGAATGGTGCACTAGCAATATAAAAATAAAGCTTTTGTCGGTCATTGCGTCCCAGAGGACAGCTTACAATCGCGTATGAAGGTGACGTCTCACTGCCTTGATGTGCCGACACTGTATGCTGAGGTGCGGGCGCAAATACCGTTACCCAGGTCAGTAAATACTGTATTCAAATTGCCTATTATTTTGCAAATACATAGTATATGCTGTAGTGCCTGATACAGTCACTTCAGCATTTTGTAGTTTGCTGATTCACACACTATGTATTCCACCAAAATAAAAATCGCCATATTGATCAAGGCATTGGGAATGATGTTGCTGTGTTTGGAATCATCCACTCATTCTCTTTCTAGTCGTGAGTCAGTACACTAAATGATGTTTTTTTTGTTTTTTTCGTGGATGTTGTGATCTACATCGTCCACCTTATAATAATTCCTATTAAGGAGTCGGAAATGAGTGAATAATTCTGAACACAGTCATGCGTTCAACTAAAAGTGAATCACATCTCCATCAATCCAGTTTCGCCCGCTCATTGTTTCTCACTTGACATTTTAGCTGTCTGGCAAGTCTGTCATCACAACACCTCTGCGGCTGCCAAATCTCACAAGAACAAATGTGGAAGGTGTCGCCGCAGCCCACCGATTCTGCCTGATAGGAGAGGATCCGGAGAAGGTCTTTCTCCACATCCATTTTCAATGAGTCACTGTCCGGCGTGCCGTGGCCTCTGGCTGTCAGCAGGCTGAACAAAGTTTCCACACTCTGGTGAACAATTGGAAAATATTAGAGGACAGCAGATTGTCAGGACTTAGCAGACCACTTCTGAAATAAAAAAGATGACATAAGTTTCGCTGTTTTAGCCCATCAAAATGTAAGTTTTAATCAACCTGGACAGTCATTTTTACCAGAGGAAATACTGGAGAGTTTTGCTTGATTGGTGCAAGGACACTTGGTCGAGTTTTCTCCCAGGTAAATCCAACATCATGCCTTTCAGATCCAATTCCCACATCACAGACATTTTTATGGACACTACGAGGACCATAAGACTTCTGGAGTTCACTATTAACTTCTGTCACCTTGATAGCCAGCCTGAGGAAATGGTCCGACATCTCTGGATTATTGCACTCCAGCCAGGTCTTTCCAGTTCTGCCGGCCATCTATAAGGAATAAACAATGGAAAAATGAATTTGCGCATCTTGAGACTTTTTTTTTTTAAAGCAGGCGCAGGGGCTTACGAGTATCTGCTTTCGGATGGTGCCCTCTGGTGGATTAACCGGCTCACTGCAGTACATCAGACAGCATGCTGCATGTCGTGCTGCAAAATTTGATTAGTAAGATAGAACACAGTGAGCCAGAAACGTCAATTTATAATCTTATTTTGTAACTAGATATCCAAATTATTATCGTGTGCCCTTGTACCTTTGGCTTTCTGACTTGTACTGACGGAGTCGCCTACATTCTTACTAACAGCCCAGTTCCACAGCTGGATGGCACACTGTTCAAGCTGAGACCCAGAAGAATTGGAACATAACTTCAGTCAAGTCATAAAGTGTGTACAAGTGAAAGATGCAGACTGTCGCAATTGAATCTACCTGTGGATCCACAATTTTCGCATCATCTTCAAGAGCAGACACTTCAGAGAAGAGTGTGTCAATCACCTCATTGGAATTTGTTTGCGGATGCTGAACAAGGTCCGCCGTGAGGCCTGAGAACATTTTTCACAACGCGAATGATTTTAGACTAAAAAAAACTGGAGCCTTTTTTTTTTTAACAGAACATGACTGAGTGTATTTTGTCAAGGTACTTGATTTGCCTGTGACATAATATATTGCCTGAGGCATGGCATGAGACGGCCACTAAAAAGCTAATGATATGATGAGCTTGCTTCCCTCGTTTTATTTAAGCCTTAAATTGGTCACTGTGGGTCACTCTATTCCTTCTAACTGACAGTGATGTACAGTATTTTATTAACCACGTGATGGAAATTCCATCATGCAGGGTGGGTATAATGTAACCAGGCATTAAATATTGGTCATAAAAACCACATTCCCATGTCAATTTTATTTGAACATATGATGCATTTTCATTATTGCATCGGAAATTTTAAGTAAATCATGCATAAGGGTGGTGTCAACCAGTTTGCTCAAACGATCTGGGGTGGAATGAACAACGTTCTTTCAAGACGATTAAGCTCAATAAGAAATAAGACAATAAGAAATTAGGGAAACATCAATGTCTAAAGAAATGGTCATGATGTCTTCATCCATCCATCATTTGAACCGCATTCAGCAAAACTGAGGTAAAATTATGGAATATTGTCATTATTTGTGTTGCTGGTAAACCACTGAAAGCATTGGTGTGTATTTTGGGCTGAAGAATATTTTTTTTAAAAGAGTGAATTCACAGTTTGTGTTACTTTATTTAATGCCGATTGCCTCGTTTAGCTTTAGCTGCGTTAGCCTAGCCACATGTTAGCGAGCACGTGAATTCATGCGCGGCCCGTTTAGTCGGCAATTCGTCGGCAAAACGGTCTAAAAAAAACTATAATCGGCGTAAAGACGGTATCGCTGTCGGATGCATCAACTTCTTACGTGTTACAGATGAGACAAAGCGTTCCATTTCGATGTAGCGCCACCTGGAAAATACGAGCACAAATTAGTTTGCCCCTTGATTGACAGCAACCACGAGGCAAGTGTCCCACAGAGGTCCTTGAAGATAAAAAGAAAAAAAAAAGATTTGATCAGTTTAAACACTTTCTACACCTTAGAAATCTATGATTTGACAACTTTACTCGATACATTGAATATACAGGTATACTATTATAAATGTATTCAAAATAAGTTTTACAGTAGTATTTAATCTATTACCTAGTTAATTAGGATACATAAACTGCAACACTATGCCTTATGGTCTTCCTGTCAAACAAACTATTTGTAGTTCTGTGTTTTATTGTTTCTGTTCCTGATTGTAAAGTGTCCTTGGGTGTCTTGAAAGGCGCTTATAAATAAAATGTATTATTATTATTATTATTATAAAAGGATTTCACTTTAAAATGAAATAATTGAGTGCTTATTTTTTGAGTGGACACCTGTAGAAAATAAATAAATGCAAGGTGAATTTTATTAAAACAAAACAAAATAAGGAATCTTGGCATTTACCTTTTTTGACGCTGAAAAAAAAAAAGAAATCACAGGCCAATATACAGTAATGTTTCTTACACAAATACATTTACTGTTGATGTTAGCTTGTAGCAGACGTGTGCACATTGCAGCATGACGTCTTTGACCCACTGGTGAAAAGGACACTTTGATTTGCTCCTTTTTCATCTATAACTGCTTCAGACAACAAAGTGTATGTAGGAAAGTGGTTAAGATTGCACATCGTCTGTGTCTCATGTGTTGTCTTATATTATTTTGTCATTTTTTTGTTAACTTTTCTTTTGATGGCGGCGCGGACACCCGCAGCGGCTCCTCTTGTTTCTTGTTTTATGTTGATTCATTGATTCATTCATTTTCCGAACCGCTTTATCCTCACTAGGGTTGCGGGGGGTGCTGGAGCCTATCCCAGCTGTCTTCGGGCAGTAGGCGGGGGGCACCTTGAATCGGTTGCCAGCCAATCGCAGGGTTTTATGTTTTGAGGGAAGAAATTTCATACAGCACATTTGACAATCAAGTTGTATCCAATCCAATCCAATGTAATTAAAGAAACAACTACTGTGGCTGTTATGATGTAACAGCCACAGTAGTTAATATATAAAAATCAGTCCTGTGGAATCTACTGCTTGCATTCAACTTGTTCATCTTTCTTGTTTGGAGCATCAGAATAATCCAAAATAAGACACTTTAAAAAGGCTCCCATCTAAGGCAGCAACTTCCACCAATTGTTTCTGAGGCGTTGGGAGTGCGACGACGCGCAGGGAGTGTCCACAATCATTTCTTGTGCTTATTTTTTAGGGTCTGTTTTCATGGTGAAACACATCACTATAAACGTCTTGAATCCAATTAGATTTTAACGTATTTCCAATCAAAGTCATTAAAAGGCTTGATTGTTGAGTGCTTCTAAAAGATGAAGATAAAAGATGATTACCGGGTGGTGTAACGTGGTGTTAATAATATGAGTGAATCATTTTAGGATTTAAGATTCATTGTCGCAAATACTTATGAATGGTTAGCGCCAAGTTCGACAAACTAAGGACTTTTTCTCTTCCATTTTCAAGATCGGCTAGGCAGGGTGTTGAAAATTGGTATATGTGTGTACTCCACTTTATATCCCAACTGAGGTCCTTACAGCCAGTGTTGAATCTTGAATCTCTAAATACATCTGATATGAGTTAATTATCCAATGTAAATCAAAATAATTCCAGATTATGTTCTTAACATGTTATTACACTCCTGTTTTTGTGCTGCAGGGATGCGGATACCTAATTTGGGCAGAAAGGTGAGGGCAGGATGTTCTTATTTACCATGCCTGCATGCTACTGAGACCTATCCGCAGCCAAGTATTAAAAGAAAACTGTCTGCAGCACATCCACACTCTGCGGGGCAGTGCTGAACAAAAGGAGATTATTGACATTGATATAAAAAGCACAGCGTCCTGTTTCTTAAGTTAAAAATAAAACCACAAATAATTCCATAGAACAGTGGGGCACTTGATTGATATTGAATTTCCTGTTAAGGCAAGACTTTGTCAGCGCTGCCACCTTTAACCTCCCAAGCATGGGTCTGATTTGATCAGAGAACGTCGCACAAAGGTCACTTAAAACAACAAAGTTACAAAACAGAGGGTGATTCAAGATTCAAAGTTATCATACGAAAATTATGGAATTGTGTTTCGATGTAATTATTACTTTGCCTTGGACATGGATGTTAACATGTGTGGTGCACAATATAAACATAAAGGTGTAACAATACAAAATAAATATGTTATCTGTACACCGACAGAGATTTTTAATTGTTTTTGCTTTGCCTTGCCTAGCACATATACAAGTATTGTATGGTGGCAGTGAATGGTTAAAAAAAAAAAAAAAAACGGGGCCAGCTTCAAGCAGTTTATTGTCATTCCAAGGTGAAATTTACTGTCAAACTAAACATAAAAAAAGATAATTTAATGTTGTGCATTTAAAACAACCGCATAGCTTTGCCCAAACAAAGTCTATTCAGCATCATGCTAACATAAATGCAAAATGTTATAAATGGGCTAATGCATTCTATCGCCATCACAGTGTTATAATCCTTTAAGCAACGGATATTTGAACACAACCAGTGAAGCAACAAATATGGTAATGTTCTTGTTCTTTATTTTTGTCCTTTGCAGAAATTCACAGTGATTGGTGCATCTTACGAAATCTGTTGCAAAACTATTTTTCGTGTGGATCTCTGTCTAAATTATACTGCCTCCAGGTGGTCAAGGCGGGCACACCAGAAGCATCACGATGTCCACTGAATTGAAGTAAAAAAAAATGAGGCACAAGCTGTATTTTCTTATTGAAAAAAAAACATATTACAAGACTTTGTTATTGGGGGTTTTTTTGGGGGGGGGGGTTATTCATTACGGTGTGATTAATTGTCGTTATTGTATGTTTTTACAAAATTAAAAAGAATTATATATTGCATCGAAAATATAAAGTGATATTTGTCTTATAAAACCATCACACAGCGGTCAGAAGTAAAGAATACAAATTTCGATTTTTCAGGTATCTGTACTTTATTTGAGTATTGTATTATTTTTCTGATGATTTTCTGACAAGTACAGGTATCCTTATCAACTGCAAGAGAAATCATGGATTGTATCAAATGTCAATTGTTTACAAAAGAGGAATGGAATCCTCCTTGGCAGAGGTCAAAAAACAACAAAAAAGCTCAAGCATGAGCTTGAAACTGAATGAACTCACTGGCATGCCGCATGTTGAGACAACCACTGTGTAAAATATGTGTTTATTTGATAAACATGAGCCAATTTAGGCAAGAGTGCAAAAAAAGCATACTGAGAAGTGGCAAACATACTGAAGTAGAAGGAAAGCTCAAATCCGACAGACTCGTTCTCCTCCTGTACTTTTGTTGTTGTTGTTTGCATCAGGTTTATGCCCAAACTGCCAAAAACAAACAAACAAACAAACTAATAAATAAAAACCACAAGAAGAACAGGCTGAACACAAGTGGCCACCCCAGGCTGAGGCCCTGGTTGACATGCTGGCTATCACATCTGACTTCTCTGAAATCCTCGTCACTCTTTCACCTTCTCTGCATGACATGGGCACACTCATAGCCAACAACGAGGCACTCTAAACTGCCCACGCCAGCCAGCAGGCTTTCCAAAGGGAAGCTATGTTTTGTTAGCGTAAAAAGAGTTTGTCATACCTGTCAACTTGTACGTTTTCCCTGTATTTTATCCATTTTTTTATCATTTCAAATCATGTACGGCATATTACAACTTTTATACGGGGGAAAAAAATGTTTTTTTAATTGTGAACCAATCTCACAAAGACCATTTTGGCTCAAATCCAGATCGTCTCGCCTGCTGGTAGCCAACGACAATGCCGTCCGTCGATCGCTACTATTGTCACGGCAAACCAGCTAAAAGTAATCCTCAAATATATATATTTTGTCATCGCTGCATACGGTCAGATGGATAAAGCATGATGTGCGCAGGCGCGGTACGCCGTTGAAAGGGTTTTTGGTGCTTTGTAAGGGGAATGGTAAGCATTTATAAGGGCAGCTATTAGCCGAGGTTAACAGGTATGGTTTGTTAGCTAACCACTGATGTGAATGAAAGTGTTCATGTTCTTTCATGGCGATGGTGCGTCACCGGTCGCCGTTTTATAGTGTCAGGGAAGAAATGTGGAATACTGCAAATAGTGAAATAGCTCCACAATACATTTCTCAGTCCTGCATGTTCTCGTAGATTATCTTCAAACATATTTGGTGTAGAGAAGCAAGTCTTTGAATACATTTGACACCGTCTTCAAATATGGTATGCTCTCATTCAGTTAGTCACATTATTCCCACCAGATGCTGCTAAAACAGAACTCGCCGTACATCTCCATCACCTCCCTCACCCCCTCCGCCTCGGTAATCTCGCTTGTGTGTGAAGCTCGGAGGCAAAACAGTAGAGGAATGTCCCCCCTCCAAAGTGACGTTCCGCGCTTCCTCCGTCAACCCCACCCATTAAAAGGTGCCTGACGCGCGGGGCTGCTCAGTAAGCACACACAGGCACTGAAAGGTCGTCCTTGGTTCATCTTGGTTCTTATTTTGCACCCCACGCTCCGTACAAAAAAAAAAAAAAAAAAAAGAATTAATTAGACCTCTCTTGAATTCATCTGTTTGCTCGTAACGGGAGGGAGCACCTGCCCGGAGGATACGGAACCAGAGAAGCGGGAGAAGGGGAGGAGAGGTTCCCCGCCGAACGCGTCATGGCAGCGGGGAAAACCGCGGCTTCCTGACGCGCATCCACCTGAGGCTTCTTTTGACATTTGTCTCATTTGCAACTTCTCCGTCGAGGGAACTTTTGTCACACGTACGGAATTTGAAACCCAACTACTACCGCGGACGCTTATTTTTCATTCTGGAAGGGGACTTTGTCGAAGCTTTTGAAAAGGATGATGCTGCTGTGTGCCTGCGTCAAGTTGGCAATTATCTTGAATTGGTCGTCCCTCACAAGTGGTAAGAAGCCATTCATTATTCATTCGAAGTCATAAGAATTTTTTTTTTTACAACTGTCTGAAAATCTTTTGACATATACACACGCTAAATATGAAATAAAATAAAGGTATGGTTAGGGGATCCGATTTTGGGTACAATTAGCAACTATTCTTTATGGTTTTGAAAGCTAAATGGGACACAAAATGAGTACCATTTAGTACTCAAAAGTACTCTTTAGCACGCATTCTTAGTTGTCAAGGATGCAAAAAATATTTTAAAAGCGGTTCGTTTGCTTGTCCGTACATAACGCAACCACTTTTGGCAACTATTTAGCGCGGATTCGATTTTGAGTGCTATCGTCCCCAACAATGTACAGCTGTTACAGTAAAAAAAAAAAGAAAACCGCTGCTAAATGATCCATTCGTGTCATCAATTCTTCAGTGAGATGCATTCGTCATTTCTAAGGTTTTCATCTTAAAGTCTTGGTGATTCTGACGCACTCAGAGCCCTCTTATTTGTCTTTTGTTTCATCTTGCAGTGGTCTCTTGTTTTTTTTTTTTTTTTTAGTGTTGCATTTTTATGATGTGTGATTTATATTCCTGGGTTTTGATCTTCGGATTTGTGTGGCACAATGACATTTTCACGCGCACACGACGCCGTCCAAGTCGGATATGCGAGTGTCATCCTTTTCGCTTCTTTGCCAATCCACTAGAGGTAGCCCTGTCCCATTGTAACTGTACTGATTAATGTAATGCCTTGTGACAGTCAGCTATGTGTGATCTTTTCATGTAGGGCTATTTGTGTGAATGCGGGAATTGATTGATGGCGTCCCCATTTATAGTGGGAGACATTTCAAATCAGCACATTCCACACAAAGTGAATGTTTGTTCCCGCTATTGTTATCAAGAGGATAAAACACCAGATAACCGTACAGTGTGTTTCTTCTCCATGGGGCCAACTCCATGTCATTGTCTCTTGGGACGTGCTACCAATGATAACACAGAGTGTTAGGGCCAGACACACGACGTTTCCCAAATAAACAGCACATCCAAACAAAGGAAACGCTGTTCCTGCTCACACCTTAAACCGCACACTGTTGTCCGCGATGTTATTTGGAGGACATTTCCTTCACCGTCCCCGCACAAAGGCGTGGGAAAGACGCAAGGAGGAAGCGGACGTTGGAGCTGAAGGCAGGCAGACTGCAGGGAAGGTCACGGATGTGTGACATGCTACCTGAGCAAAGAATTCATCCTGGATGTGCTTACGATGTATTCACAAGGCGTGATTGACAGTAGAAGAGAGGGAAGGAGAGCGTTGTTATTGCACAGGAGGAGCCACTGACAGTTAGAGCAATTAGTGAAGGAGCGGCAGGGTGTCTCAAGCTGATTTAGTGCACTGCACTGTCACTGATGCTGATGAGTCTTGATATTTTGCCTCCCTTAGACCAGAGGTGTCCCAATTTTTGCCCGGGGGACCATTGTGGCCAGTTGTGGATTATAATCACATATTTAAAAAAAAAAAAAAAAGAAGCTGTTCCGAAGGGTTCCCAAAGAAATTGTGCGGGTGTGTGCTGTATGTTACACATGACATTTTGCACGGAGAATTTAACAAACACATTACAACTTGATACGACAGTGAATGTGTGCAACTCGAAATTCATTGTCTGCCTGTTTCCTGCGAAAATTCATTTAAAAACTTTTTTTTTTTTAATCATACAGTTTACCATGGTTTGTAACTGAATCTCTCTCTCTTTTTTTTTTTAATCAGGTCAAATATTTGCAGTAATAATGTGAGAAGCTGACTTCTATGTTGTGCCTGGCTTGTTTGGGAGAGTTTTTGATTTGCACTTTGGATACTTGAGATGGTGGAGTGGAAAATGGGAGTAATGAGAGGTCATCCAAGTCCAACAGAGGCTCAATGCTCACCGGCAAATATTTTTTAAAAAATCAACAACAAGCAACCACACACCCACACACACACATTGATAGACACTCTCCTGGGTTGGGATATTGGCCAGGATGTGCTGTGATGTTTAACGATACAAATTACTCTGCGTTTCTCTTATTATGGGATGATTGAAGCGTCTGCTCCAAACTGGGCTTGCAACATAGTCTTTATAAATCCCGCATGAGATTTCAATTTGAAAGAGCTTCCGTGCGCCTGTGAGTTGTGATTCTTGTACAATGCAAGAAGAATCCTTTAGGTTTGGTTTTTAAGAGTTTCATCCATCAAATTCCTGTTTGTTGGCTTTTGGACGGCCCTTCACAACCCCCAGATGTTCCTTTATTTTTATTTTTTTGCCTCCAAATCTCTGAAGACTAGTTTGTAGCTAATAAAACGGCTCGCTCTCTAAGTGTTGTCTTAACCTTGCCGCTGGCAAAGGGGGAACAATTCAGATGAATAAGAAGGGAAAATCCAAACACACGCGGGGGTTACATAGATTGAGCAGTTTGGCAGCCGATCTGAAGTGGCGTCCAAGGTCTGAATTTGAGGATTGACCTCTTATTTTCATACTGCTTCTTTTGAGACTCTCCGCCCGAAAGGTAATTTGGTGCAAGATTTCTTGCGCCAGGAACTGCTGCGCGGCCACCTTGGAGAAGCTCTTTTGCTTTGTCGGGCTGTGTGAATTTTCTTTTAAAAAACTATTTTTCTCATAACAGCATAAAAATGTCCCGTGACAACCTGGTGGGATACGATTTCAAAGCCTCTTTTTTTTTTTTTTTTTTTTATTTTTTAATGATTCAAATTCTTGTTTACAACAATCATCTTTGTTCATGCGTCAAACTTAAAAGATGTTTCTTTTCATTTTGCTGGTCCTTTAGGCATTTTGCAACGCTTCCAGAAGGTCAATGAGGCTGAGACAGGATGCGTGTTGCCATTTGCTACCGTTTCTCAACAAACATCAGGGTCACCATTTTTTTTTTTCTAACTCTATTGACTCTTCCCTCTTTTGTTAATAATGTCACTCCCCCTCCCCTTTTTCTACGTCTACTCTTTGAAATGAGTGGCATGCCGAAACAAAAGCGTCATCGGGCCGCATTGTTTCATTCACCTTGATGGTGCCGTTGGAGACGACGTGTAAAGGAGTGACGGGAAGTCCTGACATTATTCCCCATTCTTTGCGTTTTCCTGAACGGTGATAGTCATGAGATGGTGAGCAATAATGGCTTTTACTGGAGATAAGTCAGCTGACAACTCCCCTGGCACACTGACTTTGCTGCTTTGGAAAGAGAGTCGTGAAAAAGTAGCTAACACAAAGGTCTCAATCAAATAAAACTACAAACGTAAACTAGGGTGAGGGTTTCAACGTAGGTTTTTAACCCTGGAGAACCCATTCCCAATTTGGCCCCTATAATGCTACAGCTTCTTGTTGCTACAGTTTAGCTTGTAGCAGACGTGTGCACATTGCCGCATGACGTCTTTGATCCACTGGTGAAAAGGACACTTTGATTCGCTCCTCTTTCATCTATAACTGCTTCAGACAACAGGAATGTATGCAGGAAAGTGGTTAAGATTGCACGATTGTCTGTGTCTAATGTGTTGTCTTGTATTATTTTGTCATTTTTTTGGTCAACTTTTCTTTTGATGGCGGCGCGGACACCCGCAGCGGCTCCTCTTGTTTTATGTTGAGGGGGAAGAAATTACAACTGTGCTGTATGTTACACATACGTACAGCACATTTGACAATAAAGTTGTATTCCATTCCATTCCATAAATTCTGCTACTCAAATGCTACCCTTAAATCCCAAAGGGTCAAATTTAATCCTAATCGTAAATTAGGATTAAAGCATTAAATATTTGAAAAAACATATATTTTGGTGTTCAGTGAACAGATAGCAGTCATTTAATGTAGAATTCATCATTTTCCAAAGAAGAAAAGGGTTTCAAGGTACGGTTTTAAACTAGGGTTAGGGTTGTGAATTAAGAGGTCACCCATCTCTCTTTAGTTGCCCTTTTACGTGTTTGTTGCGTGCCTGTCCTCTTCCTCTATTGGCTCCTAATGAGAACCAGCGTAGGGACACTTTGAACCGACACGATAAGCGCAATTTCTGGCATTTTCTTCTGGCTGTCCGCCGGAGGAACGCGGGGCACACAGCTGTTGCAGGGGGTGTGGGGGGGGGGGGTTAGTGGGTGTCTGCACCCTTTTGTTGGGGTCAGTGCTGGCTGGCTAAGCAGCGGCGCGGGTCGAGAGTTGGGGAGGTGGGTGTTGAGAAGCAACCGCGGGGTGTTTTCGTTCTTTGCTTTAGCGCGCTCCCAAGGGCCCCCGCCGATTCGTCCATCTGTAGCCAGTTACTTTGGAAGACTGTTTGGCAATTGGCCCGTTTTATGAAATGAGCGAGTGCAATTCAAGGTCAAGTTACTTTTTTTGGTGAGGTTACGTATGCGAGCAGATGTCTCACTCTTTACATGACTCGCATTCTATACTCGGAGCGAGAGCCAGATGTATTTTTTTTTTTATTTTATTTGTGCTCCCAGGATCCAATTATTGTTTGCTCTTACCAAGTTGTCATTTCCGGCTATTCTTGAATATGCAGATATGAGGCAACATGTTTGTGTTTCTCGCAAGTTAGAAGTCAACAGCAGATTTTTTTTTATGAACTAGTGAAAAGTATATTCTCTCATTGTTTGCGAAGGACAGAAACCTTGATTTGCATCTTCCATTCCACAGATGAAAGCACCAGTTCTTAACGGACAAGCATCTCTTTTCCTCTGCGCGCCCTTGGACAATAAAACAATGATGTTCAAGTATTTTCAAGGGAAACCACCGCTGCGTTGTACTACCAGCTTTGGCACAGTCAGCTGTTTTTTTTTTTTTTTCCCTGCGTGACAGCTGTTCTGAATAACAGTCTCAAGGCAAATGTGCGTCCGCTGTTGTAGCTGCAGGTGTAAATGTGCATGTGTGTCTATCAGCTTACTCATAGGTCAGAGCGCGTCAGTCCTATTGTGTAATTATTTTCATTCTTGATTCAAGGCTACGACGAACCTCTCTCGCATGTTGTTGGTCGACTCAACAAAGTTGTTTTGTCAAGTGGAAGGCACCGCAAAAACAAGGCACTCTGATGTGGAGGTCCATGACACCCTCTGGACCTTTGGGAGGATCATGGTGTTTCCCAAAGCGCAGTAGACACGCAGCGATTTTAAAAAATGTAACAGACCTCACACATGGTGAGGGAGGGGGGAAAAAAATCTGTGGAAAAAAGTGTGTTCTTACTGTTTGTAGAGCGTGCGATGTAGACAAGGGACATGCAAACAGATGAAATATTTGAGCGTGTTGACAGGGTGGACATTTCTGGCTCATATTAGCATTCGATAAGCACATAGTGGACCTTCCACAGTTTCAGCCTTTTTGAAGAAAGACAAGCTGACAGAAAACATCCGAGGCAGTTACCCCACCATGACAGAATGGACAGGCAATTTCAGGAAAGAAAACATTCAATATGATGAAAAATAAAAAGAATATGCAGTAGGACTCATTTGATCAAATGACATTGTGGACTATATAACTATAGTGGTTAACCGTGCAGAGGTAAAAGTTTGCATGTTCTTTTTTGCATGGCAGGCTCGTTGCAGGTGTGAGTGTGAGCGTGGATGGTTGTTCGTCTCTGTGTGCCCTGCATTTAACCCGGGGTCCCCCGTCGGCAACTGGGATAGGCTCCGCACCCCCCGCGCTAGTGAGGATGAAGCGGTTCGGAAAATGGATGGATGGATGGATGGAGCAAAAACTTTTTTGATTTTGCATCATTTAACCCGGGGGTCGGCAACACGCGGCTCTTTAGCGACATTTAGTGGCTCCCTTGAGCTTTATAAAAAATCTTTGAAAATGGAAAACGATTTTGATATTAGGCTAATATAGCTCAAATAGATCTAGATACATGTTGCAGCTCCGAAAAAGGAGAGCTGTGGAGTTGGTTTTTTAAAATGTACACTTTATTTATGCTTTTAACAGTCTCGACAAACACAGACACGTCTGCGTCCTCCGTGCCTTCTCTCTTCTTGTTTGACTCGAGAGGCGTTCAAAGACAGCCTCAGAAAAATGGAAATTAATGATCACTTTACTGACACTAAGAAAAGCGAAAATAATGCACCAAAGCAAAAAATCAAGCGAGGAAATCACAAAATAAATTCTATGGGGGCGTTTGTGAACACACAACAAAGGAATGAATAACATAAACAATTCTGAGACACTCCAGTCTCCTACATACATAGAGCATGTGTTTCCTTCATTAGAAGTTTTATAGAAGGATTTTATTCTTTTGCGGCTCCAGACATATTTGTTTTCCGGTTTTTTTTGTCTTATACGGCTCTTTCAACATTTTGTGTCTGTTTGGAAATTGCCAAAATTGTACAAAATGAAGGAAACACTTTAAAATACTCATTTGTACAGGCATGTATGCAAGTGTTTGGCCACTTATAATAAGCTCTCAGAGTTTCATTATTCCGTGACCTTCTCATGATGACTACGATGACACCAAAGGAATTTTACAATGAGGTTGCTGGATTCTTTTAGGAGAAGTGCTCACTAACTCAGATTTAGACAAATTTGTGAGCTTTTTTTATAAATAGGCCTTTTGTGTGGATGGATGGATAGCGAGACTTTTTCAATCTAAGTAAACCACAAACCAAATGATGGTGTTTCTGCATGTGTGCTTCAGGATATTTGGCGGACGAGCGCTTGCCTAAAATCTGGCCTTCCGAGAATCCAATTGTTATTCACCAAGGGGACCCTCTTCATCTCACATGCAGGTAAGTGCCCCAGAAATCCCAAGTACATTGAAAATGTAGCAAAATGTAATAAGTCTTGTGCTCAGTGACCAGACCGTGTTGAAAATGTCCTTTTTTAGACTTGTTCTATGGCAAAAAAAAAAAAAAAAGGCCCCCCGGGGAAATGACCGAGACAAGGCCGTAGGGCAAATAGCTTCAATGACACTGGAACATTTGATGGCGGTCCAACATTTATCGGTCTTGAGGGTTCCTGGGACCGCTCGTATCTCCGAGCCTTCATCATTTTGCAGGGCCGCAAAGGAATGTCCAAGAGCATGTACAGTATCTCTGTAATGCAATGCTTCCCTATAAGGCCGTATGCTTGGACAGCTGTCCTATATTTTCTTGGTCTTCTGTCACTGGATGAGAGAGGCGAGAGGTTGTTTGACCCCCAAAATTCTGTCGGCAGTGGCCGTGGTATGCCAGACATGTTTGATGTTCCTCTGGGATGCCTTTAAATGAGAATGTTAAAAGTGGGTACTTGTGTGGATGGAATGTGTGAGCTCCAGCACGTCGTTTGAAAGAAACGCATTCCCATGTGAAAGTTCACCTTATCAGATGACTCGAAATCAAGCAAAAGCTGTCGCAGGGGCCATGATTCCCCCGAGAGCAGATGCCGATGCTGCCATCCTGAACTAAAAGGCGTGAAAGTTTATTGCCAGCTGTGGCACTGCTCCTTAAAATAGATCCCCCGTCTGTAACGTGTTAAGGATTCCAACGGGAGTCTTTCTTTCAGTGAGTTGCTCTTGCATTCGGTTTTAAGAGGTGACCGGATACAAATACTTGACTTCGGTACTTTGGTAGACGTGTATTTAAATGTATAAAATTGCTTCTGTTCTCTACCAGGGGGCACGGCCAGCTGCACTGGACACTTCCAAAGCCGGTGGGCTCCCGACGTCTCATTTCTTGGGAGAGCATGAAAGTGCAGCGGTGTGATTCCAGACATGCGTCGCACTGCAGCAAACTGACAATCACACATTTGAATGCCAGTCACACTGGGGAGTACAGTTGCGGTTACTCCAGAGGGGGGTCCGACCACGTTGCATCCACATACGTCTACGTCACAGGTGAGATGTTAATCATCAGAAAATGGGATTGTCAGCTCTTGAAAGTCTTTAAAAAAAATTAAATACTGGCATGATTCCCACAAGTCAAATAAACAGTGGTAATTTTCCACCATGAGAAAGTCAAGTCCAAACCGTTGCAGGGATAAGAATCGTTTCTTGAACTGTTTTCTTTGTTGGGAGGTTTGCCCGTTTGTTTTTGTCAAAGTCATGTAAGAGCCCCGATGAAAGAGCAGTGTGAGGTTCTCACAGGGCGATTGGGATCTGCTGACGCCAGTCTAGAGCCTCACGGTGTTGAATGGTGCTTCTTGACAGACAAAATGTAAAGCGCATGTGTGTGTGTGTGTGTGTGTGCGTGTGTGTATTTCCCAACCTTATGGCAAAGAAAACAACTGTGATATGCCCCATGAAATCCTACGAATTACAATTTTGCCCAAGCATATTTCATAACATTCAAGCACATGTGCTATGAGCAGTTAACACTTGGTTAAGAATAACACACTAATTTCACAGTATAACTCAGTATTCTGATAAATATTGTGTTTGGAATGCGAGTTAAATCCACCAATTTTTAGCATGACATGGGGCAGCCATTTTGCCACTTTCTGTCCACTGCAAATGACATCACAGTTGCTCAGGGCTCAGGTAACGACCAATTCTGGCTCACCTGTTTTCTGAAGCTGAGCCATGATATAAATACAAATACATTCGTGCACTGTTAAAATAAAACAATAGATGCGGTGTAAAATTACCATAGCACCCACTGTTCTCGATGGTAATATACTATAATTCAAAATACAGTGGTACCTCTACTTACGAAATTAATTGGTTCTGGAAGAAATTTCTTAACTCGAAAATGTAAGTAGAGACGCGTTTCCCATGTAAATGCCCTAATTCGTTCCAAGGCCCCCCAAAATTTAGAGATAAATGTTTCCCAAAGCATCAAAATATGTAACAAATACCGTAATTTCTGGACTATAGACCGCACCTGATTATAAGCCGCACCACTACATTTTTAAAGGAAAAAAACATTTTGTACACACATAAGCCGCATGTGTCTATAAGCCGCAGGTGCCCATATTGTTACATGAGATATTTACAAAGAAAGACGGTACACAGGCGGCCGTTAAAAAAGTCTTTATATAGGCTATATTAAATAAGCCGCAGAGTTGAAAGCGTGTGACAAAAGTCGTGGCTTATACTCCGGAAATTACGGTACATGTTACAATTAGATTATTGCACAATAAATGAGAGTTGCGCCTAATGTAAAAAACAAAGAATCAAGTAAAGATTAAAAATGATGGTCATTTAACTTTTGACTGCGTCCTCATCGTTTTTTGCCCTCTTTAGCTCATGTTCTCTCTCATAAGTGGATTTTGCCCGGCGTTTTGTAAAGAACTGATCCAAGGACGTTTGCTTTTGTCGGCTTTTAACAATCCTCGAAAATGTCCACGGCAAACATCAGCAGAGTGTGCGATTACCTGACTGGTGAACACTTTTTCTGGGGATCCACATTTACGGAAAACTATCCGAACGCCTCATGAGCTGAGAGGCGAATGACGAGGACGCTGCATGAACACATATCTATCTACACACATAGGATGATGTTCGGTAATAGCCACTGGCAGAGCAGCTTTAAGTATGTTGCATTCAGGAAACTCGGAGCTGCGAGTAGCAACCCATCCTGTATTTTTACCTTTCGTATCTTGAAATTTCTTTCGTAACAAGAAGCAATATTTTCTTGTTGAGATGTTTTGTAACTTGAAAATTTCATATGAAGAGACGTTCGCAAGTAGAGGTACCACTGTACAGTACTATACTGTGAAAGTACAGTTGGTGCATTGTTAAATTCATCCATTTATTATCCGCACCGCTTATCTTCACGAGGGTCGCCGACACTCAAGAGCCTATATAAGCTAACTTTGGGGGTGTAGGTTCACACCGTGAAACTGGTCGCAAGGCAGACACGGAATTGACCGTTATTTTATTCTATTATTCTTTAAGTGATTGCACGGGAAACCCTAGACGCTGATTGTGGTTTCCTGCTCGAGCTACTGTTTCGCAAAGTATCCCTTCGAAAACAACACATGGAACAAGTTAGCGTTCAAGCATTGTTCCAAAGGAGATTGTGCGAGGCAGGACAAGGAGTACAATTTTAGTTCGGAATCAGACAGTTTTCCTTAGATTTGCTTGAAAAGCCCGCTGGACAAATAAGCAAGCAACACAATTTTGCCATATTGGACCAGGCAGACTAAACAAATTAACCTTTTGAATGTGTTTCCTGATGACAAAGTCACGCAGCCTCGTGCCTTTGTTTGGTCTGACAGCCTTTTCACAGTCGTTCAGCTGTTTGTTACATCATACAATAAACCCCTGTTTAAAAACATCCAAAAGGCAAGGCCGTTTTTTCGTCACGTCTGCCTTTCAAATCTAGACATTTGCATCCTTTTTCTCCCCTTCAGATCCAGAGCAGCCATTTGTGGAGCCCCATGATCAGACACCTTACGTCCTGTTCATCCACAGGGATCAGTCCAACCTTGTGATTCCTTGCCGTACGTCGTCTCCCAGTACTGTTGTCACACTAAAACAGGTAAGGCCACACCACACACACACACACACACACACACACACACACACACACACACACACACAGGCTCATATTCACACAGATTTTCAGTCATGCAGGTCGTGGTAATCTGCAAAGGTTGAATCAAGGCTGTTCTTATTTGAAGACAAATTCATTTGCCTCGTTCAAAGGAAAGATCGGCCCCCTAAGGAGTCGTTTTTGTCAACGACCGATTGATCTATGAAGGTTCTTTCATAACCACAGTGAAAAGCAACAACATCAACCATCACACTTGGCGAACACTCGAATGGACGGCACCCACGAGGCATAAATAGAGGGACTCCACACCAAAATTTAAAACCGAAGAAGCGTTTTGGATGAAAGGTGAAACATCTTCAACAAAGGAGAACAGTCCACTTGCCTTGAATCAACCTTTGTGGATCTATCAAAGATGCATGATTTGATTACTTTATGAATTCACATATTCGGAATCGTGCAAAAAAAAAACAAAAAAAGCCATTGCTCACTTCAAAACCATCTTACACGATCACGATCGGTAGGAACAACGGCAACAACTGCAACTTTGTAGGGGACCTTCTCTGCCTTTTCTTCCTGCTCTCAATTACGCTGCAAGTCTTCCAATACACAATGTGTGGCACAACGCGGTGTTACACTGAAGACACACAACTCTAAATTTGGAATTGCCTGTGTTCAGTAATAACCACCCCCCACCACAAACATTTTTTTTTTTAAATAACTTTAAGGATCTGTGAAAAAGTGGGAGCGCAAAAGACAAACCGCAGTACAGCGAGGGTTCGTTGCACAAATCTTAGGAGCCTTTTTACTTTTGTCACTTTGCGGTTCCCACAAAACCAGTCTTAAAGAAACACAGAAATAAGCATCAGGGGAAACTAAGGGAGTCAGTCTGTCTGCTTCCTGTACGAACAGGAAGTTGGTCCAAGAGTGTTTTTGCTCAGAATAGAATCTCCTGCTAAATTTGGCCCTTTCAGGAAATGCAAGACAAAACCTGTACGCGCTGTATCCAGTCACAGGAAACAACAAGGTAACCTACCCGATGGACTCTTAACTTTTGATACCATTTTCCTTGGATGCCACAGGAAGAGTAGTCCTCCTGTGAAACGTCTGAGCTTGTTGGTGCTCGGGACCACTCAGACCTTTCAGCTGTCAAGCTGCCAATCACGGCGCTATTTGTGGCACTGATTTACCACTGCGTGACTTTGTGCCCACTTGTGGACAAACAAGCTGTCTTGAGATGGAACAGATAATGGTGGTGTGACCTTCCTGCCATTGGTAAATCAATGGTGCTCCTCCTTCCTGCTCCCTTTCCTTCCTTCCCTTGACTTTTCGTCCGGCCTGATTTCTGGCGTCAGAATAAGCAGGAACAAGCACGTACAGTACAGCCTTTTCCAAGTCCACCACGTGCTGTGCTGTCCTCATCCACCCAAAATAACAAAAATCATACAGTGAACACTTGTTGATCAAATAAGCAATTACAGGTGAAAATCTGCCATATAGAGAGACTCTATAAAAACATTTACATCGTTTTACCTTCTCTACATGCTTAGAACACATTTAAATTTGTTAAAACACACTGAAACTCCCAGTTGGCGTTGACTGATTTCAGCACATAAAACATTCAGTACTTGAATACCAAAATGTTCAACCAAACAATATACTCTATATGTTTTATTTAACCGCACCAAGCTTAATGTCACGGATGGGCGAATAAAAACCTGCGTTTTGGTGAGGGTAATTCTAACAACTGTGACTTCAACACACCCACAGCAGCAACGCATGCAAACAGAACAAAAAGGAATGAACCCCTGTCAACACAACCACCGAAACGTTCAACCAAACCGTCTATCATTTCATCACACATCGCGTTTGTCCAACAAACGTCTGCCAGCTTAATGTTAACATCTCATGTGAAATGTCATATCCTCTTGATTTCCAGCTATCACCTTCCTCAGAGACGATTGACAATGAATGGGACCCAAAAGTGGGCTTCAGAATTCCCTACAGCCCTGAAACTGTTTACGACATGTTAATCTGCACTGCCGTCGTCAATGGTCAGCAGTTTAGCTCCATGTACATCCCCAAGAGACTGTGTGAGTGTGTTGTCTTTTTCAGAAGTAACTAGGAAAGACCAGTGGTCTGAAGGAGGTGTCTCAGTTTCACACACGTGTCTCTCTCTCTCTCTCTCTCTCTCGCTCTCCCACATTGACAGCACTTTTTCTTGAGAATGTGACAATCACCCCGGAACGGGTCAGGGTGTTGGTTGGCGACACACTCTTCCTGAACTGCACCGGAGTGACCACCTTCGGTGAAAGAATCATCTTTACGTGGGATTTTCCAAGAAAGAAAGTAAATGAGACACAGCCAAATTGCAGCTGAGATGGTTTTAATGTGCTCATGGGATTTTTTTCTTTTTTCCCCTGCCTTAAGGAAAACCGCCATTTCACAAACAAGACCAAAGATAGCACCGCTCTTGCATTTACAATGAGCAAGGCATTAGTGTTGCCCAACATTTCAATGGAGGACAAGGGCTTGTATCGATGCAAAGCTGAGATTGCACCCATCAAACATAAGAATGCCACAGCGAAGGTCATCGTCTACGGTGAGCACGTGCCAATGTTTGACTCGAACTTTTAATTGTACAATGAATCCAACTTTTATCTCCGGGGATATGTTCAAGTCCGGTGGGAATTTGTGATCAAGAGTACATCACATGTCAAACTCAAGGCCCCGAGGTCAAGATGTGGCCCGCCACATCATTTGAAGCGAAAGCAAATCAAAGATGACAACTTCAATGATACTTGCTAAAATGTGTATCAAAATTTGCATATGTAATGCAGTCAAACCTCGGTTTTCGAACGTCTCAGTTCTCGACCGTATCAGTTTTCGACCAAAAATTTCAATTTTTTTATGTTTCGGATTACGACCGAAAACCGGTTCTCGACCAAACTGAGCGCACTTGAATGCGCCACTTGACTCCTCTCGCCTTCCTTACACGAGGAAGTGACGCGTCCTTGGTTAGCGTTCCATTGTGAGCAGACGTGTTCAATAAAGATTTTTTTTTTTTTTTTAAAGAGCGTGGTTTCGGTTTTGGAACAAATTGTTTTTCCAACAGCCTTCTGGAACGGATTATGGTTGAAAACCGAGGTATGACTGTAAATCAGTGACATATTGTAAGCATTTTCTTGTTACCAAACCCCTCATTGCAGTTACTTAAGCAAGAGTTGAATAAAACTTTATTTTTGACTACTTTATAAAGTTTCAGTCATCACAGCCCTACAAGGGAAACGGTAATTATAATGTGGCCCGCGACAAAAATGAATTTGACAGCCCTGGCTGTACATGTTTTCAGAGAATGTTCCGCCAAACACTCTCTTCAAACACTTTAAAAAGTGAATGGTAGACTTGTCTCCTAAAATCACCAGAATAAGAAGTGTGCTTGCTTCAAGTTGCATATTTGTCAACCCCAGTCAAACTTTACTGTAAAAGTGACACACTAAACAAACAGAATTACTCCTTTATTCAAACAATACAATGCTGTCCGCTAGCTTAATGCTAACAAAACAACAACAACAACAAACAAAACATAATTGAGGTAATAGGAATTAGCATACGGTAAAAATAAAGCCTCAAACAACTGCTAAATTAACACGCATGCAGCAGCAATACATACAGGCATGCTATACGACTATTTATGCTCTGTTTCTTATTTCAACTGTGGGAATGAATTTACTGCAGCTAAGTAGGAAACCTCTGCTGCTTCCCCTTGTTCATGATAGGTCTTCCGGTAGATGTGGTACGACACTGAAGCCACTCAACTCCAAATTCGGACTTGCCTGTTGACTGTAAAAATACATTTTAAATTGATATGTGTTATTAGGGGCTACGGTGATGAACCGCGATATGCTGGGGCTTCATTGTATTCAATATGTTGCCAACCTTTTATATGTTTTGTTTCAGAGCACCCTTTCCTCAACATCTCATACAGGCACCAGAGTACAGTGGTTGTCAGGGAGGGCAGAAAGAGGCTAGTGTTTGAGCCCAAGGTCAATGCCCTGCCACTACCAGATACGTTGACATGGCAAGTTGTGGTTTTAACACATAAAAGTCGACTGCCACCTCGCTTGTTTTCCTTGAATTGACTGATTTGTTTGACTCCCAGGTATAAAGACGGAGTCCCCATCCTGAAGAATTCCACCTGCTACAAGATTTCCGGTTACAACTTGATCATCTCTGATGTGCAGCAGAAACACGACGGGGTCTTCACCATAAGCCTCGGAAACCAAGCCCATCGCCTGTACCGGAATCTGAGCTACACGCTGGAAGTTGAGGGTAATCTGCTACTATTACACTGAACTGGAAAAGAAAAATAACTGTACTGTAAAAGACAAATATATTTTGTAAATTTATTTTTGGGTCTATTTATATTTCATTTACTTCAATGGTAGCTGAAGTAGTTAAAGATCTGTATGTTGGCTAATGAGTAAAGTTAGCTAGTACACGTTAACCATCATGTTAACCATATGCTTTAAAACCAAGCCCATGATAACTCAAAGAACATTTTACGTTTTGTGTTCACAAATGAATTCAACTGCCTCGATTTGCTTCTGTCGGGTGGACATGGAGCTTTTGAATGCTAATATTTCTCTCATTTTGCGTAGTCATAAGAGGCACTGAATACAATGTAACAATATCCCTGTTCTCATATTCACCATTGAAGTCGTTTTGGTCGTCATCTGCTGCTTTTGTGAGTAGCAGAGTAGTCAGAAGGTGATTTCGTCTTGTCAGTCCTCCAGCATTACTTCAATCAACAATTTCTTCTGATTTTATTTTTTCCCGAGGGGTAACAAAGGTGTTGATGGAAAATCGGAGTAAAAGTATACATTTAATTACTTAACTACAGGAACAAAGTATTTGTACTCCGTTACATTACAAAAGTGACTGGACGGCAGGTAGCAGCTTTAGTATGAGAGGAATTTGTGTGCTTGTTGATTCCAGAGAAAGATTAACGTCAGTGCCGTGGCAGCTGTTGTTGATTAGTGGAGCCCTTTAGTAGGGCCTTGGTGCAGTGTGTAAACGGGGCCTGGCTGTGATCTGCAAACACAAGCGCTCCAGACGCCCCCTGGGGTCACAGCAGCCTTTGTTTGCATTTTCACCACTTGTACATTGTACAACACTTAAAGCATTGTGCTGCTTTTATCCTCACAAATGTTGTCAACATGGCCTGTGCGGGGCTTGTCGAAAGCAACATTGGAACTTTTGGGGCCTTACAGTGAACCCCCATTTATCGCAGGGGCCACGTTTAACACCCACTGCGAAAATAGACAGGTTAGCTCTAGGTTAATGGAAATTAGCATCGATGTTCGAGTCATTATATATCAGGATGTCATTTCATTTTGAGTATCGATCGTTACCAACTCCTGATCAAGTACCTCTGCGATTCGTAACGAAGGAAAGAAAGAAAGAGCAATCTTACTGTTACACTAATATACTGCCATAGTTGGATTAACCTTGGATTCCTGGTGTGTGAGGCACAAGGATGACATCAGAGAAAAAAGCGACTGTTGTTGAGAAGCTACATGATTGTCGCGAAAGAGCTTAACCAAAACCCCACACATCAAAATAATGAGATGCAGTTGGGTTGTATCATACGGGAGATGTTTTTATGTCACACTGATGTATTCATTGTAAATTAAAATGTATTAAAGATTACGAAAATGTAAAAAACAAATCTTTTTCACAATAAGTGATCCATTGAAAATGATCTCTTTTTAAAAAAAAATAATATTTGCAAATACAGTATATATCTTATCTTATTGTATTGTATTTTGTATTTATTTTTTTAGTTGTATTATAAGGTATCATACCGTAGATGTTTTTATGTCACACTATGATGTATTCATTGTAAATTAAAATGTAATAAAAATTGGGAAAATGTAAAAACCCAATCTTTTTCACTATAAGTGATCCATTGAAAAGGATCTATTTTTAAAATAGTTTTAATTTAAATTTTTCTTATTGAAAATTACGTGATCAGCGCCAATTTCTCATTTCATGATCAGTTTGGGACAAATCTTATTACAAACCTTCGAAAAAACGACTAGATTAACACACGCTTCAGCAAAACACGTACTTCTATACTCTGTAGCACTTGTCCTTCTTACGGTCATGAGCATGACTTAGTGTGGGAGACTGCAAAATGATTTCATAGCATTCTGCAGATATTAAAGTGCCAAAGATGTGAAGGAAAAATGTATAGTGTCCCATGTCACGTCACTAAAACGTATTGGAGTGACATGAAATGAAGTGTACAAATAAACACTGCCGGGAGGGATTCTGGTTTGAATTAAGAAACTATGTCAACGTCGTTCATCAGATGTTGAGCATTGACAAAATGCAGCACACAGTCAGAGGTGGCAAAAAGTACTCACATTCTATACTAAAGTAGTGTGTCAAAGTAACCAAGTCCAAATCGAGTATTTGGACTTGGTTACTTCCCACCTCTGCAGACAGAGAACATGTTGGTGGCAATGATGCTGCTGGGCTGGCCACAGCGAGGGAGATTTATGTTGTCGGTTCAAGCTGCGAGAGCGGCCAAAGGCTACGCCACAACATCAGAGGTGACACGAGGATCTTCGTACGTTGCCGATTAAAGCGTCCGTGTCAAATCACTCGTCATGGCCGTGGATAGCGGCGGGGTCCGCCCCAGGCTTGCCCATCATCCAGCCATTATTCCCCTGTGCACAGTGCCTACAGGACAAATGGTGTCTGTGGCACCATCTTCACGGCTATCCATCATGACTGTCGTTGCTCATTAGAAAGACATTATGAAATTCCGGCATGAGATTGGGCTGAGGCTGGGGGGGGGGGGGGGGGCGTCGCCTAACGCAGGAATGTTGAAACTTTTTAAAACGGAGGGCCACGGACTGAAAAGCCAAGGAAGCCCAAAGGGAGTTTCATATTGCGTTTATGAAACATGCTCAAACCAATTCAATATTCCATGGGTCAACAGAAGCAAAGCAGTTTCACATCCATCCATCGTTTTATCCTTAGGATGGTCACGGGCGTGCTGAAGCCTATCCTAGTAGACTTCGGGCAACAGGCCTTGTACACCCTGAACTGGTTACCGGCCAATCATAGGGCACAAAGGACAATTTAGAGTGATCAAATAACCTACCTTGCATGTTTTTGGAATGTGGGAGGAAACCGGAGGACCTGGAGAAAACCTACAGAGGCACGGGAAGAAAATGCCAACTCCAAACAGGAAGGCCGAGGCGCAGAACTGAACCCATGACCCCTGCACTGTGGGCGGACATGCTAACCAGTTGAGATGTTGTAGTTAAACACATGAAAAGAAAAAATGTACATGAGACAAAAGTCCAAATTTCAGCTTGGCATTAACGGTGAGAGCAGCAAAAAGTTTTTACTGTGATATAAAAGTCCTAATAATTAATGCAATATTCCATTTATTTTAAAACTGAAAAATATACATTTTACGTATAATATTCAGATGTAAACTAGATTTCCAATTAAATTTTATTTGTCAAGTTGAAATGTGCAATTACTTATTTTAAAATGCATGTGACTTTAAAAATGTGATCTCTTTAAAATGTATTTACAATTGTAATGTCTAGCTTTTATTCTGTAATGTGTTAGAGGTTCTAGTATTCATTTTTATTTACAATTTTAAAATGTGTGGCATTTTTTAAGTGATTCCCTGATATCTTTTATGATTTCAATAAAAAGGTTGACAAATATTCTGCCAAATTATCTTGTCAGAATACATTGTCTAAAAAAATGTACAGCAAATGTAGTAACATTACATTTTAATCAAGCACTTTAAAACCACCACCTCTGCAAACTAAGTGCTCTCAATAAAGTAAAAAAAATCTGACATCTAAAAATAAAACAGTTAAAACAATAGATAAATAACATTAAAACGGTCAACAAAATAAAATACTAAGATATTGCCATCTTATTCAAAAAAGTCAAAATTGAATTTCAAACTATGGGTGACACCTTTTGGGTGGCACGGTGGAAGACTGGTTAGCACGTCAGCCTCACTGTGCAGAGGTATAGGGTTTGATTCCGGCTCTGCCCTTCCTGTATTCCGTTTGCATGCTCTCCCCGTGCCTATGTGGGTTTTCTCCGGGTATTCCGATTTCCTTACATTCCAAAGACATGTGTGGCAGTTTAAGGGTACACTCTAAATCGTCCCTAGGTGTGAGTGTGACCACGGATGGTTGTTCATTGGTGTGTGCCCTGCGATTGGCTAGCAACCAGTTCAGGGTGAACCCCGCCTACTGCCCGATAACAGCTTCGCCGTGACCCTCCTGAGGATAAGCGGATTAGAAAATGGATAAACGGGTGACACATTTTCAAAAAGTGTTTTGTTTCTTTTCTTCTCCCAGTGAAGCCAAGTATTTCCGAGTCAGAGTTTGGCCCTGTGGACATCCAGCCCTTCATGTTTGGCAAGCGTAACCAGCTGACCTGCACTGCCTCCGGCAGACCCGCGCCACATATCACCTGGCTCTGGCAACCTTGTCACACAGACCCGGTCCTCAAACAGTAAGTGCTCGTCATTTTAGGTGCCTTATCTCGCAGGGATACTGCAAAATTGCTGCATCTTAACTCTTAATGGGTTCCGGCAATAAGCTGCCGTCTGTTCTCACTCTCCTGCTGTCAAGGAATGGGAGTCTGTTGTATACTTTGAGGAAACAAAAAGACCCGTTTGGATATTTCCCCAAATAAAGCTGTTTGTCACTTCCAGTCAAACTTTGCTGTAAAACTGCCACGTAAAACAAAAAACAATTCAACGGAACATTGTGCGTTCAAAATCTTCACCCAAATCGTATTATTTCCTCTTGCAAATGCCTACTAGATTCTTGCTAAGATATAATGCATAACACCGTAGAAAGAATAACAGAGATTAGCAAAGAGGTGACACCAATTATAAATAACTGCTACTTTTGACAAACATTGCACACAAAACAGTTTTTTTTAACCGACCTACTTATTTACACATACATCCTCTCTGCTCTGTCAGAACTTGTTTTTAACTACTCCGGCTACATTCATTTTGGACTCTAATCCACCAACCTTTTTGAAATTGAAAGCTACAAGAGGAATTAGGGCCAGTGAAGAACAATAAATGGTTGGCAGGATTCTTATTTTTATCTCCAAATTTGTGGAAATTACCTTTAACCATTGTATTAGGATATTCGCATATATGAAGATGCGGATCATTATTGATTATATCAATCTCTGCCAGTATGCTATTTTTTGAAACAGGGCCGCAAGCTACTTATGTGGTCCTTGTGGGGGTTAACTGGTGTCCGCGGGCGCCGCGTTGGTGACTCCTGCTCTAAAGTTTCCATAGCCGTGGATCTAAATGTGTTGTGAATGGTTATCTGACTCCATATGTGCCCTGTGATTGAATTGGCGACCAGTCCAGGGATATGCGGCGTAAGAGAATAAATGAATGGATGGATAGACATGCTCCCCACATGCTGTGCTCATACCATGTACACAAAACAGCAACCTAGACAAAAGTAGAGATGATGAATGGATGCACGTCTACACCCATTAGGGGCAAAAAAAAACTCGAGCCTTAAGTTGTATCATTCCGTTTATGCGGAATCTCAAGCCACCCCGGAGTGCCAGAAAAAAAAAACAACACCACATCTCCACTGTCTAAATTGACTCAGAACACAGCACATTAATCAAAGAAAAGTAGCCCCAGAGAGGTGCCCTCACATTTGAGGTCAACGCCTTCGGATTCCAAAGAGGAAACAGTGGGGAGATATATTACCGCTGATTCCCCCAGCAATTCTTCATGTACGATGAGTGACTGCTGCTGAATACCAGCCTGCTAGTGAACCCACAAACAAGATGAACATTCCCCGAGATCCCGGCCGCTCTGTGACAGCGGGAGACCTGCGAGCCGTAAGATCAGCAAAACAATAGGCCATTAGCCTCGGGTTATCAGGACCCGGCACCATTAGCAAAAACAACAGCGCGTGAGTGAAGAGGGGACGCCTCACTTATTCCCGGAAATACTAAATTTCATTATGCTTTTAGCAAGGTGGGGTGGGGATGGAGGGGTGGGGGGGGGGGGGGCATATAATGTGCGGGTCAAGTTTAAAATAGTTTTAAATCTAATTAAACAAAATGTACATTGAAAGATATTAGAAGGTCTGTTCTAGGGCCAACCCCCCCCCCCTCATATAAATAGATGATTTCCCCTCCCCTCACTTAGTTTTATCATTAGCTTTATTTTTTTTTCAGAATACAAGTTATTTATCAGATGTGAAAATAAAAAAAAGATCACAATAACTAGAGAAAAACTCATATTTAAAAAAAAAATGCACAGTAGTACCTTGACCTAAAAGTTTAATTTGTTCCCTCATCAAACTTACAACTGAACTTTGTCACATGTCAAATAAATGTTCCTATTAATTCATTCCAGAACCCCCAAAAACTATTTTTGTTACCTTTTTAACAAAGAAAAATAGCATTATTCCATAAAAGAGAAAAAATAGTAAATATTTATAAATATGAAATCAAAAAACAAAATTGAATGTAAAAAAACCTCATTTTAATATGTGTAAAGAAGCCAAAATCCACACATAAACACACTGTAGTATATGTGTTTGTGTTTGTTTTTAAGATTTGTGGCCAAAATGAGCGATATCATACATTCAGACTCCAGTTTGAATGAAGAGAACAAAAAAGAAGAGCGACAGTCACCCATGTTCAGTCACATGAAATGAAAACACTCACAGGGAGCATGGAGAAGGCTGAACTAATTGCGTGGTGAACAGCCACCCTGACTGAATCTAAACTTTGGGTGTCACTCAGTAGGCCACACCCTTTATTTTAAATGTTTATTTCACTTCACAAAAAATGTTTTTCGCCACTCTAGTTTTTTATTTGGTTGATAAGAACCTTAGTGAGGCTTAAGCAACCGAGAAATAATCTAGATCTCGCATCTGTTGGAGAAGTGTCTGGACTGTAGCCACTCTACCCTGCTGGGTGGTGAATCATACAAAATGTTTGTTTTATCAAGACCTGGCCCTGCAAGTGCTCGACACTGTAAATTCATTCAAGATCATATCTCATCTTTGGACAGAGGGGAAACAATCAATCTGAGGAAGCTGACAGTAGGCTGATAGGCGCAAAGTGTACAACAGAGGTTTCCAAACTCTAACTGATGGCTGCATTAAGGGGAAAAGAAAAAAAAAAATCTACATTCAGAATGCTGATATGTTCACAAATTGGAATGGAATGGAAACAGATGGAAAAGAAATATGAAAGTCCATCCTTGATTTTCAAGCCCACTTATTTTCCCTTTTGCTTTTGACAGTAAGTAGCCGCTTAATTTCATCCAGAACTCAATGCCGCTTACGGGTCGCAAATGGCCCACAAGCCAGATTTTGTTCACACCTGCTGTACAAGCTCCCGGGGTGTCATTGTGGGTTGCCAGGTTGCGAAGTTATCAGCGGTCCCCTGTTTGACTGCCAAACTCTACGCATCAGCCTTATCTCCTTGGAGCAGATCACGCTGGCGTTTCCCGTTGGAGGTGACGCACAGCCAGGCCCTTCCTGTCGCTCGGGCCGTTTCCTCCTCGGCCTTTCGTCTCATCAGGTTGATTGTTTGCCACCGCAGGCGGCGACGGCTTTGGAGGCTTGAGAGTGGGCTAATCTAAGTTTGCTCTCAGCCTTTCGCCCAAGGATAGTAGGAAAGCTGTTTAAGCATTTATTCCGTATAATTGAAACC
The DNA here is from genome assembly GCA_018466805.1 of Hippocampus abdominalis. Taxonomy (NCBI): domain Eukaryota; kingdom Metazoa; phylum Chordata; class Actinopteri; order Syngnathiformes; family Syngnathidae; genus Hippocampus; species Hippocampus abdominalis. The sequence goes on along the minus strand of CM031695.1, from coordinate 18,012,943 downwards.
CAGCTTAAGAGCAATGGATTGTCATGGTCCGCAAGGTTCAGGACAGTCTCAGATAAGTACATAAAAAAATATTTATTTACAGAACGAGGGGCGCGGAGCCGACAAAGTACAAATAATGATGCTGGTAAACGAGAGAAACAAAAGGCGCTTGCAAAAGGCAAGGAATACATACAGAATACAAACGAAAGTAGCTTGTCGCAAGAGAACAAGAGAACCAAATCACAACAAATTCAAACCAAGAACTTACCGAAACCAAAATGACAACTGACTAAAAAACGGAGAGCAGAAAACACAGGGGCAAAACAGAGAAGAGGCGTCTATAAGGCCTAGTCCAGTGGTTCTTAACCTTGTTAGGGTACCGAACCCAATCGAACCCTTCACTCGTGAAAAATAAAAAAAACGACTTTTTACAAATTCAAGACATTAAAACCAGAAAAAAGTTAATAAAATTACATGGCCTACGTTTTTTTTAAATTGTATGACGTACTATCACGACAGTCAAACGGTGACTGCTGAGCAAACTAAATTTCCCGCAGGACTGATTGGACGAGCAATGTCATGTGATCATCTGCAGCCAGTGATGACCAAGCGGGCGTGTCATAACTAATTGACATCTTGAGTCGGGTCTGTCTTAATCTCCCTGGCAGAGGCTTCGTCAAACCCCTGAGACGGATTCACCGAACCCCTTAGGTTCGATCGAACCCAGGTTAAGAGCCACTGGCTAGTCAATCTACTTGTGCACTGACTTGCCTTAGTCGATGCGTACTAGCATATCAACCTGAAGTGGGATACCAACAATATGAAATGATTGCTCAAATGGTTATCCGGTCAGCCGTTTTGATCAATTATTAGATTTCTTTGAAAATGGCGCTATTTGTAGGTGACACGGGTCTAATCGTGTTTCTCCTGCAGCGTAGTAGTTTACTAGTCAGGTTCAATTGTGCACTCGTATGCCAAAACTGGCACTCGGAGTGGAAATATGACTTGTTTGACACACTTGTTCTTCTATTACACCGAATTCTCTTCCTCGTGAGGACAAAGACCTCACCACCAGCACATGGAGCCAAGATGGATATCAAAGAAACAATGCTCAAAAGGACAGGCTGACACTCTCTCTGCGCAGTCTCCACGCGGTGACAGCTGTGAAGCTATTATAATGAAATACAATCACATAACTGCTCCGCTGGTATTCATTCCATCTGGGCAAGCGTTTAATGCAAATATTGTACATGTAATATTGTTCGGCGCTTAACACGTACATTTGTTTTTCTTCATACTTGCAGTGTGACATGATAGCCAATTTTACGGCCACTGTTGCCTCTCTCGCAGATGCATCGTCTACTCGGAGCCAACGGTGGTCACCGTTCTGGAAAAGGGAAATGCCGGTAACAGGATCGAGAGTATAAGGACCAAGCCTGAATTGGTTCAAGGAAAAAACAAGGTATGCCTTTGTTGCGATGTTTTGGGTTTTTGTTTTTTTTCCATTTGAAATCTTGTTGACACCAGGGTTTTATGAGCACTGGTACTGGCCAATACCAAGACAATATCCAATGGCAAGGCCTGATTCAAGTGGAATTCTTCCACGAGGAGCACATTAAAGTCTCATTCCTCATCTGAAAGGAATAAATCATTTCCAATTCGCTTCCAATGAATGTGACGCGTAACTCTTCCATGAGCAACTGTGACCAAAACACATGAAAATGCGCTTTTATGGCACTCGCTTTTGAAGACATGCCTTCGTCACTTGGAATTATTTATTCCTGGAGGGAGTGACCAGGAAAATTGAACATAGGTTTTTGTTGTTGTTGTTGTTGTCGTTGCTTTTTTTGGATTGGCAGGCAGAGCCCTAAATCTGAAAATGATTAAATTGTTTTTAAACTGCAGACTGACACCGAATCGGTGCCATTTGCCTGTTGTAACGCTGTCAAAATAAAAATGACATTTCTGTACTTTTTCAACTCTGAATCCGATAATGTACACATTGAACGATTCAAAAATGTGTCATGGCCAATCTCGGGCAACTTTGTGATTTATGCCATCGTTTTATTGGACTGAAACTCCTCATTTGAGTAACGCGAGCGAATCGCATCGAAGTGGCAAACACATGAAATACGGCCACATTACATTTAAGCTAATGCTACATAACGAATAAAACACGTTAGCGATATCCTGTTCACAATAAACGAAATAGCTTGTTGGCAGTGAAAAAATATACCTTTCAAAAACTGTTTAAGTACGTACATTCAATTGTTTATGTATGTGCAGACAGTCCACTTACTTATTGAAATGTGATGAAGGCTGAAATAAGACAAGCCTTAATCAGATTGAGGTAAACAAACGACTGTATGTCTTTAGGCTGTAATGTCATTACAAGAATCTTAACTAATTCCATCATGTAAACCCAAAATGAGAGAGAAGAAAATGACCCAATTCCTGTTTGCGTCTTTTCACCTCAAACATAATCAAGAGCAGACTTGACTGCATCGCGTGCGTCTTTCCATAGAATAAATATTTCGGATCTTGAGTCCAACTAAGCGGTCACGAAAACAGAAAGAATTGTGGGTTTTGGTTTTTTTTTTTCTCCAATTCTCATGTCTGTTTTATTGTGGATGAAAAGTAGAATAGCTTTTTTTTTTCTTTTTACAAGGCTCAATAATTATAAATGTGGCCATTTTCACAGGGCATCGGTTCTAATACGTGGCCGTCATAAATAGTAGAGCCCCACTTGTTTACAAGTACCTGCGGCCGAAAGCGCTTACTTTATGAGGGCGATGACTAAAGGTCAACGATAACAAGCGAGAATTCAAAAGGCGAGGGATTTGCTGGCAAATTCCTTTCTGTCACTCCACATAAATCGCGATGGCCCGTGAATTAGACACTGGTCACAACGGGGGGGGCCTCCGAGCCGAGCTGCTCCCCCAGAAGGCCGGCGAGTAAAAAAGGAAGTCTGGCGGGGTGACAACCAAGACTACAGAACAGCGAAAGGACGGACTGTTTATTGCGCTTGGGTGACATCATCATCATTGGATGTACCATAATTCCTTGTCTGGGTGAATTGTGTTGAATTTCACTTTGAATCTTTTCGCAGTGCGCTCAGAAGAAATGGCATGATGCTGCAACAATATGATTATTATTATGCTTAGATTGGACTCAAAGCTTTTTTTTCTCGAATATTTTAGAATGGAATCTGTGGACATTCATCAAGCTTAAGGTCCATGTACTAGTATGCTCTTTGACCTCACAGCATACCTGCCCGACAACAGTCGCACTCATGCTGCCTTCCATCACTGTATTTTATTTGATTTACTATGTCCACACACTAATAGGACAACTTTGGCATACTACGTAGTCGTGCAAACAACATCTTGACTAGTAGGGTCCAGGAGGCTACTATAGTACATGAAATTTGTAGTTAACACTTGCACGCTACTAGTCGTGCAAGTGAAGCTAAACTGATAAGACATGATAATGTCATCAGTTGCAAGCAGATGTCAACACGTGGACAGTTTTGCCGCACTAGTAACATGTTATTGTCCTACTTGTATGCCAATGTTGTTCAACTGATGAGGACAAAGAGCATACTAGTACATGGACGTGAATGTGGATAGCAAAGATATTTAATAATTGCTCATTACGGCTAGTAATGTGTTACGCAACCCTAATTTTTGGCCAGATTAGTCTTATTTAAGCAGCACAACAGGTAACTGCTCAGTTTTAATTGCATGCAAGTAGGATAGAAATGGTAGTGGGAAAAAAATACTTGTAAGTCGTTATGCTATGCTAGTGACAAGGATGCACTAGTTGAATGACCATGTCTCATTGGTACAGTTTTTTTGTTCCATTGCTGTCTTCCAATACTGAATGACATTTTGGCAAACGAGTAAGAAAATTACTTGTGACTAATGGGGCAAAAATTCTAATCCAGCCTAGTTATGGATTTTGCTTAATATTTAATTTGGCACTTGGAATCACATGAGGCCGTTGCAGGTCTGAAGATTGTTAAAAAAAAAAAAAGTTCATTCATGCTGCGCTGACCACTCTCCTCTTTGTTAATAGCAAATCACTGCTTTGAGGCTTTTTTTTTTCTTTCCCCCCTTTTACAATAATTGCCTTGTTGTTCCCATTCAGACTCGGAGCACCCTGGTGATTGGAGAAGCCAGCGTGTCGGGAAATTACTCCTGTTTGGCCCAGAATGAATACGGCAAAAGCATCATGAGCATCCCGTTCTTTGTTAGCGGTAAGTGGTCGGTCACCCCTGTACATCTTCATTTCATAATCACGCAAAATAATACTGGATGGATACCACATTATTTTCTTGTACAATATTCTTGAAAAGTAAGAATAATAACCTGTAATGAGCATGTTGAGCGTACATTGTCCAATAAAGACACCAGAGGGGGGCATTAATTGAAACCACGTTCCCTTGCAGCTGAGAAGCTTCGGGGTGTAAGCGAAGCAAATCCATCCCGAGCCATATGGAGCGCCATAATGGCACACGTTAAAAAGAAAACAAACCAAAAAAAAAGCTATGAATAACTGCATTCTTTCCAGTGCAAGCAGGTCATTGTTTCCCCTTTTATCTGCGAGGCCTCCACTATGAGAATTTGCATTTTATATGCATCTGAGCATTTCCAAATGTTCCCATATTAAATAATCAATTTCAGAACTGCCAGAGCAACGTAAACTCAAATTGTTGACATGTGGAGGACAAAAAAAGAGAATCACAATTAAAATTTTAAATAAAATGGCTCAAACCTCACAAATTACTAGACTCCAGCATGGGAGAATTCCCAAGAGGAATCCGACTCTGGTCCAGAGGTGAGGAAGATGAGAGATGGTAGAATGCCGCTTAAAAAAAAAAAAAAAAACGAGGACAGAATTGTAACAACAGCTGTCTTCTGTTACGGAACACAGAATGCTTCCCAGCGATGTGAATAAACAAGCACAGTCTGGTCCCCTTGGGGCCCGCGTTGAGCTTCCCTGCAATTGGCTGACTGCTGCGGCACCATCAGAGACGCCGTCGTGCACAAACGTGCTTCCAATTATCGGTGATGAAACAGGAAATAACTCACATTGGACATTCCTGTCCATGCTCTCTGTCTTCAACCCTGGCCGGGACAGGAATTTGGTACCTGGGCCTTCGGGGGCGGCGGGGACCTTATCCACCTCCTTTTAACACCGCTATCACTTCATAATAATTAAAAGAAAGCAACACAGTGTGCAACTGTGCCATGCACATCTGGAGCAGTTTACGATCATTGTGTATCTAATAACGTGACTAAAATCTCAACGCATGTCACTCAGCAGAGATGCTGATTATTAATGCAAAAGTAGCTGGGGTTTAGATTTTGTGAGCCGGTACTAGTTTTATGAAGTCCCTGGGCTGATTATATTGACATCGCAAGAAAATCTGGCTTCCTTATACACATTCTGGAAGTAATGTACTGTAGTCCAGCCAAGAGAAATGCCACCAAATGAGGTGACATCATCCCTCCTTGTCCCACCAGATCATCCCGAGCCCATTTCCATCGAGCCTCAGTCAGCGGTGGAGAAGGACGACATCACCTTGATCTGCCGGGCCTCGCGTTATCTCTACACCGACCTGCAATGGCTGGATTCCCGGAATCGAACCGTCACCTCAAACGTGTCCCGTCTCCAGCTTGACCGCTACTCAATTGCCATCTTGCTCCGTTTGCAAAACGTGAGCAAAAACAGCACTGTCGGTTACAAGTGTCGAGCTTCGAAGCTGCAAAATAAGCTTGAAGTCAAGTCGGCAGCTTTGAACGTGATTGGTACGTACGCCTTTGCCCATTCTTTCGATATCCTACTTGTGTGTCCAAAACTGGTAGACATTTTGATCTTAACCATTTCATCGCATTAATAGAATAATTAGAGTGAACTAGTAAAACGACTGTCTCTTATTAGAGACGTTTTGTCTTCGATCGCTTTCCGTGACTATATGACATTTCTATGCACTAGTAGAATGATGAAGGCACAGTATTGGAATAACTAGCTGCACTCGTCAGATGCCTGTTTTACGAGCGGCTATTTTTTTTCCTATTAAGATATGACATTTCTATGCACTAGGACAATAGTTAAAAAAAAAAAAAAAGCTTTCTTACAATTGACAGTTTTTCCACTAAATGACATTTCTGTGTACTGGTAGAACGACTAGTGTGCACAACTGAAGATGAACAACTAGTCACACTTGAGCATCTGCATGGTACTAGAACTACTTGTGATCTTAAATAGAATTTTACAAGATTAGATAATCCTTTAATGATCCTTCCATCCATCCATTTTCCGAACCACTTGATCCTCACTAGGGTCGCGGGGGGTGCTGGAGCCCATCCCAGCCGTCTCCGGGCAGTAGGCGGGGGACACCCTGAACCAGTTGCCAGCCAATCGCAGAAATGTGAAACTTTAATGATCGCCAGAGAAAACCTTAAATAAAATAATAATAATAATGTCAATAGTCTTATTAGTAGCATGCAATTGTCAACTAGGGTGCAGTATTTCTGCCCTTGTGATATGTCGTTCTTCTACTAGTGCCCCCTAGTCATTATACTAGGAAGACATCGTCATTATACTAGTGCACGAAATTGTCTTACTGCTTGGTGTAATTCCTCGTACTAGTAGGTACTGCTAAGCTGTCATAAAAATGCTCAATGCCAGTAATCCAAATATACTTAAGTGGTCATAGTACAGTACAGGAGTGTTGTAATTCAAAGTGTGTTTTTGTGTCATTCAGCGAGAAAGCAGCCCTGGCTGAGTCTAAATCTCACTGATCGGGATGTGAACAGCAGCAGCACACTGATGCTGGCCTGCCTGGCTCAGGGGGTTCCTCACCCCAACATCACCTGGTACAAAAACAGTGTTCCGCTGGAGGAAGGCCCAGGTAAATAGTATCATCCTCTATTGTTATTCACTTTTTTAAAAATGTCATTCAAATAGCTTATGTGACAGTTATTTTATTAGCAATGGGGCAGTTATGATTGAGCCCTGTGAATTCTGCCTAGCAACAAGTGACCACATATGATAACCAGCCAATCACACTTGATACAATGAAATATGGTGTATGAAATCATGGAAGTTCAAGCTGGCATTTTAAACACTGAACAGGACGTCACCACTGACAAGTGTGTTTGCTATTTGAGGGCCATGCATTTTCACAAGCTCAAGCACCTGATGAAGAGGACTCAGCATTTTTTATTTCAATCAGCAGTTCCGCTAAAACCCACGTTTCCCGCCCGCTTGCAGGAATCACCCTGAGGAAGGACGGCGCACTGATCATCGAGAGGGTGAAGAAGGACGACGAGGGTCACTACGAGTGCGTAGCCAGCAACAGTGAGGGTGTCGTCAAGACCAGCGCTTTGGTCACTGTGCTCGGTAAGATTTTGTGCAGTCACTGAGATCAAAACGCCGCCCTCGATGTTTGGTCAGCACAACCGCAACACAGCTCCTCTCCCATTTCAGTTTAAAGAGTTTCCCCTAACATAAGGTAAAAGTAGCAAAAGTACTCAAATGCTGTACCTCAGTCCAAGTACAGACAATTTGGTAAAACAAAACTCTGGTAAGAGTAGAAGTAATGTAAAGTAACTCCTTTACAGAACGTAAGTCCGAGTAAAAACAATTTCACTCCGAATTGTTTTAAGTATAAATGTTAAAAAAAAAAGGTTTACTGTCTACTGTATCCAGTACCCGTTTTTGATAACTTAGAAAAACAAAAAAAACATCTCTAAACAAAATATTTTTCCTCTTTTACTTATTTTAAGAGGCAATTTTCTTTGAATAGCACCATCCATACCCAACAAATATCCAAACTAATTTACATGGACAAATAACTTCAAAACAAGATCAAATTAAAAGATGAAAATCAAGATAAATCCCAATATAAACATTGGATGAATTCAAGCAAAATCACAAAACTAAAGATTGCAAAGTTCTTTCTCGATGAATAAAAAAAAAGCAGTAGTGAACATGAAAGACTGATTTAAATCTGGCCTTCACTTACAGTAAGATGCTAATACTGAGAAGTAGAAAAAAGCTAGCAATGAGCTTTTATGCTCTCATAAAATGTCCCCGATGCTTTGCTACTGTGGTGAACCTACAAACCAAAATTTTTTTAAATTAGATAAATTAAGCAACGGAAATAATACCTGCTTGTGTTTTTTCAGATTAGATGGAAAACTTTAGGCTGGCAAGAGACAATAGAACATCAAGCATTAGCATTAGCATCGAGCCAAAAGGGGTCAAGTGAGCAGAATGTGTAGTGTGTGTATAGGAATGGTCGCGGAATAAAAGTAAAAAGATACAAATATACCTCTCAACTAATCAATCAATAACACTGTGTGGTAATATTTGTACTTGGTTACTTCCAAACACTATGACGACGTGAATTCTCTTGAGATTTCTGATCAAGGCTGTGGCTGAGGGTCGTTCCAATCAGGACGTGACCTGTGGAAATTGTTTAGAGGTCTACTAATGACGGCACGGAAAATTTAACAACTCAACGGCTTGCAAGGACACTTGTGATTGTTTTTTTGGAAGAAGAATGAGAAGAAGGCGGCCTTCAGCTAGTTTCACAAATATCCAGATGATGTTTACAGTATCTGATGTGCTGCTTTAATTGCCAAGTGTCATACGTTTGAAGCTTTTGTTTGACTGTTTGTTAAACACACAATCACACTGACGAGTCCTGCTACTGACAAGAATGGGTTAGCTCCATTTTTCATATTGCAGGAGAGTGATTTCAAGATTTATGGCTCAAATAAAGTCCGGGAGGGTAACATCCTAGTGATTTATATGATAATGATTATACCGTCTGGATCCTGGTTTTACAGAAAGTGTGGTTTTACTCAGATCAAGTATAGGTCAATAGATTTTGATTCGTCTTCACTTTCATATGTTGGATCACAGTCAGTACCCGTGAGATTGACTGAAAGAAAAGAAATAAACCGGGCTATGGAAAAAAAAAAGGTTTAATGCAAAAGATGATAAATACTATCATCTGGCACCCAACCTTTTCTGGTATATTGGCCCACTGTTGCACAGATGAATCATCCAAAATGACAAAAATGAAGTTAGCCCATTCAATTTGTCTGTAGCTGAGTTGTTGTTTCACTCTCTCTGCAGGGGAAGAAGGGAAGCCAAACGTGGAGGTTATAATTCTGGTGTGCACTGGAGCCGCCGCCACCTTCCTCTGGCTCATGCTCATCCTCTTTATCCGCAAGCTGAGGAAGGTAAGACGCTGCAGAGAATTTTTGCTGCAAAGAACTTTTTGTGAAATTTACGTTTGGTGGTGTGATTTTTTTTTTTTCTCATGGTGGCTTTTCTGAGCACTCCCAGTACCATAATAATGACCACCATTAAAATAGGGAAGCATTATAGTTCAGTCGGTCATGCGGCCTACGACCTCACTCTCAGGGGCTCCTTGATTAATTTTCCCCAAAAATAAATTGTTTTTTTTAATGTTTTAGTGCTGAACTGTGAATATGCAAGAGTAGACTTTGGTTTAAGATTTGATTTAATAAAACCTTTCGCCACAAGATGGCAGTAAGGAAGTCTAATACTGTACTTTTTTGCAAATTTGGAATGTTATGCACGACAGGAAAAACTATTAAAAAATAAATATAAAAATCTTGAATGACAGGATTTTCGTGGAAAGATGGACAAAATGACCTCTTCCACCTGGTTTCCTGTTCAACAGTTTTGTGCCATCTTTCAATGGTAATTTTAATGTAAGAGAGCCTTTTGCACTGGGAGGGCCGGCGGGAGAGCACAGTACGGTTTCTTGTTTGCTTCACTGTTGTAGGATCTTTCATACATGCATTGAGAAATGTATTAGAAAACTTTAATATATTAAAAGCAAGATATTATTCATATCCATATTTAAGATGCTACTTTTTTATACATCTAATTAGGAAGTGCATGGTCCTATGTGGCCCCACCGAGTAGAACTGATGAAAAATTGTGCCCCCCCCCCTCCCCGTCCCGCATTTAATTTGTACTCCTGAAAATAATTTGATTGCAATTGTGACCATGCATTTGAGAATCATTGCCGTGGCTCAACAAAGGTTGTGAAACATTCTTGTTTGTGCTCGCTTTCCGACCAGAACTTAACATGGTTGTACATCCTTCCCCACCCAGCAACAGCCCGCGCACTACAAAATGGGGCCGTCCATCATCATTGACCCTGACGAGTGTCCTCTGGACGAGCAGAACGATCTCCTCCAGTATGACAGCAGCAAATGGGAGTTTCCCCGCGATCGCCTCAGATTAGGTGGGCACTGTGCAAACATACGCGGGTACACCGAGGCCCTTTTTTTTTTTTACACATCTGACCGTTGCTGTCATCCAACATTAACCGCTAACTCTTCTCCCTTTGCCAGGTAAAACTCTGGGCCACGGAGCTTTTGGAAAAGTGGTGGAGGCCTCTGCCTTCGGGATTGACAAACTCTCCACCTGCAAGACTGTTGCAGTCAAGATGCTGAAAGGTTCGGACATTTTTGCTCATTTGTCTTAATATGAGGCCACGCGTGGGGAAATAAAACTGTCCGCAGGAATTCTTGCTCATATAACGCGTAAAATAAACAACGTTCATGTAATTTAAGGGTACACGTAGTTGGAGTTAATTGGCGTTAAAGGTTATGAGAGGGTCCGTGGGAAACTATTTCACCTGTGATCGGTTGCTGGGTCCCCAATAAGTTTGAGAACCCCTTATTCAGACTACATCAGGACGGAGCCCAACCACAAAGACATAAAAATAATTACTCACGTATGATTGCTGCACATCTTGTTGAAATTTGACATAATACGAGGGAGAATTGTCTGTTATTAGTCTATAAAATGATGTCAAATTTCAAATTTATACGCACCATTTGGAAACTATCTACCCCATTAATCCTCATTATTGTGAGAGGAGCACATAACGCATCAGCGCAGATTAGAAAAATGAATAAATGGGGAACGCGTGTCAAATGTAGCGGCTGTTGTCAAATTAATCACGATGCCAAATAAGGGCGGCTCGCGACGGCTTTTTATACGACTCGTAGGTCAACTTTAATGAAAACCAGGCAGATTGCTTTGGTTTCGTGTACGAGCGGAGACTTTGCGGCTCATAAATTTCTGCGAGGGCCAAGCAACATAAAACTCCACAAAGTCGAAATCCTCACTAAATCATGCTTATCCGCCTTTTCACATTATGTTTAATGAACGTACGATATTAAATTCCAAACTTAGCCGGTGTTCCGTCAATGATAACATCTTGTGTTTTGAATCAGCTGTCCTATTTGCCAATGATGACTTCACTAACGATACATCTGGAACATGCTGAAAGACATTTGAGTAGTTATCCTTCGTATCCACTAGCTTAAGGTCCATGAATAGCGCTAGCGTGCTCTTCGTCCTCACTAGTAAGACAATTCACTGCACTTGTCGAACAACTGACGGATAAGTCACTTTTTTTTTATGTCACTTTTGTCCTACGAGTACACGATTCAATCATAGTAGTAAACTACATTGGTGGAGTAGTACCGAGGCCTAACTAGTAGTCATGCGCCAGTCGCGAGCAAGGTTATTATAGTTACCCAAAAATAAATAAACAAATAAAAGTAAAGCTAAAAAGATTTTAGTGAGGCGCCCGTTGGGAACTGTTGAGCGCAGATGCGGATTTGGAACTGAGAGTCGCCGCTTGGAATTGAAGTGGATCTCAAATTGACAGGAGAACCGATTTATTTTAACGTCAGTGGATGCTGCAGCTTCCTGTTTACTTTCACACTTGGCTTGTAGCCGACGTGTGGGACGTCATGCACGTTTTGAGCTTGATGTCTCTGATCCACTGGTCAAAGGAGACATTGTTTCTCTCGTTCCGTCTAAAACGGCTTCGAACAACAAGTTGTATGTAGGAAGAGTTGTTATGATTGTATGTCTTTCCATGATTTTTGTGTTTGGTAATATTTTGTGATTTTTTTTGTTAACTGTTCAGTAAAGAGCTTTGTTACAGCTGTTGTGGAAAAAGCCATATCTATAAAGATGTATTGGATTGGATTGTCGCCAGTTGTACGAGTGGCATGCCTTCGTCAGCAAGAACAGCTGGCTTGAGAAATGCCGCAGATTCATTTACTGCAAAGATTTAATTGCATAGTAGTAGGCCACAAGAGAATTGTTTTTCGATACGCTCACCCTGCTGGGCGTGCCTTTCTCCACAGGCGGCGCCACGTCTAACGAGCGCAAAGCCCTGATGTCGGAGCTCAAGATCCTGATTCACATCGGCCACCACCTCAACGTGGTCAACCTGCTGGGCGCTTGTACCAAGCCTGGAGGTGAGCTTCAGTCGCCACTCTATTACCCCGTGTTGGCCACTTCAAAAGGCCAAATTTACGATATCCCCTCAAAATTACTCACAGCCATTAATGTCTAAACCGTTGGCAACAAAGGTGAGTACAACCCCAAGTGAAAATGCGCAATAGGGGCCCAATTAGCCAGTTAGATAGGTTCCAGCTCCTAATGGCAATCGGTGATAGAGAAATGGATGTTCAAACAAACCAGTATTTCAACATTTTTAAAAAGTCAGCTAGCTCATTGCTAACATAGAATGGGAAACACCATAGACAGGCTAAGGGAAATTAGCATAGATGTTGGATGGCTGGTTCATGATACATCTTGTCCAAACAGGGCCCTTGATGATGATTGTGGAGTTCTGCAAATACGGCAATTTATCCAACTACTTAAGAGGCAAGCGAGAAGATTTTGTGGTTTACAAGGTGAGTTTGTAGCTTTGTTTATTTCGACTTTTTCGGAGCTTGGACGGCTACATCACCCTTCAGCACGGCGTGCCTTTTGGGTTCAGGGCCAGGACGGCAAGGTGATGTCGGGTACGGCGTGCGAACTGAGCGAGTTGATGAAACGCCGCCTGGAGAGCGTGGCCAGCACTGGAAGCTCGGCCAGCTCCGGTTTCATCGAAGATAAGAGCTATTGCGACTCAGAAGAAGAGGAAGAAGGTAAAAGCTCTGCATCCCTTACGGCCCATTCAGCCGTCCGCTCTTCCGTTTCTGTTTGCTCCTTCTATGTAGTCACCACCCCCACCTCCACCTTCCTGCTGCTGCTTAATACTATCAGGAGCACTGAGCTGCCAGTTCCTTCCTGTGGTCTGTGCGGTGTTGCAGTCTCAAAGACAAAGTGTTGCCATATCTCACTCTGTGCATGTTGTCCTTGAACCAACTGTGAAGGACTGCGATGTTGAGGTTTCATTCGACCACAGGAAAGAAGACACAATTTTGGTCGGACTTCAAATTTGTCCTCACAGGGCCTAGAGGTCGACCCCTCCATAATGTCTGTGTTTTTATACCCTCTGATCGGTTGATCAGAGCAAAACTTGTTCCAGCTCACTTCGGCTAGCAAAACACGCCTGTCGCAGTTCTGTTTGTCCCTTCTGCGTAGCCCCTCTGACCCCAAACTCCTCCTTCCTCCCACGCCGCTGTTCCGCCCCTCCCACCGAGACACAAACACCCACCCCCTTCCCCCAGATTGTTTTGCAGTCTCCGTCCGATGGGAAGTTTCCTCCTCCTGTTAAGCGGTACAATCAGTCCAGCAGGCGGCCGCCATTACCCCACTGGGTCTGGAGGCGGCTTTGTTTCCTGCGCTGACCCTCTCTCTTTCTCTCTGGGCCCCGTACGTCAGACGTGTTGTTCCGGAGGTGTTATTTTGGTTTGATTAGTTGTTTACTCAGATGGGGGCTTCTTTTGAGTGCCTCACTAGACCCTCCAACCCCGAGCGCACATTTCACCTGACCCATTGTGATTTATTCTTCGCTCTTATAAAGGATACATACAGTGACTTAGAAGGGCCCCCCACTGACACGTAAAGGCAACATTTCATACACTCGACTGTGCGTATGTGGCTCTGATTGTTTGCCTGATGATTACGCTTATCATTCCCCTTAGCGTCCGAGTTGATAAAAACAACCAACACGAACAATTACTAACCCTTTATGTAACAGTTATGCCTAATCTGGGGATCTTATAAAACTCAGTGCAGCTTTGCTTACCTTTTGGCTTCGACATGATCGAAGGGGCATTGGGAAAATGAGGGTGTTTTCGCGAGATTGTTTCAGACAGTGTACATGTTTGAAAGTGCTATTTGTGTGTGTGTATGTATGTATATGTGTGTATGTATGTATATGTGTATATATATATATATATATATATATATATATATAGATAGATAGATAGATAGATAGATAGATAGATAGATAGATAGATAGATAGATAGATAGATAGATAGATAGATAGATAGATAGAGAGAGAGAGAGCTCTTTACACCACCTGTGCCGCAACTTAGACCTGCTTTTAACGAGTCTAAAGTTGAGTCTACTTTCTGCACTTGGTTCAGATGGTGTAGTGTACACACACACACACACACACACACACACACACACACCCTAATGGCTCTAAGACTTCCTTGTAGAATTAAAAATGTCTTTCGCTGAATTTCTTTCTTCTCCGACAACTTTTTTTGCAGAATCGGAGGATTTATACAAGCGAGTTTTGACCTTGGAAGACTTGATTTGCTATAGCTTCCAAGTCGCAAAGGGCATGGAGTTTCTGGCCTCTCGCAAGGTATTCCAAGTCGCTTTTATGTCATGTGTTGCGCAATGGCTTATAACTAAATTGCTTCAAATGAAAAATGATTGTTCATTTTTATGTGAAGGTCATGAGGTTTTGATCCACATGTTTGATTGATTAAAATGAAACTTTAAAATCCTTTTCTCCATCGTATTTTCAACACCTGTTTATTGTAGTCCGGCATTCATTCATTCTTCCAACTTGAGTGGCTGGGACTGATTTAGAAATGCAGCCATTGTTGTAAATAATCTCTTAAGAGACCATTTTTAGCCTGGATATGGAAGACATCATGTTCTTTCACTGACGGCTTAACCATGTGTTGCTTTTCAAGCTGATCTGAATTACAGCAGGCAGCGCACCGTTGTCACCGTTGTCAAGCTGCCTCCAATCACAGCTCGCTTTCTTTTTGCGTGCCACTTAGTGCATCCATCGGGATTTGGCCGCTCGAAATATCCTTCTCTCCGAGAATAACGTGGTGAAGATTTGCGACTTTGGGCTGGCCAGAGATATCTACAAGGACCCCGACTACGTGCGCAAAGGAGATGTGAGTCTGTCGCGGGTCATGCGCCTCATTGGATCACCACTGTCACTCTTCAATTACTTTTTTAAAAAGTGTCTATACTACATAAAAATGCAATATAATAACTACACAGTGAATGATTTGGAATCTTATTTTTCTGTTTTTCCAGGCCCGGTTGCCCCTCAAGTGGATGGCTCCCGAGGCCATTTTTGACAAAATCTACACCACTCAGAGCGATGTGTGGTCCTTCGGTGTTCTCATGTGGGAGATCTTCTCATTGGGTAGGTACCGTGACCACATCAGATCACTTTTAATTCTAGCAAATCTTTTTTGATTGTATTCCAAATATTGGTGGTTAATGTAAGACACTTTGACGTAGTATGCACAGATATACTAAAAAAGAAATAATGTTTCACAAGTAGCTAAATTTCCCAAAATCCTGAACTTTTTTTAATTACATTTCATAATCCCACATCTCATGTTAATCATCTGGTGCTGTTTTCAGTCAACGGTTATCTAATAACTTGCCAAAAACAAATTTAAAACACACACGCGCGCGCGCACACACACACACACAATGATGATCAAATATTGTGTGCAGATCACAAGGGATGTGTTTTGAGAGTTGAAGTTGATTTTATCATGTTTTGCTCTGACCAATGTCCATTTATGAATGGAATATGATAACATCCACCACCGACATCAACTGAGCACAGGATTTGTCTGCGCATCGATCAAATCCACCAAAAACTCATTATACCACCTGCGCCACAACTTAGACCTGCTTTTACCTCGTCTAAAGTTGAGCCTACTTTCTGTCACAAAATGCACTTGGTCGAGAAGGTGTTGCGCAATCCGCCAAATTCCCCAAACACAGTGAACAGGAAATGCCGCAGCATGAATATGAAGATCTGCCCATTTTTACGCCTACAGTCCAGCCCATACGAGGCTGAAATTTGATTGGACAAAGAAATCTTACATTCATCATCTGGAAGCAGGGCAGCCAAGACAGATGCTACAAAATAAAGACAATAGACGGAGTAGATGAACACCATTTCATGGACCAAATATTAGAATTGAGGGTTTGAAATGTAGGTCGGTGCTTCTGATTGTGGTCACCACTGCTTCAGTGTAAACTCGTCAAACGGTGTTGCCGGGCAGCCGTGTCACGATGGAAATCCAAAGTTGTATAACCCCCGCTTTTGCGGCTCGAGTGATCGTTTCTATAGGTGGACTCATGATGAAACATTTTGAATCGAAAACGTGTGACCAATTGTCTTCAAAACGTAAAGCTGCGCGCTGACGTCACTTTGACCCATTTGTCTTTTCCCCTTACTTGACCGCAAACATATACACATCTGGCTAGCGTTAGTCTCACAAATAAATCTTGAAAACAATACAAACTGGCTGAGTTTGTAATGGGCCCATTTATGCGGTGATTGAGTGTGTACAGAAAATCAAAAGGATGCTGGCTCGTTTCCAGCAAGCGCTCAGAAAACTTTCAACAATAGCTACTACTGTGACAGCACGTAAAAAAAAGTAGGGCGAGTTTTAATTGTGATTTGGGGTGCAATCATATGTGCAGAAATATTTTACAAATAAATCTCAGTGTGGTTTTCTCCGGGTGCTCCGGTTTCCTCCCACATTCCAAAAACATGCATGGCAGGCTCGTTGGGCACTCTAAATTGTCCCTAGGTGTGAGTGTGGGCGTGGATGGTTGTTCGTCTCTGTGTGCCCTGCGATTGGCTGGCAACCAATTCAGGGTGTCCCCCGCCTACTGCCCGAAGACAGCTGGGATAGGCTCCAGCACCCCCCGCGACCCTAGTGAGGATCAAGCGGTTCGGAAAATGGATGGATGGATGGATAAATCTCAGTGTGTGTTCATGTCTACATAAGGACATTTCTAAGTGACCACCACACTTTCGAATGCCAGCCCTTTTTTTTTGTTGCTTATTTCATCTTGTGTCAGCATTACTGGGATCCAAACTGCGACAGGTGCTCGTGAATTGTTGAAATGGAGACGATGACTTTTGATGGCTTTGAGATGTCTCCAATAAGTTACACATTATCTCAGAGGATTGACCTGGAAATGTACCAAAAACCTGGCAAATATGTGACTGAAAAACTTTCATGGCTCTTTTTCCCCCCACATAGCGCTGAGCATGAACATTTTAGTTCCAGCCTTAACATTTTGCAAGCAAATAAACCCATGCTGCTTTTGATTGATGACACTGTGAAGTCAAACTCAGGAGTGAGCTTGATGTATTTTACATTTATTGACCTGCTGTAACTACTAGAAAAGTTTTTGGGGAGGGTCGGAAGGCAATAACTTCACTTTATTGCCACATCAAATCTTATTAGCAGAATTCTGGCTGTGTTTTTGACCATTCATTCCATATCACACGAGTGCTCCGAACTGTCCATGTAGTCGTATTATTCTCATTGTCCTCACTCGAAGTATGATTGTCTTACTCGTTACTAGTTTTTCAGTTGATAACATTTCTGCAGGCTAGTAGAGCAACTTGGGCAAACTCATAGAAGACAACTACAGATCACAAGCGAGGCAAAATTGCACTAGGTGACAAGTGCGTGGTACTAATTCTACTTGTGAAGCACTAGGTGTTGACTGGTACAATTTTATAAGGTCAATAATAATACTGTACTAGTAGCACACAAGGGTGGCCCGGTAGTCCAGTGGTTAGCACGTCGACCTCACAGTGCAGGGGTACTGGGTTCGATTCCAGCTTCGGCCTCCCTCTGTGGCGTTTGCGTATGCTCCCCAGGCCTGCGTGGGTTTTCTCCGGGTACTCCGGTTTCCTCCCACTTTCTAAAAACATGCGTGGCAGGTTAATGGAATGCTCTAAATTGTCCCTAGGTGTGAGTGTGAGCGCGGATGGTTGTTCGTCTCTATGTGCCCTGCGATTGGCTGGCAACCGGTTCGGGGTGTCCCCCGCCTCCTGCCCGAGACTGCTGGGATAGGCTCCAGCACGCCCTGTGACCCTTGTGAGGATAAAGCGGTTAGGAAAAAAAATGGATAGTAGCACACAGCTGTCAATTGGTGCATAGTTTTGCCTCACTGATGACACATAGCCGGTCCACTAATGTGCCCTTGTTGTTTCACTAGTACGGGAAAAGTCAAACAGTCATGGAAAGACAAGTGGACTAGTTTTTAAGACAGGGTACTAGTGTAGTGACAATTCAGTCTTTTTAATGATGTCATTTTGTAACAAGCGTGTTCCCGTCGCTTCATTTAGGGGCGTCGCCGTACCCCGGTGTTCAAATCGACGAGGAGTTTTGCTGCAGACTGAAAGAAGGCACCAGGATGAGAGCCCCCGAATACTCTTCCTCTGAAATGTGAGTGTTCCGCTCAGTCTCACCATACCACGGGGGTCCCACGAGTAAAAAGGGTACACGCAAGTGCACGGATTTGAATGTCTTAACTCACAGATCCTACACTGCCCAAAAATAAATAAACTGCTCGGGTTTGGTGTACTTGAGATGACCGACGCAGCACTTTGTTGCAATGTCTTTGAGCATATGTTTCTGGAACAACTGTTCAGTTTTTCAAAATGTTGGTTTATTTTTTTTAACTCGCAGACAATTTACGCCTTTGTTTTAAAAAATTCAAACAAGTTCAAGGATCTTGCAGGGTCATCGGTACGTTTTTCAAAAGCTCAATGAAAACAAGTCAATGGCTCTCGGTTGTTTTCCACAGGAAATAAAGTTTTCCAAAATTTCAAAAATCACTGAGATGTGAAACTTTCGCTCATCTTTGTTTTAATTCCAAACAAAACAAAAAGCCGCAGAGAGGTCGGCAGCATATTTTATAACTGAAAATTTAAATCAACAGTTCCCTGAAGTTTTCACATTTTTTTCAAATTATCTCTTATCGGCCATTTAGTTTTTCGTTTTAAAGAAGGCTGATGCCGATATTCATCAAAGTGCTTAATATTGGCGGCAATAATCATCCGGTCCCACAATCGGTCTATCCCTAGCAGATGCCATAAAAACATCCATCGAGAATATATAAAGAGGGTATTTCTAGGTCGCGGTTTGCCACGGTGGTCACAAGGAGGGGGTTGGCTGTAATTGTCAGTATGGTGGCTTTTCACCAGTTACACATGCTTTGCAATAAATGGAGGTTCACTTTATTGTCCCCTGCGCTGTAATAAGCCATACCGCAGCAATTCATCAATTTCGCAGAGCACAGACGGGATGATTCAGTGCTGCCCCCAATTCGGATTTTTCCCGCATAAAACTCCCCGTTGCTCAAGCTGACAGAGAGCGTTTCCAAACACACACAGCCGAATTAACCTCAAGGACTGGAACGGCATTCATCAAGCTATCAGCGGGTTTCATCTTCCTATCCGAGACAGGTCTCGCATAGATCAAGAGGGAACGCGCGAGGAGAAACTCCTGGCACCAGCCGGTCTGCATCCGCACATCCGCTTTTGATTTTCGGCATCGTTTTCAATCCAAGTCGATGGGATTCACTTTGGGAGTCTCGCTTGCCGTGAGGCGGCCAGAAACGTGTTGAAGCTTTGATACCAGATAGCCATTAAACAGAAGTTGAAGCAATCTGTTTGGAAAACAAGATTGATGGACTACGCGGGCGCTTCAACTGGAGCGGAAAATGAAACTCTTTTGGCATTTATTCCATAGGCTTACTTATACGCGTGCACTCTTTATCCTCACTAGTAAGGCAACATTTGTAAACTTGTAGGACAACTCAATGTTACCAGTGAGGCAAAACCTGGCCCCTCTGACATCTGCATGCCACTGGTACTACTAGCGACCTCATAAAATTTGGGCATTTTGGTGTTACCATTGGTACAGGAGGCAACTAGTGCGTGACACATACCTGCTAGTTAACTCGGAAGGTTTAATTGGGCACTAGTAGGCCAAAAAGAGGCACTACTTGTGGGGGAGCAAAAAAAAACCTCAGTCCTTTTACTCGTGAGCCCTATTCGTGCTACTATTCAAGCTTAAGCTCCATATACTGTTGCCCCTCTTTCTCCACTTGCGCAGTAGTCGAACGATGGAGGGTGCACTAGAGGAACAACTGCGTCCCACCCAAAATATTTTTTTTAGACTACAGTATTATATTTCAGCATACTAGTTGCACAACCACGTTACAATTGAAGCAAAACATTTGCGCACGACTAGTACTACTAGTGAACACTGAAGTAACTAGTAGAATGGCATATTTTCAATAAAGCCATTTAAGAATTGATTCACAGTGCACTAGTTTTGTATTTAGCCAATGTTAGTTTCCTACTAGTGGACCAGTGGTTAGCGCGTCGACCTCACAGTGCAGAGGTCGTGGGTTCGATCCCCGGCTCCGGCTCCGGCCTTCCTGTGTCGAGTTTGCATGTTCGCCCCCGGGCCTACGTGGGTTTTCTCCGGGTACTCCGGTTTCCTCCTACATTCCAAAAACATGCATGGCAGGCGGATTGAATACTCCAAATTCTCCCTAGGTGTGAGCGTGGATAGTTGTTCGTCTCTGTGTGCCCTGTGATTGACTGGCAACCGGTTCAGGGTGTCCCCGCCTCCTGCTCGAAGACGTAAGATGGTTGTCAAACGGCGCAAACTGTTTTCAAACAGTAGTGAGAGTCGATGTGTGATGGCCAAATGTAGATCGTGCACAACTTGCAAGTCTGTTCTTATTCTTGAAAACCGATCCAGCTGACCTGCCAACTTTGCAAGCATATGAAAGAAAAACGTTAAGTTCGTATTTCCAAAAAAAAGAAAAACCTTTGCCAGCCGGTACTCTTAAGTGGTGTCTTACGATACGACTGATCACTGCAGCTTGCTTAAGCGGCCTGGACACACACCGACGATCGGGCCAAATTTCAGCAAATTCCCTCCTTTCCAACCAAAATCAGCAAAAGACTGATCATCAGATTTCTCTCCCAAGATTATCTTGAAGTTTGCCGTGCGGTGAGATTTTTATTTTTATTTTATTTTGTATTTTTTGATTGAGTCCACCAATGGGCAAAGTTAAACACGTTAAGTATGAAAAGGTCTCAACACACCAAGTCAATGGTCGGCCAAAGTGGCCGCCCCAAAGTGACAGCGGACACGGCGCGGCAGCTCGACATACTTTTTTTGACGACTGCTATCTCGCCTCTGCGCATGCGTGACGAGTAACTTTGGAATGCGGCGGCTTACTCCGGCGGGAAAACAATAAATGGGATGCCGACACACATGCTGCAGGCAGCTTTTTTTTGTTCAACATGACATTCCGGTCAGGAAATATGTTTCACATTGTGCGGTGGGTCAAATAGTGATAACTTCCCCCTTTGTATGGGCCGCATTACAGCGCTGACATCCCGTCGCCGTGGCGAGGGCTCCCACCTGGTCAAGATGTGAATGAATAAAATCCCCCTGAAAAGCGGAGTGCAACACAGGTGGCGAGGCGGAGGAATATTGCAACATCTGGTTTTCAAATTCATTATGAAACCAAAAAAGGGAACGACAGTGCTGCACAGTCACTAAATAGAAACACTCCAAAATTCAACTTTCGGTTATCGGTACGTGATAGGCTCGGTACTTTTATCAACCTCAGGGGATGTCGGAACTAAAAGAACAAAAAAGTTAACCGTGGTTGAAATCTGGAGTCTTTCCATTCTTTGATTAAGCCTCCAAAAACAGATAAAAAGGTGAAATTGAGGTTAGCCAGGTTGCATAAATGAAGGAAGAAACTTTTCATTGAGGGCTTTGATGGCAAAAATAACAATTCTCTGACTAATGGACGGGCATCAAACACATTTTTGTCCCTGGTCACAGTGTACTGTTCCCCCTCAGAGGGCCTTTATTACGGGTACTATGAAAATCAGAAAGGTGTAATAACCCTAATCACATTATGACATAATTGCCCTTGTCATTTATAGCTAATTGCCGTTGAAAATTGAATTGAGCACCGTACCCTTTTTTTTTTTTTAACCCTTTCATGCACCCTGTAACCTGATAACATGATAAACTGTCCACCGGAGTAACCGCTGTCCCTGAAAGAATTAAACATATGTGTGAGCACTTTGACCTCCTCTGGGTATGACGACCACGATTGCGCTCACAAACGTTTTGCTCTGAAGATCCTTTAAAAACGGGGGCCGCTCTGGGACCGAGGTTCTTTTTTTTTCCTCCAAATTCCTGAATGAAAGGAGCGAACCTCACACAAGGACTTAGTGAGTCTTCCCACATGGCCCCACCCGACGCTGACAAGCTCGTGGCGGAGCCGTCAAAAGGTATGCGCTTCTCACACCCGTGCCCCGAGACCATCCCGTACGGCGTCGAAGCGCTTCAAAAACAAACAAGAGGGAATTCCGAGTATTTGGACTTGGTTACTCCGCAGCGCTGAATACAGCAGATGTTGCGCCTCTCTGACACGACCCGCCATTTGCGCACGTGAACATGCAAAATATTTTGGCACTGAGAGGTTCTGTGTTTCATTACCTCAAGCCTAATGTATGTTCTTACAAAGCACGTGTGTGTGCGTGTGTGTGTGTGTGTGTATTGTAGATATCAGACCATGTTGGAGTGCTGGCAAGGGGAACCACAGGAACGGCCCACCTTCACCGAGCTGGTTGAACAGCTGGGAGACCTTCTTCAAGCCAGCGTGCAGCAGGTACAAAAAAAACATGGCAGGCCTTTGCAAGCTTTTGGGCATTAAGAATAAAAATAATTACCAATTTACGCCGATAAATGATCAATTTATGGCGATAAATGATTAATTTATGGCGATGGGCCCAGGGTTTTTTTTCCATCACACAATGGTGTGATTTTTATTGTATCTATTTCTTATTTTCTTTATATTTCAGTTATTATTCAATGTTTCAGTTTTGTAATCCTAAAAAACAAAACAAAATTACTGATTTTTTTTTGCCATTTGCATTCCAAACAAATCCCCAGTCAAATGTGGAATGACAGGACGCGGTCAGCCATTTTTGCGTCACAAAAAGCAAGTTGCAAAAAGCAGTAGGAAGTGGGCGTGGCCCGTCCTTGTCCTGAGGCTTGAGAAGCAGCAGGCGGGCGGTCGGCTCACAGTAGCCGACAAGGGGAAGTTGCACTCATCGCGTACAAACACTTGGCGCAGATGACGGTGACAGCCATCAGCCTTTTATTTGCGCTTCAGAGGAAAACCCATGAATTCCATCAGCGTGACTTGAAATAAAGTGACGAATTTTTGACCGACAAGAAGCTACAGTGAAACCCACAGTTTTTTTCCTTTTTTTTTCTGGGTTTTGACTCAACACAGGCATAGCACAGCCACCTTATGCTGTGTTTTCTATGCTATTGCTAATTTATCATATTAATTCTACAAATATTTTGCTAATGCTATATTTTATATTGGACTGTGTACAGTTCTTTTCCATCCATCCATCCATTTTCCGAACCGCTTTATCCTCACTAGGGTCGCGGGGGGTGCCGGAGCCTATCCCAGCTGTCTTCGGGCAGTAGGCGGGGGACACCATGAATTGGTTGCCAGCCAATCGCAGGGCACACAGAGACGAACAACCATCCACGCTCACACTCATACCTAGGGACAATTTAGAGTGCACAATCAGCCTGCCATGCATGTTTTTGGAACGTGGGAGGAAACCGGAGCACCCGGAGAAAACCCACGCAGGCCCGGGGAGAACATGCAAACTCCACACAGGGAGGCCGGAGCTGGATTTGAACCCGGTACCTCAGCACTGTGAAGCCGACGTGCTAACCACTGGGCTACCGGGCCGCCAGTTCTTTTCTGAAACATTTATTTTGTGCATGAAACACCCATTGTGGGACAAATTATAACAGGTTATTGTATCTTATCTTAACTAGAAGAGGCAGGGAAGGTCCCCAATTAAGCCACAGTAATACTTGTTTCTGTCGGGAAAAGGGAATATATGTCAATATATTTTGCTGTATGCTCCGTTAGTACGTGTTGCTGCTTGGTGTGTGTTCAAAATGGTTTGAAGGTTTAGAAATTCTCAACCATCAATGCTTATTTCCATTAGCTCGTCGTCTATGGCAACCTGCATTATGTGTTAGCGTTATGCTAAGAGACCGACCATATGATTCAGTTGAATATTTTAGTGCTTGAATATAATGTTTAATTTATTATTTGCTGTATATGTTGCTGGCCTGTGCGTGTTCAGGTAGTGGCTGTTTGAAAGTTTACTGATAGCTTTTGTGTTTCGATCACTGATAAACGAGGTTTCGCATTGCTCTTAAACACAAAAACGGAAGAATATCACATCTAAAAGCTCTCATTAGTGGCACCATTGTTGTGGTGCAGGAAGTCCTTCCACCGGGCAACGGCCTGTTTGATTTACTAGCCGTGACCCAGCTTTCTTTGGCTGCTCTCCAAAAGGCGTGCGTGCGTTTTTTTATGTTTGAACATCCGCAGCGCGTCGTCCGTGAATCTGCCCACCGCGCACCTCCTGGAAAAGTTGTACCCAGATGGTTTCGTTTGTGTGACCAATTTAGGGGGGGAAACACTACATACCCGTCAACACCGCCCTGCTGGCCAAAGTCGGCGAACTCGATGGCGGCAAGATGACGGAAGAAACGCCCACCCGGCCCGTTTCGCAGCGAGAGTCGGGCGGCACCTGGTAAGGAGATGGGGGGAAACACCATGTCCAAAATATGTTTTACTGATGACATGACGAAAAGCAGCGATGACAGAGAAACCCGAAGCTGAATTATTCTGGGATGGCGAGGATTCAACACGTTGTTATCATTAAATTACAGCAGTTTTATTGCCGCTTGACTTCTCCAAACTCTATAAATACTGAGATGGTCTTTCCTGGATATCTTTCCTTGTGTTAGGAACATCAAGATCAGACCGGCAAGCGTCAAAACCTTCGATCAAGTCACCGTGGATGGCGAAGACAATCATGCTCACCAGGTCAGCAGGATGGACGGATGGATGGTTGAAAAGAGCAAGAGAGAGAACGAATGTGAGAGAGAGCAAGAGAGAAGATAAGTGAGAATAGGAGAGAGAGAGCTATGGATGGATGGATGTTAGGTCACTGGGAAGATGGATGGATGGATGGATGGAGAGGGAGGTGAAGTGGTCTCTGGTTGGTTGGTATAATCGTTGTTGGGCCAATGTATGGTTGGTTGGATATAGATTTAAAATTGTGTCTCCTTTTAAATAATACAAGGAGTATCGTATTTTCCGGACTATAAGTCGTAGTTTTTTTTCATAGTTTGGCCGGGGGTGCGACTTATACTTTGGAGCGACTAATGTGTGAAATAATTTACACATTCTATCATTTGACATGTTATTTTCACATTAAACCGCTAGAGGGGGCTCTAGGGCTGTGTTGCTGCTTTCCACATTGACCCAAAAAAAAACAACCTACGATGACTCTGACGTCAGCGAAGTAGAAGAGGAAGCACCGCCTCTTCTACCTCCGAAGTTGGCAGAGTTGCTTTAAAGTGACACTGAGGATGAAGATTTCATTGGATTCAGTGATTTGGAGTGACACTGATGGTTTGGTAAACTTGTTAGCATGATCATTATGCTACAGTTATCGGAATAACTCTTAAGATGTTACGTGAACATAACGGGCACATTCTCAGTTCATTGTTTATGCGTCATATAACGTTAGCATATCGTACTCTTATTCAGCCTGTTGTTTTATTTTTATTTGCCGTCAAAGATGACATGTCTGTTCTTGGTGTTGGATTTTATCACATAAATTTCCCCCCAAAATGCGACTTATACTCCAGTGCGACTTATGTATGTTTTTTTTTGTTCTTTTTTATGCATTTTATGGCTGGTGCGACTTATACTCAGGAGCGACTTATAGTCTGGAAAATACGGTACTCATTTTGAACATTTTTTAAATGTGTGGTGGTGATAGCATTTGTGTGTGTGTGTGTGTGTGTATCCATGTTGAGCAGGGCGTGCAGTGCGATAGTGGGATGGGCCTGTCGTCCGACAACATAAACACTCTGAAGAAACTGGAGACGCTAGCCGGACGACCTCTCAGCATCATGGCTCTGGCGTACGTATGCACGCACGCGCGCGCGCACACACATACACACGATGGCACTGGTAAGGGGGGGGGGGGGAATTAACAAACTAGTTAAGACAGTTAAATGGTTCTCTTATATGACCCTCACGCTGGATATGCCATGCTGTCCATTTAATTTAAAAAGTATATTTTTGTAAAGCAGTGGGTCTTGCCGACTGTCACTGTGAGTAACAACATCCTGCTTATAGAAGTTCCCGTTACTAGCTGTGATGCACACTCACAGTTGAAAATTGCTCTACACTCATTACCGAATTGCAATCAGCTCCATGCAGGTTACCAAATGAGCCCAATGGTGCCCAACACGCCAGTCGGAATAACTTGCGCGCTTGTGGTTTGCAGCATGAAGGCGATGAGCAGGAGCAAAGAGTCGGTCCTGAGCGAGCCCGACAAGGACAAGTACCCGCCAAGCGTCCCTCCTCTGGACCTCAACCTGGACGACTCGGCCTTGGACGCTGACCTCGAGTGTCACAGCCCGCCGCCAGACTACAACTACGTGGTGCGCTACTCCACGCCGCCCGTTTAAGCTTTCCCCTACGGCAAGCCTTCGAGCATGCTCAGAGGGGATTTCCCCTCGTGGCCGAACAGGGAGAACGTCGGCGAAACTGTGAACTGTGAAATGAGCGAACGGACAAATTGCGTCGTCCGACCGACGCGCCGGACTGACTTTGCGGAGCTCGGGCGTTTTGCTCCAAGTGAAAAGTGGCTCAGGAATTTCAGTCCGCTCCATATCAGGCTTTTCTACTGTGAAATGGCTCCACAAGGTCCAGCAAGCAACACGCAAGAGGAAAAGACACGCTTCATGTTCAGCTCATAACAAAAGGGCAAGATTTTGAAAGGAGATGTGATCATGATGCTTTGGGGTTTGTTTTTTTTTTTTTCACAATAGTTCACAAGAGTCTTCATAATACACCGGTGACAAAATTTGCCAAGCACCTCCATGTAATCTTAACACCATTTGAGAATAACCATCACAATTTTTTTTTTTTTTTTGCCACTAACAACATAGCTGTGAACGCTTCACCTCACTTCAGCATAGTTCCTTGACGCTAAGATGCCGCATAAAACAACAAATAGAACACCAAACTACAACTATGCAGGGTTCACGATATTTGTACACACGTCATTAAAAGGTCACCCCCCCCCCCCAACACTGTTCTTGCAGGTTTGCTGACCCTTTAGTTTTAAAGTAGTGAAATTTCACCGCTGGGTGCCTAGAATTGCACCGTTATCCCCTCCCCCACTCTTTGACAGACTCTAAAGACAACTACTCATTTGCAAACAACAAAAGTACATTTTCAACATTGCAATAGTGCAGCTCCGCTTACCTTTTGACTTTAAAGTAGTGAAAAGTTTGCCTCAGTTCCCAGAATTTCACTGTTATCCCACCCCTTTGCTCCCCCGCCAAAACTGAACTATTCGCTTAACGGTCAATTTTCTGTGATCTGTCCTCTTAAAATATAAGTTCTAAAAGAGTGATGTGATGGTCCCTACTTGGTTAAAGTCTCGTGTCTAAGTTGTGCCAACGTCCAATTGCTCAGGTTGTCTCATCAAGTCACAAATGAGTGAAAGTTTTGCTTGAAAAACAAATATTGAAGGAACCCAGAAAGAGACTCTGCTCAATTGTATCTTTCCTAGTTTACAAACATAATTACTCCGATGGATTCGCAACCAGTTCAGGGTGTCCCCTGCCTACTGCCTGAAGACCGATGGGATAGGCAAGCCCGCGAGTCCTCGTGAGGAGAAGCAGATTCAAAAAATGGAGGGATGGATGGGCAAACACAATTCCAATGTCATAGGAAGCCACCCCCCCCCCCCAAAAAAAACACAACATATTTATTTATTTCAACTGCAAACACTGTCAACTAAGAAGTTGTGTGCGTGGAGTGATGTTTAAGCAAAGCTGACTTGCACCATGCAGATGTTTAAATGCTGCCGTGTTCGCTGACAGGATTCAGCAGGTTTCCTCCTCCTCGTTGTTATGCTAACGAACGCTTGCGGGGCAGGCGTCATGGTAACCACCTTTGACTGTGTTGAATTTTGGCCAATGCCCTTGCTTTGTGACATTGTCATGGGGGAGACCAGTGTCATTCCTTACATACTGTTCAGGGAATGGTAGAAGGGCCAAAAGGGAAATGAACAGTCTGTAAGGGTTTTAAATCAAAGAACCGTGGACCAAATATGAATTCATCAGTTTGCTTGTGTTTCACAACCATGATTGGAAAAACCAACAAGAAATACATCCGAAATTGATGAACTGTGGAATTTTTGTGTTAATGCGCAGAGGAAAATCACAATGCACTGATACTTTATATCAAATGTCTCTTTTTTTTCTTTCATATTCAAATTTTATGTATGTATTTTTTATTCAACAGTATTGTGGCTCACAAGTCGCACATTTAACATCTAACTCCTTCATTAGTCCTGTTCATTCAAAGTATGTTGGAAAATTCCTGTTGACCAAAAATGTTTATGTCGATGCAGCTTATCTGGAATAGTATTTGTTTTTTAATGTATGTAATAACCTGCAGCAGTTAAAAACCGTGTAATTCGTCATTCACCTTCATTATTGTAGTGTCACGTGTTTTATAATTATGTTCCCCAACACTGTTGCTGAGCATATGAAGCAAATAAATAAATAAATATATCTATATTTATACTTTAAAAGCTTTCTGGTGTTTTTTGTGTTCCATCTGTTTGGATACCTAATTATATTTTGATGAACAGAATTCACATACAATTTTTAAAAATTGACATCAATGAAAGGGCCTCTAATTTACAACTGTAAGTGTCCTACGACAGCCGGTCATCAAATGATCTAATTTCTGAAATGAATCCAGCAAAACCCAACAAGAAAACATTTCTAGATAGTTACGACTTTGGAATAGTTTAACTAGTTGTGTCACACAACAACCAAGTAAATAAACAGTTAAAATATTGGTATTAGCTCAAAGGTAAAGCTTTAGCATCTGCTTTTTGTGGGTTGTGTATTTTAATGAAAATATTTATATTTTAACAAAAAAAGTTGTTTTGTTTGTCATGTTGTTTTTAGGAGTTGATACTGGACTTTTTTGTAGATGGTTGTTACAAATTTGTAATCACTTGTTCTATAGCCCCCATCGAAACACGATAAACATGTAACTCAACAGGCCCTACTTTGGTCGGCTAGCACCCGTGCGCTCGGTGTAAAAACGAGTGTCGATTAATTTTTGTGCCAGAGAAAGTCTAGTTTCGTGTCTTTAGAGCCATGTACCATCCATTTGGGCGTTTCGATACTCAGAGTTGCCTCGCCCCCGAGTCATCCGACAATTTGGTAACCGAAAGTAGTCTGCACTCAGCATAAACACAGATGCTTCGTCATATTTGTGCCAGGGTAATTCAGCGGGTTTGTGAATTATGTAGATGCGCTATGCCTCACTGGGCCACAACCCACACCCCAGCGCATCTGCAAATTTGGTCACAAAACATAGACTAAATTCTAGACTTCACAAAAGCAGGTTTATTTTGCAGCGCATGTGGTCTAACGCAACTGCATTGAACGAATTATAATCATTATCTTAAATATATTCTATTCACACCCCGTCAGCCGTCAAATGAGGGACTCCATGCAAATTGGCTGGCAAAAGTCTGCGTTCCATCTTATACTGTTATCGCTACGTGTTAGATACTCCGGGTATGTTAACGCAGGTCAACAGCAAGCCAAACTCATTTATTCATGAGCCAGGAAACTGAGCGTCTTGCTCCTTTATTACGGTCTTCTTGACGGGGTACAGTGAACAACTGTGACATCAGCTCAATGAAATGTAGAGTGAAACTGAAATGAACAGATTTAAAACATGCATTAACATCGTGTACATAAATACAACAGAAATCGTCTGGTGTTAAACAAAAGACATAAATGCAGCTCAAAGTATGACAAATAACGATAAACAATGCGTTTTTCGCGATTCTTTCGCATGCTAATTAGCTCGCTAGCACCGACCTAGCATCGTCGCTACGTTGTTAGCATTGATTTAGCATCATCGCTATGTCGTTAGCAGTACTCTGAGCTAGCGAGTTTCAATGACAATTGAAGAAAAACGATCTCTGAAACACATTTCTAAATAATTCTAAACACAAGCAGACTTACAGCCATTGCTTTCGAAGGTGAAACGAAAGGAATATAACTCAGGAGGACCAGTTGCAACGACCACGATCAGGCTTTCTAACAGCTCGTCTGATGAAACATGGCGTCTGCTACGCACAATGCACCGCGATTACTAAATGAATATTCTAAACACAATTACTATTAATGAAATGGCCCAAAACTTTTCCTGTGGGCAGAACACATCTCACAACAGCGCGCAAAGGTGCAAACGCGGGATTACGAACCAATTCTAACGCCGCAAAGTTGAGCAAAATACCAAGAGAAACAAAACTCCGCCGATGCGCACAGTTAGACTGAGCTTTGCACGAGACTTACGCCCGGAATGAAAATAGAGCTCATGGAATTAAAATAGTAATATTAGAAAATGGCTGCAATTACAACCAGCCTGGCAACATAGTCATGTTTGTGCCTGGTTGCGATTATTGGCCAATTTTAATTACTGTATATAACTCTGAATAAATCCAGACAACTGAACCCAACAATGTTTTTTTCGGAAAATATCCTCAAAAACAGCATTTCTGTGGAATGACTCAAAACACAGCCACGTACCCCTCAAATATAGTTGGTAAAAGTAACCTTCTTGAATATCTGCTGGTTATATCTGTGACACTCCTTTTTTCTTTAAATCTTTTTTGTGGAAAATATAAGATGGCCGAACAGCCCAGCTCAACATCCATCCTCCGAGGACATAGTGAGTGATGAGTTCGAAGTTAGCAAGATTTCCCGCTCGCCTTCGATTTCTTTAAACCTTGACCTTCCTGTTGATTCATATTTGTATTCTGCACTCATTCATGCCTTTGGGACAGGAACGCGGCGCTCTTCGGACGGCGTGACGGCGTTTCCCGGTTGGGCGAGGTGTCGGCAGCATGTCTGTGCTCCGGAACAAAGGAAGGAACTCTTAATCACGACGGTCCGCCTGAAGGACGCCACACACGAGGCTTCCTATGGGAGCCAAACGCTCTCGAGTGGAAAGCCATTTGAGCATTTCTTCCATATCCTTCATATCCATTTTAAAGTAATAATCGTAGTCCACTTTTTGTACGCACTAGTAGGACAACATTAGTACAATAGTAGGAGATGTTACTCATACTACGAGTGATATGATCACATTTTACAACATCTAGCCAGGGGTGTCAAACTCATTTCACATTGCGGGCCACATACGGCCTCGGTAGATGTCAAGTGGGCCGGACCATTAAAATTATACCATTCTCTGCTATAAATAACCAAAATATGTCTTTCCTTTGTTTTGGTCTAAAGAAGCACAAGAACATTAGGAAAATGTTGACATTTAATGACCATTTCTTTTACAAAACATTTCATGAAGCACCTTAGATTTCCTGAGAAAAATGTGCAATTTTTTTATCATTCACATAAATGCATTGCACTTGCACATTGAACTTTCCCCACTGATTGTACAAAGGCACAAAACTTTAGCAAGTAATTGGTATTGAAAAATATAGTCATGCACCTTAAGATTAAATGAGATTTATAAAGAAAGGAATTTTTAAACTATTTACACACGTGCATATAAAATCTAAATTTAATCCCTGCCTACACCTTACAAATTAAGGAGAGTGTTATTAAATGTGTAAAGAATGAAGTATTCACATATCCTTGATAGCGCCTGCTGTGTTGGGTCTGTCTCAGTGACTGACACTGCAGTTGTCTTCTTCTCTGATCAGAACAATGTTGTCTTCTACTCTGATCAAAATAGTGTGTCCCCCAGCGGATAGTCCATGAATTGCACCCAATAAAAATATTCATTGCGTGTCTCTTATGAATTTATTCACTTTTAAATTATCCTGCGGG
This sequence comes from Hippocampus abdominalis, assembly GCA_018466805.1. NCBI lineage: Eukaryota > Metazoa > Chordata > Actinopteri > Syngnathiformes > Syngnathidae > Hippocampus > Hippocampus abdominalis. Next base: position 17,980,813 of record CM031695.1, on the reverse strand, counting down.
CCTGATCGAACCTCCTTGGGGGCCGGTTCCGGCCCACGGGTCGGAGGTTTGACACCCCTGATCTAGCGCTTCACCAGTACAATATATTTGTAGTTTTGCACTCACGACTTTGCCTTTTTGTGGATTTATTTTTTATGTTTATCTCGTTAAATCGTATGTTAATATTAAAAAATAAAAAAAATGTAAGAATCACATTGACCTTATTCATCATGTTAAATATGGAAGGAAGATACGGAATAAGGCCGGAATCAGAACACGAGTCTCCTTGAAGGTCTTGACAGGATCTGCCATGGAGGTGAACGGGCAAAACACGCCCACGCAGACAAACAAGGGAAGGATGTTGGTGGCGAAAGGAGGTGGAGGGTGCGGGGGGTCGAGGTGGAGGTAGGGGTTATGACTAGTATGTTTTTTTCATTTGGCAACAAACAACAGGCTGGAGTTGGCAACAGTCCTTTTCCATGATGAGGGGCATCCCTTTACCTTTCCTGTCTTGGGCTTGAACTTATTTCCCAATGACAACGTCGATGGCACGACATCCTCAATTTGTTTCATAACAGTACAGTCAAGCCATATTTATCACGCCGATACCTTCCAGACCAGCCATAAATTACATGAAAATCAACAAGATACAAATTTTCATAGATATGTTTTTGCTCAGGCCAAATATGTGTCTCAGATCGCCCAAAACGCGCTGTGCAGTTCTCTTGTAGCATCTACTGCAAACCGAAAGACTTGTGTGTCAATTACTTGAGGATTTGCAGCATTTGTGGCAGGACTTGTCCCTGAGTAACATTGCAATCATATTACAATCCTGGTACCAAGGAACTATGTGGACATGAATTGAGCAACATCATTAGCAATGCTTTGCTGCCATCTTGTGGTATATATAGGGAAAAACATTTCGGTGTGTGAATTTGCAAATTTTTGTTAAGATTCAGTCGCTATAGAAGCCTGTAAGCAAATTACAAAATGACGGTTCAAATTAAGATTAACAAACACTTTTTTTTTTTACCCGCGTTTACATCTACAAATGACCTGACTCATCTGTCCGTCTTAAACACCACATGAGTACCTCTAATATAAGTGAAAGTTGCCAAAATGTTCCCTCACCAGCGACGGAATGTTTAAATTCCTCAAGAGTGAGCGCCTGCTGGATGGAATCAATGCTCAGCCCGACTCGGCACGCATGTCTCTCTGATCTATTTTTGGGCACGCTTGGACTCAATTAGTAGAAATCTGAAGCATTTGCAGGATCTCGCTTGGCACGCCGAGAGCGCAATGTGTGTTGCGTTGCGTGTTGGTCTAAAAATAGAAGCAGATGTTCCTGTTTTGCAGAAATGTACTACGCTCAATTTAACAATCTCCGCACAAGTTATGCAACACCATTAATCCACACATGGGACACAGCACGGGTTGGAATTTTTTATTTCCTCATATGAAAGACATGCAATGTCATCCGAGTCCGCTAGCTTAATGCTAACATATAATGTGAAATACCATAGACAGGGCCCTGCGATTGGCTGGCAACCAATTCAGGGTGTCCCCCGCCTACTGCCCGAAGACTGCTGGGATAGGCTCCAGCACCCCCCGCGACCCTAGTGAGGATCAAGCGGTTCGGAAAATGGATGGATGGACCATAGACAGGCCCAACGTTGACAAAAATAAGAAAACATAGCTAAACTTAATCTTCAAATTCATCAACTCCAAACCACTCCAAACCTCCAGCCTAATCATAACAGCTCATGATCAATATTTGGAGGAAAAAAAGGACAAAAACATCCAAACATGAAAACAATTAAATTGTACTCACCACAGATGCTGATGCAGACCTCCTGCTGGTCTCGTTTGCTAGAAGTAGCGCACATATGTGCCACTCTGAAAGTGCCCAAAAATTCTTTTTTTGTGTTGAGAAATCAGGCGCTTATAAATAAAATGTATTATTATTATTATTATTATTACTCAGCCAGCAACACTGTTGGCATAAAGTCCAGTTCTCCTTGAAAAGGGCACCGTGAAAATACATTTTTAATCATATTCAGCATTTGTCACCCTACTGCTCAATCACCTGCAGTAATTATAAATTCCACTGAATCAGGTCTGATCAACCAATCAGAGAACGGAAGAGTGCTGACATCACAGAGAATTCTCGAAGGCGGAGATCTGTGAATCTAAAATCTGATTGGTTCAGGTTGTTTTGTTTTTTAAGCAATGTCTTGTGTGTGTGTGCGCGCACGTGTGCGCGTGCGCGTGTCGGTGAGTGTGTGCGTGTGCGTGTGCGTGTGCGCGTGTGCGTGTGCGTGTGTGTGTGTGTGCGTGTGCGTGTGCGTGTGCGTGTGTGTGTGTGTGGTGTGTGTGTGTGTGTGTGTGTGTGTGTGTAAACGGAAATGCCCAGGGCCATTGGCCATATGTTGCCCACCCCTGGTTCAGAGGCTTTTCTACTGTAAATGCACAAGTGGAACATCTGTAAGAATTCGTCCTGAAAAGGAAATGTCCCTTAATATAGCCACTGCCTTCCCGTAACCACTGTTCAAATCCCATATGGCAAATTAAGATGACATTCTCACTCGCTGACTTTTTTTAATAAATATGTTTAGTGTGGGGCGGCCCGGTAGTCCAGTGGTTAGCACGTCGGCTTCACAGTGCTGAGGTACCGGGTTCAAATCCAGCTCCGGCCTCCCTGTGTGGAGTTTGCATGTTCTCCACGGGCCTGCGTGGGTTTTCTCCGGGTGCTCCGGTTTCCTCCCACGTTCCAAAAACATGCATGGCAGGCTGATTGTGCACTCTAAATTGTCCCTAGGTATGAGTATGAGCGTGGATGGTTGTTTGTCTCTGTGTGCCCTGCGATTGGCTGGCAACCAATTCAGGGTGTCCCCCGCCTACTGCCCGAAGACAGCTGGGATAGGCTCCGGCACCCCCCCGCGACGCTAGTGAGGATCAAGCGGTTCGGAAAATGGATGGATGGATGTTTAGTGTGCTGAGGCGTTTCGAGGCCGTGAATAGTTTTAGCCAAGAGAGACCGTGGTTCCCCCAAAAAACACAAGTCGCCTCATCACAACACGTATTGTACTAAACTCTTGCAATGACAATTCAAAGAACTCCTTCCTGTCTCTGTCTATTATCGACCCGTCATTCTTCTTCTTCTTTGTCTCTCTGCTTCTCTCTCTAAAAGTGCCGCGCTAAATTCTTAAGGACGTACTGTTGCTGTGGTTAATGGCCCAATTTTCAACCCGTCAAAATGGCGGACGGCTTTAAAATTTCCCCGTCAACTCTTAAAAAAAAATCCGTCAATGATGGAAAATTGTCGGTTAATGTACCCTCTGCAGAAACAAAAATATAAAAGATGGAAATGTTTATACAGTATTGTTTAACTTTGATTTCGTTACAAAAGACAGGCTTTAATTTGTTATCATAAATCACCCCTCCTCCTCCCGAGTCCTCACAAATAAAATGTGAAATTTCGGGTTTGCGCCTGCAAATCAAGTAAATTGGTTGGGCTCGGGCTGGGTCGGGCTTTAATACCACGGGGCGGGTCGGGCTGGATTTTTTAGGCCCGATTTTACCTCTAAGCTGCGGTCATTGTTGTGGTTGTTGTTTTTTGAAATATTCTACATTTCAAATTGAGCAAAGTAATTTTGAGGCAAGACTTGAAAATGTTGCTATTGTTTTATGAAAGAAAATGTTGATCGTGTCCACGGATTGCTGCTACTGGTGTTTTGTTGTTTTTGTTTCTGATTGTAAAGTGTCCTTGGGTGTCTTGAAAGGCGCTTATAAATAACATGTATTATTATTATTATTATTACTGTATTTGCATTTCAAATAATTGCGGGCGGCCCGGTAGTCCAGTGGTTAGCACGTCGGCTTCACAGTGCTGAGGTACCGGGTTCAAATCCAGCTCCGGCCTCCCTGTGTGGAGTTTGCATGTTCTCCCCGGGCCTGCGTGGGTTTTCTCCGGGTGCTCCGGTTTCCTCCCACATTCCAAAAACATGCATGGCAGGCTGATTGGGCACTCTAAAATTGTCCCTAGGTATGAGTGTGAGCATGGATGGTTGTTCGTCTCTGTGTGCCCTGCGATTGGCTGGCAACCAATTCAGGGTGTCCCCCGCCTACTGCCCGAAGACGGCTGGGATAGGCTCCGGCACCCCCCGCGACCCTAGTGAGGATAAAGCGGTTCGGAAAATGGATGGATGGATAATTGCTGCAGTCGTCAGCCAACCACTAGGGGCAAACGCGTGCTTAAGGCTTCATGAAGCTGTCTGAATAAAAAGCGAGGGCACCCTACAGCGGGGACTTCAAGTCACTTTCATGTCGAGACAAAATAGGATGAAAAATTGGAGATGGGGAGCATCGTGATGCGGAGCTACTGCCACCAAAGAGAGCATTTGCTTGCAAATGTTCATATATTGTTTCTTGAAAAGTGGTGTAATAGAAATACTGTAATGCCCTTCAACGTGGACAGAAGGATGCACACAGTCGCTGATGCAAACTGTTCGATTTTAATAAACAAAAGGAGCAATAAACACACATTAATCGGAGTTGCTGTTAGCCACAACTCACGCCCATGCGCTCTCCACTCAGACTAACTGCCGGAGCCAATAATCGCCCAACCTGGCTCGTCCCCTCTCTATGACGTCACACAAACACAAGAAATAGATACTGTATTACACTACTAATGTTTACAATGTTTATGATGAAGGAATTTGATTAATATTGTCGATTACAATATTGATCGCAAATCATGATTAGCGTTTTAGCGATAATCAGCCAATCCTAATACGGGTAATATCACTAAGACAAACTTACTAAACTAACTAAACTAATTACTTGCACATATTTTTTTATACCGTTAAACTTGATTTTTTTGGTGCATTTTTCATTGAATCGTTATTTATGCGCAGTTTTTCCTGTTTTTATTGTGCAGTATTAAAGCTCAAACTGCATATTACAGCAACTTTCACTTACATTAAATGAATTGTTCTGGATGAAAAGATAGACCTCCAAGCTATTTTATTTGAATATTGGATACACATGGTGGTGGTTCTTTTCTTTGAGAACTCCATATTTTTAGGTGGTACTTAGTGTTGTTCTTGGTTTTGCTGTTCGGTGCTTTCTACCGTCTTTGTGACTGATTTGTTGCTTCACTGTTGTACAGTATATGTTAGTTGCTCCATTAGAGATGGATGGTTTGGCAAGCACTGTCCCAGAACATTGTGCATGGAGCGAGGCTGTCCCCTTGTGTCCACCATGACATGGTTGGTAAAGTGAGGTGCAGTGTGTCGTAAAGCCAGCAGAGAGCAGCAGTGCGTCGACCAAAGCTTGAATTGCAAGCTTCAAATTCTAACCCTTCTGTCATCTTGTGTTGTTGTTATTGTTGTTGTTTTTATTGTTTTTACGTCTGTTGTCCAGGATTACTTGCCTGACTGTAAAAAAAAAAAAAAAAAGCTTTACAGGGCGTTTTACTCTTATCTGGTAAGTGGCACGATCTGGTAAAACACCACAAACTATTCTCGCAATGAGTAAATGTATATCTATTAAACGCCTCCCACCCACATCCTTCTTGAAAAAAAAAAAAGACACGAGTTAAAGAGGAATAGTGGTGTCTTTCATTGGAAACTCATAAATATTTTGTTGGTAGTAAACATCAACATTTATTAGCCAATTAGTCACCTGGCAAATGAATGAGCCTTTGAAACGATTCCAAATATTAATGAAACCATTTGAAAGTCGTCCACGTGTCTCGTTTTGCATACTAGATTTTGGATGGGCAACAGGATTTGCAATGACGATCGTGTCGCTCTCAAGTGGAGACGAGGAGGGGGTCGTGGGGGGGCGGTGGGAGTGGTGTTCTTCATCCTTGTAACCGGAATTAGCTGTGAAGTGCGACCTTGAGGTGTGAACGCAGCGCACGGTTCAAGGGAGAGGGGGGGGGGGGGAGAGGTGTGCTTCGGAGAGGCGTTGGATTGGGGTCGGGGCGGGGGGGGGGGGGGGTTCTCCCATACTTTGCACCTCATTTGCAAGTGAATATGCGAGCAAATATTGGAAGCGTGGAACTTGCAAACGTGCACAATCCGTCCATTAAATGAGACCTTTTGCGGCAATCGTCTTTTCAGATGGCAAAGTTTGGCTCACAAACCTGGGGGGCGGGAGATCATTTTCACTGACGTCACAGTTCACAGTGAAGACGCGCAGTGCTTCACTGTGGAATACACAAACACGTCGTTTGAAAGTAAATAAATATATACATGTGTTTTTTATCATTTTGGAAGAAAACAATTAGCTCGTAGACGAGGTATAAAAATAGTCACTCTGACTAATATTTTCATTTGTGCTATTAATTTGCCTTAAATGTGTTTTTTTTTTTCATTCTTTCGTTTTAACTAATTTCATTTTTATACGTGTCGATGAACCCCTAAATAGAAGTGAAAATAAGTCATGGCCAGTGAAAATTTTAGTGCATTTTTGGAGGCAAGCAACCAATATATCTGTATAGCTTCATACTACTGATTCAGTCTACATTTGAGACACTTGAGAAATGTTCATGACGTTATCTTGGGAGGTGGTGGAAATGCGGGCTGTGTTTTTCCGGAAAATAAAAAAAAATAAAAAATTGTAACCGAACATTTCAGCATATATTGAAGCAGAAATTTGTATATTGTAGCTTCGAGAAAAAAAAGCACCGTTTAACCACATTAACAAGACTGTATAACGAATATAATGTTGTCTTCATTGGGCGGTAAATGTACTTTTTTTTTTTTTTTTAAATCTATGAATTAAAAATACAGTACAATCACAAATACATTTAAATATGGGGACATGTTCTAATATTTTCATTAAAGATATTAGATACATTAGAAATGCAGTCATATCATTAAAGCAAGTTTATTTTTTATCCAAACCGCGGTGTTTTCATGGAATGGCCCTTGTGACTTCAAAACTTTTTTTTAATGTGTACGTGTGCACAATTTTTGTGCTTTGTGGCCTGTGGTTGGCGCCTCTCATGTTAATGAATGAATTTGGGGAGAAGGCCCACTGTCACCTGATGACATGCCCCCTTGCATGGGTGGGTGCGTGTGTTGGGGGAGTGGGGGGGGGGGGCTTTCATTTGGATGCAAATGTAGAAGGGAGTTGACGTCAAGGCGGCTGGCTTGCAGACTTTTAGTGGTATCTTGTCATGCAACTGCAAGCGCATCATGTGAGAACACCAGCAACCTGCACGGACTACAACTAACACAAAAAAAGGGGGGACCCCTATTTTGGACCACTTTGACGAGGATTCCCTTCTCTTTTTTTCACCCCCCTTTCAAGCATGTTTCCTTAGACTCTTTCCAAGTCGAACCTCCTCGTAGCGCGAGCCAAAGCCATGTATGTGGGCTACCTTCTGGATAAAGAGAGCGGCATGTATCACCAAGGCCCCGTGCGACGATCCAGCATCAGCCTGCCCCCCCAAAACTTCGTGTCTTCGCCACAGTACCCCGACTTCAGCGGATACCACCACGTCCCCAACATGGACTCGCACGGCCACGGCCAGGCGGCGGGCGGTTGGGGGCCGTCGGCGTACGGAGCCTCCCGTGAGGACTGGAGCGCCTACGGCATGGTGCCCCCGAACACGCTGGCCACACCCGTCAACAACTCGTCGCCGGCGCAGGTGCCCTACTGCTCGCCCGAGTACACCCACATGCACCCGCCGCCCGCCTCCGCCCTCCTGCAGCCGCCGCCGCCGCCCACGGACGACGGGAACGGCGGCGGCGGCGGAGGCGGCGGGAGCGCGCACATGTCGCCCGACCGAGAAAGGCGCAACTCATACCAGTGGATGAGCAAAACTGCGCAGTCCTCCTCCACAGGTGAGACACGCACCCAGAAAAAAAAAATGCATCAATGAGCTGGGATAGAAAGAAAAGCACACGTGACCCAAAAAAAAGGGGTTGGAGCAAATTATTATTATAGATTTTTTTGACACTCTTATTGCACGTGCCGTGTTAATGTCTTTTTTTTGTACTTATCATCAGACTAAGAGCCAACCCTTGAAGTTATTGTTCCCCTATTAAAGAATGCATTTTACATTTTAATGGGGAAGGGTATTTGGCTCTTAACATTTTTTTTGGTTTGTTTTTCTCTAAGAGTGGAAATGACACTCTTCTAAAGCCCATAGAACCAAATTTGGTTTCTATTTTTCTTCTCTTAGAAGGTATTTTACATTCTTAACAAGGTAAGGTAGTCACAATTGCTTCTGAAAAGTTATTTTCCACTCAAACGAAGAGTGTGGTTTACTTTCTAAAGGGCGATATTTGTTTCCTTGCTGTGATTTGCCTTTAATAAAGTGTATCTTGCAACCTTAGCCTAAGGAAGCATACACTAACTTCCTAAAGTTGTTTTCGCCTATTAAAGAGTGCATTTTACATTCTTAAGGGTACCATATTTGGATCCTCACTGTGAACGTTCTCTTGTAATAGAGTGTAAATGACACCCTTAATAGCCCTGAACCATATTTGGTTGCTAAAAGTCATTGATCCCTATTATAAGAGTGCGATTTTGCCATGTTAAAAAGCATGGCATTTTAGTTTATTAGCATGCGTGCTTTTGCACACGTCCTGAGTTATTTTTTTCTCTAGTGAAAGAGTGTATTTTGCAAATTTATCAAGACAAAGATCAATACTGTACATGGTTCCTGAAAGCCTTTGTTTCCTTATTCAACAGTGCATTTAGCATTCTTCATTGGAAAAGTTGCCATATTTGGTTCCAAACCCTCATCTCTCCTCCACACACATTCTTAAGGAAACATACTTGATTGCAGAGTAATTTATTAAAACACACCCATAAAAGGGCACAAGTGAATTATTTCTCCCTTCTAAGGATGTATTTTAATGATGTCCAGAACAATATTTGGTTCCCAAAATATATTTTCTCCCAAAAATGCACCATGTATTTTTAGACCTTTAAAGGACCAATATTAGGTTATTAGTGCATTTTACACTTTTCATGGAGTAAAAGTACCACATTTGGTTCCTCACGGGGATTTTATACTCATTTAATAGTGTTCTTGATCCTTGATAAGGTAGTCTACCATATTTGGTTCCTAAATGTTATTTTCCCCTTAAGAGAAGTCAAGTCAAGTTGATTTCGTTTATGTTAGAGAAGTGTATTTTACAAATTGCAAAAGCAATGATGTATGCTGCATACGTGTATGCTGATAAATGTTAATCTTGCTTGATTAAACTGTGCACGCCCTGAGTAGGACCCAAGGAACCACATTTCATTATTGAAAGATATATTTCCCGATCAGATTCTGCATGTAGTACCCTTAAAAGAGCAAGAATCTACATACTGTACTGTATTAAGTTCTACACAGAGATTTTTCTGTTATTAAAAAAAGGCCCTATAGCCTCGGCTCCAGCTCCCTTACAAAAACAGTTTTTGACGTAAAAGACAATGTCCCAAATTGTATTTGGTTCCTGCAGTGCTTTTGCCAATTTAAGAGAGAGGGAATAGAATAAGGAACCATTTTTTTTTGTTCCTGACTAAGAGGAAAGAAACCATATTTGGTTCCTAAAAGCTATATCTCCCACTAAGAAAGTACATTTGGACACCTTTGAAGTCATGCAAACCACATCGATTAGTTTTGTCAATATTTTGGCCTTATTATTAAATAGTGCATCCTACATTCTTAAATGGGCAAGGAGCCATAGTTGGTTCCTCAAAGTTGTTCCCCCCTGTATAAAACAGTGTATTTTCCACTCCACCTACCCTATTTGTCTCCTTTTCAGCTCAAGGCCCCAAATAAAGTGTGCTTCCTCCCAGGGATGCAAACTTACGCAAATAAATCAATTATTGGACATGAACTGCACATGCAAATGTTTGATAAGCATTACGAACAACAACCATGGATCAAAAAGTGAGTTGCAAGAAAGTGTGCCCGCTTGACAACGAATGAAATAGTTTACTGAAGCCTCCACCAAGTTTTGGAACCAGACCATACAAAGATTTCCTCATTATTTTGAAGCAGTCAAAACATGTTTGTTTTTTTTGACAAAAGATTAGAAATATCCATCCATCCATTTTCTAATCGGCTTATCCTCACAAAGGTCGTAGAGGTGCTGGAGCCTATAGAAATATAAAAATGTATTTGGAAAAAGTATATGTTCCAAAAGGAAATCATTTAAATGTGTTTTACATTTTTTTCTATATCTATCTGTCAGGAATGGACCTCATTTTTTCATATGGAGTGATGATATGTATATATATATACCTTGCAAGACTCTGTAGAATTGTTGTTTCATTTGTTTCATCGTAACAATAATTCAAACTTTACATGTTTTCTTTTTTTCTTTATAACCATTCAGCCTTTGCAATGTCATTTACAATGACTCAAGTAAGAAATTACTTGAGTCATTGTAAATGAAACAAAATGTAGAATCTAGTCCTGTATTTGAAATATAGGCTCACAGTTAACATTTGGTTTTGTTCAGTGATTGATTTGAACACAATTCAAATCAATCACTGAACACATTATACATATCTTATACATTAAAAAAAAAAAAATTGTATTTAGTTAATACATGTAACTCAATTCGTTTTCATTCATTGTAAATAATCACGTAAATAAATAATAATTACATAGAATATATAAGTCACATAGAATACTCTATTCGACACGCACGTTTGATCATTTTTATTATCTATAAAACTACTGGTTTGAGTTGATTGTAATTCACTGCATCCAATAATTAATATTGAATTCATGATTATATTTAAATATTATATTTAAATGATCAATATTTCCACGCACATTTTGATTGCATTTTCTTGTTGTTGTTTTTTAACTTCCTCATCGAATGACTTGTGTCGTCTGCCTTTTTTGACGATTAAATGTGAGCCTCGAGCACCCCTCAAAAAAAGCTCTCCAAAGCAAACTCATGAATCATGAGTCAAATCAGCAAATAGCGACGATGGCCTGGAAGCAGTGGGAACGTGGCAACGTGCGTGCGTGGGGCCCGGGCCCGCGACGAGTCTTTTGCCTTGGCGGAGGTCGCGAGGAAAAAGAGGGGGAGAAGGCGCCAGGCTCAGCTTGTGTTCATGCGTGGGAAGTCACGTGACGTGCTTACAGTGTGCGAGCGCGGGTCATACCGCGAAGTGGAGCGGCGTGGCCGTAGTTTGTCGACACCTCGCCTAGCTTTGATATGCGGCCTTGCTTCCTCCATCGAGGTGGGAGAGGCGCTTTTTTTTTTTTTTTTTTTTTTTTTTTTTTTTTTTTTTTTTTTTTTTTAGACAATCTTTATTGAACAATTCACAATACAATTCTCAGTAAATACAAAACAGAACAAAACGAACGTGTTATTAATACATGTACTTATTACAAACATTTAAACAAAAAGAGAAGCCAGGGGATTTTAAACAAAAATTTCAAATAAGGAGCATATAGCCAGAGTCTTAACAGCTTTCTTGTTTTTGGAATCCTTAATAGAGCTCAAATACTGTTTTATTTCTGCTTGTAAAATTAAAAAAAGAGGTTTTGAATTACTCCATTTGGATTTGTGGATATGGAACTTAGCAAGAATGATTATTAAATTTATTATGAAAGTTTGTTTAGGGTTTTTTTCCTTACTTTTGTAGAACCCAAATAGTACATTTTTCCAGTATAACATAAAGCCAGAGTCAATACATTCAATAATAAATCCAGATACAGCTTTCCAAAATGTGTTGGCATACGGGCATTGCCAGAACAAGTGAACCATCGTTTCAGGGTACATTCCACAAAATGAACAGTCAATACAGATGTCTTTCTTGAACCTGAGAAGATAATGCTTGGTGGGGTAATATTGTGTATCATTTTAAAAGAGATTTCCCTTACTTTATTAGTCAGGAAGTATTTGTATGGGAGAGACCAGATTTCTCCCCAGGGTAGATTATCAACAAAACCAGACCAGTAAGTAATAATATGAGGGGTTGTTGAAATATCTTTTTGAAACAGGGAACGTATGTTACGGTTGTTATTTCTAGCTGATGTTGACGTAAAACAGGATTTGCCAATAGCAGTCATTTTGGGGTCCAGGGTTGGTGTGGAGGTTGTTCTGTCCACCCCTTTCAAGAGAGTCAAAATTCCAGAAGGAATAGCATCCATGACCGTAGCAAATTCCCTTGGGGTGACAGGTAGGTTAAATTTATTCAAAAATTCAGAGTAATTCAAAAGAAAACCTTGATTATTGATTAGTTGACTGACCAGGATTATTTTATTACTGAACCAATTATGGAGAAATAATGATCTATTCTTGTATAAGATGTAACGATTGTTCCAGATAAAGCATTTATGAGGGGAAAAATTATGTTTGTACATCAAGGACCAAGCTAAAAGTATTTGTTTGTGGAAATTAGATAAAGCTGTGGGAATTTTTTCTATTTTATAGTCACATAAAAGTACAAAGTTAAGACCACCAAGTTGAGAAAATATATAGTTAGGTATAAAGTTCCAAATAGATGAGGGATTACCTAAAAATGTTTGATCCAATTGATTTTAAATGTATTATTGAGTGTAGAGAAGTCCAAGAAGTTCAATCCTCCAGTTTCGTATGTATTCACTACAACGGACCTTTTCACATAGTGAGTCTTGTTCCTCCATAAGAAGTCGAAAAGCATCTTATTGATATTCTTACAAATTTTCTCATTCACAGTCAAAGAGATCGCTGCATATGTAAGACGTGACAGTCCTTCCGCTTTGGTCAGTAACGTACGTCCTTTTAAAGAAAGATCTCTACCTAGCCATTGGTTAAGCTTAGTCTGGGTTTTGTTTACAATTGGGTCAAAGTTCGCTGTACATCGCATGGTCTGGTTTTTCATGACGGTGATTCCTAGATAGGTAACATTTTCTTTGATTGGGATGTTGCAGATCGAAGTCTCATTCCGGTCATGGATAGGGAACAGTTCGCATTTGTTGAGATTTAGGTGGAGACCAGAGGCCGCTGAGAACTGTTCGATCGTTTTAATCGCAGCAGATACTTGGCTGGAGTTTTTTAGGAATAACGTGGTGTCATCCGCAAGCTGACTAATTAGGATTTCTCTGCCTGCAATTGATATCCCTTGGATGGCACTTCTTCTGATATGAGAGGTGAGGAGTTGCGTACACAATAGAAACAGAAATGGAGAGGCCGGGCAGCCTTGGCGCACTCCCCGATTTAAAGAAAATCTGGGAGAGGTGCCATTTCTCAGTTTGACGGAGCTATTGCCATTGGCATACATAGTCTTGACAATTTTACAAAAGAAATCACCAAATCCGAATTGTTCCATACAGCGAAAGATGAATTCATGTTCCACCGTGTCAAATGCCTTGTAAAAGTCTAGAAATAGGAGGTAACTATTGTCAGAGCAGAGGAATGAGTAATCAATCAGATCTAGGACAAGCCTGATATTATTGGAAATGTGTCTTTTACTCATGAAACCAGATTGAACCTCATCAATAATTGGGTCGAGTACACCTTTGATTCTCCTAGCTATTATAGAAGCAAATGCTTTATAGTCGTTATTTAATAGAGAAATGGGTCTCCAGTTTTCAATGGAGGTATGATCTCGTTTTGGTTTTGGTATCAGAGTAATCAATCCCTGTGTCAATGAAGGGGGAAGACAACCATTTTCGATGCTTTCTGAAAAAACTTCAAGGAGAAAGGGAGCCAAGTCTTTTACGAAGGTTTTATAAAACTCTGCTGAGAGGCCATCGACTCCGGGGGATTTGTTCGTTTGAGGTGTTCAATAGCAAAAACTACCTCTTCTAAATTAATATTCCTATCACAGAAGTCTTTGTCGCTTTGAGTTATCCGTGTAACATTGCTAATAGAATTTAGAAAAGAGGTTGCAGAGTGTTCACAGTATTTGGATTGATAAAGGTTACTATAAAATTTAAAACAAAAATTGGCTATGTTTTTTGGGTCATCAGTTATGATGCCATCAACATTGAGTTGCTGTATCAAGTTGACTTTTCGATGGTGTTTTTCTAGATTGAAAAAATACGATGAATTTTGTTCGCCTTCCTCGATCCATTTTTTCCTTGATCTTATAAACGCTCCCTTAGCTTTGTTAAGATATACTTCATTTAGTTTAGCCTGTTCTGAGGTTAGTAGTAGTCTGTCTTCATCTGACATGTTATCAGGGTCTTTTAGGGATAAGGCGATTATTTTAGAGACTATCGTGTCTTCTTCTAATCGACGCGTTTTAGCTAAATTACTGCCATATTTCCTAAGGTATTGGCACGTTTCAAATTTAAATAGTTCCCAGTTGCTACGAAAAGAATTGTCATCTTTTGCTTTGTTCCAAAACTTTTTAAGAAGGCATTCAATATCAGATTGAACCTTTTTATGCTGTAATAGAGAGTTGTTAAGCTTCCAGTAGACACTTTTACATATTTTAGGAGAGTTTGAGTGTAAAGGGATTGAGATGAGGACTGCATAATGGTCAGTTAAAGGTGTTGTAATGATGTCAACCGAAACTGGATTAACGTTAAGATGTTGAGATATGAGCCAGAAGTCGATACGTGACCGCTTGGTGGCGTCTCTATTACTCCAGGTGAACTCTTTTTTGTTTGGATTATTGCGCCTCCATATATCAATCAAATTAAATGTCTGCATAAATACCTTCAGGGTCTTATTTAGGGAAGATTGATTACGAGGGGGCCAGCAGTCCATGGTATGGTCCAATATCATATTAAAGTCACCGCCTATAACTAGGCCGGAATTTGGGAATTTAGCAAGTGAATGTTGAATATGTTTTTTTAATTCTTCAAAAAGGTTATTATTTTCAGAGTTTGAGTTGTACCCATATATGTTAGTCATTATTATATTGACGTTTCCCGTGGTGATTACTTGTAAAAGGAAATGACCTGCTTTATCGCATACAGAATGTAAAATATTCCCAGAAAACTGGTGTTTCAGCGTGGCGACCCCTGCTGAGCGTTCAGATCCATGTGCCAACCATAAATCGTTACCCCATTGAGCTTTCCATAACCGCAAATCATTAGAGATCGAATGGGATTCTTGAAGAAAACAAAAATCGTTTCTGTGCTGTTTAGTAAACAAAAAATTGCTTTACGCTTCACAATGTTTCTTAACCCCCTGGCATTGAGAGTAATAATGGATAAAGACGTATTAATAACAACAAATACACACTTAGAGATATACCTGGGTGATCGTGTGCTAAAACACTAACCCTACTATGTGGGGCTGTACCGTTAGAACATCAAATTCAAAACAAATTAGTGGAACACAACATTCAGAGGGAACAGAGGTACATATGTATAAAGGTAATAGAAATTATTACTGCTATAACTAAACTCGTAGTACTGTGCTGGGCATCAAAAGTACTGGTTAGCAATAATTAAGTCCTTAAATTTGAGGATGCATGAATTACCAGCGTTAATTGCCCATCAGCCGAGGTTGGAGAGGAGGTATTACGCCATAAGAAGCAGTTCGGTCCCGTTGGCAAAGGCTCGATCGCCGACGTAATACGCTGTTTTCCCTTCCTCGCGCGCCTTCGCCACCAGTGGCCAGAGTAGCTTTCTTCTCTCCCTTGTAGATGGTGACAGGTCCTCAGCGAAGCGCATGTTGTTGTTTTGAAGAAAGCTGGATTTTTTCGCAGCCTTCCAGACAGCGTCTCGGAAGAGTCGCGACGTGAATTGGAGAATGATCCCACGAGGCCTGGATGCATCATTTTTCAGCTGTCCCAGTCGATGTACAGTGTCAATGGCGTGAAGAAATTTTTCTTTTCTCTCTCCAGGCAGGACAGCTTGGCAGATCGAGATTACCTCCTCACGGACATTTTGGTTTTTCTTTTCAGCTACACCATAGAGTCGTAGATTCCAGCGTCGTGAGTAGTTTTCAAGTTCAGTCAGCCGTTCCTCCATCACGCTCACTTTCTTTTCTGTGAGTTTAACCCGGTCGTCGACTTGTTTTAGCTTTCCTTTAACATCTTGTAGGTCGGCGCAGGCAAGGTTCAGTGTTTTCGTGAGGTCTTCTATTCTCGTTGTTATTTTATTGATATTTGTCTCCATCATATCAAATCTGGTATTAATCAGCGTTGATATTTGTTGCAACGTGGTCATGCTTTCTCCTTCGGTCGTGCGAGGATGCTTACTTTTCTTCGTCGCCGGTGGCTTGGACGGCGAGACGGGCAATGCGGGAAAGTCAGGTTCCGCAGCCGCTAGGCCATGTTGATTTTTCAGGTGATAGTCGTGCGCGCCATCCACGAGCATGTTTTCAGGTGCGGACTTCAGCTCCATTTTTCCAATGCTGCCGACAATGTTGCTAGCTTAGCTCGTGTCGAAACAATATTAAGAGGAGAGAGAACTAGGTCTGCGCTAAGGACAGGTTACCGTTGGTGCAGCAGGTCAAGAAGAAAAAACTTTTAAATTTCTGATATGAAAAAAAACAGAAGAGTTATCTGTGTTCCACTAACTTTATATCGAGTAAGGTAGGCAGCTCCCAAAAGCACAACCGCTCACGTCGCCATCTTGGTTCCGCCGGGAGAGGCGCTTTTCGCACCTCTGAGGCGTGCGCGACACGTCATCATGACGCGCGTTACACTGCGTTACGTTACACGAGAACGGAGGGAGACACGCGTGGCATGGGTAGGAGATGGATGGGGCCGGGGCGGGGGACAATACATTTTGGAGGTCCTTTTATTCATCCTATGAAGGGAATTCAGTCAAACGAAATGATTTGCACGAACAGTAGTTGACTATTTGAGTGAAGGTAAAGCGAAATAAAACTTGGGTTGGGAATACTGACAGTGGAAAATACAAAAAGAGCAGTGTCGAGGAGGAACCAAGAAAAATCCATTTTGGGTGGTTGTGTGTGTGTGTGTGTGTGTGGGGGGGGGGGATGGCGGATAACATCAGTTGATATACGTCATAGTTCACATTGACATTGATCCTAATGGCAAAAAAAACGTCGTATGTAAGACGATTTAATCAAATAAAAGATCAGTGGAAAGCAAGTAGATGTGCAGTTGGCAACAGAAGAGGCCACAAAACAACAACTGGTGGGTTTTGTATTCCCATGAACAACTCGAACGTCTGGCCAAGTGAATGGAATGGAGCCCAACACCAAATTTAGCATTTCTTGCACGTTGTAAATTATTCATGGCCACAAATTGATATGACATGACCACAAAGTGCTGTTTCATGCGCGTGTTATGTCCAATTTGGAGCCACAACTTAATATTTCATGGCCACAAATTGCTATTTTGTGCATGTTATACTTAATTTGAAGCCACAAACCACAGATAAAAAATGAGCCAAGGCAGATGGGACTCCAACTCACAAAACTCGGGCAATTTCCTTGGGAACCCAATTGTCTCATGAAAAAGGATTTCTGACTAAAGTTGTCTTTGATTTAAAGCGTTGATTATTGGGGTCCGGGGGAGGGGGGTCAAGGAGCAGCTGCACTCCATTCATTTGAAAATGATTGTGCTGAAGAAAAGCTAAATATGAAATATATTAAATCTAACCTTAAACAGTAAAGTTTTCTTGGCCCTGTATTTGGCTCCAGCCATCTTGCGTGAATGTCACAGACTGGTTTTATCTGCTGGCTTGTGTATGTCTCTGTGTGTATGTGTGTGTGTGTATGCGCTGCAAGAATTCAGAAATCCTGGCGAGGGTGACTTGCAGGTCCACATCAAAGCGGACATTTGCGTATGTGAAGAGCAAAGAGCAAAGATGTGGATTTGATGCTGGAAACTGATAGGGCCGGTCCAGGCATGCCGACGGCCAGCCACCTCATTCTGGTCCGACCAGGCCTGGCTGTCTATGTGCACTTTCCCAACATTTAGTGAACCCAGGCGCATATTTCACTTGAGAAACATCTCACGACACAACAGCACACAAAATCTCTCTCTCTCTCTCTCTATGTACATATATATATTTCTGCCTTACAATGTGATGTATAAAATGCATATATACATAAATATGTGGGTGCATACACACAGTGGCTTGCAATGTTTTTTTTCAGTTTTTTTTTTTTTTTACCATATTAGGATTCAAATAAAGATATAGCAAGCCATTTATTTTATGTGAAGCATGACCATCAAGTGGAACAAAATGGTGAAGTGGAACAAAATGCACACAATATGTTTGTTTTTTTTTAGAAAAAAAAAAACACAAAACAAAACAAGAAAAGTGGGGCATGCCAAATGATCCCCCCCCCCCCCCAGTCAATACTTTGTTAAAGCATCTTTTGCTACGATTCCAGCTGCAAGTTCTTTGGGGTATGTCTCTATCAGTTTTGCCCATCAGCAGAGTGACATTTTTGTCCATTCTTCCTTGCAAAACAGCCCCACCACAGGTAGGTGGAATGACCTCCCACTGAACATTCGGCAAGCCTCCTCGCTGCCCATCTTTAAAAGCCGCCGCAAAACTCACTTGTATTCTTTGGCATTTGACTCAGCATGACTTAGATTTGATCTTGGTTTTGCTGTTCGGTGCTTTCTACCGTCTTTGTTACCGATTTGTTGCTTTACTGTCGTATATGTTTAGTTGCTCCATGTACAGCACTTTGTGTGCCGCGATGGCTGTTTGAAAGTGCTCTATAAATACAGTTGAGTTGAGTAGATTAGACGGGGAGCATTTGTGAACAAGTGTTTTCAGACCTTAACACAGATTGTCAATTGGGTTCAGGTCAGGACTTTGACTTGGGCGTTCTAACACCTGGATATGTTTCGTTTTGAGCCATTCCGTTGTAGATTGCGCTCGATGTTTCGGATCATGATCTTGTTGGAAGGTAGACCTCTGTCCCAATCTCCGATGTTTTGCGGACTCCAGCAGGTATTCTTGGCCCTGTATTTGGCTCCAGTCGTCTTGCCACCAATTCTAACCATCTTCCCTGTTCCTGCTGAAGAAAGATATCTCTAGGCCATGATGTTGCCACAACCATGTGAGGAGGATTGTGTGTTCAGTGTGATGTGCCATGTTACTTTTACGCCAAGCATAACGTTGTGCATTTTACATTTCGGTTTCATCTGACCAAGAGAGCACCTACTTCCACATGCTAGTTGTGTCTCGCAGGTGGCTTGGCAAACTTCAAATGGGACCTTTTCTGGTTTTCTATGACAAATGGCTTTCGACTTGCCACTCTTCCATAAAGGCCACATGTGTGCAGTGTAAGGCTAATAGTTAATCATGGGCCTATTGGCTACATCTTTGATCAATGCTCTCCTTGTTTCGGGTGAAAGTTTAGAGGAGCGGCCGGGTCTTGGTAGGTTTGTAGTGGTCTGTTCTCTTTCTATTTAAATTCGATTGACTGAACGGCGCTCTGTGAGAAGCTTAAAGCTTGTGAAATCTTTTCATATCCTAGTTCTGCTTTCAGCTTTTCCGCAACTTTACCTGCCTGGTAAGTTCCTTGGTCTTCATGAAGCTGTGTGCTCCCTAATAGTCTTTTAACAGACCTCTGAAACGATCACAGATAATGCTGAGACTTGATTGCAAACAGGTGGGCTATTTGTAATTTTCAGTCATTCATGTCAACATTGGATCATTCGAAATTCATGAGGGAATTTCTGGTGTGAGGATGAAAAATATCACTCACCCCGCTTTCCGTTTTTTATTTCAAAATAAAGTTGAGAGTATTGGATGAAATTTATTCCACTTCATGAATGTGTCCCACTTGGTGTTGATTTTTCAACAAAAAAAAAAATTAATCAAAATTTTCTATCTTTGTTTGAAGGCCGAAACATAACTAAGGGTCAAAAACATCAACAGGGCCGAATACATTGCAACTAACGACTATTTTAATAATTAACCTATCAATTATTTTGTCAATGAACCAATGAATCAGATTGAAAAAAAAAATATTTCCATACCTTTATTCCAAAACAGGACCTTATTTAAAATTGACAGTGCATAAAATGCACAAACACATATTAGAATTCAATGATTGGTTTGGTCTGGAACATGAGAGAAAAGGCATAAAATTATTACCTTTGTTTTCCAGATTAAAAGCGGATATTTACAAATGTCTTATTGAGAGAAAAAAAAAAGCTAGATACAAATGTCTTATCGGTGAAAACAAAGAAGCTAGATAGCCAGCTGGATAGCGAGATAAAAAGATGGATGATTGCTAGCTAGCTTGCTAGCTCACTAGTTCGCTAGCTAGATAGACGATGAAATTGTATCATTTGCCACACATTAATAACAGAGTTTCAGAATCCCGGCTCTATAAGAACTGCAAGTGCATGTTTTTATTTTCCCATGAAGGGAAGACAAGGACGAAGGAGAAGTATCGGGTGGTGTACACGGACCACCAGCGGCTCGAGCTGGAAAAGGAGTTCCACTTCAACAGATACATCACCATCAGGAGGAAAGCCGAGCTGGCCGTCAACCTGGGCCTGTCCGAGAGACAGGTGGAACGCGCAACACAAACAAGAAACAAACCTTGCATGTCCTTGTTGAGTCATGATGTCTAATTTCGTGAGCACCGCATCTTTCTCTCTGCATTCAAGACATATTGTGGTGCACCTATGCTCAGCAAAATCAATTAGTTTGTGGGAGATCATTTTTTTTACGTTGGTAAATGATTAAAAAATAATATAACTGATGAGGAAAAAAATAACACATGTGGAAAAATAATAACACAAACTATCTAGCTATCCCTCTCTCTCTCTCTCTCAATATTTATATACATATATATATAATAATACATTTGATTTATAAGCGCCTTTCAAGACACCCAAGGACACTTTACAATCAGGAACAAAAACATATATATATATATATATACACACAGTAATAATAAACAGGAACTCCAGCAGAATAAATACAAACTAAATAAGATCAAATTACATTTTAAAAAATTAAATACCATAAAAAATACAAGATAAAAAATATGGTAAACAAATACAAGACAATTAATTAAAATAACATTTAAAACATTAAAATATAAACACAACAATAAATTACAACAAAATTAACAATTAAAAATACTTAAACATTTATACAAAAATAAATGAAATAAGTAAAATTTAAAAAAGAAAAAAAATTGAAAAATATAGAAAAGAGTCGATAATTAAAATAAAAATAAAATAACTATAACAAGTCACAACTTAAAAGATAAAATAAAATAAAAACTCACAATATTATAAGATAAGAAAAAATAAAATACGTGTGTGTGTTTCTTGTTGGCAGGTGAAGATTTGGTTTCAGAACCGGCGCGCCAAAGAACGCAAGCTGATCAAGAAGAAGATGGGCCAGTCGGATGGCAGCGGGGGCTCCGTGCACAGTGACCCGGGTTCTGTCAGCCCTCTGCCGGTTCCGGGCTCGCTCAGTCCCACGGACATCCACGGCGCCCTGTACCCTGCCCCCCACCCTCACCCTCATGCTCATTCTCATCCTCATCCTCATCCTCATCCTCATCCTCATCCTCATCCTCATCCTCATCCTCACCCGCATCCCCACCCCCACCCTCAGCCCCCTCCAGCACAGGCCATGAGCACGTTGCCGCCGATCAGGAATATACAGCAAGTGACTGTCAGCCAGTGACGTGGCACCAAACACACGGAACCAAATGGAGCACTCCGACACACTGCAGCAGGACACTTCACACAATATGCTTGGCTTTTTTTTTTTTAATACAATAGTTCCATTACCTCAGGAGGAGGAGGAGGAGGCGGGGGAAAGGGGGTTCCAACTTCCAAAGCTTGACTTTGTTTGTGAATTTTAATGAGATATAAATGTTTTTGGGCTGTAATGTCTTTGTTTGTGAAATATGAAAACTCAGGGAATAATCAATCATGTTAAATTTTCCAATGTAAAAAAAAAATATATGTGGATGAGAATAGTATAGAATGGTGTTCTCTGGCAATGTTAACAATGTACATAAAATACTTTTTTGCATAATTTGCTGAGTTGATCTATTACTAGAAATAACTTCATACACTGTGATCACTTCATACAATGTGGTAAATTGCTACAAAATGTTTTAATTATATGTGTGTGTGTGTGTGTGTGTGTGTGTGTGTATATGTATATATATATATATATATATATATATATATATATATATATATATATATATATATATACATATACATATATATATCCATCCATCCATCCATTTTCCGAACCGCTTCATCCTCACTAGGGTCGCGGGGGTGCTGGAGCCTATCCCAGCAGTCTTCGGGCAGTAGGCGGGGGACACCCTGAATTGGTTGCCAGCCAATCGCAGGGCACACAGAGACGAACAAACCATCCACGCTCACACTCATACCTAGGGACAATTTAGAGTGCCCAACGAGCCTGCCATGCATGTTTTTGGAATGTGGGAGGAAACCGGAGCACCCGGAGAAAACCCACGCAAGCCCGGGGAGAACATGCAAACTCCACACAGGGAGGCCGGAGCTGGGATCGAACCCGGTACCTCTGCACTGTGAAGCCGACGTGCTAACCACTGGGCTACCGGGCCGCCTGATTCAATATATATATATATATATATATATATATATATATATATATATATATATATATATAGAATCATATATATAGAATCATATATATATATATATATAGTTGTTTTTTTAATGAAACATTTGGTCCTCAGTAATGTTTCTCAGTGGGTAACATTTACTTCTTGGGGTTATTTTCAGTGAAATTTGTGATGTTAAATATGGGTGCACCTAACAAATTAGGCGCTGTTATGTCAATTGAATCCTGCACCTTGCAAGCCCCATGTAATAAATATGTTCAAAATAATATTCATCATTGTAAATGGAGTGTCTGGGTCACAGGGTCAAAGCACTTGGGATTATTTATGAGAACCCCGGTCTTTTCACTCAAGTATGGCCAGTAGTTCGAGAAAAAAGATGTGTAAAACATTTCTAAATTCATTAATAACAGCAAATGTCATTGATAGGCGTACATCTGCTGATATGACATAGAATTGGCATTATAATTAATATATGGACAATTTGTATGTATGATATAGCATTTTAAAAATTATAATTCAGTCGATCGCCTGGTTTACTGTAAAACCAATCCTGCTGTCATTTAATGAACACATTTCATTATTGGAATGGTAAATGTTAACGCCTCTCTCCTGCGTGCTCGCTCTCGTGCGCCTACGTCCAGGCGTGCGCGCGCGGCTCCGCGAGTGACGTCACGTCTCGCTGCCACAACATGGCGGACTTTGATACCATTTACGAGTTAGAAGACGACGACGAAGACGAACGTGTCGTCATTGAGGAGTGCTTATCCAGATACTGCCCGGATCCCGTCGTGATGCGCGGCGCCGGACACATCACAGTGTAAATGTTTTCCTTTCTTGTGCATGTTTCGTCACGGTGTCGTGTTTTGTTGCGGTCACTTTTGCATCTCGTAGCTTGTGCAGCTGCTAGGTAGCCGAGTAGCTCACTTGGTAAACAAGAATTGTCCCTCGGGGTGTTGTTAAGACATGAAACGAGCGTCTCCAGCACCTGGCGTCACCATGGCAACCGATAACTTGACGCTGTTCTACGGCGTAGTCTAGCCGACCGAGGACGTTGTAGACAGTGGGTGACGTGATGTGACGTTGGCAAACGAGCTCACTGACAGTCACGTCAGTCGCACGTTTAACTTGGACTTCAAGTTGATGTTATTTCAGTCGTGTCCAAGCGTGATTGATGTCAGTGTTTACATTGAGGACGTCGCTCTTCGCTAAAACTGGCGTCACACTGTGGAGCTTCGTCGTTTTGTGTGACGTCATCTGTTACTATGCTAACTGCCTTCGCTGTCGAAGCCTATCAAAGGTATAAAAAACGATTTTGTATTGTGTATCTTTTTACTGATTATATTTAAATTTGTTTTGGATATTTTCAAAAAAATCTGGCATGGAATTATTTCCATCATACAATTTGTTTCCAATGTAATTATATACATTTTAAAATCTTATTACTAAGAAATGTATCTTGCATAAAAATGGAATTCTAAGTTTCGTTATGAATTTTATACGGTACTTATTCTTTAATGGGATTTATATTGCATTTTTATTAATTGATTGATTTATTTTTACGAAATATTAGTATTCAAATATTTTGGAATATGCATTTGTCTTGTTTTAAATAGCATTCTTTAATTGTATAAATGTATTCTGTATCATGACATTATTTAAGTTATCTTAATAGTTGCATTTTTATTTAATAATATTAAATTTAATAATATTGTATAAAATAATATTAACATACTTTAGTGTAATGTGTATTTTTTAATGTCATTATTTCATTTATTTTGTAGGATTTTGTTTGCATTTGATGTATTTAAATGTTTATTTCTGAAATAGCATTTTAATTTTTCATGTCACATTAGTGACATGATTGCACTTTTTATTTTTTTTGACTATTTTCATAGAATATTATTCTTAAACAGTATTTGTAATTGGAGGCCATTTTTCACTCTTGAATATATTGACCCATTTGTACAGTATAAAGCATTTTAATTTATTATCTTAGGTATGCCAAAAAGAAGACGCTGTTGATTATACTTTGATAATGTCCATTATCCCCGTGTTTGTGTGTGTGCAGGTTCGGGCTGAGCAACAGATTCGATAGCGAGTTCCCGTCCATTCTCACGGGAAAGGTACATGTGCACGTTTGGACTTTTCTTGCACTTTCCACTCACTTCCAGTTGAACAATTAAAAGGCCCAGCGCTTCTTTTGTCTTCCCCATTCAAACGTCCTTGCCAGCGGATTGGTCGCATCCACGCTGGCCCCGTCAATGAGTAAGCCGCCGCCAGGGGGGGCCAGGCCAGTCGCGTCCGCGGGTCCGACTCCAGGTGACGAAATAATGTGAGGGCGAGAAGAAAAGGGTCCGTTTCCTGGGTCAGACGCAGGAGCACAAAAAGGCTGCAGGGCCGCGTGCGGGGCTGAGGGAAGTGCGGGGCAATAAAGCGCACCTCCGGCATTGTGAGACCGGCCGACATGTGATGGAGGAGCTCACAATTATGATGATTGAAGGGTGCGCATCAGGCCCTGCTGGGCTTTATTCCCAGCTCTTTGCTTGTTTGCAAAGAGACCTTTGCATCCTGTCATAAAAGATTACGACCCCCTTTTATGGCGTACAGACTTGGGGCCAGGAATGAGCAATCCATTCAGCTCGGCTCTGACCAAACCGCCTGCCCGCCTGCCACAGCCACAGGCCGCGCTTCTGCTGCTTATCTTGTCCTTTGAGGCCTTTGACACGCGCTTGTAAGGCCAGGGACAACATTGCGAGATGGCATCTGTGCAGAAAATGTAACGTTCCAGTGCTGTTGAGATACTGAAAGGGTATTCAGAGAAATCACAGAGCGTGATAGCATCGACGTCCAATATATTGGGCTTGATCATTCGCTATATCGTAGATTTCAAGTGACCATTTAAAAAAAAAAAAAAGATTTTTACAGCACACTTGTTGAGAGCCACCTTACAGCTACGTCCTTTTAGTGCATGGCGAGCAGCACTGAGCTGGACTGTAAGAAATGCAACAGCTTAAAGAGCAAGAAAAGGCAGAGAAAGTCCATCCATTTTCTCAACCGCTTATCCTCACTAGTGTGTTGTTCCCAAAGATCACAGAGAATCTCATTACCCTAAAAGGATCGTCGCCTAGAGTCATATTTAAACCTTTTTGGGGAAAACAAGGAACAAACAAATTCCTCAAACAAGAGTCAAATTGGCCTCGATTAACCTTTGTAGTTTGCCACGACCTGGGTGACTTGAGAATTTACACTGCCGAAGGAAAAATATACAATTTTTAGTGAGGACGTTGGTATTCTTTTGAGCTTGTGACACTAAATTAATTTGAAGCTTTGGAATTTTAGCAGGATTTTTTTTTCTGTTTCACCCATTCAGGATGTTTTGCATTATACGTTAGCATTAAGCTAATAGACCCGTGTAATTTTTTTTTTTACATGATATCATTGGATATTTTGGTGATGTCTCGGTTTTCATTTGTGTCAATTTTACAGTAAAACTCAACTGGGCGCAACAACAGCTTGCTTTTTTTTTTTTTTTTTTTTGAGAACTATCCCAAATCCTTTCATTTTCTGTGATGTTTCAAGTGATGCTATGATGATAGACTCCTTTTTTTTTTACAGCAAGAGTGACAACAGGTGTGGAAAAAATACTGAAAAAATTGTTTTGTAATATGTTTTAATGTGTGGTTGGGGTGAACTATGAAAAAAAGTTTTATATGGGACACTGACACCAGAGTGGACTTTTTTTGTCATTTTGTAAGACGAATTTAGAGTTGCAATAAAACCTCGGGGGATTTATATCATGGGTGCTGGTGGTCTTATTATTTTTCAGCATTTTTTTTGGGGGGGGGCACAAAAATTTCCTTATCTATCAGTATTTAATGAATGATAAATATGATAAATATGGCTGAGCAAGTTTGAAAAATAATTATTGCAATTAAATATCTGGTTATTTTACCATGTATTTTTTTTAACAAACACGATATAGAAGTAATCTTTATTACAACAAGCAATATCAGATTATACATAAATGTTTTGGTCCTGTAGGCTATGCTTTCTTGGAAACTAGACTTAAGTCCAACGTGGAACTTATATCCAGTCAAACCTCGGTTTTCGTCCATAATCCGTTCCAGAAGGCTGTTCGAAAACCGAAATTGTTCAAAAACCGAAACCACGCTCTTTTTAAAATAAAAATGTTTACTGAACACGTTTGCTTACAATGGAAAGCAACACGAGGAAGCGTCACTTCCTCGTGCAAGGAGGGCGAGGGGAGTCAAATGGTGCATTCAAGTGCGCTCAGTTTGTTCGAGAACCGAAATTTGTTCGTCATCCGAGGCATAAAAAACTCGACATTTTGGGTCGAGAACCGAGACGTTCGAAAACCGAGGTTTGACTGTAATTGTAAAATTGCAAGTACAATAATGGACGTCTCGTCTCCTACATGACCCAATTCGGAAGTGGAAGTAAATCTTATTGCTCTCACATTTGTTTGGTCACAGGTGGCGCCGGAGGAGTTCCGCTCCAGTGTAGGTCGCGTCAACGCCTGCCTGAGGAAGAACGTGCCGGTCAACGTCAAGTGGCTGCTGTGCGGGTGTCTCTGTTGCTGCTGCACGGCCGGATGCAGCCTGTGGCCCGTCATATGTCTCAACAAGAGGGTCAGACGAGAGACAAAATACCAGAGTGTCCCCAACAAGGCTTTTCTTTCTGGACTCATTGGTGTTTTCTCCTATCGCAGACAAGAAGGTCCATTCACAAGTTGTTAGAATGGGAGAACAACAGATTGTATCATAAGGTACCTAACTTCCCTGTCTGTTTGTCTATCTCACTCTTTGTGTCTGTTGGTCGGTTCTTTGTCTCACTATGTCGGTCTCTTTTTGTCTTTGTTTCTCCGTCTGTCCGTTTCTCTGTGATTGCCTTGCTGTATTTGAGTTTTCCTGTTTATTTGCCCTTTCTCTTTTTTGGCTCTCTGTAATGGTCTGCCTCTTCCTCTGTCTCTCATTTTGTCTGTCACTGTCTGTCTTCACGATCTTTGTTGGTCTCTCGCTTTTAACTGTCTCTTTGTGTGTCTCTCCCCAGTCTATCTCTGTGTCTGTCACTGTTTCTAGCCATGTGAGTGTCTGTCATTCTCTCTGTCTGCCTTTTTCTGTGAATGTTTGTCTTTGTCTCTCGGTTTGTCTGTCTCTCTCGTGGGTTGTCCTTCACTGTGTTCATCTCTCAGTCTTGCTTTCTCTGTTTCTCTCTCCCTCTGTCAATCTCTTTGCCTATTTGGTTGTCTGTCTGTGTCTGTCAGAGTCTGTCTGACAAGCGTTTTTTGTTTTTTTTTTCGTGTGTGCGCGTGTGTGGTCGCGCGCGTGGACATAAAAGAAGCCCTTCAGCATGTCTGGCCACAGTTTGACCTCACACACACGCCAGACAACCCTGCTGTCTGTGCACGTGTTTACTGCGTGTGTTATTGATTTGGTCTTTTCTGTTCAGCTGGGCCTGCACTGGAAGCTGAGCAAAAGAAAATGCGAGAGCAGCAACATGATGGAATATGTAAGTCATAGCACAGCATCTACTGGTCACGTCATGTTCACCAGGCATATGTTCATCCTTTACTCCCAACAGCAGGGATGGCAACACAGATTTTGGTTTTCAGCTGAAATGTTGAGAGGTTTGCAGTGAAATGAAAGTACAATTTAATGCAAAAAAGGACAGAAAAATGAAATTGTGGAATAACATTAATCGGCAAATTTAATATAACTTTAACTCACTTTTTTTCTCCAAAGTTTTCTCACTGTCTTCAGTCACTATTTATATACCAGAGTACACTATTTACACACTATTTTGTGTACCTGTCTATCGGCAAGGGGCATCAGAGGAGCAGATTCGTTGCTTGGTTCAGCCAAAGTACCCCAGTGCGTAACGTCTTTCGTTGTATCCGCTGACGAAGTTTGTTTGGAAAATGCCGATCCCAAAGAATAATTGCTCCGTCGAATGGCGATTTTGTCGGGATGTTTTTTCACTTTTGTTGCATGATCTGTCAGTGCCACGCATCCACGGGAGCCATAGTTAATTAAGTCACTACAATACACACAATAAGCTTTGCCCGCTACGTCTGGTTTCTTCAAAAATTGTCCAAGAGCTTCGTCGAACTTGGAACCAATTTGAACCTTTACAGTGACTTTTCTCTCAAGCCAGTCCCATCGGAATTTATTCTTGACATTTGAGTCAATTTCTAGGATTGAAGACTCCTGATCTTTCGTCAAAAATCTCATAATTCCGCTCAAAAATCCCAGAACAATGAATTTGCAGACGAACAGGCATCAGGTAAAAAAAATATGTTACATGCAATTTGATTGGTCCAATCGCTTGTAGTTAACCAATCGCTGGGTCGTATACAATCGAGCTAAGACTTCCGCAACAAATAATGCTTCCAGTGATCTGATTAGTTGAAGCATTCATACACGTCCAATCGCAGGGCTGTTTACAATCGGAAGATGGAAAGACTGATCGGGAGAGCTCATGAAAACTCGACGATAAGGTACCTGACCCCCCCTAAAATTTTCTCAACGGATTTAGACGATTCACAAAAATGAGCAATTTAAGAAATAAAACGGCGGATTTCCGCGTATCCGCGAAAAATTGCCATCCCTGCAACAGTGAGTCATCTCCATTTAAACCCTGTAGAACCCACGGGGGTCAAATTTGGCCCCTATAAATTCTGCTACTCAAATACTACCCTTAAATCCCAAAGGGTCAAATTTGTCCCAAACCGTAAATTAGGATTAAAGCATTACATTTTTGAAAAAACATATATTTTGGTGTTCAGTGAACATATAGCAGGCATTTAATGTAGAATTCATCATTTTCCAAAGAAGAAAAGGGTTCTGGGGTTCTCCAGGGTTAATCAATTGTAACTGTTTGAAACACTGCGAAATTGGTTAACTATAGAAAAGTCTTTTTAACATAACTGACTACATTTTATAGAGTACCAAGGCTACACAGTGGCATCTTATTAAAACAAGACCATACCGCTTTGTAAAATGACAAACTCATATTTAACACCATTAACAGATTAATTGCCCCCCCCTCTCTGACTTGTAGTATGGGACCCTCTGATCAGTGAGTTTACTTAGCACAGGTCTTTCAGGCAGCAGTCCAGTGCCCAATCTCTTTTACACCATGGATTGCTTTTGTGTAAGGACAGATATTGATGGTCCGTCAAAGCTATGCGGCGCAGCGACACAAGAGTCTTGCCGGCGGCCCTCCTGCAACAAGTTAGTTATAAATGACATGGTAAACTTCGTTTTGCGCAAGCTATACATGGTCAAACTTGGCAACAAAAACATTTACAATATTTTTTTTTAAAAAGTATGGTCAAGACTTTTAAAAATCGGCATCAACAATATATTTAGGCCCACATGAAGCCACCTCTGACTATAAAGTTGCCAATGTATTTGGGTCATCTCCTGTGGTAAACCAGATTCTCTCAGGACATCACGGTGCCACTGACCGAAAGTGCACCAATTACAATCAAGTGTCAACTGTTATGAAATGAAAGTAACATGATTTTCTTGTTTGTGTGTGTACAAAGGTGATTCTTATAGAATTCTTACCCAAGTATCCAATCTTGAGACCAGACTGAAGATGCAATCTGCACCCCCTTTTCTACTTCAGTGCCTTGTCAGAATGAAAATCATCCCCCCCGCCCCACTCCGTGCAGCTGTACACGGAACTCTTGCCACACTGTCACTTTGCTTTTGAGCGCATTTTGCACAGCTAGTGAGACATGCCCCCCCCCCCCAACCCCCTCCATGTTGCACCCCCGTTTCATGATGGGGTAAAAATTCATGAAAGTGCATTTATACCCCCAGCAGAGGACATTATGGCCTTGTTTCTTTTTCAGAGTATAAAATGGAAGGTTAATCCGGTGCCGTGCTGGCTTTTCGCTGTATAAATCCACGTCTTGGCAAGTTTCCTTTTTTCTGTGTAAATAGTTAACTTCATGTCCATTGTTTACATATTAGCCGTTTATTTGTTGTTGTTGCCAATGAATTGCTGTACAATAGTTTTTCCGAGTTTGTGCGGACCTGTTTACCTTGTAAGCCATATACAGCATATGTAGTTCGAGAGAACCTAATGCGTGCCAGTGTTGAAACTGTCATGTTTGCCAAGAAGGAAGATTGGAATCCTTCATGTGTGTCATTATTTGTTTTTGTTGAGTTTGCGGGTGTCAAAAGTCGAGGCACAGGGCCTGAACGGTCACACTAAAGCAAAATTATTATTTTTTTCTAAAATGGATTAGTTGTTTACATCCGAGCAGAAAATCGAATGCAAAATGCTTTTCCTCCCAGCATTTGCTTTCACCCAATTCCTTGGACAATAGTTGCTAAAAATCTAAAGAATTGGTGTAAATACAATAATTTGGTGATGTGATTATATGATTTAAAAAAAATGTTAGAATTGCAAAGATGTGTTTTCATGGTCAGTTACATTTTGGAAATACTCCACATGAGAAGCGTTCCATGGGAAGTAGGGGTCGTTTAAAGGAAATGTGTCATGTTCAAGCCTAAATATTGTTTTTATCCTAAGCAGGTAGTTCTTGCCCGCCTGTGAGGGCATTATAGCACCTTAAAAGCGGAAGTCAAAAACATGTCTTGGCCATAATATAGTTTACGTGGCCCCACTAGTCTAAACACAGTATGCTGGTTAATATTGCTTTCGTGGAATAAGAATTCAAAAGGGTGAAAACTCACCCGTTGTCTCAGGGTGGAGTCATTTTGACCTTATACTGCCCTCTGCTGTCGACTGGAATCGAGGTCACAGTGCCCTTGGGCTCGCATTACGAACATGGAGACTCGCCTGTTTTCTGGGTTGGGCCACATTTGGTTTACTTGTAATTGGGCCACTTTTAAACCGAGGTACTACAGTACTCGCATGTAATCTTGTTTTAGTCAGGTGCTAAAATATAGCCCCCCCCCACATTACATTAAGAGACAACATTCGTTTCTGGTTTAGTCACATAAATTCCTGTAGAAAATTCCCACTGCTGAAAAGGTCCAGAATTTCACAACCCTAGTTTTCATAGTCATATTGGCCGCTTGGAGGAAAACTGACTTCAACTTGGCTCATGATGGAAACCGAGTTTATGGCCTCTGGTTTAGTTTGATCCCAACATGCTGTCATTTAGCCTCTGCTACTTAGAAAAGCAGCAGATGGTAGTTCTTTGTTATTCTCTTCCATGGCGGCATCCATTTATATTAACTCGAGTGCCTCTCCCACAGTTGAACCACATAACCGCAGGCTGAAGTTTTGTCCTGTTACCATTTCTTCTAAATGTTTACCCAGATTATAACCCTCCACTCCCTCCTCCCTTTTTACAAAAAAACAAATAAAACTCATTTGGACTTTTCATGTGTTGTCAATTGTCTCTGCTCTACAAAACACGCCTCGTCCAAATCTTGTTAGGCAAGTCGTGGCGGTAGAATCATTAACTTTAACAAGACGGCGAGCAATTATTTGAACACAAGTGTAAAAGTCAAGTAGCAGTAGTAACAGTATAACCGGTCGATGGACCTCAAAGTAAATCAAGCTCGAGCCACAAGAGTCCCTTTTATGGTGCTTTGTTGAATTGTTTCCACATTGTCTGGCCCACAGCGCAACCCCGCCAACATCAATAAGATAAGAAAGTGCAACATTTACTGTCATCCAAACCCATAACTACATTTATAGGTAATAAACAGTTTCATTATACAACACTTTCTGCTCATTTGGGACCGAACAGGAAACGTTTAACAGTAGGCGTTTCTGTCCACTAGGGGTCAGTCTAAAATATGTTGAACATTTTTGGGGGGGGACTGTTGACCAGCCAGTGCAAAGCCCTTTGGGCATTTTGTCCATGTCTTTAAATCTTTCATACGCCCTGTAACCTGATAACATAAGCTGTCCACTATTGTAACCGCTGTCCCTGGAAGGGTGAAAATCCATTTTAAGACCAATACACTCATCGACTGGCCTAGTTATTCTCGCCAGGCTCTTGAGGTGGAGTCAAAATAATACCAAATTACCTTATTAGAGTTTGTGTAGCATAATTCACTGTTCAAAGTGAGACTGCGGCCTTCGATTCCTAAAAAGGAGACAGACGATCAGTGTTCCCTAAACTTTTATACATGAAATATTTGATAGTTGCATTTGACAAGAGAGCCCACTGATGATGTACCCTCTCCACCCCCCAGCCGTCCCCAAAAGAAACAAGCTGTTGATGATTCATTATATCTGTTCCAGTTTACGCAAAATAAGTCTATTTTGTTCCCTTATTCTACCCAATTTAAACCAAACCACTACCTTGAAACCCAAGTACTGTACATACCGAACCACGATTGTCGCAGTTATGAAACAAGACAGGATGAACATCCCACGCTCTAGTCAATAAACGACAACCAGTTACTGTCGTGCTTTTTATTGTATCCAAAGAGATGACAGTGAAGAGTGGCATGCGCAACTGAAACAAAGCCACTCTCTGAACTGAAAATTCTGACATAACCAAGGAACGGTGGTGGGCTGTTAAGGGGGGCATTTTTTGGAGGGCAAATTTACATCCAAGCGAGCCACCTTTCAATAAGTGACCATATGCAGGTGCATCTCAACTATTTATATGGTAGAAACGTCCCTTTATTTCAGTAGCTGAATTCGGTGAGTCACACTCATTATGCAGATTCATTAAATACAGAGGAACAGAATTTTCAGAATGCCAATTCTTAACTTCTACATTAAAAATGATGCAGAATTTGGGTTCGCAAAACAATAATCTTCAAAATTAAAAAAACAGTTTTCTCCGGTTGCTCCGGTTTCCTCCCACATTCCAAAAACATGCATGGCAGGCTGATTGAAGGCTCCAAATTGTCCCTAGGTGTGAGTGTGGGCGTGGATGGTTGTTCGTCTCTGTGTGCCCTGCGATTGGATGGCAACCGATTCAGGGTGTCCCCCGCCTACTGCCCGAAGACGGCTGGGATAGGCTCCAGCACCCCCCGCGACCCTAGTGAGGATCAAGCGGTTCGGAAAATGGATGGATGGATGGATTAAAAAACAATAAAATCAGGGAAAAAAACCTCTTAGCGTCAAGTGAATCTATATACAGTAACGGCTGTTTCACTTTTTAAAAAAACTAAATAAATGACGTTTTCCACTTGATTGAGATGTAGCCATAAATGTGAATAAATCCAAAGGAATGGACAAAACAGTGTTAAGGCAACAACATCACAATTTTGATGGCATAAAAACACAAACATGTACATGGGAAATGGAGAACTGCATTGTCAGGAACCTTTAAAGTGAAGACCCCCAAAGTGGCTCGAGCATCCCCCACCCCATCTAAAAGAAGCATTCACTGTGATGGCTTTGAAAAAAAAGTGCAGTAAAAGTGGACAAAGGACACTTTGGTCACTACAGTCAGGAGTCGTTTGGATTTGGTCACGAGCAGCCAATGTAAATCCTTCATCGCAACAGTCTGGTGTGTATTTGCGTCTTTCTTCCAATCAAAAAAACAAAAATGAAAAACACAAACACACAATAAAACGTGCTCCAAATAATTCAACGTCCTCCAAGTTTGTGGACATTGTTGCTGATTGCCATCACATTTTCACCCTGGTCAAATGTAAAAGTGTACAAACAGGGTCTGACCCCCCCCCCCCCCCCTTCAAAAGAAAATAATATATATATATATATATATACACTCATTCTTCTACGGCCTGTTACTCACGTAATTAAGTAATGGCCATTTAAAGAGTGAGGACATACAGTATTTCTTTTTACGATACCCTGTATATATGCGAGCGCCGGCCCTTTAACGAAGCACACTGGCACATGTGGGGTTAGGGTCCCCCCCTAACCCCGCAGTTACCTGCGGCTATGTGCACAGGGAGCATCCTAGTATTGAGTCCGCTGGCTAGACCAGACTCCCGGGCCAGCACACCACCGTCAGTGTCACTTTATTTTTCTGCAGCTTGAGCATGGGGATGAGCGACGAGTTGTTCATGCCCACCGTTGTGGCGCCGTTCACTGCCACAATCTCATCGCCGCACCTGGAAGACAAACATTGGGTCAGGCACCAACGATAGGACTGACTAAAGGAGGGATGTCCAAATGTGGTCATGACATATGCTAAAAAAACATTGAAATATACTGTAGATCGGTGAGTTTCAAAGTGTGGTGTGTAAATGATTACTGAATACAACTGAAAAGTATAACATTTAGACTATTAAATACAATTACATATTAGAATAACGCCTGTTAAAAAAAACCCAAATACAATGTATATTTTTAAAAATTTCAAGTACATCACATTTGCATTTAATCTTTACCTGTTTTAAGAAATATTATTGGAAGAAAAGTTTTAAGCGCAATACAATTTTATCTCAATCATGTAATTATTCCCCCCACCCCCTAATATTTGAGCTTCAGTGACCCCATATTGCAGGACGCTCCCGAATCAGACTAGGATGTGACCATTGCAAAAAAAATGAGTTGGCTACTGACCACCCCGCATATTGGGTGGTATACCACAAAGGCTGCTTGTCATATGAACTGTACAATCCTGTATCGCGTTCTGAGGCTCCTGTTGTACCCTTATCACTTTTTTTAATCCATAAAAAGATGGGAGTGTCAGTGAAGACATAGGTTGCTCCAGAAAAGAGGAAATGGGCTTGTATAAATAATAATAATAATACATTTTATTTAGATGCTCTCTCTCATTTAAATGAATGGTATGACGTTTCGCTTGTTGTAAAACACGTTGATTGTATTTCTATCGCTTAACGTTGCATGGTGGGTGGTTGTGTCTTGCTCGCTTACAACCCAGAAATTGCTTTTTCACCTGCGTGAAAGCTTCCATGCACTTTGACAGGTCATTATTTGCATTTCAAATTTTGAATCGTCGGAAAACCAGTGACCAGCATGAGCGCAGACCTTTGATGTGGTCCGCAAGGACTGGTACTCTGTTCTAATATTTTAATCAATGACACGACAATTTATTGTTTTTTTTTGCGCATTAGTGACTGAATGTGATTTTTGCGGTGGTGGAAGGTTGATTTTGGCGGGGAAAGATGATGGCAATATGATGTGTATATTGTGCAATACTTGAAAAATGCGGTGTATGGCAAGTTGAAAAACATGGCTTTTTTTTTTACGTCTTGAAAAGTAGTTATTTTGGTGACGTGAGGATTTTACCGGCCAGCGATGTAAAATGTAATTTATTTGACAAAGTTGGTTAACTTGAAGTGGATTTGATTTGCTGGTGTAATGCCGATGAAGGTTAAGAGCCCTTGCTCTAACGTACTTGAGGCGTCCATCAAAGTGAGCAGGTGTGCCGGGCACGATGGTCTTGATGAAGAAGGGCTCCTGGCCGCGACTCTCCTCGTAGCCTCCAACGATGCTGAAGCCCCAGCTCTCATTGTTGCTCTTTTGCAGGACGATGTCGCGGCACCAGTGCATGTGGCTTGAAATGACAACGTTAACGTTAGTGGAAAAAGTACGCTCCACAGGTCTCACAGTGTAGAATTGGAACCAGAAGAAAAAAATAAATAAACACCTCTCAAGTTACACAACAGTTAAATAAATGTGTATAATGTGTCTTGGCAACCAATTCAGGGTGTCCCCCGCCTACTGCCCGAAGACAGCTGGGATAGGCTCCAGCACCCCCCGCGACCCTAGTGAGGATAAGGCGGTTCGGAAAATGGATGGATGGATGGATGTGTCTTGGCTCTCGATAACGGTTAGAAAACACAATTTGCATTCTTGAACAAACCTATATGTTTAAATTGCAGTCCCATTGGCAAAATGTATTTGAGATCAACAGTTATCAGAATCCATGAGTTTTTTTTTTGTTTTTCTCAGCATATCGCCATTATGCCGCTTGGAGGCAAAAAATAGGAAAAGGGTCACTTGAACCATGCAGTGCAAAATCCAGCCTAAATGGAGGAAAAGTTGTACCTCGGTAAGCCCAACCATCGTGTCCACAGCGGCGTCCAGTTGAAGGCTTCTTCCCGTGCGTCCTCCACGCCATCCGAACCGTTCCCGCCGCCAGCCTCGGTGTCCTCCTGTGACTCTTCCGACATGGTCTGGATGACACGGAGCGCCACGTGGGACTGAGCGGCCTGTGCCTTCAGCGTGGAAACGGCTTCGCTGTACGTCAGTTGCGTCAAGTCCACGCCGTTGATGCTCAGCAGAACGTCACCTGAGGATGCAGAGGGAATTCAGAACAGTCGGTGAGCGGAGGAAGACGTTTGCCGGGAGGTCGGGACCAAGCCCCACTGCAAATAATGAAAACTCATGAGTAATTCTGCGGATAGTTTCCACAGGAAAAAAAAGATTTATAAATAGTGAATTGCTAACAAGCAGGGTTCCACTGGAACGCAAAGATTCTTCCGTATACCTCGTTTGATGGTGCCGTCTCGATGCAGGCATCCGACGGGCTGCACGCTGGTAATGTAGACCGGCAGGCGGCTGCGGCAGTCTCGTCCGCCAGCAATGGTGATTCCCAAGGAAATGCGAGGCTCCTTCTTCAGGCTCACGGTCTTCTCCTGGCTGGAAAACCCACCAGGAGGGTCCTGTATGATTGCGCAACCACATTCAGTGCACACGTTTCATTTTCGTGCTGATTTAAATAAAATGTCAATAGAGATGTAACCGCTCTCTCCAGGATCAAAATACCGTCTAGAAAAAAATTTTTCCTTCAGTGAACATCTTTCACAACTACTACTCACTGATGTGGGGTACACACACACTAATTGGTCAGGCCAAATTTGAGCATTTTGCCTCTGACAAAAGATTATGTCAACCTTTTGAGCGTTGCACATATTTGACATGATGAAACAACAGTGGAGATATGATAGTGAAGTGGTGTCATCCTGAGTGCACTACACATATTTAGAGAAGTCAGCACACATCTGCCATTTTTTTGTTACGGTTCAAATTGAGACCGATCTTTCGCACAAGTACAGTATGTAGACACTTGGCTCTTAGTTTTTCTCATGCATTGAGTTTTTCTTTAACACCTCCGTTTTCTAACGACACTGGTCACAACATTGTCTTGAATAATTCTCTGGGAAGACATGGACGAAAAGTCAATCAGTCAGTCTTGTGCTCATGTAAGATTTTTTTTCTGCAAAATCAGAATTATTTGGTTACAAAAGTAAAAATACGGAAAATCAATGAAAATTGTCCGACACGTCAGTCGGAAAAAAAAAAGCCCATGACTAGTTTAAGGAGTGACTTTCGATTGTTTCCGATACAGGGCCGCAATTGCAGTTAAAAAAATATATATATATATCACCGCATGAGCGATTTTGAAGCAAGAGGTGGCCTAAAATGAGGCCGAGGTAGCTGCAACGCCACCTGTGTATTCCGCTCAAAACAAACAATGACATTTTTACTTTAGTTAACGCTCAAAGGAGTGGATTGATTAAGATCTGTGGATCGCTCCTGCCATTTCAGCTAACATTCATGAATGGGACATTGCTGTCAATAACGGCCTTCGTTAAAAAGCCTCGGGCAGTAACAAATGTGGAACACGCGAAATGGAGGCGACGTGCGAGCTCCCACACTGGTGTCTCGTAATGGAGAAGATGTGTGGAAAGTGACAGCTCCCGGCAGCCCTCCTGGCTACGCTCTGGAGACTGTAAACCGTCGGAAGGGAAGCTCGGGGGAGGTGGCGAGGCCTCTTCCTCCACCCGGCGGGGGGTCCTTCCCTCCCAGCAAGACGAAAAGGCTCCACTCTGCAGGCGAAAGCTAACTGTTACCCACTTTGATCCTCTGCCACCCAAAGAGAGAAGGGCCCAAAAAACAACAAGGCAGCGGCCCCGCGGTGGCAGACTGAACAGCACCCCGGGCCTTTTGATCAGGACAGAAGGAGGCCCTCCACGGCCGCTTTCATCTCCGCGATGCGACGACGCAGGTGTCTGCTCTCAAAAGCTTTGCACCCCCACAGCTGGGGGGCTGCTATTCTTCCTGCTCGCGCTGTATGGAACAACAATTACACTGTGTAAACACTAACAATGTCCTGTTTTGGATACCACCACGAGGTGCAGTGTTTGCGTCACAGGAAGCTGGACATACACACTGCAGTGTAAGTCAAGAGTGGGATGATCGGGAAGACATTTCAAGTTGTGGGGCAATGAGGCGTCACAAGGCTGCTAGATTGAAGGCAAAGATACAGCGACATTTAAACAAACCTTTCCCTCTCACTGCTGTTTGATGGACTTGCACTGCACAGATTTTGTGGTATGAGATCTTTTGTTGGGAGCGCAAAGATTTTTTTAAAAAATGCACAAAATGATGACTACCTCGTGTCTGCTCAAACAATATAAATAAACACAGGGCCCGACAGGAAGCTTCCTTTTTGGGTGTGGGCATGTCAGAATCAGTACTGGCCCTGTATATTTGTGATATAATATGGTACTGTAAATTGAAATGATTATTTCATGTTCAGCATCTTTATATTGTATTATTTAAGCCATTTGGAAAATATTACTTCTGTCTTTTTGTATGTTGTTTTTTTTCCAGTATAAAATCTAACATTATATTTAATATTATTAATTTAATATTTGAAATCTTCTGGGCTTCGAGCCCTTCCTTATAGAAAGTGAACAAGAAGTGCAAAAATAAAAAAGAAGCATGGTAAAAATTGATCATTTTCAGTGGGTAAAATTCCAAATACTGAGTATTTATTAAAAAAGAAAAAAAAGAAAAGAATTTACTTCAGAAAATTTCTACTGGCCCAGTCGAACCAGCGTCAGTTAATGTCACGACAGTCACGTAGTGGCCTCAGACCACTGGGCCGCCCATAATGTAGACCCATGAAACATTAAAATACACCCATTGAAAATCTAAACTACAGCGAAAACATACAATCAAGGGGTGTCGGAGTTGGATAAGGAAAATAATTTTGGATGGCGGCCACTCGACTTGGACTTGCACAGGAAACCCAGCCTTTGATGACCCTTTCCAGCACCACAGTTTCACTTCACCTTGATTCAACTACTAGTCTCGGTTGATGGTAAACTAAATCATATAAACCTGTTAAATTTTTCCAATCAAAAATCCTCCTGTGTGGTCAAAACTGAGTTCAGCCCAGCTACGTTCACATTTTAAAAATCCTTCAGTGTGTACAGTATAACGTGTACCCCACGTTATACACACTGTACATGTTTAACATTGTGCAATGTGAGGGTTCGGAATTCAAGATGACTCAGGTGAGGTGCAGAAATACGTTGCGCCGTACCTTCATGTATGTGGAGCGCCGCCTGAAGTACTGCGGCTCAGGCACCCTCCTGGCCACTCGGCCTTGTGGTCCGCCTTCGTCTTGATTCTCTGCCAGCCTGAAGACGACAAAGTTGACGCGCACCTCACTGGCCTGCAAAACAAAACGCTGTTTCACTCACTGGTAGAGTAACCGGATGTTTTCTCGTACATCATGTACAGTCAAACCTCGGTTTTCGTACTTAATCCGTTCCAAAAGAATGTTCGAAAACAGAATTGTTCTAAAACCGAAACCATGTTTCCAATTGGAATCAATGTAAACATTTTTAATCTGTTCAAAGTCAAGAAAATAACTTTTTTAAACCCCTTTTTTTACAATTTCACACCATAAACTGTACACATGTAATAGGAGAGCAGGTAATACGTAAAATACTGTACAAACAAACTGTAATATGTTTTATTTTCACCAATTTTAACATTAACATAAAAATTGAAGGAACATCTCTCCCTCCCCTCTCTATCTGTCGTGGGGCGTGCGCCTATCCCAGCTGTCAGCAGGCAGTAGGCGGGGCATTTCGGCATCCCGAACTCCTTCGCCAACACAGACACACGCACACCTGACTCATATTTCGTGATCAAATCTTTCTTAAATTCTATAGTTTTGCGCACTATTTTCCTTTTTTCTTCACCAGGTTTACCACTTCCACTTGCTTTCTTTGGTGCCATGATTAGGGGCTGATACACGATGCAAAAATAACAGTCCGATATTACGTAGTTCTCACCAAATACGTCTGCTTTTTAAAAAAAAAATCTTTATTGAACAATACAAACTCGTCTGCTCACAATGGACACTACACGAGGAAGCTGTTTCTGTATGATTATTGCATGATAATGAGACACCGGACACCAGAGTGTTGATTATGTGCCGCTGCATTGAAAACTGCCGGCCGTAAACTAACGCACGCACTTCTCCCGTGCTGCTGGGGCAAACCATTCTGAAAAGAGGGGGGTTTCACTCCCCCTAACAGAAGCGTGTCACCAAAAACGTCTGCTTTTTAAAAAAAATCTATTGAACAATACAAAAACGTCTGCTCACAATGGACGCTACTGTAGCGAGGAAGCAAAGCCGAGAGGAGTGAAGTGACGTATTCAAGTGCGCTCAGTTAGTTCGAGAACCGAAATTTGTTCGTCATCCGAGGCATTAAAAACTCGAAATTTTGTTCGAAAACCGAATTGTACGAGAACCGAGACGTTCGAAAACCGAGGTTTGACTGTATTCGATATTGTCTTTTCGACACTTGCATGTGCCTTGAAGAGGCAATATGATGGGACATCAGCAACTGTGCAAATGCAAGAGCATTGCAATAAGCATACCGAAAAAGAAAAATGAAAAAAATGTTTGCTTATAAAGTTGACAATACAGCGCAGCCATGAACAATGAACTGCAATACAGTAGGGGGAGAAAAAAACTATACCTGGATGATCTGGGCGGCACTCTCGGGTGTACCGTGCCTCAGGTCCTGTCCATTGATGGCCAAAACTTTGTCACTGTTCTTCAGTTTGCCGTCTTTGGCCGCCAACCCTCCCGACAGCAGATCCAGGATGAACACGCCACTCTCGTCCGATTTGCGGATCAGCTTTATGCCGAGCGGTTCCGAGCGCTGACTCTTGGTCAACGTCACCTGCAGTACGGTGCCGGGGTTCTGAGGGGCGGCCGCGTTGCCGTGGGCGGTGCCGGGCAAGACGGGGTGCTGATCGGAGCGCGCCTCCCTGGGTTTGAAACCTTTCTCTTGCATGACGGTGAGCCTGACGAGGGAAGGCTGGCGTAGCACGGCGACGGCTCGAGCGTGAGGGACCGACGCAAGGCTGATGTCATTCACCTGAAAACATCGCAGCACAGACAAGATGAAGGTGTGTGTACATCAGGTGGGAGAGTACAGCACTGTTTGGAACAATTCATCCAGATTTGGCTTGTTTTCCCATTAGAAGGGATGTAGACGGAATGGCAAAAATTGTTGAAGCGGTTTATTTATTTTTGCAAGGAGGAAACTCAAATGTCTTCACCCTGGCCCATATAATAGAATACTTGCATTACTAGTTTGAACTTTAGCCTCCGGAAACTACACCACAACATTTTGTCAATCAGTGACACCAGCCACAAGTTGACCTGAGGTGCTCACGCCTGCTGGTAGTAACCACGCCTTGTTACCATGGAGATCAAACCAGTTTATCTTGAATATCTGCCTTCACATTCGCTGCTGTATCGAGGCATGTTGACAAAACTGAGGGGGAATGTGCGCAAGAGTACCGTGCTCGCATTGCTCGACTCTTAACATATACACATACAGTTAGGATAAATAACGTTTTCTGAATCTGAATCTGAAGTTATCCCGCTACGCTTCAAAGTTTCAGATTAGTTAGACATGGGGGAGGGGAAATCACCGTTGCTTTTTTTCAGCTAAGATATTCAAATGATACAGTCTGGACTTTATTAATAAAAAGCACTTTTGTCTCTAAGGACAAAACTGACCTCTAGACCGCCGACTGATAATGTATCTACATTTTACTTTAGAAATACTTCAGAATCTTTCAAGAGTGACCAACATGGTGGGCAGTGGTGAGCACAATACCCTCACACTTCTGTTCGGTTTGGTTCAAATCCCTTCCTATGTGGATGAATTTTGCACATTGGGAATGTGAATGATTATCAATAATTGCCACACAATTGACTGGTACCCTGCCACGTGTCCGAAGTCATCTGTGATAGACTCCGCCTCATTCATGACCCTAATGAGAACAAGCACGATCAAAAAAATTGATGTATGGATTGATAGAAGGTTGTAATCACTTTAAATGGCCAAGCTACAATTGTAACTTTCCAATACAAAATTTAATGGAGTCCTGATTTGTTTTGCCTCGAAAATATATGGAAATGAGTCGCATGTTCTGATTTTTGAGCTTCAAATTATGTGTGAAATGATGCTTTTCAAGCATAGACCTTTTCACAGTGCTTGTAAACAATAGCACCAGGGGACTCCCAGCTGGCAGAACAAAAGTGACTACTACTGACCTGAATGGAAAAAAAATGACAAAAACCGTGCTGTGCCTTGAATAAATGACATGGGAGCATTTGTGTACCAGTGGTGCTACCAGAGAAAAAAAATATCAGTCTTTTGACGCCCAAGAATACACGTGCCGCAACGGTGAAAAAGTCTCCACACGCTCTCACCTCCAAGATGTGATCTCCGGGCGCCAGTCGCCCATCGCGAGCAGCTTGCGAGTCGCGTACGATCTCCTGGATGACGATGTTGCCCAGGGGCGTGTCTTTGCCCCCGACGATGCGAAGGCCGAGCTCTTCACCCGCTTCCTCTCTGAAGAGCTCCACCACATTGGACTCGGACACCAGGCTGGAGCGCAGCGGCGTGTTGTCTGGCAATGAGAAGGACGAGAACCGTCATGAAATACCTTTCCTCCATTTTAAATATCATTTCATATCTGAAATGATTATTGATAAAAGATGAACTGTTGTACTATGACTTCACAATTATGTTACTAGCCATCATTACATAACAGCAGCAGATCTTTAGCTGCACGTTGTTACAAATTACCCTTAATAAAGGGGTAAGTTATGTGTTGGCTACGTGCGTGCTATTATCCTGTCAAAATGATATCATATGCTAGACACTGGAAATGATGAGAAAGAGTCTGACACTTTGCAAATGTTCCATGGAACAACTCCAAGGCCATATTGAGTTTTGAGTTTTTCAACATACAGGTGAATATCAGAGTATTGACAAAAGTCAATGTCTTTCACTTGTGAAACACAAAATGTTATATAGCTAAAAAAAAAAAAAACACGAGGAAAATACTTTTCAGAGGGCCAAAAATTGTTTGTTTCCTCTGCAATATTCCTATTTCTTGACATGATGAACTTTGGGTTTTCATGAGCTGAAGGGTATCATCGTTAAAATTACTTTGGAAAAAAAAATCATGATCTATTTTGGTCTTTGAAGTGAATTTGTTTTGAGTTTACCTCTTTGAATTTCATTTGAAAGTCTTCCGCAGTATTCAAATGTATTGAGATGCAACCCAAGGTAACTTCCGCATTCATTTCTCAGTAAAAGTAAGAACAAATATCGATTATGAAAGTGTACTCAAGATTGTCTAATCTGTTAGGGTGTATCCATTTATGTTGAGCACTGTACTGTAGATTGCGTCTTATCCTTGATCGGAATGTAAAAAAGGCATATATCATTGATAAGGACGGGGGGGAAAATCCAATCACCCTATGTTTCTACTGACGCCTGTATTGAAATAGAAGTGAAAGACCTTTGCTTGTAAATCTGTGACATAACACTGTGTCAACAGCGAGAAAGACACACGTGATGTTCAATTTTGTGGCGTAGAGATAGCTAAAACAAACAGGACAGTGAGAAGGACTTCCACGTGTAGTCACACAGATCATATTGAACCAATACACACTGCTTTACAAGTTACTAGTCGTGACAATTTCTAAGAAAAAAATGACAGTTTGTGTGTTGGGGCTAGCTATGTTTTTTATTTTTAGTTACATTTTTTTTAATGGGTTTTAAAACAGTTTGAAGTTGAATTCAGTGTTGCAAGCCTTTGGTGTAGCACCACGTTGTGCCACAACATGCCAGGCAGCAGTGAGCACTACCGGATGTATGCCGTGTCAGAAAGAGCAAGAAGAGGCAGTTAAACGCCAATAAGTCATCACTAGAGTAGAGAAAATATATGATCGTGAGTATTGTTGTGTACTTTGCATGTGTTGCTCCTCCATGTGTCTATGGCATCTATACATATATCTGTTAGCCTGTCTATGGTGTTTTGCTGCCGTCAAGCGAGCTGACATTTGTTAAACACAACTAAAATGTTGGTTTAAGATTTTGGTGTTTGAATA
The DNA here is from genome assembly GCA_018466805.1 of Hippocampus abdominalis. NCBI lineage: Eukaryota > Metazoa > Chordata > Actinopteri > Syngnathiformes > Syngnathidae > Hippocampus > Hippocampus abdominalis. The sequence goes on along the minus strand of CM031695.1, from coordinate 17,936,221 downwards.
CACCAAGTTTCATTCCCTTTCATTGTATGTGAATTCGCTTTTAAAATTCCAGTTTGAATGTTTACAATTCCTGTCACATCTAAGCTAGTTACTGTTAGCTATGTTGTCTCACATTGTTAGCATTAAAGTAGCAGCCTTTTGTTTTGTGGTTTGGTTGGATATTTTGGTGTGTATGTCTGTATGGCAGTATGTTTGATTATCATGTTGCGTTAGTTTAGCATTACATTTCAACTAAGAGTGACAAACATCCTGAAGCACGCACACCAGGCGTCTTATTTGGAGAGCCGTGTGAGTTATAGTTTTCTTCATCTCCTCAAAGTGATGATATACCATAGCCTCTCATTTCTTGACAGCGAGGGAGTGGAAACAGACACTCAGGAATACTTTAAAGAGACTGAATAATTTGAATTGTGTTTAAAGCATAGGGGAGGGTTCAAACTAAACAAATTAGCTATATTGCAGTTTCTGTGGATCACTCTATTTTAAGAGTGAACTAAATGTAGTTCCAGACAGACTTGCTAGAAGCTGGTAGTACTTTTCCAATCAAAATGTGTGTGGTGTAAACAGCTGGAATCTGCTGCATGTTCCTGCAGCTAGGCTAATGATTCACCCATGGCAGACTTAGGACTCAACCATCAGCAATTCTTCTGCATCTACAATCACTCCCCGCAGACGGGGGATGGGCACACCGGTGAGATCATTTCTTTTCATCTCAGCCAAATATGAGCCACTCATCATGAGGGCGCGACTGACGCACTCGGAGCTTCTTGATGACAAATGACTCCATACCGTCCTCGCTTTCTTCATAGGCGGGGTTAATTAGTCCGGGATCGGGCAGGTCTCTTGTGGCGCTGCGCGGCGGAGTTCCCAAATGTTTAGCGTCAGCAGACAGCTCGCCATCGCCTTTGCGCCCCTTCAGTTCGTTCCACGGGGGCCTCTTCCTTTTCTCCGCTTCCTCCCGGAGTCGCCTGAAAGCGGAACATCTGGACAAAAACAGAATACCATTAGGGAGACGTGATGACGGATCATCGGCTTTTAAAGAAACATGCGGAAACAGCAGTTTCCGCATGAGGTGCAATGAGAGGGGTGGACATCATAACGGGGCGGAAAACATGACACTTGTGCCTAAAACTGCAAAGTACTGTACGTGTGACAAGTTCATTTGAGTGCATTACAAGCTGGGCGTCTGCTCAAGCATGGAAAACGGTTCGATGGCTTTGATATCCACCATATTTATTTGTCCTCACTGTTAAGACAATTCAGCACACGAGTAGAATGACTGTCCGAAAAGTATTTTTTCCCCCCCCACTCCGACTACTATTATTGGCCCACTATTATGCAATTTAACCTTACTAGTGAACTACTGTGCCCAACAAGTAGACATGTCACCCACTAGGAGCCTCTTTATCAAGGCTATCCCAAAAATGCTCCAACGGCTATCCATAAAGCTATTTGGAGTATTTATTCAATATCCTTGATATCAAGCTGAAGGTTCGTGTACTTAATAGGACAACTACCAGCTACTAATGTGGCAATACCTCTACTAGCAATACTAGTACAATACAGATGTCGACACTGTAGTGAAGTTTTGCTCCGCTGGTAGCATGTAGATGTCCTACCAAGTTGTCCAACTAGTGGGCTGGATTCTCTTACTAGTTAGGACAATAAGTATATTTGTTCTAAAGCTGGATATCAAGGTTATCGAATAAATGCTATGACGACAACGAGTGCATTGAAAACCATTTACTGAATATCCTTGGTAAGGAGGCTACCAGTGTGTGACACATCCCTACGAGTTAGTATTGCTACGAGTGCAGCACAGTAGACGGTAGCCTTTATTGTGTAGTAGTAGGCCAAAAGGCACACTAGTATTTGAAAAATAAATTACGAGTAAAACAGTTGTTGTATGGGTACACGGACCTGAAGTTGGTTATCAAGGATATGGAAAAAAATACTCAAAACTCATTGCAAACGCTGCTTGTTCCTCCCGGCCAAAGTTCGACCCCTTTCGTTGTTTGCGCAGAGCGGCCGCTGCCTGCCGACCACAACAGGCTGCGTCATCACGGCCGACCTCGGATAGGAGAAGCAGCTCGCTGACCATGTGGATAACTCGGCGACTGATTTACAGCCCGCCTCAAACTCTGTAACCTCAGCTTTTGCATGTCTGAAGGGAAGTGCGTTACACAATCAAATATATGATGGCAGTTCAGGCCAGTGACATATTTTTAAACTGTACATGCATGACTCTTCTGTTAATGATTTTCCAGTATTCTATGAAGTGGAGCAGAACGGGAGACTTTTTATAACGCACACCGGGGACTTACATAATCTATGGCTGTGTTGGGAATTACTCCCTAGCTATACAGCGCTCTATTTAGTGGGTTCGCCATTTTGCAGAAATGCAGGTACCTAATGATGTGACCAGTGAATTTAATGTAAAATGTATGAATTACAAAAGAGTTTGAAGGCTTTTTAGCAGCTGATGAGCGATCAATACCACTCTCGTCCATGCCCATTAAGCATCACACTACAGCCATCAACCAGTTAGCTTAGCATTAAAGCGCAATCGGGCTGAAGCTAAAATCTGTCCGTTGGATTTTTTTGAATAACTGTAGAGACCGCAAAGTTGCCAGGCAACCAGCAGAAAGAGCCAAGGGAGTTACTGTAGCCCAGCTGAGAAGCCGTGTGGCTTCTAACTATCCTAGGATTAAGCGCATGCATTTAAATGTTTGACTTGAGTGCACCTTAGACATGCTGTCATAGAAAGATTAGCTCAGGTGTTAGCCTTTATGCTAAACTAAGGAGTTGCAGGCTGCGGCTGCATATTAAATTGACAAATTTTCTCGCTGAGACATCGACAAGGGGGAGTGTTTTTTTCCACAAGCATCACGTTCTCTGTTACACTTTAAATTATTTGGTTTCTGTTTGGCATTCTAAGTTTATTTACTTGATTCATTGTGTACTTTTTGACGCCGCAGGACACGTCTGTTTAAGTGAACTGTTTACCAATGCTTTCACTGGGTTCCGTGTAAAATGCAAAGGCAGAACTTCTCGGTGTATATTGTGACGGACGGGTGTTTTAACTTGGATATGCATGTTTCCAAAATTTCTGCATTCTAGGAGTCACACTGTTTATTATTTTTCTACAGACAAAGAAATTGCCTGCAAAGTCCCCAATTTTTTGTAAATGTAAACATATCCTGGTAAAAGTGTGCTGTCACAGAACTCTGCACCCTGTATTGTGCTTTGAGGCTCCACATACAGTAATGTTGTACCGTATTACTTTTATTGAACCACAAAAACATGGTGCAATTGTCAATCGATATTCATTTCAGCGGTCACACAAAAAAATCTTTTGGCCATTTTGGTTTGAAGCAACCACTTGGGGCAAACACCAGGGCGCACTGACAAACTCCTGTTATAAACTCCTAATAAATTCACCCCAAAAAATTCCTTCATCGTTATTTGGTGACTTATCAAACAAGGCTGATGAGTGGTACCTGTTGTGCAGATGAGGCTGAAGTTCACAGCGCTGCATCTGCTGCTGGCACTCTGCATAGTAAGGACACATCACAGCCAGCTTGTCGAGCAGGTTCCTGACCAACAGGGTGGAGGGCCGACACTGGTGCAGCTGCAGCCTCTGGCGGTCCACGGGGCAAAAGTCCTTCTCTTTCAAGAAGCTGCCCAGACAGTCAAAGCAGTAAGTGTGTCCGCAGGGGGTGTCCATGGGCCTGATGAGGGGCTGCAGACAAATGTGGCACACAAGCTCGTCGTCCACATCATCGAGATACTCGTACAGGTGGCTTTCCTGGCCCTCGTGCTGCTGTCCGCACTCCTTGCAGACCCTTGCCCAGGACACGCACGCAGTCTTTGTTTCTGTTGTGGTCATTGTCTCTCTTCAGTCCGGAAAAGTGGTGTGTTCAAATAAAGGCAAATCCGTTCAGGCGGTCAGCGTGCGATAAAGATCCGACCGCGTTACCTCCATGTCTTCATCTTCTGTGGACAGAGGAACACAGTGAGGTGAAATGAGGCGGTTGAAGAGCTACTTGTGCTCAAGGCGGCCACAGGAAATGACAAATCAACCGAGCGATAGCAACATGGCAGCGAACTGCAGCTGCTTCCTTTCAGGGGGCTTCCTAAGGGACAAAAGGAATTTCGGCTCATTTCAGCTAAAACAAAATGCTCTATATTCCACAGAAGATTGCTAATACGAAGGAACAAAGACACGGTGCTATGAGAGTGCGAGATGTTTGAATGAAGTGAGCCGCAGTGGAGGTCCTGTCATTAATGGCCCCTTGAACCCAATCAGCACCAATCTTACTCTTTGTGCACCACTTAATCTCCTTAAATTCTCCCTTCGAAGAATGCTGAATAGGACCACATTCTTGGAACACACATCTGACCTTCTAGAATACATACTGTACTTGGCCTGTCATGGATTTCACTCACGTGTAGTGAGACAACACGCGGTCTACAGTATTGGGGTTTGGGACATACCTCGCAATTGATGAATACAATAACCTGGTTAATCAGATCAATGGTACAATGGAGATTTTTAAGTAATTGTTTATTTTTGTGTGTGTGTTTTTTTTTTTTACAGTACACACACAATTCCGAGTTTTACATTTGCCCGCCTCAGGGTATTACCATGTTGTGCCACGTTGCTTCCTCACCTAGTACCTGTTTGCCATAGGTGACTCAGCCTCAGACAACTTAGCTCTACTGGAATAGATGTAGCATACTTAGGAGAATGAAGAGGACGCCCCTTTCATTGTATTTTTTTTAATCACTTTTTACTATTCAAACGTGAAACTAGGAGTTGTTTGAAGGTTTAGAATGACCATTTTACATCAATGCTATGCTAACTTTTGTCAGCCCATCCATGGTGTTTCCTATTGTATGCTAGCATTAAGCTAGCAGACCTCCGGAGACAAAATTATATTTTAGTTGAACATTATGGGCCTGAAATATCTTTTGTGAATGTGTCACTTTTATAATACGCATTGACAACATCTTGAAGGAAGCCTGGTCTTGAGATAATGGCGCAAGTCATGTTCTACGCTAGTTGCCCACTTCTTAACTGCAAGAGAGTGAGAACAGGTGCACAGGAATAATTTAAGAAGTGTGTTTTAATAGCTTTATGGGCGTTTGAATAAGTTAAAATAGCTGACTTCTGCGACCTATCTAGGGTTTCTTGCACTGTACTTGTCCTCTCATGTAACACACAACGTAGCACGCAGCATTAGACGGACAACAGTACTGGAATTTGAGACACACCTCTCAATTGTTAAAGACATCAATCATTATAGCATTTTGGATCAAGCGCATGCGTCCAACTCTATGGGAAGAGACTTGGATGAATTCACCGTGGATGAACCGGAACAGGGGTTGCAAACTAGACCCTCTTCTCAGGACCAACATCAGTGACCTCAAAAATGTTTGTCAAGATAAGACAAAAATTTCCCACAGAAACACTCCCAACATATTCAAGAGTGTCTTCCAAAACAGTCGAAGCCGTTTTAATATTGTGACTTCTAAATTCACTTTTTGTGGGTATAAAAGACATCTCTCGGAATAGCTCTGTACGTCCATTCCAATAGCGACGAAACAACTTGAATTTGAACACAAGTCAGGTGGCGCTATGGCCTGTCATCAATCTAACAACCACCCAATTTTCGTACGGAGGTCACCGGTTAACAGGTTATGCCAGCTGAATTTGGCCTACCCTGAACTGGCCACCAACCAATCAAAGCTAACCTCACATAATTACAGTAGATGTTTGTATGAAAAACATTTCCTGTCCCAAAATATAAACCAGAATCGGAACAGCATGAACTAAGAGTGCCTTCTTATAACCACCCGACAAACCAAGATAGGGTGGTCTGTAACCTTGAAACCATATAATACAGTATGTTGGGACCATCATAAACCCGAGGACCCTCAATTTGCGTCCACACAGTGCATGTCAATGGAACAACCACGGAAAAGGTTACATAAAAACATTCAGCTACTCATAAATGCTAAATTAGGAGTACAGTACAGGGACTGATAAAGTTGCTGTCGATGGCTTTAGTTCAACATGTAAAATGTTGCTTTGTATTTGTCCAGACTTGCTCACATTGGCAACAAACAACACCCTTGAGTTTTCTCTCTAGGACTACAGTTTTGAAGACAAGTTGCCCCCCCTGTCCCCCCCGTTTAGGGTTATTATCCTCGCATTGTACTCACCAGAGATGATATCTCCAATGCGGAGCGGCGAGCAGTCAAAGTACGCAAACACGAGACTAACCGAGCAGCTGCCTCCCGCCTCAATGAAACCAGAGCCCTGCCTCCCCTGCACACCGTCACGATAATGTCTGGGCGTGCATGTGTGTGTCAGTGTGTGTTGGTGTATGTGTGTGCAACTAAGTGTGGAAGAATACTTGTGTGCTGTACAGCCGTGAGGAATGCAGTGGTGATTTGGTGTAACTAGGCAGAGTGGAGCTATGGCCGAGAGCAAAGTGTTCCTCTTGTCAGTGGCCGTAAAGTGTGTGTGTGTGTGTGTGGTGTGTAGGTCTGCTGATGTTGCACTTCCTCAGGTGAAGTATACTGAATGACTGATTGCATACAAACAGCTGATTCGTCGCATACTGTGGCTTTGTTTTTTTTTTTTTTTTTTCTCACTTGGTACAATTGATATCTGGTCTTGCAATGGATACTGTTCATGGATCCTGTGACACACACACACGCTCAAACTCACCCAGGCTGTGATCCTTATACGAGGGGGTGGAAAAGTGGGTACAGTGAACCCCTGTTTATCAACGGGGATACGTTCCACACTCACGCCGCGATAGGGGAAAATCTGCGAGAGAGAGAACACGTAAACATGTTTCCCCCCCAATACCGTAGATTGACCCCTCCTGCACGCTTGACGGTCCCATGCCTTCAAAATATATTTTTTTCCCCAAAATGATTGATGTGGTTTTTGTTTGACAGCTGGTTTGTCGATTGTATGCAATCGCCGAAAAAAGGCAAGGCTTGTGAAATGATCAGATTTTGGCTTTGCTGTGACGTAAATGTGAGACTTTTTTTCAAGTAACTGCACTGAAAAAAAAGATGTGTTGAATTTACTAAACTTTATTTTGTGCAACCACTTGACAAAATCAAATTGAGTAAATTCAACAAACTTTTTTCGGTGCGCCTACTTGGTGATTGCTACACGCCCACTCAACTCGGGGGTGAAAACGGCTGAACGGGGACAACTAAAAGTTAAAACTTAGCATCGTCTGCTGACCTCAGAGGAGTTGAGGAATAAAGTGTTGTATTTTATTTTGGGAAAGGCCTAAAAATTTTGGAACCAGAATTGCGCTGTGTTCAGTCACATTACGGGTCGGAGAGCTTTTACAACATAAGCTTTCATACACACAAAAAATACTTTTCCAGGTGTCACGAGATGCGCACACATAGGTCGGACGGCCACAGTGCCAGTGGGCGGCCACGAGGGCGCCAAGTGTCACCATGGAGGCTGCCCTGGCCATCTCAGAGTGCACTGTGGCTGGCCAGAATTCTGCCAAAGCACCGCTGACAACAAAGAGACATTGGCGGCCAAGTTAGTGTAAACAGGGTCAGTGAATTATTGCAAAATCTCAATGTTATTGATTACACACCACAATTTGACATTTCAACACAGATTTTACAAAAGATCATGGAAATTGACACACATGATCTGCTTTCGCGGGTCACAAAAAATGACGTGAAGGGCCAGATCTGGCCCTCGGACCAAGTGTTTCAAGGTATTTCTTACCCCTGTTCTCATTCTCTCGCTGTCAAGAAATGGGAGACTATTGTATAACATCACTTTGAGGAAACGAAAAGACGACGACTCTCCCATGGTTCTGAGTAAGTTCAGTTGAAAATAGGAAACTCCATCGAATCGCTGTGTGTATTAGTACACACAAACTAGTTGTATTGGCAGTTACAAGTTTAAGTGACATATTCCCCATGTCACAGAGCCAAGGCAACGACAAGCAGGTGTCACTCTCTGAAGATGATGTCAATAAAGAATTTCAAAAGAAAAAAAAAAAAAAATCAAGCTGAAGGTCCTAGATGCAGTTTATGGATTTAAAGCAAGGAGAGAAAAGTCCCGTAATGCAGGACGATGTACACGACAGATCAAAGGTAAATATTCTTCACTTTCACAACAGTTTGGCTCACAGGTTTCCATTCCCTGGCAGAATGTCAAAAATATTTTGTTTTGTTTTTTCTTTTTTTGGGGGGGTTGGGGGGCGATTACTGAGGATTTAACAGGAAATAGGGCTGTTGACAATTCACTATCAATAGGTATCACAATATACACGTGATCAATATCAATACAAAATGCAGCTGATCAAATTTGATTTGACCGCAATTAAGAGCACCTAAAGAAGAAAGCTAAAGAAGAAAAGCCATGAATGTTGAATTTTCTTCTTTCCTATGGCAAATCTATTCGAAGGAGTGTCGTTGTTGGTAACCGAGCATATATGCTTTTTCGGAAATAGCTCAAAGGAGGACCTTGTGTTTTGGGCTCCTTTGAAATGTCTCAAAAAAGTAAAACGTGAGAGCTGCAATCATGTGATGGTAAAGTGCATGGTGGGGGGAGAACGTTGGTGGTCCAACAGTGTCCTCACAAAGGATTATGATTCTGGGCCTGAGCACTTGCTATGATGTATACCAGTGAGTCACATGTCCCGGCACACCCCTCACAGAACTCAGGTGATGCCAAGCCAGACGAATGACTTCACCCAGCCGTCAAGACAGGCGATGCGTCAAATTTGGGATTACCGGCAAAGGAAATTGCAAACAATGGAAAGTTGATCAAATCAAGGACATCGGCACTTGAGTCATCAGATGAGAAGCTTGAATGTGTCAACTTTGATCAAGGGACATTTCGTTTTTCCTGCCATTCTATTTCAAAGGGAAATTCCACTTTAAATCATGAAAAACCCGCATACGCCCTTCTGTTTGTCCGTTTCTCAGTGCCTAAACACTTCCTTTATGAATGTTTCAACATGGTTAGTCTTTACAGCTGGAATGCAAGAATCACTTGTGTTTACATTCACAAGTCTTCAACTTAGCAAAAACAACAACAACATGACATCCTGGACAACACTTTCATCTTCAGAAGAGCTAAGATAAAGACACAGTTGTTAATCTTTAAAGGCGGCGGGCTATTCATCAACTTCAATAAATTAGAAAAAAAAGGCATAAAGTTGTGCAATTGGATGCACTTCAAAACGCCTCAGATTTCTTGTTGCTTAAGTCACAACAATTCAACAAGCAAAACTTAGTGTTTTACATAAATTTATCACAGATTATTTGAAAGGGCTTTTTTTTTTTTTTTTTACAGTTCACTGGTAAGTCTGAATTTAGTGTCGCGCACCTTCAGTGTTGCAATATGTGTCCCAGGGTAAATGGTTTGGTTGAACATTAAATATATATTTAATAATTATTTACTAATTATTTGAATCATTGATTAATCTGTCAATTATTTGTTTCAATTATTTTTCGCCAGTGCTGCGGGTGATGGGTTTTTGTGATCGTCCATGAAAGCAAGGCGCTACACCAAATTTTGCACTTAATATAACATGAGTGGCTAGATGGACCATTGATTGGATAATAAAGTAAAATAGCAAAGTGATTTCACCCCCATTATTATTTTTGATATGCCATTTTTTCTCAATTGAACGAAAGCACATATTAGAGATTTGTAGCTATTAAGAGTGACTGCATTGAAATTCTATTTTTCTGTTTGAGTTTGAAATGGATGATTATTTGAATGCACCTCGTGTCTCGCCGAACGTGAGAGATGAGACACGATGTTAATGCAATGTTCCTGTAAATAAAAGTCCGCGTTTTAAGATAGCGATCGTTTAATAGTTCGAGACCCAAACAACCATATACTTCTTCTATTTTTACAACAGCATGACCTAAACGAATTTATAATACCACAAGTACCACTAACAGACAAACACGCAGGCGCTGTTGCCAAAATGCTGAGCGAGATGTGATGCAAGAGTTGAATGGGAAGCCACCTCAAAATGTCTTTTCAAAAGCAAATAGAGGTCGTTTAGATAAAGGGCTATTAATGTGGCAAAGTACACATTGAGAAAATGTATACAGTAAAGATTTAACCTGACATGCATCAGATGGGTTTCTGCCCTATGTGTGCAGTCTAACAGAACAACTAAACTACATCCCCTCCCACCTCCATCCTCCCCCCAATTACTGGTAGGACCATTAAATTATGCACTCAAGCTAGTGCGACCAGATGAATTTTTTACCACCACACACTGAAAAGTTGTCTGCATTTGCGAGCATATCGATCGCAGTATCGAGCCCTGGAAAGGCACTGAACTACATGCCGATCACGTAATTTTCCAAGGATATCGGCCAATCACGATCAGTGCCCGATTAATCCAAGTACCCCCAACATCTGTTGTTTTGTGATTAAATTTTACAGGAAACATGTGACTGATGGAAAATGGTGTGAGCATTGTACCTATTGTCCAAAGTAAAAGTAAACGTGTTTTTTGCATTTCCTTATGTTGTGTGACCATGTAAGAATAGGCACTAAGGGAATACTGTACTTTAAAACGTCTTTTAATTAGTTAAAATGTAAGTATGTAAAAATGAATATGCATTGTCTCTCCATATTACAGATTTACACCCTGTAGCGGCCAGCTCTGGAAAACAGCCATACAGGAGGTTTCACTGCATTTTGAACTTGAACCAGTAACCATAGTGGGATCCAAAAAAAGGCGCCATAAAGTCATAAACACAGCAGCAGGACATGGCATGTGGTGCTTCTAATCACTTTAATTAGGGCTCTTCATGAAACGTCTATAAGCAACACGTGTTATTTTTGTCATTGGCCGAGTAACTGCAACTGTGAGACTCACACTTGGAAAATGTATTAAGGCCATAAAGTTACCACAATTGGTCCTACCTGGACACAAAGGGTTCCAAAATGTCAGTCTGAACCTCCATGTCCTGCAGTAAAAAGTTCCTAAACTAAGACGTTTATGGCCCCTGCTTGTTTATTACCCAGCTAATAAATAACTCACTGTCCCCATGTCAACGTGGACCTCGTTAATCCCAATTTAAATGGAGCAGAAGAGGTGAAATGAACCGAATAGATCAACGGCGCGGCTGACCAGTTTCGTAGCATAAGCCAAATGAAAGATTTGTTGGATTTTCGCATCATAAAGGTGATCATCAATAGGCGGTGGGTGGTCTTTGTCTTTCTGGTGTGTTTGTCACGTATAATAATTGACTTTGTTCCAAGTCAGACCGAAACTCGTCTTACCTGTGAAGTTTTTTTTCCTCTTCTACCCGGAAATGGCAAATCCGACAACGGCAAACACAAAGACGTCAATCGGTGTTGCCAACGTGGGGCGAAAAACGACGTCCAAACAAAGAATATAAACGTCCCTCTTGATGAGTTTTTTTGTTTTTTGTTGGGTCTCGCCGTCGGTAAAAAAAAAAAAAGTCCCAACTCGGCGTCTCAGGTGTGGTTGGACCTGCTCCGGGGGGGCAGGAGGGAGTTTCCCACGTAAAGCACTTGCGAGTCGACCACTGCAGGGGGAAAAAAGCGAATGCAGGTGGAAAAACAACATGGAGGGAATCACACGTCTTTATTTTCACTCTCCATGTAAACAAACACAGACGTCTCTTCTTTCTGTTTTGTTTTCGACGCTCTTATATAATGTTTATGTTATATAATATTTGACGTTGTCGATAAGTCACGTACTCCTGTCCAAATAATACTATAGTGCTACAATTATTGTATGCCTCGTTGCAAAGTACAATAAAGCTCAGTAAAAAAAAACACCCACTTAAAACTGCCCCAGCTTTGGAAACCTTTTTTGTCAGTAAAGATTGTGTTTTATTTGACACGGTCAAAGCTATAAATTAAATAGCGTTAATTTTTCAAGTTGTTCCTCCGAGTGTTTCCAAAACATACTGTACTCATGCGTTTACTGACCATTATTCAAGAATTTAGCTTTGAATTCATTCTTGATTGACATAATATACAAGTCTAATAATCTTGGTAAATATCAAACACATGAATCATTGATGATAGTCGGCCCTGGCTGTTTCTAGAGGAGATTGGAGAGGATACATCACTCATAACACATACTGTGCTCAAATTAACTTCAGTTTCTGCTCAAATTAACTTCAGTTACATATGATGAATAAAAAAAAATCAACCATGTGAAGACACTGATCAAATTGATGATTCCTCAATAATTATCAACAATGGTTTAACAAAGTAGTAAATTTCAGTCAAACAACATGAAACAACTTCATGTAACATGTGCCAGCAAAATGTTCACTTTCTATAACATTTTCTATAAATCTTTGCAAGTGTTGATATTCATTGGAACTCATATTGTCCCATCACTGATGAGCTATTTTATTTTACTGGAGCGGTACAGTGTTGTGCTTGGTGCAACTGTATTAGAATTTACGTCGTAACTCGAGGCCCTTGTTTCTGATAGTGTTAAGGTCTCCAGAAAAAGCCTTGTTGGTACTGAACCCTCGCCAGAGATGATAGCTTCCCCTTCGCTATTAGCATGTTACCATTGAAATCATTGAGCCACTTATTACATCCGCTCTGTGGCCTTACTTCCTGCACTTATCTGCATTGTCACCAGTGAGTGTCTAGTCCTGCGAGCTGGCATCAGCAAATGTCGCTTTGTCTTGGAGCTTTTCCTTCCACGGCTGTAAATCGTCAGGGGGGGTTACTGGCTTTCACAGAGAGGAGGTTTTATGGCGTGAGGACTTCCCTTCCATTCTACTGGGGGTACCGTACTTTACACCGTTCATGTGTCACATTGCCCCCACACCAAAGCTACCATCGCCCCCCCCCCCCAAATAGCCTTTGTAGCCGTTTTTTCAGAACACCTACAACTGTTCTAAAATCAACCACTTATGGCAGGCCAGTAGCACAAATTATTACTGTGTAAAATCCTTTCTTCAGTGAATGGTAAATCAAAACTTTCATCATTTAACCAGTGAGCAACGTCAGGACAATTAAACGAGAGTGAAGTACAGAAGCCAATGTTACTTATACCTGCGCTCATATGTTTATACAGTATACCATGATATAATTTGCAAAATATCTTCAATTTTGGGAAAATACACACCATTTTTGCTCCCCCAATTGCTGTTTTCTTTCATGATTGTCCTGTTCTGACATGCAACAAACTGTAAACTGGATTGTTTAAAAAAAAAAAGTGTCTTTCCTGATCACTCATGGTCTTCTTTCTTTAAAAAGGTTGTGGTTCAATGGCAAAAATAGCACTTCCACGTTTTTGCCAAGGTCTCTACACTTAGGGCTACCGCTGTAGATAGAAAGATGACAACAAGCAGCAGGACAATTAGTGAACAATTTTTTTTAAGAGTGCTATTTTTCTCATCAGGGACATTCAATTGTCACAGAAGCAATATTTTCACATGCAAACTTTATGAATAATTTAGAAGCATGGAGGTATATGGTAAGAAATAGCATTGTATAATTATGCAATAGTAATGTCTGAACAGTTTCTGTCTAATAATATTATGGATGGTGTTATATAGTGACATCCTGATGATATACAGTTAGAGGTTAACCATGAAAAACAAATGACAATAGAGGTAAAAACTGTCAACATCCTCACCCGTCATACAAATGTAAAAAGAAGTTAACATTGGTTTTAATAAGTACAAGAAAAAGTCAGTGCTGTGTAAAACCACGAAAACACTCTGTCTCAGCTTGACTTTATATTTCATGTAGAGTGACCCTCAAACTCTCACTAAACTTGTCATTTAAGTGCAGACGCCTTTTAGTAGCACAATATAAAATTAAAGCAGCCTGCAAAATAGCCAGACAACCCCCAAATAAATCGCATTTTGACCTTGCGTGTCAGCTTTTATGACAAAAGGTAGTGGTTTTATGGCAAACAAAACAGGGTTAACTACGAGTTGACAGTATGTTGGCATGTAATAAATGTACGCAGTGTGAAATATGAGGCCTCTCAGTGTATAGTGAAGAAACAGTGCCGTCTTGTGTTCACATGTGGTATTGTTTCTAACTAAAACGGCGGTGGGGGAACCTTTTACAGATAAAAATCGAGCTATTCCAACGGCGCTGGCTCACTGCATGGCTCAAGTTGAACATCACTGACTTATTTTTTTTTTTACATGCGTTCGACATTCACCACATGAACTGTATCAACTTTCCTTACGATGGTAACACGATTCATGTTTTTTTCAACCTCCGATATGACGTCATGGGGAAAAATCACATCCGGGGAAAGTCAACCACGGTTGAGAGGTTGTAATCTTGATTCGCTCATTGTTTGGGATCTTGGGGATAGCAGTGACATAAAATAATGTGAAGCAAGTATCAAGTGCCGAGTGTGAATACTTTTGCCACATCTGCGATGAAATTTGTGTCTTGAAGCGCATTGTCAACTTTGGATTTGATCAACCACAGCTGGGAAACTTGGAAGTGGGGTGAAAGGCCCCGAGACAAGATAAACACGGAGCTAACAATACGCCTCATCCTGACGCATCCTGGGTCTCGCGGGGGCGCGCGCGCACACACACACACACACACACGCGCACACACACACACACACACACGCACACGCGCACACACACGCGCACACGCACACACACGCAATGTGTGCCTCCAAACAAGAGAGACGTCGTTTGTTTTTCCTGGGATCGGTAAACATCCTCGACACAAAACAGTTCCTTAGGAGTGAAAGAGGAGAGAAACTCGCACCAACGTGGGCAGCTGCACTCTCACTCCACAGCCTTCTTTGATGTGCTGCGACCACAGCTCAGCATCGTTGTATCGTATGCATGTCTTTTCGTATGAACTTACATGAAACAGCTCACGTAGTCCTTTTAATGTACGTATTATATGCCCGGGAGCGGGGCGGTGCATAGCAACTCTGATGACCCAAAATCTATTTTAGGATTGGTCCCTTGCAGTTTGTTTTCAAGAATTGTCGTTGCCTCTGTCTTGCGTAATCAAAAGAGAAACCGCGTTGTCCGAAGAACTGCATCGCTTGTTAATTGGTCAACATCAAATTTTAATCACATTTGACTATATGTTGGCATGGAACACGATTTGAACCAGAAGCAGACAGGACATTAAAGTGAAAAAAAAGAGGCTTTGTATTAAAAAATACCAAGTTACGAGAGAGATCAGAGCTGTTCATAGAAGAAAGCTTGACGTTCTGACAACGTGTCACTGAGTGACCTGGCCTTAAATACTGAGGGACTTTCGGCCAAGCTCGGTCCTATTTGATAAAGTGAAAGTGAAAAAATAAAGACGAATAAAACCAAAGCTATAGCAACTGACAACATCAAGGTCCCAACTCAAAACACACATGTGCCAAAACACATTTTTGATGCTGATTTAAAAAATGTCTCTTTTTTTTCCTAGCTTTTTTTTAATATAATGTCAAATATTTATGTTTGACCTATAACATCTCACGCAGTACGGATTTTACCATGCATTCTAATTTATATGATATTATATAAATGTTATAGAGACAAAAACGGGGGCACAAAGTCATCCAGAAAAGTTTACTTGCATGTCTGATTAAAAAAAGTTGTAAAGTTATGTTGACCACTGTTTATCTGACTAAATATTGAAACATCTATCCCTTCTTCATGGTCAGAGTTGCATTCCTGGCACACCTGCTTGAGGTGAAAGTGTGCAATTTGGCATCACCAAAAATATTAAAACGTTTTTCTTGAATTAAACAAACCAAATGGGAGCTGGAGCGTTGCCTGCATAATCCGGTGCTCTTAGAAGTGTTAAAATATGAATGATAAAAAAGGTTGGTGTCTACTCTAAATGAAAATAAATAAAGGGTTTTGATATTTACAGTACCCACCTGAGTGCTTGGACCTGGAATTATTTCAGCCCTCTTTTTAAAAATATATAGAGTTGAAGCCTGAATATAGCCCTCCCACACACTGGATGCACTTCAACAATTTTTAAACCAACACATTGTAAACGTATTTGAACACACGTGTAAATTACAAGACTAAACTGGAGAAAATAGTGACTTACAGTAATGGCATAGAAAATAAAATAATTTGTCACAAACATGCAAGTATGGGCACCTTTCATGTCATTCAAAGTCACTTTTCAGCATTAAATGTGCACGATAAAATTAAAAAATACTGCCCAAACTAAAAAAATGAAATACGTACATCAAAGCAGTATTATCCAGCAAGAGTATAAACAAAATCCATAGAGGAATCAGGATTTCTACCACATTTGTGAAAATTACTCAGGTTTGAATTTTAAGGGATTTATTTTGTTCCATGAAAGAGAAGATACTGAATGCATTGAGGGTAATCACTCGTTTTGCTGATAACAATTTATTCTCGAAACGTATTTTGCAACATTTGTCATTACACAGAAACCGTTACACATCCAGAATGCCCCCTTTAACTAATAATTAATAGGGGGCTTGTTTTTACAAGCGTAGCATCTGCCGCTTTGGGCAAATGTTGGAAAAGTGGAAAGGACAATTCAGGTCACCAAAATGGTAAAAGTAAATGAATGAATGATTAAAAAAATAAAGACGAGCATCTTGCCCCGGGGAGGGACAGTAAGGCATTTGGTTCAGGCCACAGCCTGTCTGCGCAGCCCCCCAGGCCGTGTCTGGCCTCCACATGATGGCCTTTAATTAGTGACTGATGGGCGCGCATCAGCAGACCAGACTGTGACATTGGAGCATGTGGTCAGTAAACGGCGACGGATGTTTGCCTGCGTGATCGGGGCTCACCGTCTGTCTTGTTTTTGGAGGATGCCACTCTAGGGTGCCATCGCGGGGACTGAGGAAAAAAAAATAAAAAAATCTACCTGTGTGCATCCCTGGCCTCGCCGTGCTTCCTCTGTGTAAATTTGCTCAGCCTCAGTTTTATCTTCAAGGGCTCGCTTGTTTGTACCTGCCGTGTCGTTCTGCTCGTCCACCCAGCATGACACCCCGTAGCCCAGGATCAGCCCCCGTGAGATCAAAAGAGCCGGCTGATGCTTATCAGATAATATTCTTGTCCCCTTTGAGTCCAGCCTCCTTACACTGTTGACCCGAGCCGTGCACCCGGTTCCTTATGGCCCTTTGGCCTTTCCTCTTCTTATCAGCGTGATGGCCATGCTGTGATAAGGCAGGTCCAGCCTGGGGACCTTCTGAGGGTGAGGGTGCTGGCCACTTTTCTTGCATAACTTGGACACTTTAGGGCAATGGGGAGGTTATCTTTGCTTTTTGTGTCACGCGCTGACTTTTACACAGTCGCCAAGTGGAAAAAGTGAGACATGTCTCGCTGTTCAAATCGTAATTGTAGTCTGGTTTGCCTTGGCTTTCACTTAGACACATCAGTGGCATAATTGTTTAACTGAATTCATGGTTGTCTGTCCACTGCGACAGGATTTTTTTTTAGTGTGTTTGTGATTGAAAGACAATTTCCTACTTAAGTTTGGGTGAGATTCAGACATTCGTTAGCCAGTTGACAGCATGATTTGGACCTACTCATTTGAATCTGAGAACCTTATTTTATTATTCCATCCATCCATTTTCTGAACCACTTTATCCTCACAAGGGGCGTGCTGGAGCCTATCGCAGCTGTCTTCGGGTAGAGGGCCAGGGACACCCTGAACCGGTTGCCAGCCAATCGCAGGGCACACAGACGAACAACCATCCACACACACCTTGGGACAATTTTGAGGGTTCCATCAACCTGCCATGCATGTTTTTGGAATGTGGAAGGAAACCGGAATACCTGGAGAAAACCCACGCAGGCCCGGGGAGAACATGCAAACTCCACACAGGGAGGCCAGAACTGGAATTGAACCCAGTACCAAAATAAATAAAATTTAAAAAAATAATTTTAATTATTGTTCCTTAAAAATAGTTTTAACACACGACCCCGATTTAAACTCATTAAATGCTCTGAACTTATCAAAACTCACTTTTTGAAGTAGCAAAAAGTATTCCTTAGCACCTATTCTTACTCTCTTTGTGTCAAGAAATTGGAAGCTATCATGTGACATGACTTGCAGGAAATAAAAAGAAGACACACTGTTCTTCAAGCGCGCACTGGTTCACTCTTCGAGTTCAGAAACTCAAGAGCGTCGCTCTAATTTGCCGTTGGCTTATTCAGAGTGCACCAAACACAGTGCCCGTGCATGCACTCAGCGCTCCAACTGGGAACAAGGTGAACCAGTGCATGTTGTGTAAATGGAAATGAATGGGAATGGAGCGCACTATGCCTCTCCAAACACACACACACACACACTCAGAATAGTGCACGGGCATCAGTGAATTTCTGAACGCGCTTGGTATAAGAGGCGAAGTGCGTTTGCTTCAAGTTGTTCATTTGTTACCAGCAGTTGAAGTTTACTGTAAAACTGACACTTGAATGAGATAATCCAACACTGCCTATTGAATCGTCGAAAGTTTCAACCAATCGATATAATTATGAACGTCCTCTAGCTTAATGCTAACATAATGTAAAACGCCATAGACGTGCTAACAGAAATGAGTGTCGACATTACAGTAATTCTGAACCTTCAAAGTGCCACTTGAACACACACAGAGCAGCAACTCAGACCATCATAGCAATATTCTCACATGCATACTGTATATTTGCTGTGCTTTGCAAACAACTATTACTGCAATCATCCACAATACAGTGCCGGCATGAATGTACAGTCAAACCTCGGTTTTCGTACTTAATCCGTTCCAGAAGACTGTTCGGAAACCGAATTGTTCGGAAACCGAAACCATGTTTCCCATTGAAATCAATGTAAAATGTTTTAATCCGTTCCAAGTCAAGAAAACAACTTTTTTAAACCACTTTTGTTTACAATTTCACACCATAAACTGTACAAATGTAATGGGAGATGACCAATTTTAACATTAACATAGTAACATAAAAATTGAAGGAACATCTCTCTCTCTATCTGTCGTGGGGCGTGCGCCTCTCCCAGCTGTCAGCAGGCAGTAGGCGGGGCATTTTGGCATCCCGAACTCCTTCGCCAACACAGACACCCGCACACCTGACTCATATTTTGCGATTAAATCTTTCTTAAATTCTATAGTTTTGCGCCCCATTTTCCTCTTTTCTTCATCAGGTTCACCACTTCCACTTGCTTTCTTTGGTGCCATGATTAGGGGCTGATACACGATGCAAAAATAACAGTCCAATATTACGTAGTTCTCACCAAACACGTCTGCTTTAAAAAAAAAAAAATTCTTAATCGAACAATACAAACTCGTCTGCTCACAAGCTGTTTCTGTACGATTATGGCATAATAATGAGACACCGGACCCCAGAGTGTACATTATGTGCCGCTGCATTGAAATGTAAACAAACGCACCCTCCCCACCTCCCCTGTGCTGCCAGGGCAAACCATTATGAAAAGAGGGGGATTTCACTCGCGCTAACAGAAGCGTCTCACCAAACACGTCTGCTTTTTTTTTATTGAACAATACAAAAACGTCTGCTCACAATGGTCGCTTCCTGTGTAGCGACGCGACAGGAGGGAGCGTCACTTCACTCCTCTCGGCTTTGCTACCTCCTCTCGGCTTCGCTACCTCGCGAAGCTACACGAGGTAGCGTTGCTACACGAGCTAGCGTAGCCGAGAGGAGTGAAGTGACGCATTCAAGTGCGCTCAGTTAATAACATAATCCGTTCCAGAAGGCTGTTCGAAAACCGATTTGTTCGTAAACCAAAACCACGCTCTTTAAAAAAAAAAACCTTTATTGAACACGTCTGTTCACCATGGAACGCTAAACGAGGAAGCGTCACTTCCTCGTCTACCTGAGGAAGCGTCACTTCCTCGTGTAAGGAAAGAAATTCAGTCATCATCCGAGGCATAAAAAACTCGAAATTTTTGGTCGAAAACCGATTTGGTGGAGAACAGAGATGTTCAAAAACCGAGGTTTGACTGTACTGGTAACTTATTTTTGTGTTATTGTGCTCTATAGATGACTGAACTCCATCTTGAATAATCACGTGACACATGTAATCGGCAGACCGGTATAGATCACGTCACGTAACCTGTCGACCAGAGATCTTCAACCTGAATTATTTCAATCGGATTGTCAAAAAAAAAGTCTCCATGTAACTTATTCAACTCGCAAGTCAAATACAGTACATAGCACTATATCTTGGGTCGGAATATGAATATTTCAGGCTGAGTCAGACAGACGAGACAAGATGGTGTCCAAAGTCACGACCCTGCCCTGACCTGGATGAAGGAAATGGTCACGCTGCTGGAGACAAAGCAGGCCAAAGGAGAGTCTGAGAGGGGCTGGCTGGTCAGCCCGCTAACAATGGCTGCGTGCTCGGAGACCTTTAGGGGCACGGGCCACACAAAGGCCGAAGAACCCCCGCTTTCCCCTCTCCCACATTGCAATGGAGCTGGCATTTCACGCTGGCCTGTGAACAGCCATTCAATCAAACTACTGTTTAACGTGACCCCTGGCCTCCACTCAGACCTGGATGAGTCTGGCGGGACCTCTTTTGAGAGGTAACTGACCTTTAGGCTAAGCCTGCCTCCACTTCATTCTGTCACTCTGACTTTTTTTTTTCCCCCCGATTGCTGCATCCAGCAAACAGAATGCCGAATAAATGGCATTGTTTTGTACTGTTCGCAATTGCTTGTGGAGCAGCACACCACTCTGTGTGTGAGATAAGTGCGTTTGTGAAATATTGTTAGACATATTACATATGCACATTCGGTCGTTGGCATATTAACATAGAGTGTACGCACTACACGCTATTTATATTACTATCCCTTTTTAATGCAGTGGTGCCTTGAGATACGAGTGACCTGTCACACTGAGCGCTGTACGCTGGCTGTGAACTCAACTCACTTCATGAGAAGAAGCTTGCCAGACAGCAAACGATTGTTAAAAAGAGGTTTCCAGTTGTTTCACGCCACTGAGGTTGACTGTCAACTTGCAAAAAATTGTTTTTCTGGAAAAGTTAAATATTACTGTGGCATACTTTGTCTAGTTTCTACATGTTGCATACAAACGTGCAACCTCTTAATCTTCTCACTTAAAAAAAAAAAAAAAAGATTATTGTTTCACTGATTGATTTCACTTCCTTCAAATTCCCACTCAATTCCATTCCTTGTATTTGTTTGACTTGGTTATTTATTAGCCCTATTTTTTAATACAAGTGTGTATGTGTCAATATTTCTGCTGTGAGAATTGACTTTCTCCCTCACGGGATGACTACACTATCTACAGTATCTATCAATAAAGTGTCTGGAGATCGGTAAAGTAAATGGTCCCCTGGAGAACAAGAGACAGCGGCAGACCCCTCGTCTGGGTCAACTACCCTCGAGCCGGGACCACATGACCCTCTCTCCTTGTCAATGGGCTGCTCCTCCCCGGTACCTGTCCACGGGTCGGATCAAGGTGTGGGGGCCGCATATCAAACAGGCCGTGGGCTCTCTTTGATGTGGATGGAAACACAAACACTGATTTGAGGAGAGTCGTAATAGCTTATTTGTTCCCTTTAGTCATTCATTGAGCTGCCGGTTGCATGTGTATGCCTTCAAAGGGAGGCCGAGCGGCATGTATCGGCCCGGTGGTACAGTAGCCGAGCAGGCCCTAAGAGCGGCCCACTTGTGGGAAGGCCATCTGGCTTCCTGTTCCTTTAGATTTGATATTGATTTATTGGCTGTACATGGCCAGATAAGGGAAGGTGGGGGGCGGGGGGGACACCAGCTGCCACAAGTTCTCCACTGCATCCTGGTAGACAATGGGCCTCCTGGTTATCTACATCCTGCTAAATAGGTGATGTGTGATTCCTTGTTAGGATTTACAGCTCAATCTTTTTTTATTTTCTTTGTTTTGTTTTGTTTGTTTTTTGGATGGTATGAACCAAAATGTCACAAAATGTGGATACAAAGTTACAGTATGTACCTTCTGCCATTTAGTGGAAGCACTTTTCATAGCTCTCCCTGTGTCACTATCGATCTTTTCATAAAGTTTGTAAACAATAGGTACCAGGATACTTTCGCGTTGCAGGAAAATGATTGAGCTGTACTGTACTGAAAACAATTATTTGGATTTTGTTTGTTTGTTTGATGTCTTGAGTGTATGTGGTAAATATTGTAAAATATGGTCAAGTATTTTTGTTAAACACAAAATGGAAACTGTATATAGTGTATTTCTATCGCTTGTGGCTGTGTCTCGCTCAATTATAACCCCAAATTAAATTTTTCGTCTGTGTGAAAGCTTCTGTGCATTTTGCTTGGCTATAATTTGTGACATCACCGCATTATGCGACTGCTATTCAAATTTTGAATCCCATAAAATCAGTCGCTGATACTCGGCCAGTCTTGAAATCTTGTGGCAGGACCCCGCACACTGTGCAAGTGTTGAATGGAGTTCCGCCGCATCTCTAATGTGCAGCAGTAGTTAAATATTCACAACCAAAAAATGTATGTATTTCAGGCCAAAGAGCTTTTCTGAAAGGTATGTATAAAATGTTTGCATTTGTAGTCTTTGTGTAATTTTGCAAAAAATAAATTATGCCCATCCTGCTAATTAGCATCCCATTTAGTGTCAAACATGCACAAATCTGCCATTAAAGAGCGCAACAGAAAAGTGAATTTATTATCCAGTCCCTCGGTGATAATAACTATATCTGAATTCCCACCAGATTTATTTTTAAATCAACTGACCTGTTGAAATGTATATTACATCTGGCTTCAGCATTTTCTCACAATTTAGTCACTTTTTGACTAACAAATTCCTCATTCAAGCCATTTTTTTCTCAATCGTTCTGCCTTTGTCAAACAACATGGAAGTTTACTCATGGCGTCATCTAACAAAGCATCTTTTTCCACCCAGAAATATGTGCAACATCATAGTAAAATGTCACTGTACAATGCTGGCATATACATATATATATATATATATATATGAACAAAAACTGACATTTGTTGTAAATAAATTGTTTGTAGCCAATTAAGTGAAGTTGGATAATTTCCCGCGGTACATCTGACAGCACAGTGGTTGGGAATCACTGTATTAGTTCAAAACAAGTGTCGGCTCTAATGAGGTGCAAAATTACATTGACTAATCATAGCAAATCCTGACGGCCTTTCACAGAAACCGAATTGAAAATTGGTCTCTTTTGCATAACATGTCTCCCATTCCTGCTAAGTGAGCCGGGAATATTGAGCGGGGGGGTCACGCGGGACAGGGGTGGTGGGGCTTGTTGGCAGAGGTGTCAACATCAATTGTGCTTATGCCTGATTTTCTCACCAGCGCACCACCCCCAGAAGAAGACACACAAACAGGCAGACTGTGGTGTCACCATGCCTGTTCCTCCGTACGACCCCCCCCCCCTCCAAACATCCCCCCCAGCCTTTCTTCATTCGGCCCCTCCCCTCCCAACACAAGCCTGTGATGTGACTGTCTCAGATAATGAGGTGAGAATTTTATTGCGGCCTTCTGTGATCCTGGCACCAGTCTGCGAGTATGACAGCGGGCCTAGCGCAACCCCCGCCCTCCCAACCCCCCAAGCCCGTCGTGGTGCCGGGGGCCCCCTCATGGCCATCACTGGAGCTGAAGGGTTTCCCCTATGTCCTATGGAAAGCACTTTGAGGATTTATTCAAGTGAGTCCCAAAGTGTGGGGCTCCCTCTAGTGGTACACAAAAGAATCACTGCTGTAGTTCAGTTCAGTTCTATTTAACTTTATTTGCATTTTATATTTTAGAAATGAGTTTTTAAATTTGCTTTGAGGTGCAATTTGGAGTAACTGAATTTTTTATGTTACTAAAAGTTGTCATATTGATGCTACTCTGAAGGTCCAGTAGGCTACTAGTGCATGACACATGTCTGCTAGTTGGGCCTGGTAGTGTTACTGAGGTAGCGCAGTAGTTTATTAGTTAAATTTAACTGTGTGCGAGTAGGCCAGCACTCGTAACAGAAAAAAGTTACTAGTAATTCAATTGTTGTACTTGTGCTCTGAATTGTCACTAGTGAGAACAAAGAATGAATTGATACATGTATTAGTTCTCTCTTTGTCGTCACTAGTACAGTATTTAGTGAGCATATAGTCAATATCCTTGATAAGCAGGCTACTCGTTTGTGACATATGTCAACTAGTTGGGCCGAGTAGTGTGCAGCACAGTAGTTCACAGGTAAGGTTTAATTGGAGTCAGCCAAAAGTGGCATTAGTAGTGGAAAAATTATTATTAGTTTGACAGTCATTCTTGTAGTGTGAATTGTCTTAATCGTGAGTGGCTAGACTGAATACTATAATTACTAGTGTGCTCTTTTTCCTCACTAGTCAGAAAAACTAAATAGTGTGGGGCATAATAGTATTACTGGTGCAACACAATAATTTCCTGTTAAGGTTTAATTGCATACTAGAAAGCCAAAAGGGGCACTATTAGTAGCGGCAGTTTTACTAGTAAGGCTATTGTAGACTATTTAGAGCATAATAGTACATGGACCTCAAGGTGGATACCAAGGATATGGACTGGAGTAAATGCTGAAGCAACTTTCCATTGTGTCCTTCACTTAGCGGTTAGCGCACTTCAAAGTGAGACATCAAGGGGGTCGACTTGCGCATGCCATGCGGAGAATGACAATGCCTCGTGGGTCTGAGCGACGTGCCGCTCCCAGAAGACACAAAGGCCCAAAGCCTGCTCCCGCACTGAGGAAGTGCTCATTCAAGAGTGCAGACATACATACAGGAAGGCCGCGGCCTAACTCTCTATTCTATACAAATGAGGAGGGACATATGAAGGGCAACACACCACACTGATTGAGAGACACGCAGACAGTATTGTCACAGTGTCCTGTTAGACAGGTGTTTACGTGATAATAAATGCTGTATCATCACACTTATCTTTGTCTTCATCAAGTGGATTTCAATCAGTGGTGGACAGTGCATAGTAAGTACTTGCCCAATTTAGCCCACCTCTTAATGTCACCACTATCCACAAGTAATTAATGCCCCCTCGAAAAATGTGCTCGCTGAAATTTGACTTTTTAAACAAAATTATGAAAATAAATTGTTTGCTTCCATTTTGTCAAAATGAAATCGGCCAATCAGAAAACCCTGCCGGGAGGAGCTTCTGAATTTTGACCAGTTTTACAGTACTGTAATTGCCTACACATGCCACAAGATGGCGGTAAATTACTGTTTTAGTCGAGCGACCAGAGGAAGCCAAAGCAATACTGTTATTGCACAACAATTGCACAAAACGGCATTAAAAATGTGCAAATTGGGAAATTTGCAAACGCCCAACCACACAGGTTCATTTGAGTTATCGAGTCAAACTCCTGGTCTGCCCTCAAATCTGCCTTTCATGCCGGCATGTTGAGCGAGAAGCGAAAATGCCGGCCGAGGAGGTCCGCTTCTCATTTCCTCTGGTGGGTCCTGTTACTCTACATATCTTTTGTGGAGGGGGCTAAGTGGTGCGGACAGAAAAGGGTGGTGAAGCTTGTCAAAAGGTGCTCAGAAAAATCCCTCCTGACGAATGCACAGTGTCGCAAATACCTGTACCTCATTAGTAGGCACAGCCAGACTCAAGACCAATTTCACTCCTCAGAAGTCATATAAAGACAATTAAACGCATACTGTCAGCATTTATTAAACTTTTGTTAATGTTACATTTGTGTTTTTAGTGACATTTTCACTCTCCTAACTGTTAAGTACAATAAAAATACTGTAACTCAAAGCAAAACTACTCACCTTTTGAAGACACTTGACAGACAAATAACAGCACGATACTGACACCTAGTGGGGTTTCCGGATGCATTGCTGGAGGGCGGCACAATGCACCGTACACAAAATTGTGAGGGAGGGGAGAGGGTGATACTCCACCTTCTGTTTACGAAACTCATTTCAGTGATTTGTTTTTAAATAGATTAAATGTTGAGTTAAAATTAATTGATTATTTTCTCAATTCACCTTTATTTACAGAGGTGCATACAGTGTAAATAGTAATCGAGTATTAAAAATTAAAAACAATATGCAACATCCATACATTTTCTAATCACCTTATCCTCACAAGGATCGCGCACGGGTTGGAGGAACCCAGCTGTCTTCAGGCAGCAGCCGGGTTACACCCTGAACTGGTTGGCAGCCAATCGCAGCAATATGCAACAATAATATGAAATGATAATAGATAATTGAATAAACATGATGTATTATTTTTTTTAAATAAAAACAAACATAGGTCTTAAAATAGAGACAGTGAAATTATTTAGAATTACTTTTTCATTATTTATAGTTATTACATGTTTTAATAATTGTATTTATAAATTATTATATTTATGTAATTAAAAAATAAAAATAACCAGCACAAAATGAAAATAAAAAATTAATATAGTCAAATAAAAACGTTGCTGCGTGGCGCCCTCTAGTGTATCCTGGATGTCACTTCGTCTGCGGGTTAACTGACGTCACTCGTGTAGTCAGATCCGCCTTGCCCAGTGGGCTCCACAAATAGATACTGTACCTGATGTCTAAGCCGTGTAAACAAAGCGTTCGGACAACCCAGAACAGTTTTACATCCGTCTTTTAAAGTCAATTTAATAAAGATATGGGCACGGTTAAAAAGGACAACAGGCTAACAAGTTCGCAAAGCTTTTCGTGCGTCGGCTTTGCGGGTTTATTCAGTAAAAGCGCCACGTCGCCTTTGGAAGTGGTGAAGATTAAAAGTCAAGTGGGAACATTTCACTGCAAAAAAGGTTTCGGACAAACTTTTCTCGTCATCTACCAAAATGAGGGACTCAAAGGCTTTTGGAAGGGGAATCTTGTCTCTTGCCTTCGCCTGTTCCCTTACACCGCAGTCCATCTGACAACCTACAGAAAGTAAGTCCGCATACACTTTCATCGTGTTTAAATGAGAGGTTTGAGGTCAGTGTGCACAAACTGGTGGTCAATTGGACCATTAATGGTCTATTTATTGTTGTTAGTCAACCTATTAGTAGGAGGTGACGTTTGTGTAGCGAACAGCGACCGCAGTAAGGGTTTTATCGTCTTTTCGATTGGTGGAAAGCACAACTTTTAATAAACTTCGTATTTAAGAGCGTAACATTTTGTCAGCCTTCCGTAAAAGTAGTATGTTTCGACGTTACGTTTACTTCCTGTTTTTGAGCTTCTGTTTTTTCCTAGCCAATCTGAGGGCTTTATTTTCTCAGTCGATGTTCTAAATGCTTACTCAGTTTTGCCCTGATTTTGAACTTACAGGAATTCATTTGCCGGTAAAACAAACAAACAAACAAACAAAAAACGATTACTTGACAATTAAACTTGTAACGGCGTCATATTTGGGCAAATTAATGGGCACAGCCTTTGAGGGCATTATCGGTCAAAATAGCTTTTGGGTCTTTGGGATTGATTAAAAATGTGTAGATTGAACATGAAAACTGTTCCGATACTTTTGACGTAAATCCTGTTTGATTTAACACACACATGTCACTTCTTAATGCACGGCCGTTGTTTGAAAAAGTAAAACAGCATTTGAACATTCGTAGATCGAAGTCAATACAGGTTGTGTCTCCTGAGAGATCAGATGTTGGGCACCCTATTACGAATCTGTCTGAGTTACTATCGGTCAAAACGTGATGTATTGGCAACAATATGGCTGATAAATAAACACTGAGGTGAATACAAATAGAGCAGTGGTAGCTGCTATCTGTAAAGGGTAGCAAGAAAAGCACACCTCTCATCTCGGACACGTGCTAATGCAAATATAACCACCCATCTCGCACAATCAGTACAGTTGTTACAAGTGTTCCAGGAAAACAAACCCCCCACTTTGACACTTTCCTATCCAGCACACATTTCATAAGTTACTGTCCACTCCGTGGTGACATATTAATTATTTTAGAATTCAAGACAGCTCCCAGGTGTCCTACTACTTTTATCTGTGACCTGTCAAATGGATGAAGATAATGTACATTATTTGTTATTCATAAATAATTTTCTCACCAATTAAGTGAAATTCGAAAAATTTCTGCGCACACCATTAGAGCTCTCACGGCACGCTAATGTGCCGCGGCACACTGGTTGAGAATCGATGCACTAAAATACACAGCCTTTTTTGGGGGTGGGTGGGAGGTATGTGAGAGTTTGGTCATGCTTGAAACAAGCAACAACAAGTAACATTCAATTTGTGCCCAGGATAGTCCACCTTCACATGGACGAAATGGGCTTCATCTCCCAGGCAAGGGCCATCGTCGCGGGTGGGCTGGCGGGTGTGGCCGCCGCCCTGGCCACGTACCCCTTGGAGGTTGCTGAGACCAGGTTGATCGTCCAGAACAGCAGGGAGCCTTCGTATGCTGGCGTTGTTCACACGCTGGCCAAGATCCACAGCACTGAAGGCCTACTTGCGCTCTACAGGGGCTTTTCCCTCACTGTCTTAGGTATGCAGACACCAGGAAAAATAATCTACTTCACTGATTCCTGAACCCTGTGTCATGTGCAGTGAACGACCATCAGGTGTGCCTCAGGAAATTATAAAATTTCACCTAACTGAAGATGTTATCATTTACTGTATTTAATATTGAGAATGTGTCTTTGTTTGGCCGAAACTATGCCAGCGCCAAATGGGTACAGTACAATTATATGTTCGAATGTCTGTTTGACCTGTGTTTCCATCTGTTGCCAGTCAGACATCCGAATAATAGCTTGAAGTAGATGGGTCAAGATTGGACATTTGAATACATTAAAGCGAGATTATTATTTCAGGCTACAATAATCCTGTTTTGGAGGATAAGATCAGCGCTGCTGAAAATAGCAGAAATTGGCAATTGATGCCACCCAAATATTTATAATTGCCTAAATATTCCACAAGATGGCAGCGAAGCACAACGTTTTTTCTAAATGAAGTACCTCAACTCACTTCAACATAGTTCCTGAGCACCGAGATGCCGCAAGATAGTGGAACAGTGCTACTTTTGTCAAAATGAAGTTCCACAATGTACTTAAAGTATATAGCTTTATTTTTCAGCAAACAACAGAGAGGTTGCAATTGTGTGTGTGTGTGTGTGTGTGTGTGTGTGTGTGCGTATGTGTGTTTCTAGGAGCGTTTCCCTTCTCCCTGGGATGCTACGTGGTATACACGAACGTGGACAAAATGTGGCAGGAGCCTCCTTTCCGCTTCTCACCTCTCCAGAACTTCATCAACGGTTGCCTGGCAGCAGGAGTGGCACAAACGCTCTCCTACCCCTTTGAGACTGTCAAACGCAAAATGCAGGTAAGTCACTGGAGCGCAGTGTGGGGAAAACGTTTCCATGTAATTTCCATTTTTTAAAATGTATTTATGTGTTCATTTAATTTAAATAAAGTTACCAAAGCTACTTTTTTATACTGCATTATATATGTGGTTCTCAAACCTTTTACAAGTACTCCCTAAAGAACACCTGAGCTATCCAGGTACTAACATTACCTTGCTGTATGTTGCACATACAGCTCATTTGACAATAAAGTTGGACTTGACTTGACTTGACTTAGATAGTCAAGAACCAGACATTGATTCCTATTTCTAGGAAGTGTTTTTAATATTATTGTCAGTGACCATAACATTGTGCACAGTTTGAAGATCAACATTGCACTTGAACATTGGAAAATGGAAAATGTACGTAGTTATATGATGATTCAATTAAAATATATTGCACAAAAGTAAATAAATGTGACCAAAAAAGTCCATCTGTACTGGTATTAAAAGTTAAATACACCTGAACTGTAATTAAAAATTCTACTGGATTAAAAAAAAAAAAATAATTTCGCCACTCTAAATGCATAGTCTGAACATTCAATTCGCCTCCTCCAAGAGGGAACCTGCACCACATCACTCACAATTTTAGTGACAAAAAAAGCTTTGTTCCTTATTTTCCTTTTTTTATTTGATTGTTAGTTCACATAAGCCCATACCTTAATTGTATTTGTTCATTGTGACCTTAAATCCCATTTTAAAATGGGATTCTATATATAAAGAGTGAACATATGTACAGTATTACATTTAGTTGTATTAACGTCTTAAATCCACAAGAGGGCGATATAAATGTTTTTATGTTTTCATAGGCCTTTGCTGAAGAAATTCGATTTTGCTACTCTGTGTAGTAGTCAATGTACAGCTTGTAACACAGTAAATTCACTGTCCCATAGAAATAACTCAGCACACAGCAACACTGCAGGCAGCAAAATTGAGTACACTACAAAATGAAAATATCAAAATTGGACCCAATTAGCCACGTGCCCTCTCCCTACCTACATGTGACTCATTTGTGTTACAAGGTCTCAGGTGTGAATGAGAAATAGATTTGTTACGTTAATCACAAGGACACAAGGGGACAATGGCGGCCCCCAGGAACGGGAATACTACATCCGGTTCCATGTGTGTACTATTATTATTAGCTGCCAGCAGCTGGGAATGCGAACGCATGACGGGTCTGCAGCAGAAGCTTTAGATAAAATGTCTAAAGATAGATGTTGCTATCAGCATCAAGCTAGCCACTTGACTTTTATGTGCACAACTCGTCCATGGAAAGCCATTTCAGCATTTATTCTGTATCCTTCATATCCATCTTAAGACTCTTTTGTAAAGTACTGATACACTAACACGCACTTGGAGAACCGCTGTCTTAGTAGTAATGTTTTTTCCACTAATAGTGGCCTTCAAGTATACAAGAAAATCATACTGAGCCACACTACTAACAGCACTAGGTCCAACTAGCAGGCATGAGTACCACACAAGTGGCCTCTTTATCAATCCTTCATATCCAATTTAACATCCATGTACTAAGATGCTTTTTGTCCTAGCTGTTGGACAATTTTGCCATATTATTCAGACGATAGTACATGTTGCGAGTTAGATAAAACCGCACTAGTTCTGGGCCCTACTAGTAAAACAGTTCAGCGCACTGGCAGAATCTAGTGAGGTTTTTTTTTTCCGCCACTGTCTCACATGACCGTATGGCGTTACTGCATGCGAGTGGGACAATTTTGGCATACTTGTAGGACAACTTCATATTACAACTACGAGCGAGGCAAAACTGTGCACAAGTGGTCAACTGTGCTACTGAGTAGATTTGTGTGACATTTATGTTTGTAAAATTAAGACTTTATTCTCTCTCTTTTTTTTTTTTTTTACAACTTGATATGGAAACAATTGTATTTTTATATTATTTTGAGCATCTTTTCCAGAGCAACTTGATAATAGTAGAACAGGTTGTTGCTCAAAACAGAAAGAAAATTATTTGCAGTTTTATTTTTTAATGTACACCAAAACTTCTGCTTTATTAGAAAGCCTCAGTGTACTGGAATTACAATCAATAATCCCACAAAATAAACACAGTAGACCTTTTATTAGAGACACCTCTGGCAAACATTTTCATTTTTATTAGTTGTACTTTGGACAGGTGCATACATATTGTAGGTAGGTTGACCCTCCACTTTCTCATCTTTAGCCCCTTTCACAAAACGTCAACAAAATATTACAAACAAACTCTCATTCAGTTTTACTGCACTGCCAAACCATTAGTGAACAATACTCTTTGGTGCATACAAATGGTAAAAAATGACTGGATGGATTTTTTGGAGCGATGCATTTTCAATATGTATTCATCAGGACTTCTGCTTGTAAACATTCAGTGTAGATGAATCCCTTTCTAAAAGTTGCTGTTCCCCGAATCCCAAGTGACAGTTTACGATGCCGGCGCGTTCCGACTCATTTGCCTGCTTCTTAATGAAAATGAACTTGTTTCTCATCCGGTTAATGACCTCAGACGGGGAGATAGGATCATACATTCCCAAGCTATAAAAAGCTCTTTTGCAGGTTCAAGAGGGTTAACGGCTTGGAGATTTTCCAGCGCAATGGAACTAAATGAGGTGTTTGAATCGACTGGGTCTCTGTGACCCTCGGAAACATTATTACGGCCATATTTCGCAGCAGGAAGTCTTATTCGAGCTCATCAGGATGACAAGTGGGCTGTGGAGGAAGGACGTTATGTGGCTGCTAAACTTGAGACTCCTTCTGATGCTTTCTTCGCAGGCGCAGAGTTCCCGACTACCGCATTTTGGTGGAGTTGATGTGCATTTCAGCGGCATGACCGACTGTTTTGTACAGGTGGTCAAAAATAAGGGTGTCCTCTCGCTCTGGAGTGGCCTTATCGCCAATACGATAAAGGTACAGTGGCATCATTATTTGGGGCTGACTGATTAACAGGCCAGCGGTTTCATTGCCAGATATGAGCTCATTTAAAATCCGTAAATGTATTTTTTAAAATGATTCATTTATTGCTACAGAGGTCAGAAAAGTCATTACATATAGCGAAAAAGTTGTTAAATTGTGTGTATGTCATCAGTAATTCTTAAGGCTTAACCTTTTTCAAGCATGTCCCAAGTTACTGTGTGGGAAGAATCAAGTCAAGTCACGTTTGAGTCATTACTTGAGTTGAGCAAATCACAAGTCAAGTCATATGGTCTTGCCCAGTCAAACCACGTCATTCACGAGGCCGGGTCTTCCATGTTGAGTAGAACTGGCTGTCCTACATGTGCACATGCTGGTGAGCGTGAGCGTCCCATGAAGGAGGTAAAAGGGTGCCACGGGGAGGGAAATTGAGAGGGGCGGCAGTGGCCGCATGAGAAACAATGCGGAGCGAGTAATTAATAGCACGAATATCACGAGTGAGGTGGGCAAAGTTCGCCTCGGGAACAGCGTGCTCTGATCTCCGATTTCAGCCACAAATGTCAAGGTGGCTGCATGTGCTTTTACAACGACAAAAGTCAAGGTAGAGCTCATTTGTGAGAATATGTTGGCCCCTCTCCTGTCTGGTCATGTCCAATCTTGTCCTGTCCTATTTGCTATCACTGGGGGACAATTTAAAAAAAAAATCTGTTGAGTTGGATTTTTATACTGATTAAAACTAAAATTGCCAATCTGAGTCCAAAATTACAGTCAGTTTTTTTTCTAGCCAGTTTTTTTTTCTCCACAGCTTACCCTCCAGATAAGCAAAATTCCACTGATTAGCTGTAGTAAGACTGTAGAAAGAGGAGTCGATTGTGATTGGAGTAATTTCTAATCATCTATAATTAAGACAGCTCCCAAAAGGTCAGTGCCGTCAATATCCGCAAACGGAAAACTACTGTAGCTTCGTGCACACACACACACACACACACACACACACACACACACACACACACACACACACACACACACACAAACATGTATTTTTTTTATAAGATAAGAAATCCTTTTATAAGTCTCGCAATGGAGAAATTCCCAATTCACAGCAGCAAAGTTATAAAAGGAAGAAGAACAACAACAAAATATAGGAGCTGCTGGAAAGGCAGCCACTGTCGCGGCGCCATCTTGAAGTCAAAATAAAAATATAACACAACACATAACGCACAGACAGTCGTGCAATCTTAATCACTTTTCTTGCATACACTTTGTTGTTTGAAGCAGTTATAGATGAAAGAGGAGAGGATCAAAGTGTCCTTTCACCAGTGAATCAGAGACGTCATGCTGAAAATGTGCACACGTCCGCTACAAGCTAAGTTTGGAAAGCAAACACGAAGGTGTAGCGTCCATTGACGAAAAAAGAGTGGCTCACATCTCCTGTCCCACGTAATCCGCTTCAACTCCAAGCCGCGACTCCCAGTTCCACATCCGCATCCTTTCTTCTCATCGTCTGCTCCTCAAGCTATGCATACATCCAGCCACAGACTGTCCAACAGCACTGACCTTTCCTCTGAACAAAGCGGGGCTGTGAAAATGCTACCCATTACAGGCCCAAAAAAACACAAGCGCCCCAGAGCTCTCCAGCAATGACAGTCAAATGGCACCGACATTCCTCCCAGTCAAAAACAGTGCTGGTATATCCAAGCAGCGAGTCTCCTCCTTGATGAATATCGTAGCCAAAAAATGCTGAAAAACAATCCACACCCAGTCCACACGACGCAACAACAAACACAAAGTGACAAAACAAACACAAAAACAAAAACAAAAAAGCAAGGCTCTTGAGAGCACTTGCCGACAGCTGCCTACTTGGGCGCCATCTTGGACTTCTGACTTGGTCTGACTGACTTGGACTTTTGAAGAAAATTGGGATCACATGGCTCAAAACTTGACGTGATGGAGGAAAAACAGATCCGTTTTTTACTCCGCACCCAAAAATCTGTGAGAGTTAACTGAACAAAAATGGTGTTCCTCAGTATACGGTATTTGTTGCAACATGTTTTGTGCTCCGCTCTTTGCTACTCATTGCATTTTGCCCTGTCCTGTCATATTTGCATTTTGTTTGGCCCTGGCTGATCCTGTCCATTTGCCACTTGTTGCATATTGACCTGGCCTGGACTTTCCTGCCCTGCCTAGTTTTGTTATGTCCTATTTTCTACTTTTCACATCTTGCATTGTACGGTTTGTCTCGGCCTGTCCAGTGCTGTTATACCTGTTTGCTGCTTCGTCCTGTCTTGTCTTGTCTTGTCATATTCTGGACTTCGCTGGCCAACCCTGTCCCATCCATTGCAACCCTTCTTTATGCTGTCCTGCTCAGCATTATTTGCTACTTGTTGCGCCTTTCCCTGCCCTCTCCTCGCCATTCCTGTTCCCTCCTATTGCCTACTCATCATATCTTACCCTGTCCTGTCTCTGTCCTTTCCCATCCAGCTCCGTCCTCTCCAATTTGTTACTCATGGCATCCTACCTGATAGTGTCCTATCCTACCACATCTTTCCCAATGCTGCTGTGTGCTGCCCTCCCTATTTGACTGCATCCTGTGCTGTCCTGTACACTCCAATGCCGACTGTCCATGCCCTATTTGCTACTCGTCACATCTTGCCATGCCATGCTCTGTCCTGTCCATTCCTGTCATCTTGCCTGTCCAGGTTTTCTATTGTTGCATTGTGCTTTGTCTTCTCCTTTGTCTTTTTCCTATTTGCTACTCGTCATATCCTGCATTGTACTGTTTTGTTTTTGTCCTGTCATATTTATTAGTCATGGCATCCTGCCTTATCCTGTTCTGTCCTGTCCTGTTTACTACCCTACTTGACACGTCCCTTCCAACACTTGCACTTGGTGTAGGACTGCCTTCCCAATCCATCATATAAATGTATATAGGTATATTCCACCTCCTATGTCATGGCATTGTCATATGCTGGTAGGATTCTGTTATTGCTGGTATTTCAGTTTTTCCCCCCGTTTTATCCATTATTCTGCCTGAGTATATGCCAACTTTGATGGTATCATTTCCAGATTGTCCCCTACTTCGGCCTCCTCTTCGCCTGCTTCGAGTTCTGCAAGCAGATTTGCCTGTACCGAAACGGCTACATCGTGTCACCGCTGAGCTACACGCCAGCGCCCGGCGTGGACCAGAGCCTCAGGCCGGCCGAGCTGCAGGAGGTCAAGCGCTACCTGAAGAATAGGGACTTTGGAGCAGGCAGCCAATCCACCATTGGAAACCGCTGGTGAAAACCTCCACGGAGGAGGAAAAATGCAGAATATCTTCTGACAGTGCAAAAATACACCTGTACAAGCTCATACAAAACACAAAATGTGCCTTTACAGTGAACCCCTGTTTATCACGAGGGAAACGTTCCAGACCCACCCGTGATGAAAAGATGTGATATAGAAAAAACACTTGACTTTTTTTTTTTTTACCTCCCCCACACAAAAACGGTCACTTAATAATCTGTTGTGTTTTGAAAGGTATTCATTGATTAATACATTTGTTATATGGCTTTTAACAAAGTGTATGCTTTCTTACAAAGGGCCCGACTGTATTTATTTATTGACTCTGATCCATTTTTACACAGCTTCTAACTTATTTGCTCATTAATGCTACTTTTTGTCATTTTAATTGAATGGGTTACCTTTTGTTAGTTCTCTTAAAAAGAATACCTCTCTGTGTCAGTCTAAAACTAAGCATGCGTACATTGGATCTCATTGACGTGTCTATTCTTTGGAAACAGTCCTCTGCAATAATTGTGCGATTATATGATGCATTCTACCTCTTTTCCTGTCAGTGTTATGAAGAAGGTACCGTAATGTTTTGTTTATATACCATTTCGCAGACTCACAAAGTGCTTTACATGGTTAAAAAAAAAAACAGTACAGTCAATGCATAAACAACTTCTCAAAACAAGTCCTACTATTTTCAGCTGTGTTATGTGTTTATAACCTCCTTACATCAAGGAGGTTTTATCTGTTCAGTGCCGCATCAGGAAGATTACACACAACACCCACCCTCCAAATCTTCATCGAATCTAGTTAAATGTCGGCAAAAGTGCCCTTAATGCCTTCTGATTTCTATGAATAGCGAAGGGCACATTTCCACATATTTTGTCTTGGCTACTTCAAAAGGGCTATTTTAATATCCTATTGTGCCTTAATAGTTATTTAGGTTATCGTAGCACATAACAGAAACAATGCTCTTTATTGCTGTAAATGGGGGCTTGATGAATATCTGAGACTGCTGTACAATGTGTGCGATAGACATTTTGAAATGAAAACAGACATGTTTTTGATGCTACTTGAATCAATAAACATAATTTTCATTTAAGGACTGCCATTTATTAAAGCAATGATTCCCCACCACTGGGACATAATTTGTCCATTTTCACTTAATTGATCTGAAAGTTATGAATGTACTACAAATAATGTTTCTTTGTCCATCTATCAATGCCAGCTATGTGTAGTTGCAAGCAGAATAATTAAATGCTCTTCCACCAAATGACAGAAGGTCCATTTGACCGGTTTATCCACTTGATGCCATTCATACAGCATGGCATCAGATGAAGCTCCTCAACTCACTGTGAACATAGTTCCTGAGTTTGCAGTAGTGACTAATGCAGATATGCCACTGCATTATATTTTACTATTCGTGGTAATAGAAAAATCAAACAAAAATGGTGGTGTTTTGTGGGACTGAATTAATAGAATTTCTATATTCATTGGTCACTACACAATTTGTTCTATGGTCGCCGTTCGTAACCACGAAACGTACGTCGTATGTCGTTGGGAAGAAAGTCCCCGCCTACTCGCCTCTGCTCTCCACCAATGGGCGCCAAGAGCGGATGTCGGGGCACTTAACACTGGGCTTTGACTCTTTAAATCCCTCCTGCTCCACTTGAACTTTGGCCATTTCAACATTGGACGGTTAGAGTGCAGCCCGACGGCGACTTTTTATTTATTAATTTTTTTTTGTTTGTTTGTTTTTGTTGTACACATATCACTTTTTTCAGTTTTCGACAGAGGGAAGGATGAGTGAACAAGCCGTTTCTTTCGCCAAGGACTTTTTGGCCGGGGGCATTGCTGCCGCCATCTCCAAGACCGCCGTCGCCCCCATTGAGAGGGTCAAACTTCTGCTTCAGGTCATCTTCATTCCTTATTTTAAATTCACTTGTAATTATCGAGCGCCAGATCACGATAATAAAATATCAGTTGACCTATAATATCTCACTATTATTCAGCAGTATGTGACCACTGATGTAAACCTGTCGTGATGAGTTCAAGAGCTCTGCGGTGTAGGAATTTTTTTTTTTCCAACCTCTATTGATGTTTTGCACGTATTTTACGTTACCAATATCTCGTTACACAAGTTAAGTCAAATGCCACAAAAAGTATATACTTCATGCTGAGGTAATAATAATATTGAAATAATTTACTTCAGTAAAAGTAAAAAAAAAATATACTCTCGAATGCACTTAAGTACGAAGGCAAACACGAGTTCTTAATGGCAATGATATGCAAAGTCTGCTTTGATAATTTTCCACGATAAAAAACATCTGCACACAAAATAGCTTCCCCTCGCTTGTTAACTTGCATAATGCTCGTGCTGAGTAGAAAAATTACATCACAAGTGTTTTTCACCCAATAGCTAACTAGCGTTGACTCAACTTTAATGCTATTAAAACATGTTCATCGACAATATGACGTGACAACAATAACAAACAATTCTCTTTAATAAGGCTATAGAATGGGGTATGTCTTAACTCTGCAAAATTCGAGCAATCGACTCATTCATTCAACATTTGTGAATAAGGGAGGATTGTATATGAATTAAAAAAGAAAAGGTCAATGTAATTGAAATTGGGCCATTTCCTATGGCACATGTGACGATCCCTCCCGGCACTGTGGCTGAGAAACACTGGATTTGCATGCTATGTTGTACTCCATTCATGGGGAGCCTCAGTTACTGTCTGACCAAACATAGACAAGAAGCATGAGCATAAACATGGACTCTGCCCAGCTGGTGTGACATGAGAGTTGGTTGGAAGCTAATAGGCAATGAAGGCAGGACACATTTCTCTGTACAGCACCATTCATACACAAGGCAAATCCAAAGTGTAAGCATGTCAATATTGTTTTTCTTTTACTGAGGAACACTTAACAGAAAAACCGAAGGACCAGAGCACCACTTAAGCTTTTGTTTAGTAAACAATCTAAAATCAATTCAATATGCAAAACGTATGATAAGCTGTTAAACATAGTTCAAGAAAAGAATCTCAATCTACGTTTGTTGTTATCGTTGAGAAAGCAAACAGTGAGTGGTGGCCTACAGTATGAGTGTGATATCTAATTTTTTTTTTTTAAATACAGTATATGATGTCTTGGAACATTCAACATAAAATAGAAAAATAAATGGTGTGATTTCTTGTTGCTGTGATTGGCTGGCAACCAGTTGAGGGTGTACCCTGCCTACTGCCCGATGACGGCTGGGATCGGCTCCAGCACGCCCGGGACCCGCGTGAGGATAAGCGGATTCGAAAATGGATGGATGGCTGGATGGATGGATAGATGACTTCTTGTTGCACCAATTTATTTACAATTGACAAATTATTCATCGACTGTTTTTACATATATTTCCAAGTAAAAAAAAAACATAATATAATGTAACAAACAATTCTTTTACTTTTTAAGTTGAATTTTAAAAATAATACTTTTAACATTTGAACTTTTCAGGTGGCGTTCTGATTTGGGCTCTTACATATAAAAACATGCTGCTAGCCGCAAGGCCTCCCAAGTTGGACTTTGTCACCGCTGCCTTATCGCTTAACAGAGAAAAATAAATCATGATTACAAAAAAGGATAAAAATCAAGGTCACTGCAATGAAGAGATTAAAAATAAATAAATAAAAGCAAGATAGTGAAAATGCAAAACTTTATATTTTTTCGAGATGAAAAGGCAGCAGTGAACAATTTAGGGCCGCATTATGAAATGTATTGAGGAACATGATTCTTCTTCACTCTGCTTGTGATTCTGGCAAACACTCAATAAGCCTCGAGTGGTCAAAAAGTCTCAGAGGGAACTAAAAGAGCCCATTCAAGACTTTTTAGACTAATCGTAACATTTTGAATGTGAAGGTCACCGCGGGGTTTTGGATCAAGAGGAGGATGAGGTTGAAGGAAGGGGACGAGGGGGCGAGGTGTGAATAGTTGAATGCTTGCTGTCCGGATTGCACTTTGGCACGAAGACTCAAAAGTCTCATGAGACATGCGAAGGTGCCCTTGGCCGCTGCAAAGCTTTCACACTCATGCGTGGCAGTGGGCAATACGCACACCTGACTTTTTAAACATCTTAAATGATTGGTGTGGTGTACTTCACATTTCCGGAAATTAGCATATTAGGAGAGTAAAAATCTATTAAATCTGAATCCCTCTTTGAACCTTGATTTTAATAACATTACATAACGACTGCTATCAGCATTTTATGACTTTGTTCTCGAAAATAGGCGACTTTTTAATGGGCCGTTTTGGGGTAGACAAACTAAAAAGATGATATAAAGTTGTATTTGCAAAATTCACTTGTTCAAATTTGACTTTCGTCTCTAGTTTGACTTGGACTTTAATTATTTGTGTTTGGAAAAACAGGACTATTCTTATAAGATTACTCCTTATCTCAATAAAATACACCATTGTTCTTTTTGTCATCAAAATACAATTTGATTCAAATAACACTATGACTTTTTTTTCCTCTGAAAAATTATGAATGAGTTG
Source organism: Hippocampus abdominalis (assembly GCA_018466805.1). Taxonomy (NCBI): domain Eukaryota; kingdom Metazoa; phylum Chordata; class Actinopteri; order Syngnathiformes; family Syngnathidae; genus Hippocampus; species Hippocampus abdominalis. Next base: position 17,896,195 of record CM031695.1, on the reverse strand, counting down.
TTGTCACTTGTTGACTTTGTTTGTTTTTATTCTGCGCTCACAGGTCCAACATGCCAGCAAGCAGATCTCTGTGGACAAGCAGTACAAGGGCATTGTGGACTGCGTGGTCCGCATCCCCAAGGAGCAGGGCTTTCTGTCATTCTGGAGGGGCAACCTGGCCAACGTCATCCGATACTTCCCCACCCAGGCCCTCAACTTCGCCTTCAAGGACAAATACAAGAAGATTTTCCTGGATGGCGTGGACAAGCACAAGCAGTTCTGGAGGTACTTTGCCGGCAACCTGGCGTCGGGCGGCGCGGCGGGGGCCACCTCTCTGTGCTTCGTCTACCCACTGGACTTTGCCAGAACGCGTCTGGCTGCCGACGTGGGCAAGGCCGGGGGTGGACGCGAGTTCAAAGGGCTAGGGGATTGCCTGGTCAAGATCACCAAGTCGGACGGCGTCAGGGGCCTGTACCAGGGCTTCAGCGTGTCCGTGCAGGGCATCATCATCTACAGGGCTGCCTACTTTGGTGTCTACGACACTGCCAAGGGTCAGGCGACAATAGTCTCTTTATCTTTGTCTCTCTTTCTGTTTCTGTCTATTCAGCTGTCTGTGCCTCTTTGTCTGTCTGTCTGTCTGTCTGTCTGTCCCTTTCTATATGTCTGTCTGTCTGTTTCTGTCAAACCTTCTCCCTATGGTGGTCTCTCTCTCTCTCTCTCTCTCTCTCTCTCTCTCTCTCTCACTCTCTCACTCTTTATTGATCTGTAGCTGTCTTTCCCTCTATCTCTTTATCTGTCTGTCTCTCTACCGGGGCTCTAGTCAAGTCCACCTTTATCGAGTCCAAGTCAGGTTTGAGTCCACAAGGCTGGAGTCTTATTCCAGATGAGATCAAGAGTAAACCTTAAGAGAGGAAGTATTTTCACGACCATAAAATTGGAGAAATTTCATTAGGCTCAACACTGTTTTTGGATGGCATGCAACCCTTTGCTTTTTTTTAACTGTGTGTGCAGATAAAGGAATAAAAGCATAGTTGGATTCGGTCGAGCCGCTAAAATTATTTTGTGGGTCCAAGACAAATGTCGAGGAGTCAGATTCATGTCCAACACATCAAAAAACTGTGTCAAGTCCAGACTCGAGTACTACAGCCCTGCTCTCTACATCGCTTTTCTTTTTTTCTTTCTCTCTCATTTTTGTGTTCCTCTATTCGTCATTGTTCTGTCGTCTTCTCTTTGCCATTTCCAACCTTGTGCGTGTCACGTTGGCAGGCATGCTCCCTGATCCCAAGAACACTCACATTGTGGTGAGCTGGATGATCGCTCAGTCGGTGACAGCGGTGGCAGGTCTGGTGTCCTACCCGTTTGACACTGTCCGCCGTCGTATGATGATGCAGTCCGGGCGCAAAGGAGGTGATTCCCACAAACACACTCTCTATGTTGTACTCGACTGTTTTGTTCAGGCACCTTTTTATAACATCTAAATTGACGGCAAATGTCGTCACATACCGTATGCTTACAAAGGTGATTTTAAGTAATGTGCTGTTTATTGTAATGTGCTTTAGCCTATTCTTAAAGGGGAAGTCAACCGCCAAATTTGACAAGACTTGACAAGAATGTGTTTTATGCAGCCCCGTTTGTCTAAACACCGCATTCTGATTAATATTGGATTTGTGGATTATCAATTAAGCAGGAAAGTCCACCCGTTTTGATGGTAAATGACATCAAAGTTGCTTAGGGCTCAGGTAACGACCAATCATGGCTCAGCTATAGAAAGCCACTATTGGTCGTTGTATTACTGTGCTGAATTGTCTTACTTGTGAGGACAAAGCATGCATTTGCACATGCACCTTAAGACAGATATCAATCATATTGAAGAAATGCTCAGAAACATTTTAGTGTTTATTTGACATCCTTGTCAAAGAGGCTAATAGTTTGTTAGTAATTATTCTTTATTAAAAACATCTAACCAAAAAAATGGTGGTGGTTGAGGGGGGCAGGCACGGATTAATGGCGTTTCACTTCATTTCAATTCATTTCATTGTGGAAATTATATTCTGAAATGGATTTGATTGGTCATGACTGCATTTTTTTACCCCCTTGTAGCTGACATCATGTACAGTGGCACCATCGACTGCTGGAAGAAGATTGCCCGTGACGAGGGCGGCAAGGCTTTCTTTAAGGGGGCGTTGTCTAACGTGCTGCGAGGCATGGGCGGTGCCTTTGTGCTCGTTCTCTATGACGAGCTCAAGAAAGTGCTGTAATTGTTTTCATTTTCGCTCTCGCATATCTTGTACATTCGGATGGACTGACATGTTGCAATATATTTATAAGGGACCAACTAGTATTCGGCTACTAGTTGTGCCAGGGGTTGGGGGGGGGGGGTTGAAATCTGCAATGCACTCTTGGCCCATGTTTTTGTTTTGTCGCCTTTTGTTTTTTGGCCCACACCTGAATGTGGGCCACTTAATGCAGGAACACTTTCCCTGAAAAAGAGAAATAAAGGCAACTTACTGAGTGAACATCCTGCCTCATGTTGTTAATTTTTTTTGCGGCCGATGGCAGATACGAAAATTTAATTCATTGTATGATTAAAGTGGTCACATGAGATACAGGTTACCTGATTGACAAATTACAGCAAGTAAATGTTTGAGGACCCCCTCAGTGTGCAAATACATTTGCATAACCACGTTGCTTTTGAGGGTGGTCCAAAATTAGCCGTGAAGGTTGAGCTGAGTGTGCGACATCCAAGACACTTTTTGCACCTGTCAGTTTGCCTAGAAGTCTGAATTTGCGCTGACAGATTTAGAGTCACGGGTGTCAGGGTTGGGATTACTTGCTGCTATGTGAATTATTTCACACTTTTGAATTGAACTTTTATCTCCTGCCAAGATTCCATCAATGGAACAGATTGCGTTCACCTTGTATTTTTCGGATTTGCACATGGTAGTATTTATACAAGTGAAAAGTCTAACATCCTGAACATCCTTCTTGTCCTCTGGGTGTTCCCCAGGGCTCTGTTGTTGGTTCCTTCAAATTTTAGGGAAATATGATTGGACAAATATGATAAAAGAACATCGCCATCATTTGCCAAGCCTTACTTTAATCCTGATAAAATGTCACAAATATCACATTCCAAGAATGTCTTAATAAGGCTGACATCGAAGCTCAACCATATAAATGAGTCACGTGAGCTCTATGTGTCGCACTAATAGAGGGCATGGCCTCATTTTAGCACTTTTTAGTATTGCGCTTCTTCGGCGTAACTTTTGACCTGCTGAAATTAGGCAGGGATGTTGTTTTGATTTGTTGCACGGGAGAGTTTCTATCCCATCAGGTGACGCCAAATTAACCCCGCAGGCTCACCCCCTCTTAAATGAGATGCTCCCCGCTTCCCCGCCTCGGGGCTTGCTGAACGACCTGAGCAGGGATTAGTGGAGACGCTTTGGCAATTCACGATGTCTACTCGGATGGTTTGTGAGGTCACATGTGGTCACGACAAAACTTTATATATGATCCATACTTAAATATTCTGGAAAATTGACTTTTTGATGGCTTATAAACAGTTCACTTTATGAATGGGGTGAATGGGTGGTCAGCTGATTAGCAATTGAGAACATCCACCTCACAGCGCTGAGGTCCAGAGTTGGATTCTGGCTCCAGCCTTCCTTTGTGGAGTTTGCATGTTCCCCGTGCCTGTGGGTACACCGGTTTCTTCCCACATTCCAAAAACATATATGGCAGGTTAATGGAACACTCTACATGGTCCCTAGGTGCTCACCACTGCATGAGTCCTAAGTGGATTCAAATGAAGGAGGGGCACTCGATGTTATCTTGGACAATTTTACAATCTACAATCTTTTCTTAAAAAATGGATAAAATCGCTTTGAGCATTTATTTCATATCCTACTAGTGTGCTGAATTGTCTTGCTCGTGAGGACAAAGAGTGTACTAGTACATGGACCTTAACCTTGATATCAAGGATATCGGATAAGTGCTCCAATGGCCTTATGAATTTGGATTACAGCCGCGCTAGGGTGAATGTTTGACTCATAGTGGGTTATTAAAAGTCTCCCACTTGTTGCGTAACATCAGCTGGTAGACCGAGTTGTGTCATGGGTGGGTTCGGTTGGGTCATGACCGACCGCATCGCTTTCCACTTCACACAATCCACATAGGGTCATTGTGACATTTGTTTCATTCACACCATGTCGCAAAAGGTGAGTACGGTGATATAAAAATTGTGGTTTAAAGAAAGGTTGAAAGTTCATCTACATTTATATGCTAAATTATTTTAACTACAAAAAAATCTAATATTTGTTCCATTTAATTATATGAATGTACAGTATTCCCAACAGTCTATTCATTTCATTTGGTAGCATTTCTCTTGGCTGCCCATCTTGCAGTGCATGGAATTTTCCGAACCGTACTGGAGCCTATCCCAGCCGTCCGGGCAGTAGGCGGGGGACACCCTGAATCGGTTGCCAGCCAATTCACTCATTCAATTTTAGAGTGATCAATCAGTATGCATGTAAAACCCACGCAAGCCCGGGGAGAACATGCAAACTCTGGATTTGAACCCGGTACCTCCTGTGAAGCCGACGTGCTAACCACTGGACTACCGGGCCGCAGTGCATGGATGTACAGGTAAATTATTTAGATTTTTTTTTTGTCCAATAATATTTCAGTTTCTATGTGATGCCAATGTGAACTGCCCAGGGCCATGCCATCAATAATGCTGAAGCATCAAATTAGACTACATTAAGAGTTATTATATTAAGGATTTTGGATGGCCAGTGGCAGCATGCTGCCTCCCACAGGTCAAGGCTGGTATTATGATAGTCAGCTGTGTTTACTTTTCTTTTTCTTTTTACATCCACCTGTACCGGTGGAACCACTGTGTTTTGATGTAATCCCCCCCCCCCCCCCCCCCCCCCCCACTATTCAACTGCTGTTGTGCCCTTGTCGTTCTGCAGTACTCGTGGGTTGAATTGTCCTGCACAGGGACAAAAAATTGGGAACAAAATGGAATTGAAAACAAGAATGATTATTATGAGCCCAAAATACAAAATCAGCATGTTCATGGAAATTTGGAGATTATGCGATTATACTTTTTTTTTCATTAAAACACAACACAAGACTGTTGCTTCATGGATCGTTTTGATAGATAGTGTAAAACTGTACATGAGATATCTCAAGGACATTAATCGGGAGAGTTCGAGATGGATTTTTTCAAACCACAATATTATCACTGTCAGAGATTTAGCAAAATGCCTTGTACAGAGAAATCTGACTTATGTCTTTTGATATATGATCTAATATGTTTATCTTATTGTGTTTATTTAATCAATTAATGTAATCGGGGATAGATCTATTTTTAAAAATAAATTACAGTATCTATCCAGCTATCTATTGAGCTCGCTCGCTAGGCATGGCTTTGATTACATTTTCAGTAGTGACACAACGTGTCCTGTAGGAGGCGCCCTCCCCTTGACGTATCACGCGGGCCTGGCATAGCCAATCACGGCGCGGCGTTCAAGTAGACGGCTCGCCAAACTTTGCTGCTTCTCTGTCTCTTCATTTGTTTTTCGACTTGGTTTCGCCAACGTCACCTCTTCGGCGCCTGTTTTCGCGATGCTGCCGGCCCGAGCGACACGGATTCCGCTCCATGTTGGCACTCGGGTCCGAGCGAGGTAGTGGTGAGGAGGAAAAGGACGAGGAAAAGATGTTTGGATGGCGCGTGTCCATCGCGGTGACGCTCGGCCTTCTTTGGTACTTGACCGAGTCGGGTCGAACTCTGGCTCAATATTTGGTCTGCTTCTTCTTTTTTTGCCTTTCTGCGCCGCTTTTTCTGGCCAACGGCGGCCGGGAGAGCAGCACGCAAACTGACGACGACCCTCTCCAGGTGAACCAACAAACACTGCGAGTTGTAATTGACGGTTCGACTTAATTGTGGAGAAGAGTAAAGTTACTTTACTTTTACTTTAAGTACAATTACTTGGTTAAAGAGATGCAGAGGTGTACTCTACCTGTACTTGAGTAGAAGTACATGTTTAAAACCTGATGGAACACTTAGCAACTACACCCGTAACAAAGTATGGAAACTACATAAAAGACGATTAAAATCACAATCATACAATCGTGAACAACTAAAATAATCTTTTCTAAATAATTGATATAGGAGCTTCATGTATGAGTTGATTGATGTTTGCATTTTGTTTGCATTAACGTGTTAAGTTTTAGCTTTAGTCTTTAATTTTATATCTCCCACACAACAAACAAACTGAATAAAACTGCATCAAAATTACTGAACATTGGCCAACGTGTACCCTCGCCTTTGCAAACACATTGAACGGATGGCCAAAGAAATGCTAAATTAGCTAATGACACCTGAAAACTATCCGGGTTTCACATTTGACTTTTTTCCCCACTTTGACACACTTTTGTTTTTTGTGCCGGCACATGAGAAAACACATGCACGGCAAATAATTACTAGAGCCAACAACATCAATCAATGAGGCCATAGCTGTGAAATAGCTTGCTTCTCCGATTTTGTTGCCATTGCCGTCAAAACTTTGTGGTTCATGTTCCATGTTGCTGCTGTCAATACTTTTAGTTCCCCCAAATCTCCGTCAAGCGTACAAGTGCAAGCTCATTTTGACAAAGTAAGGAGTACGAAGTACAGAAATTGAGTTTTAAATGTAGGAAGGAAAAGCAAAGTCGTACAGATATCTAAAAAAAATACTAAGGAACTTTACACCAAAGTACTCAAAGCAGGTCTGTGGTCAGAATTTCACTTTGTTGGCCTGTTAAGCCATTTTTGGAAACAAGTAATACACAACAAATTCAGTGAACAAGAAAATGCTAGTTGCGTTGATACAACCTTTGCGGATCATCATCACTTGGGTGACAGACAATTCAAGAAAAAAAAAAAATTTTAGCAAGCACATTGCTATTTTATACTAATATTATAACGGTAAGTTCAACATATTTTAGGCTACTGCAATATTGAAGTGTAGATCAGGGCCCTCATGTCTTTCTGTGTTTCCCAGGAGACTCTTGATGAACGCTTGAGTAGCGACTTAACTGCAGAAGGTAACGATGACGACCCCGGGAGCTCTTTGGGGCGCAACTATCCTCATGTCAAAAGATCTCTGCAGCATGGTGGGTGTTTTCATGCAGTTATTTCAGCACTTTATTGAGCTTTGGTCAATATTTCATATTGGAAAAAACAAATCTCACAAAAAGCATGTATACTGAATAATTGAATTGAATACAACTTTATTGTCATATGTCATGTCAGAAGTAAATAATGACCATCTCGTCTCCGTTTACTCACGTTTGCTGGCTCACTGGTTGGCAATCATTGTTTTAACAAATACATTTTTAAAATCAAATCCGTGCTGTCAAAACGCATTGGTTCCCTTCTAGCTGTGTTATGCCAGCAAATGCAGTGTTGTATTGTGACTTGACACACTTTAAGGAGGTCATGTTACCTCCACTGAGGAGGGGTGTCCAGGCAAGAAAAAAAAGTGGCAAACCCCACCCACCAAAAAGATGGATCCCATTCTTAGATAAGACAGAACGGGAAGTAACATGCCTGCTTCGCATGCTTCACCGCCATGTATTTTCACCGCCTTTAATAAATGTCTCTTCATGACTCAGCCGCAGACTGTCATAACTGAGTGGGAAGTAATGGCACTCCTAACCCTGATTAGTGTACTCGTAAAACAATAACACTTGTAAATGTGTTTTCTTTTTTGTTCATGATGTATTTGTCCACACGTTGTGCGTATGTATACGATAATTTACAGGGAAACGTTAACAAACTCAACTTTAGTCTCATCCATCCATTTTTTGTTGGAAGACATCTAGGATGATTTTTTTGGGGGGGGGGGGTTTCATTCTGAAAATTAATCATATTTGGGATACACAATATTTTGCACTTGTTGAAATGATCTTGGAAGCAAATACTGGTATCAGAATTTTAATTGTTTACTGGGCTGGTTGCCACTTTGGTGCACCTATGGCTCTCTGTGACTTTTCCAGTCTCTCTATCTCTGTTGCAACCTGCCGATGACCCGCTAAGCTCCTTGAACACAATGGGGAGGCTTCAAACAACTCTTAAAAATGAACTGAAACTACTTTTTACGTTTACACGACTATCTATGTTAACATGTACTTTGGTGTCATTGACAATTAATTTAATACACGTGCGTCAGGGGTTGATTTAAAATATATTTATTTTGGCGTTAGAGCTCGGTCGTTCATGGGATGGAGCAAGGTGGAACAGTCGTCTGCGAGTTGTGATCTTTTTCCTGTGTGTCGCGACGAAACGACGTCATCTAGTGGCCGCAAATAAAAAAGCGCCACCAGATGACGTTTCTCCTCGGCAACAACCGTGTTTGCATATTACGTGTTTTGGAATGGCTTTCCAGCTTTTGTCACTTAACTCAGCCCCAAACGTGCCGATTGGTATCAAGTGCTTCCTTTTTTGGTTCATATATGAATGAAAGACAAAAAACACGTATAAAAAATAATACACAGTACAGCAAGGTTTAATTCTCATCAGGAATTTGAGCCACAGGTCCACTTTTGAAGGTGGCAACTTGAAAAACAAGGGATGGAAAGCGAGAGCATTCTCTCTTTATTAAAGATGTTTGAATTATGTTGTCTCTACCTATACAAGCAGTATTATGCACTGCACTTGTTGTATTTCAAAGTCTGGGGACTGTTATGGAATATCTATATTTGATTTGTGAATGGTTGTTTATTTTGAGGTTGTACTACACATTAAAATTAATTACCATTGTTCTTTTCTTAACTCATTCAGTACCAGCCAATTCTGGACCAAGTCTGAAAAGACGTTTAAAAACGTCTTTGGGAGTGAATTAGTTAATCTTTGACACAAGAAGTACACAATTTTCAACCAAAAAAACCCCCCCTAATAAGAACAGAATCAAAAGCATTTTTGAATGAAACTAAAATGAATAAAAACTGTTCAGAAAAGTAATTCAAACTAACTAAAAAACATCCAAATGAAATAAAAACAAACTATCATGAAAATTCCCAAACTATTCTACCTTTGATCTCCGCAGTGTTCCACTGTTCCTACGCGCGGCTGGTGTTGCCGTGGTACGACGTTCCCGAGCCGTGCGAACGGCAGCCGTTGCGCCGGGCGCTGGACGAGGAGTTCGACTATGTCATTGACAGCATTATCCAGCTCACACGGGACTTGGATGTGTGCCAAACGGTGGTGGGCTCCATTCGCATTCTTACGCAGCACTTGCATGACGCCAAGCAGCCCGACAGGTGAACAGAACCTCGCATTTCGAATTTTGCTGGAGTTTTAAGCGTGCCCTCACAAGGTCATTAGGGGGTCATGAACGCAGTGTTTTTGAAACGTGAAAATCCTCATATTTTACATTAGAAAACTCTCAAGGAAAGGCATACCAGAGAACTAGAAAAGAGCGTTCACAAAGTTAATTACTGAACCTTCTCCCCGTCATGGTATTAAACAATAGATTTTTGATTTGATTTGATTTGACTTTTTATTTGGTCTCCCATAGGAGAAACTTGTCTTGGAGGACACAAAAGATTTTTGGCACACCGGTGGGGATTTTTTATTTATTTATTTTTTAGAAAAATGATCACACAAAAAACGTGACTGTATCTAGAATGAATAAGGTTTGACATTTTTATTTGGTGCTGTAAAATTTTGCTAATGTAAAATAAGTGCCGTGGAAACACTGCTCAAGAGAGAAATGTGCTCCAAATCCCAGCATATTAAAATTCAAGCGCGGCTTGTCATGCTGGAGGCTGTGCCGTGCATTACTTTAGTTTAAAAAAAAAAAAAAAAAAACACCTTCAATTATTGCTGTCTCAGCTGCTCTTTGCTCTCAATAACGTGCCTATAAATACCTCCGGATGTTTTATCATCCATGAATAATTTACCGCGCTTTATTGGATTTTACCTGCAGTGATGGATGTTTTTCCGGCGAAAAAAGGTTTAAAAAATGGCACCTTGACGATTTAACGCACGTGATTTTTCACCGCCTTAGGGATGAATAGCATTGAAGGCCAGTTATTAATCCCGCCATGTTTTCCCCCTGTGCTCTTGTTTATCTTTTCAGGGAGCCTTTGTTGAGCTGCCGCACCGAGGAGATGGCATTACTTCGTGAGCTCTCGGACGCTCTGGTACGGAACCTGCTGCCCGAACACCTGTGGTGCCAGCAAGTGGCCCGCTGTGCCCTAAGTGAGATTGTTGCTTTAAAGGGTAAGGAAGCATTTCAGGAAACAATTACACAGCATGCCATAATGAGCAACAGCCCCTAAGATGAATGAAACCGAAGACTAAAGTAGACACGTGAGTTCGTGAAAAGGAAATCACTGACTACCTTTGTCGAGACCTGACGAGGAGGCACGGGAGGTACTTTGGCTGCGTGTTCACTATCGTAGCTCACGTGTACCGATTCAAAATGCTTCTCTCGGCCCTCCAGATTGCCCTTCTTTGCCAGTACCTTCGGTGAATTGTACATGAAAGAAACTCTGAATGAGAATAATGATAACAATATAAGTTCAACAGCTCTGAAAGGCAAACTAATAAGAGGGAGCGCGCTTTGCCTCTCTAAACACTCCCAGCGACGGACTTCCATCATGTTGGCATTTCTCTCCCAGGTAATTGACGTGAAAAGTCGATATTCACTACCTGAACTTGTCCTTCTACTCAAAAGCTTTGCTGATCTCAACTCCAAAGCGACGCAACAGCGCTATCTTCAGTGAACAGTTTGTCATTTAAGTGGTTTACAAATCCGAATTTTGTAGATAAGTTAGGCGATACCCACTTGCACGCCTACCCATCAGAACAACGTACTTGACGAAGATATTCCTTGATGGCAATAAGCGGTTGATTTCCTGTTGACAAATAGAACTGTCCACAGTGCGGCAGAGAGTGAGTTTATGGACTCCAAAATGGTCTCCTCAATACATATGTGCATTCCACATTTTCCCTCCACTATTATGAAATATGTTTGTGCCTTCCACCGCTCTTTTGTTCCACCTTGGCAGAGCCCTCTTTACATGTAATATAGTGTAATTCTTTGTTAGTGGAATCTTTTTTAAATCTTAAAAAAAGGCCCCAAAAATCACATTAAAAGAAGAGTCTCTATTCACAGATTTCTAATCTCCCTTTAGGGCTTCTTTGTCTTTTAAAACAACTACATAAAATCTTTTCATCTTTGCAGGTTTTTGCTACCGTGCCGCATTTACCATGAATGCCTTTTATGACTCTAATTGAAGAATTATCACCCAAGTGCAGGCACTTTCTATTTCTGTTGGCTTGCACCCAAAGAAGTATTGATGAAACATTTTATTCATATGCCGTATAATTGAGTTGGCAATATCGCACGGCAATTTTCTCCAACATTAAATGCTATTTATATCAGTTGTAATTAGCCAAAAGACTTATGCGCGGACTTTGACAGATTTTCAACTGTACAATACATTAGGAGGCTATAATTTGTTTATAGATGGAGTCTTTGAGTTGTGTTCAACAAAAAAATGTCTTCACTCGTTTCTTCCATGCATAAATGATACATTGCAATAAGATGAACTGTTGACTCAAAAAGAACTGCATTTGTTTTAAACTCTTATCGACAAAAAACACATTTAATCTATTCATTACTTCTGAATCGTTTTTAATCGCAAGTTTGTTGCTCAGAACTTTTTGTTTCGTTTTGACGTGCATCATTGCAGATAGATGTTCAATGTAGCAACAAACAAAGTAACTTTCTGGATGCTATTTTCTGGAAAAGAAGACTCACTTGCAGCCCTCCAAGTAAGCGGCACCATGTGGTTGGGTTGTTTTTCCGGCATCTTACTGCAAACTTCTTATTCATTGGAACACGTTTGTTGCTTTTGCTTCATTCAAAAGTCATGGTCGAAATTACAGTCAAATCTCGGTTTTCGTCCATAATCCGTTCCAGAAGGCTGTTCGAAAACCGAAATTGTTCGAAAACCGAAACCACGCTCTTTTTAAAATAAAAATGTTTACTTTTTTTATGCCTCGGATGACGAACACATTTCGGTTCTCGAACTAACTGAGCGCACTTGAATGCGTCACTTCACTCCTCTCTGCTTCACTTCCTCGTGTAGCGACGCTACCTCGTGTAGCGACGCTACACGAAGAAGCGACGCTACAGTAGCGTCCATTATGACGTTTTTGTATTGTTCAATAGATTTAAAAAAAAAAAAAAGCAGACGTGTTTGGTGAAACGCTTCCTCATGTAGCGTCCATTGTGAGCAGACGAGTTTGTATTGTTCCATAAAGATTTTTTTTTTAAAAAGCAGACGTGTTTGGTGAGAACTGCGTAATATCGGACTGTTATTTTTGCATCGTGTATCAGCCCCTAATCATGGCACCAAAGAAAGCAAGTGGAAGTGGTAAACCTGGTGAAGAAAAGAGGAAAATAGTGCGCAAAACTATAGAATTTAAGAAAGATTTGATCGCAAAATCTGAGTCAGGTGTGCGTGTGTCTGTGTTGGCGAAGGAGTTTGGGATGCCGAAATGCCTGATGACAGCTGGGATAGGCGCACGCCCCATGACAGGGAGGGAGAGATGTTCCTTCAATTTTTATGTTACTATGTTAATGTTAAAATTGGTGAAAATAAAACATATTACAGTTTGTTTGTACAGTATTTTACATATTACCTTCTCTCCTATTACATGTGTACAGTTTACCGTGTGAAATTGTAAAAAGAAAAGTGGTTTAAAAAAAGTTGTTTTCTTGACTTACATTGATTCCAATGGGAAACATTGTTTCGCTTTTCGAACAATTCGGTTTTCAAACAGTCTTCTGGAACGGATTAAGTACGAAAACCGAGGTTTGACTGTACTATAGGTGGGTTAAACGAAATTAGCACAGATGTTCGTGATTATGAACCTTCAAACATCTGTGACTTCATACTTGAGAAACCCTTAAAAGCCATTGCCGTAAAATCGGTGACATAACGGTGGCACAAACGAACTGCGATTTTGCGTTCACTTTGTAGTTACATTTCTTTTCTCTCTCATTTCCTGTTGAATTGCTGCTCACTAGAGGATGCTTGATCGGGTCAAGTGTTAGTAAGTGGGTGTTTTTGCTTTTTCTCTCTCCCCTTCCATCCTCAGGTTTGGGCCTGTTGGTGACATGGCTGTCTGACCCTGACACCCTGAACCAGCTGGTGGTGAGCCAGCTTGACAGCGTCTCAACTAAAGGTTCGACAGAAGAGCTATGCGCTTCTGACCCAGACCAAGCCTCTCTGGCCTCGCAGGAGGATGACACCACTCAAGTGTGAGTTGCCACTGTCAATCCACTCCACAGATTCGTTATCATCTGTCGGTATGCGTGCGTTCGGGGTCCTGACTGCCATGTCTCTGCTTCTATAGGAACTTGGAGGGAGTGGAAGTATCCACCAGCACCAGGATCAAGGGCAAAGGCAAAGGTCTGTTTGAACTTTGGAGCATCATTTTACACGTCCAAATCAGAGGCAGCAGGCTTGCTTAAAGTTGTTTGTCACTTCCAGCTGTAGATTATTGAAAAACTGATTACAAAATGCCCATAAAAAAATTCTAAGTAAAAGTTGTTAATTAAAACTTCAAAATTTTGAGCTAAACCTTAATTTTATCAAATGAAATTCTGCCACTAACTGAAATTGTTTTTTGACATTAGCATAGATATTACTTGGTCCTAATAATTATAAACTTTTGAACAGCAACAGAGCGGCAACGCATACAAACATGGCGTACGTCAAGACCCATATTCTCTTTGCTCTGTGGCAACAATGATTGCTACTGCAATTCAGTAGGGACCTTCTCTGCCTCTTTTTCCCCAAATTTCCAAATGACGAGATTCTTTTTGGCACTTACTTTCGCGCTTTCAATGCTTCTTGACCAATTCAAGCCTTTTGAACTTCACGTCTCAAATTCCAAACAAATTTCCACAACATTTCAGTCCAGCCACGCAGCCTTCATATGTCATTTCGGACCAAACTACATTTTCCATTTTGATCTTGGTTTACTTGAATTGGGAATATGAGGAACTGGTCAGAAAAAGTAATGAGACCTTATTCTAGTGTTCTTAGTGTGTCGTTTGTGCTCTATCCATTTTGGAATATAAATGGATATTCGCATCGACAGACACAAAAAGCAATATTTTTAGTTGTTAATGAATAATTGAAGACTTTCCTGTTGTGGTTGGCGGTGACTTGCATGTCTCTATCTGGAGCAGACGATCTGTGGTTGAGACGGGTTGTGTTTGGGTTGTGTTCCGTTGCTCTTTTTGTACTCGAGTTGTAAGCGCTAATGTTTTGTGACAAAGCACAGAACCGTGCGTTTCTTCTCACTGCCTGCAAAAGCAATCCTGCACTTGGATGTCCTGTTGACAAGCGGCTGGATGTAATTTAATGAAGCTTCTGTTGGCTTTAATTGCATCCTCCCAGCGAAGACTGGCAGTTATCAACAGACTGACAACAGAATATTGCACAAAGAGCTAAAGCAGATTGAAAAGGATTTTGCATCTTGTGCTATATTGAAATCCTTTTTCTTTTTTCTTTCTTCGTTAAAATTAATCAAATTCCATAAGTGGTTATGCTAAGATGTAGTGAAATGGCTACATGAATGCACCCAATTGTTGAAGCCAATTTATTGTTTGTATCTCTTCATGTATTCTGTTGGGCTGGACGATACAACGAACACATGGTACTCTTTGTCACAGTTTTTTGGGCCATCGTTCTGAACATTTGGGTCAATGTTTTTAGCAAAAACAACACTCTCAAAATGACCTCCATTTTATGTTTTTTTTTTTTAATTTGTCAACAAAAATTGATTTTTGTTGTTGTTGTTGTTTGTACTGAACAATACACTGTAACTTAATTCAGGTTCCACTGTCAATTGGTCATACCAGCAACCCACTCTGCAGGCGCGATCAATCAAAACACCCCGATTTTGAAGCACACTTCCAGGGAGTGGGCAAAGCACAAATCTTCAAACCCAAAAAAGGGCTGCAAAACTTTTGCAATAAATGCTACCACTGGATAGTGTCGCAAATGTTGCATCAGAATGCGGACACAGGTTTGTGCATAAGGCTGTTTTCCCCTTCACATATGGAACACGGAACAATGAGCAACCCAGTAAAATGTATGTCAACAGTTTTCACTCTCTTCGTCCTTAGATTCGACGCTAAAGCCAACATTAGTCCACCCCAGAAATTTCAATGTAGTCATGGTTTTAAAGTTGCGTCTCTCCAACCCTATGTTCGTAGTGCTAGTTTTACATTTGACCTTGAAGCCCGATACAGTTACGAATGTGACTGCAGGTGCGCGCACATATCATGTCAATATGAAGACAGCTGTACCGCGGCCTATAAGGGCGTATTGTACAGACTGTATTGTGCCAAGCCTACTAAACGTCCCATTCCTAGTATTCTGTTATTATTTCTTGTGATGAATGGTAAAAGAGGCAATCCTGAGGACATAAAGAGCTTTAATATACGAGACGAAACTAGCACTTTGAGAATAATGAGAGACACAGTTCATTGAAAACTTGCACACAAAGACACAGTTCAGCTGCAACCTGATGGCTTCTTTATGAAGAAGTGTCTATTTTCTCCTTAGGTGAGCTCACATATACACATGAACAGGCAGTTATCATCTGCCTCATGCAATTGACTAATCTCTCAGCGGTACATTACTGTGGTTGCGAATCACCGATCTAAACATATACAAGGACAAGAACTCCTCTCCAAGTCTTCTAACCAGACGGCTTCTCGGGTTCTAAAGCCAACTTAAACACATTTGAATTGAGCTACAAATCAGTGTACCTGTCATAGTTGGATGAGAATGAGGCAAGTCGGGACAAGGTTGTATTTTA
This sequence comes from Hippocampus abdominalis, assembly GCA_018466805.1. Taxonomy (NCBI): domain Eukaryota; kingdom Metazoa; phylum Chordata; class Actinopteri; order Syngnathiformes; family Syngnathidae; genus Hippocampus; species Hippocampus abdominalis. The sequence continues at coordinate 17,880,315 of CM031695.1, read as the reverse complement.
TTCTCATTCCAACCTTGAGGAAAAGCACATTTCATTGAAGGGTGTTTTTCAAATGGGAAGATGGCGGCGACATCAGGGCGAGCAGATGGGATCATTATTACGATTCGGATTGTGAACGTAGGACTGGTTTAATCAGTAGCTGTGTGGCGTCGTCTTTATTTGTGACATGTTTGTACTAACTGGGGCCCTTCATGCTTTAATTAGTTTCTCCATTGTTTGTCCAAGCAGCTAATGTCAACTCATTTATTCGCTGTCGTCACGCCAGCGCGCCGCAAACTGCATCGATGAGTGAAATAAAGCAAATAATGATACGCTCGTAATGAGCCTTGTACATATTTATGCAACACCAGCCCGAGTTTACATAATGTGGACAAACAAGCGCTCTAATGAGATGTTTGTACACACATCATGAGCAAGTTGGGTTGTTTGTCCGGCATCTTACTGCAAACTTATTATTCATTGGAACACGTTTGTTGCTCTTGCTTCATTCAAAAGTCATGGTAGAAATTACAGTCAAACCTCAGTTTTCATCCATAATCCATTCCAGAAGGCTGTTCGAAAACCGAAACCACGCTCTTTTTAAAATAAAAATGTTTACTGAACACGTCTGCTCACAATGGAAAGCAAGACGAGGAAGCGTCACTTCCTCGTCTACCCGAGGAAGCGTCACGTTCTCGTGTAAGGAAGGCGAGAGGAGTCCAATGGTGCATTCAAGTGCGCTCAGTTTGTTCGAGAATCGAAATTTGTTCGTCATCCGAGGCATAAAAAACTCTTGGTCGAAAACCGAATTGGCCGAGAACCGAGACGTTCGATAACCGAGGTTTGACTGTATGTCAATATAATGTCAATAATAAAAGTACAGGAGCTGCTTCTGTTTTTTTCCTTTCGCATCACGTCTGTCCACATGTTTTCTAATCTGCTTCTGTCAGGCAACAAGTTCAAGGTGGGCTGGTCAAAATTTGTGGACAAGATGAAGACCAAGAAGGCCAAGAAGAAAAAGATGAAAAAGCTGGAGCGGGAGCTGGTGATGAGGATCATAGCGGCCCAGGGAGACGCGGCCAACGAGGACGAGGCCAGCAGCCGGGAGAGCTCCGTGCACAGCCTGCACGACTCTGACCGGGTGAGACTTGCCCATCATTGCCCACTCCCTAAATCACTAGATTGGGATTTCTATAGACTGGACTTTTTAAGGTGTTCACAAAAAATCAGTTTCTGGCAAGTAGGGACATTTTTGTTTGGTAAAAATTGCACGTCTTGGCTCAGTAAAGGATGTCAAACACTGATGCAAGACACAATATAGTGTGATCGTGAGTCAAACTAGGATGACTCATCGTTGATTTGTGGCCAAACTCCATTAGGAGGACAGCGATCTGGAGAACTACCTGACAAGCGTCCAAGAGGACATGATGGAATTCAAGCTGTCTTATGAAATGTGGCGCGTCGGCCGCTGGGCTGTCAGCATCCCTCATGTGAGTTCTAAATATCACTGACAGTCTGGAATGTCCTGCGGGGCCTGTTATTTGTCAGCAGAGAGTATGCGAATGCTTGTCTTTGGAAGCTCGGCTTGAGTGGGTGTACATATTTTTCCCCTCTCCGTCTCTGTTTCAGGCTGAGTGGGAAAATGAGGAGCTAATCTTCACGGTTCACCTGGAGGAGAGGGACAGCCCTGAAAACTTCCAGTGGGACATCAAGAAGAAATACACAGATGTCATTTATTTCAGAAACAGGTGGCAGGTAAATTGGATTTCTCCACATCCCACTTTGAACGGCAATCAGATCTCTTTCTTGAAGACTGTCATTTGAATCAGACCTCATTGTGCATGTAAAATTGTTTGAAAAGGAGCAGTTAGAGAGCATCTTGTGCCCCCCCCCCAGACCCCCACACACAATTTAAAACGGTTGCCAGGTGTCTTCATAAAAAGTGTGTGAGATTATTTTCTTCTTAAAGAGGCGTACCACTTCAAAATATATACCTCCTTGACGCCAAGTACTGCTTTCCTATTAGCCAGGGCTTTACTGCAAGTTTCTCTAGTGGCATCTTGGGCCCACACCACATGAAGCAACATGACTGAAGTGGAATCCTGGAAAAAAAAATACACTTAGCAATTCTTTTCACCAAGCGATTGAGCACCACACATCTACAGACAGGCTGCAAGGGAGAAACTGCAATCCTGTATCAGACTATGAGCGGACTTATACAATATACTGTACTGTATTATATTTTATTGAACCAGAAAAACATGATTGTCAAGAAGCTTGCCACAAAAAGAACATGCAAAAATAAAGGTGGATGTGGATATTTTAAGAGGTTGTTGGAGGTGATCAGTCACCGCATTTACCAACTGCGTCTGTGCATTCCACTGACAGAGGTGTGTGTGTGTGTGGTTTTTTTTGTTTTGTTTTTCTTTCCTCAGGACTCCACCAGCTTGCCCATGATCTTGGAGGTCAATGAGCTTGAGGTTAATGACGAGGCTAAAGAAGAAGCAAAAGTTTCCGTGGAGCACTTCCTTCAGGTAAAAAAAAAAAAAAAAAAAAAAAAAAGAAGAAGAAACACAGACACGCACACAAGAAGCTAATTGGATGTTTTACTCTGTCCTGAGCGTCTTGTTTGCCTTGCCAGGAATTAATTTGTGACACGCTGATTGGACACACGCAACCGGTGTTCCAGTTTCTGTGTCCACTGGACAAGCTGCTCAATGAAGAGCAGCATTACGGAGGCGTGTGGGGCTTGTTGAGCGGGTTGGCTTACTTCCTGACACCTGGACAAGAGGACGAAGAGGTAACGTAGTTCATTTTAGGTATTTCATGACAACACTCGCCCCTAATCAAATGGGCTGCTATGGCCACCTTTGTGGGGAGTGGGGTGGGCGGTAATGTGTAAAAAAAAAAAAAAGATTGGATTTTTTTTTTTTCAAACTCTACAGAGCATTTTATATATTTTTTTCTGTATTTGACCCCTTTTGCTACCAAACTTAATTGAACTAATTCTTTTTTTTCTTTTTAAATCACATTAAGTGAATTGTTTTACATATACAGTGCATTTAAACATAGTTAATGTGGGTGATACTGTCAGGTTCATCAATTTGACATTCAGACATAAAACACGAGGAGGAGACTCAATTCTTGTACCAGGGGGGGGAACGAGAAGAAGCGTTGGTTTCAGTTCTCTGCACGTCACCCAAGGATCTCCCCGCTCGCCCTCTCATTTATTGGGAATCTAATACATGGGTGTGTCCAACCTAAAGAATGAGGGCTGTTGAAGACACACTGAACTTGATTGACAATGTGTGTGTATGTGAGTGAAAATTACATACATGTATGCAATCATTACAGAAACACCAAGTTGCAGCTGGTGTTGACAGTTCCGTCCACATACGACCTTGCTCCTGTTTAGTCTTAATAGTTATCTCTTTCCAACCACTTTCTCAGAAAAGAGGTTGCGTTCCTCAACTGCCACCCAGTGCATTAAGCATTCTTATATTATAAATGTGAGCATATCTTCATTAAAAGCATTATATTTCTATAAAAAGCATAAGTGTTCTTCATTGCAAGCATAATCAATTTATCATTAATACTATGCAAATGTATGCTAACTAAAAATAATCAACTTAACAGACACGTTCCAAACCTACCTGCTATAGGTGGAAAATAATATTCATATAACAAAAGCTCTTATTTTTTTTATTTTTTTGGGGGTGTGTATTTTTGTTCTATAGCCCCCGCAGACCTTGTTAAATATCCAAACACACTCAGTGTTCCTTCGCGCCTGTTTTCACTGTCTCGCTCTTTTAACTTACGTTGTAGTGTTCGTATGTCCAAAATATTGGTACATATTAACAGTTTACGATATAACAGGGAAATGCTGTATCCTGGCCTGCATGATCTCATCAAATCCAATATGAGAGTGCTCCATAATCTGGCTTTATAAGGTAAAAAAAAAAATCTCTTTGGCAATACCTGTACCACTCAAACGTGGTGAGCATTATCTTTGCAAAAGCCACATTTTTGATGCAGCTCTTGTTTTGTCATTCTTATGTTGATTGTTTTACACCGACCGCCTTGCTCAAATGACCTGCGGTTGAATGACAGACACTTTTCAATTTGTTCTGAAGAAAGTGTCCTGCTCAAGAATAGGCTGCATAAAAGTAATCTAAAGAGCTACTCATGCATAGGCAGTGCTTTTATAGCAATTGGTTGTATTGTCCCTGTTAGATGCCACACCGCATGCACACAATGGAAAAGCACTGAAGGAAATTGAGTGCAAAAGAAAAAAAAAGGCAAATAAACTTTAATTTTTAGTGGTGTCTGTAGGGGATACGCAGTCTACAATGTGTTTGCATATTTTATTTAGTGGGCTGTGGGGTAAACAGCACTCTACTGCCGAAGTAAAACAGACATTGTATTTTAGAGATTGTTATGAATATTGGGTAAGAGACAATCATCCTCATACAAATGCAGACCTATTTTTTTTTTGTATCTGATCACTTTTGCTCAGTAATAAGATAATGTTGTAGAAATGATGCATCTGTGAGCCATTAGAGAAATTTGGATTGAAAATACACCAAAACTCAAAACAAGTGGGGTTTTTTAATGATAAAGCATAAGCATGTCGCCAGTTGAGATAATAATTATTCATTCTTAATTAATAATTATGTGTATTAATAAGTGTAAATTAATATACAGTACATGTAGAGAGTGAACAAACTCCCGTTGAAATATCAGAATTTTCTTATGTAATACTACAATGAATTCAAATTTTTTATTTAAAAACTGCAAATTACACCAATACAATTCAGAAAAAAATTTATCAATCTGTTAAGAGAAAAAATAATACATAAAAAGGAGCATGTTTGACGAATATTGGAATCAGTTTTTGCTTTAATCTGAGCACAAAAGAACTAGATGAGGACAGTTGTCTTTCAGTTCACGTTTTTGCCACATCGGTAACTTGTAGCTGTCCCAGTAGTGTGCAAAAGTGTCATACAGTAGTGAAAAGAAAAACCTGACTTGTAAACACTCATTCTCTATAAACCTTGAACTGAATCAAGGATATAAACCGCTTTCCTTAACTCATTCAGTACCAGCTACTGTAATTCTAGACCCCCCCCCCTTTTTTTTCTTTTTTACCCTAAATCTTGAAAATAAATATGTATCTGGGGTTGAATGTGTGGAGTGTGACATACTGTATATAAGTATGTCTTTGGGAGTGAATGAGTTAATGAGTCATGATGTGTTTTCGTCCCTGCCGCTTCAGCCAAAGTTGATTATTTTCCTTGCAGAGCTCTACTCCGCCGACAGAAGCCTCCAAAGAAATCATCACATCCGCAGAAGGTTCAGAGAACTTCCCCAGCTCCTCTGAGACAAGCTGCGTCGTTAGCGGCGTTTCACTTCCCACCATCGTCATAACCTCCTGCGAGACGCCTGAGGGAGACGACGAGGAAACCGAAAAGGAGCCGCACCCATGTTTCAACTCAGACTCTTCCATTGGAAGCTGTGCCCAGGAAAAAGGAGAGGATTCCGAAAATCCTTTAACGCACTTTAAAATGATCCTCAGGGGACTAACCCGATCCAGATCGCAGGAGTCTCTGGCCTCTCTCAAAAACCACAGCGACGAAGAGGCATCCCGGTTGGAGTACGCGTCGCCAAGCTGCAGCCGCGAAGGAGGCCTTCATGGGGAGGATGCCACCAATGGCCCGTCGTGGTTGCATTTCAATGCCAGGTTAGCTCACCTGTAATTAGCTGCTCCACCAATCAGGAGAGCGCAAGAAGAAAGCAAAAATCTGCAAACAATGACTGTACCGACGCATAGGGTATTTGTAATGGCCTATAGATGCCACAAGATGGAGACAAAACACTTAAAATAAGATGACCACAAAGAACGAACACCACGCACCTAGCATGTACACAATCATGAGCCGTGTTACATAAACGACCGAGATAATAAAATGGAGGTTGTATGATGCCCTTGGTAGTTCAAATGTTTAGGTTCAGAGTTAACGATCACATACTGATTATTCTGGTTGGATGTATTCACCGTGGTTTTGTAACAACACAAATAATCACCATAGCATCAACGAAATGCATCTAGCACGTACATAGTTATAAGCAAATGTATAAAGAAAACTATTTAGTATTTTCTTCAGTCAGTGAATACAAATAAACCACCGTCACATGAGGCATATCGATATTAGATAGCGTATTCTCTCAATAAATTGCTTCTACATCAGCACACAAGCACTGGACACAAAACAGTATTAAGCCATTAAACTCAACTTTTGCCATTTTACAGAGTAATAAAGGTTGATCCAGAACAATGTTCTGTGAATAATTGGAATAAATTAATAAATGGAGACTGGTATGCCATCTGGATTCATTTATTTATTGTGGTTTATAACAACACAAAAATTCAGCAAACGGCAACCCTGAAAATTTAGCATGTGCATAATTATAATCCGATGTTACATAATAAAATATTAAAATAATCTTCCTGTTTGTGCCATTATTGTACTCTTTTTACCATAAAGTGCTTATTGTATTTTTATGAACTATTGATTTTTGTCTAAAGTGAGTACAAAACGTTGGCTTTTGTTGTCTTGATTGTAAAGGACAAAGAAAGAGAAGACAAGCCCCAGGGTGTCCTGCGGGACTAACAAATCCAAAGGGAAGGAGCAGGTGGTCCCGGCCAAGGGGGATGAGGCCAAGAGTCAAGGCACCTGGGAGCAGCTTGAGGCCACCAAAGCCATTTTTGATCTGCTCAAAGAAATTTCAGGTTTGTTCCTTTTAACAGCAAAGCCTATACAATAGCTAAAACTGGAAAAAAAACCTGACAGCTTCTATTAATTCTTTTTTTATCTAGTTACACTTTGACTTATAAGTCCTCCAATTGAGGTTTTTTTTGGGGTTTTTTTGAGGCAAGCTAAAAGTTGTGCCACAAGCAATGTACAGAGATATGCAGTCGCTCGACAGAAGTCAGGGAGTCAGTCGCAGATGCTCTTTCAGTGATGACTGAATGGAACAAACGGTCAAATACACACACACACACACACAAATACTTGCAAGGAGCTGCCGCAGGCCACAACTCACACCCAGAAGCTCACATACAGACTCACCGTGTTTGTGATGTCACATGTGCAGTTATTGTGACTTTAGGCTTTCCCGTTGTACAATTTTTTTTTTTTACACTTTACAAAACTTTTTTTAAAATTCTTTTTTCTACATAAACACTATAATATTTCAAACACATTTTAGAACATTAACAGACGAATTTATTTCGTATACATGCACGAAAATGGGCTTTCACAAGCAGCTAAGGCTCACTTCTGCTAACCACGCAGGCTAAACTTGGGTCCTCCCCAACGTACAACGCTTGGCTCTTAAGTCAAGATGTGTCGCTTGAATAGAGTACTCAAAAGAATCTGAAGATATTGAACCTTGGAGTTAAATTTCAGGAGGAACCTAAAATGCTTTTAAACCTTGAAAGTTTAATTTAATTTGACCTTTTCCAAACCGTGGAAAGCACGTCGAGCAGTTTGTTTTACTACACACAAAAAAATGCAAATTGGGAGTTCAGCAAATAACTTTGCGAATGATGAACCGTGAATATGCGGGTGATTCCTGTTGCTCATTTCCATCTCAAAGACACTCCAAGCGTTTAGTCATCTTTTTCCTATTTTTAGATGACTTGCACAACATGTTGATTGTGGAAGGTTTTGTTGGCCTCTGGCGACAAGCGACAGTTGGAAGTCAAACAGCCTCACGCTGTGCCGTCAAAAGAAAGTTTGCGTTGGCTTAATTGCGATGACGACTTGTGCTGAGCCTTTATGGCTTGCGTCATGTTGTGGTAAACCACCAAGAGGTGCCGCCTTTCGTGTTTAGTCCTAGAATGCAAAGACGGATCTTTAATGGCTACCTGGTGCTCCCGGGCACGACTACGGTAATTGTAAACCTTGAAACAACTGCTACTTTAACACACAAGGAACAGTAACACGTACAAACAGAGTATACTACAATACAGTGAAACTCCTCTACAACGAAATCATGTTTGCAGCAAGAAATTTTTCACAACAGGGGGGTTTTCACTGTAGCAAATTTGATCTCGGATGTAAACACACACACAAACTATGTGTACACGCACACACAATCATATGTGTACTCTTTATTTTTTTTCCAATAGTGCATAAGTATGAGCACACACTTATTTGACACTTCATATAGTCAGTGTGGAAAGAAAAAAAGGGAAAGAAATTGCGAAATGTACAATCAGCATTCACTTTCACTTACATCAATTTCTTGGATAGTGTCTTTTATTTTGCTTCCTCAGTCTTTCATTTTGATCACTTTTACCCTCTCTTCCAGCGTCAGAGCGCTCCTCGTCTTAGCTGCTTGACATCCAAAGGTCCGTTTTGTAGCCATTTTAGCAATGCAACGTTCATGCTGCGTCTAAATCGAACAATAACAGATACAGTACTTCCTGGACCCGGTGGCTTTTCTATCCACTATATCACTGTCTCGACCTCCCCTCGATCGCCACCCAAGACAGCGTTGCTCAGCTAATGTCCTGCAATGAACTTTTAAACCAGCCACGGGATGCTTCGTAGTCCTCGATGGCCATAGTTAGCGCGATGGAACTCGCCTTCTCTCTAATTATCGCTCCAGTTAGCGTAAGCTTTTTAGCATGATAACAAGTAAAGCATTCCAGGAAACGTTCGTATTATGTATTTGAATGTCCGTCGAGCCATAAGCAATTTACTCCGAGCAGCTAATCAGATGCATTCCACGCTATCTTCCACGGATCAAGCTACAATATCTACACACATAGACAGTGAGGGCCCTCTTGGCCAATCGGAGGCCAGGATGATGCTCGGTAAGCCAATGGCAAGAGCAGCTATGAGTATGTTGCGTTCAGAAAAGTCGGAGCTGTGTAAACCAGTGTGGTGGTTGCTTTTGCCGTTTCCGAACGAAGCAGTACACGTTGCTGTTGGATTTAACTTCGTTGTAGTGAATATCTCGTGAGGCAAGAGCAGAGAAAAATATTTCGTGTAACGCAACAGGGGTTTTTTTTCGTCGTATGGGGGGCAGGAGAATGGGAATGGTGTTAATGCATGAAGATTTTTTCACAGTAGGGGGTATTTTCGCCCATGTAGGATTTCGTTCTAGAGGAGTTTCACTGTATATACGTAAATGTATAGTATTCTCTCTGGTCTGTGGGAAGCAATTTACTGCCATTTAGTTGGGGACCTTCTCTACCTTTTTTAAAAATTGCTTTTTATTACGTTCTATCTACAGCCAGTTGAGATTAGTGCTGTTCAGCATGCTGTGGCGCAACAAGATACTTGCACTCAGGGCGTCACTCTTTTCACTAACCCTGTTGTTGTCTTCATAGGAAACTCCATTCTCATTAACATATTTGACGCCATTTTGAAACCCGTCATGCCCATTTTGAAAAAGTGAGTGTAGTCTCCACTTCCTGCTGGTTGCATCCCGCCGTTTTGTTGACGCCAACGCTGTTGGTCTGTGCAGGAAGGTCAACTCCTTCTTGAACAAGATGAACCCGAGCGAGGAGCAGATGGCGGCGTACATCCAAACCCTGTGCGACAAAGCGTGGCCGCAGACCCCCGCGGCCGCTTCTCCTTCAACGCCACCGCCGCCTCGCACGGATGATGACAAAAGCGAGACCCGAGAGCGAGCGCAGAACCTCATCGGCACTCGATGTAGGCGCCGCGCTGCACCTCGATATGCAAGATCGGCGCTCACTACCTGTGTTTGCAATTATTTACTTAATTTCTCACTCTATAGGGATTTTAATATCGTGGACGATAGTCCATGTATAATATAATTCATGATTCTAATCGTAATGTTCTCCCCTCCCTCTTGGTAGGTTCGCACTATCTGGTCCTCAAGAAGACGGACATGGAGAACGTTTTTAACCTCTTTCAAGACGCTGAGAAAAACAAGGCCCTTGTTTATGTAAGTAACTGTTGTTTTTGACTGGTTTATTTCAAGCAAATAGTACACAAATTAATAGATAAGAAATGTAAATATGATATATATGAATAGAATAACTTATTTTTTGATCCCTTAATGCTAGAATGAATTACAGGCACTGACTGATTTTTTTTTGGGGGGGGGGGGTTGAATGTCATCTTTCTCATGTTGGAAATCTTTGTCGATTTTTCAAAAGCTCATATCAACCAATGAAGTCAGCTGGCCGAATACACACCCTAATACATGCACAGCTTTCCTCTTCCTTTCTGAGAAGACTTTCAAATCAGGGTTAATGTTTCAAGCTAGTTTGGGAGTTTCCAAGTTGGGTATTGGGCTGCAGCTATGAGATTTTTCCGCTTTTTGGCAGAATTCCACTTTTTTCCAGTCAAAATGGACCTTTTTAATACTGTTTCAAATACGTTGAGAAAATTTTAGGGGGAGGGGGGGGGTCTAGGGCCTGGTCTTATTTCTGGGCTGCCGGACTGACTTGTCTTCGGCAGACTCGGGACTCGTAATGTTTCCAAATAAACTCACGCGAAGCGTGAGTTTGTCATTACTTCGTATATGGGCTCAAACCAATGTCTTACTTGTTGTGATTGGTCGCTATATCGGCAAATGCAGAATCACAACCAATCCGTGTTCGCCTTTCTAAAATCCCTTTTCCGCGAATTCTGAATGGTTTTGCACGAGGGAAGTAGTGTTGAAATTACTCATGGATGTAGTCTGTATTAAACAAATGCCGAATGTTATCGAGACTCGTGACGAAGCTAATGTGCGTCAGAGAGATGCGGATCTGAAAATTCGATGGGACTGGTTGGATAGAAAGCTGACGGTGTCCCCAGTAGGAACAAGTAAAGAGGAACCATTGTCTGTGCTCGTGTCATATTTCGTGAAAAAGCTCGATGTCGCTGATAAAGCTCTGTGTCCAGTGTGTGACGATGTCATTCTATACGGAAAATGCATTCACAACCCATATATAGTAAACAGTTTGGGGCTTCACTATCACTGCTTGAGGTAAGAATCAACAGCTTTTATCATATTTACACGTTTTATGAATACAAGTGATGAACAAGTCTTGAATATGGCAGGGAATGTGTTTCCTTTTTTAGTTTTGATTTTGAGCAGCAAATTTGAAGTTACATGTTGGTGCTCACCAGGAATGCATAAGCAAAATTGGCCTTTGTCAAATTTTCACTTGAAAGAATAGTGAACAATCTTGGAATTTTTTTTCTGTGAAAGTTTCAAGTAGTGTGTACATTGAATACACTTCATCTTTAGCATGTTTAGTGTAAAGTACCCATTTTCTAAGCAAATACGGAATGGTATTTCAACAAAAATTGTAACATTTTGTTGAGAAAATTAATGGTTTTAAGGCTTTAAAATCTCTCAAACCCATTAGCTTCCTGCGGCCCCCAGACCGCCGGCTGATTTTTTGATTTTTTCATCACGAGCCATTCTCATCCCTGAGGATGTGCTTCAAAGTTGGGTTTCGAGCTTGTGTTTGAAGATTCGAATTGGAGTTTGAAGCAGTGTTAATGGTTTTAAAGTGGGAATTTAATTGGTTTAGGGTTTTAAATGGGTTTCAAAGTAGGGTTTTGAGAAAGTAATGAGGTTTCAAATGAGGCTTTCAATCTATTAAAAATCATTTTTGGGTGTGTGCCCCCCCATCCCCCCACTCCATTTTCAGATGCTGCTGTCATTCCTCCTGCGAGAATTATTCCCTCACGAGCATTCCCTGACCCGTAGTGCTGCCGCCCTGCAGAACGTGACCAACCTCATCGCCTGATCTGTGAATTTTATTTTAATGCAGTTTTTTGGGGGTATATATATCATGTATTATTATTTATTAATCACCGTGAAATGCCTTAAACTTTCAAACCACTTTTTTTTTTTACCTCAAATTAAACATGAATGTGAATTTTGTATCGGATTTTGTTTTAAATGAATAATCGCTATTTTTGTGTGGAGGGGGACTCCTGTTGCGACACTGTGATTTTTCACCTCAAAGAAGACATTTCATTTCTTTCACTTTTTTTTTTTTTTCAATTAATGTTTTGGTGTCACTTTTTCACACATCAGTCGGTTGACTTTTTGTATCCTGATTGGCAGGACTTATTTCCACCAAGAGATGATGTCATTGTTACAAATCACATAAGCAGAAAACTTGAAAAATGTCAATTGTTAACTATATTGAAATGTCAAGTTTTAGTGTCGTTTTTTTTGTTTTTTAATAAAACAAAATATCCACTTTTATTGTTGCCTTGATGAAATTGATCTGGATTTTGAGATTAATGACAATAATGTGGTCGGAAGTGATTACTTAACCTCAGTAGAAGGTCATTGTCACAGTTAAATTGCAATCCAATTAATATTTGAACCACGTCACGTTTCTTTCATGCCAGCCAACGCCTTTGGATGCGAAAAATTCCATTTGTCATGTCTCATAGTTCAGCAGAGGAAACGTAATGGTTTATTTAACACTTTCCATATAACCATTGGCAATCCCTTTCCAGGCAAAAAGTGGAACAAATGGTGAGAAAAAATACATCAAGTGAACCTGCGTATTAAAGGGAGAACCCCCGCCTCCCCCGCCCAAAAAAATCATGCATAGTACATGAGCCGAGTATTTGCTCTTCTGACAGTTTGTTCCAAGACTGGACAAAACCTACAGGCAACGTTTGAATTTTTTTCAGTCCAGAAATCCCCGAGCCGGCGCAGTCACGGTGTTTAATCGCGGAAATGAATGAGATTTAATTGCGGGATTATTTGGGTTCAGGTCACTGGAGGGAGATTATTAGAAAGAAAGTCATTGTTCATTTTTTAAAATGAGTTTTTGTTCGTTTTGCTTCTGTGGCAAAGCAACAAAATTCCAAGTTTTATTTGTACTCTTTGTCAGGGGTTCAAGTGGATGTCATGTAATCATGTTTGTGCAGTTGAAGTGTTAATTTGTTTGCATGAATAGAAATATGAATATTCAAATGCAGGTGAAAACTAATCACACTGAAGCAGTGAGATTGACAATCAGTCTCAAAAGGGAACATGATTATTATCCAGATCTGATGTTTTCCTTTTTTTCCCCCCTAACATGTTAAATTTAATACAGAGCAGCAGTTCCTTAGAGAAAGTAGCGTGTATGCACACAATTTTACATAATCGTTAATCATCACTTTCATAATAATCATAATATGCCAACTGCATCTCTTGATAAATTAATCATATGCCCAGTGATACAGTACAATACATGCTGATTTATAGAGCGCTTTCACAACGCGATGGCTTGCTTCATGAAAATGCGGGCAATACTCATAAGGCTCCGTGACTGACGTTGCATGAGTATATATGTATGTCATTTTACATGAACCACTAAATATTGACCATGGTCTAAAAATTTGCACATCAATTTAAAGTTGTTCTCCGTGGAAGGTGAATAAATCCATCAAGTCTCTTTTCCTCATTAGGGAAGCGGCTGAGCGAGAGCCCATCACGGTAACACGTAAAAAGGACCTTGAAACAACCTTGAGAAATGTCCGTGTCCTCACCACATTTGCACATTATCAAAAACGTTTGCTTTTTGAAGGGTCATGCATGGGAAGTCTCAAAACAGCACAAGAATAATCATGGGCTAAATAAATTTTTGTCTTTTTTTAAGCAGAGTGCAGAAACTAATCGGGAAAATGCATATTTTTTCAGATGAATAGTTACTAAGGTTTAATTAGTTAATTATTAATGATCAATTAATAAATTGCCACCTCCAATCGGCGCTTTTAATGATCCATGTGTGACCAACTGCCAATTTTCAAGATGGCCGCGCCCGTAAACACAAGCTTCAGTCGACAACATAAACATCTCAAAAACAACGATAGAAGACTCAGAAAGTAAACAGTGCTTTAACTTGGGTGCCAAGAATAGGGGGATGTTATTTGTCATCTTTCATGAAATACTGATTGATGTAGTTGTCCATTGAAAATAAGTGGGAAAATTGCAGTTAATCCTCCCCGCCTGCGAGTGGCAGTGGAGAAACAAATTGCAAATAATTGAGCGAAGTACTAATCCAACATGTCTGCGCCCTGAAGGAGAGACAGAAACAGCAATAGAAACATTGTGAAAGCACAAGACGACAAGCAAGTACGTCATCTGTTGCAGATTATCTCTCTTGTGCTGTACTCAGATCGCTTTCTTCTATTTTAAAGCATCCGATGTTGGTTCATTTAGTAGTGAACGTGACGGCGACGTCCGGCGTGTGACGTTCAATGTGACTGAGCGGCTCGTGGGGTTGCAATTGGAAACAGTGGATGCATTTTCTCGTGGCGTTCACAATCTTTTTGACAGGAGTGGCGTATTATCCCCTCACTTTACGCACACATTATGTCTCTACGAAGTGATATCACGTGCTTGGCGCAATTCTTTTACTGCCTTCAGATAAACTCACATCATCAAAAACTAATCGACACAGCTGTTTGAGCATGTATGTATTTCGGATCCGTGATATCCAGATCAAGATCATGTACTAGTATGATCCTTTTCCTCACTAGCAGGCAGCTCAGCACACTAAAAAACGACTGTCTTACTGGTAACGTTTTTCCCACTACTCCTGTGCTGTACCAGTAACATTTATACGGCCGACATCTCCTGGATTATCGGGTGTGTTTTTGTCGTAATTGATCATGTTTTTTCATTTACGTTTTAGATGTCCGATTTTGCTGGTGGTTCCAAAGTGAAAAGTATTTTTTGCTTCTGTCGAGATGGAGCTAATAATAGCTCATGTGTTCTACGGCACCAACATTTATTATTGTGGGTAAATGGTTAAAGATGTGTTTAATGATTCACTACCATGAGCATAAAGTGGTAGTGCACATATTTTTTTTGCCCTTGTATGATGTCATGTCAATATGTACTAGAATGTCATTTCGGTTAATATGCTAGCCAATACCACTGATGAGCCTCATGTGAATACTGAATACAGTTGTTAATGTAACATTGGTTCATGATAGTGTATATTCTAAATGCATGGTGTTGATGTTTCATGTCCTCTCCATTTTATTTTTCAGTGTTTTTGCTCCATTTTATTTTTCAGTGTTTTTGCTAAGAGTCTTATGAAATCCATTGACATTTATCTTGGGGGTAGTAGGGGTATCAATTATTTGCGGCAGTGCTTGGACCCAATTGTCTGGAAATATCTTTTTGAGTAGCACCGTTTTGTCTCATTTTTGGCTTTTCTATCGCGTTTTGTTTTACTTTTAATCCCAGATTGCACTGGTGTTGCCCTTTCCAGGGAATGTGCTATCTGTTGATGCCATATCCTTCTCATTTCACACCATTTGTCACTATCCCCACTACTCCCACCTTCACCTTGAATGCAGTGGTCCTTTAATGAATACAGTATTGTTAAGGTGAGCAAATGAAAACCTAAGAGGAGCGGTGGCATATTTCATGTTGAGTAGCGGCAACAATCAGTTGAAAAGTTCATTAGAAGCATTTGGAAGATTCAATATCCACTGGGATGAGGCCAATGGGCATGGCGGTGATGCTTTCACACGTGTCAATGGAGGAGACTGAATGCTGTAGATCTGTTATTGTCTTTGCTTCCGAGGAGTTGAACGCACTGTTGAAGTGGTTCTCTTCTTGTATCTTTTCTGATCCGTCTTATCAATATTGCCCTTTTAGCCAAGCATTTACCGCCACCTTTAACATGTTTTTCATGTCCGTTCTTTACAGAAAGCTGTTTGAGCATTTTTTCAATATCCTTGATGTGAAATACACAAGTGCATGACACACTTATAACCATTAGTCATGATTAGGTGCCTACTAATGTGTGACACTTACCTATTTGTTAGGCTACTAGTGCAACATAGTTTGGTAAGATTTAATTGCATGCCAAAAATGGCACTAGCAGTCCCTCAAAAAATCACTGGTAGTGACTAGTTACTCTTCAAGAACGCCAAAGTCATTCTACTTGTGTGCCAAAAAGCACTGCTGCAAATCCTCACTGGACTAAAGGATGGCACTCTCATTTGCGAAAATATTCCTTGAAACACTATATAAAGCATTAATGTACAATAAAAATAACAAAGGTTCCATAAATGACCCCTGGGGGACACCACAAATAATTGCTCCTTAATGTTGATGAGTACTAACTCTTTTATACCAACTGCTTGCTATTCATGAGATATGACTTTCCAAAGGCTTTCGTCTGATGACAATTGTTCCCATTCTTTTGCCTGAAATGTTCTGTGACATCGATGAATAATGCTAAAGAATGCAATGTTTTCAGCCGACTTTTCATACCTCTGGGGCTGCTGTCACACGTGGCCTGGTGCCTGGTGAAGAAGAACTCCTCCGAAGAGGGAACTTGATAATGTCAAAGCCTTTGTGTAGCCATGTGTCGCCCCGAGATGACGGATGCTTCTCCAGAGAATTGAATCATTGAAATAGCCCGCTGGATCGCGCTTCATCTTGCGCCGTCCTCCCTGAATATGTTCAAGCGTAGAGAAGCTCCGCTCTCTTCAGTTTCATCTTCATTTTTCCTCCAGACTAAATTTTGCACCGTGCATCTGTTACTACGTGTAAGATTAATTCACATCATCCTGTGATACATTACACATTGAAGAGGATGACTATATCAGCAACAGGTCCGTCCGTCTCCCTGAAAAATAGTCTTCAGTGAACACTCATTTGTTCTGGGGGTACATTCCACGAAATGAAACAGAGTACAGTGGTACCTCTATTTACGAAATTACCGTATTTTCCTCAGTTTAAGGTACTTCGGATTATAAGGCGCACCTTCAGCAAATGGCCTATTTTAAATCTGTTTTCATCAATAGGGCGCACCGCATTATCAGGCGCATAAATAGAA
This sequence comes from Hippocampus abdominalis, assembly GCA_018466805.1. Lineage (NCBI taxonomy): Eukaryota > Metazoa > Chordata > Actinopteri > Syngnathiformes > Syngnathidae > Hippocampus > Hippocampus abdominalis. The sequence goes on along the minus strand of CM031695.1, from coordinate 17,863,478 downwards.
GCTACAATAGTGGCATATGCATTCACTAGATGGAGCTACACTAAAGGGAATACAATACATTACAGCTGTAGTTATATTGCGCTTTCACAACCGCTGCAGCTGTAACAAAGCGCTTTACAGAACTTCATCTTTAAAATACTACGTCCAAGAAATCAGAATATTGATCCATATATAAGGTGCATCGGATTATAAGGCGCACTGTCCGCTTTTCAGAAAATTGAAATTTTTTAGGTGCGTCTTATAGTTTGATTTGATTTGATTTGACTTTTTATTTGGTCTCCCATAGGAGAAACTCGTCTTGGAGGACAGGCCCCCCATGCCGCTACATACATTAAACAATACATACCGTATACCATACACAACAGACATTGGACAATAATACAATACAGGACAATATAGACTCTACATACATTGGACAATACGTTACAGGCATCTGCACACCCCACACTGCCCTCATGTCCTCCTGCTTGACTGTATGCTTTCCTCTAGCTGTTTGTTAACTAGGTTGATAGCCTGCGGTACGAATGAGTTTTTGTATCGGTTTAGTTTGCATAGAAGGGTCCTGTACCTCCTTCCTGAGTGTACGAGCTCGAATTGGGAATGCAGCACGTGAGAAGGATTGTCTAGAATGTTGTTGGCCTGTTGAATATTGTGCGGAAATTACGGTAATTGGTTCTGGAAAAAATTTCCTAACTAGAAAATTTTGTAAGTAGGGATGCATTTTCCATGTAAATGCCCTAATCTGTTCCAAGCTCTCCCAAAATTCAGACATAAATGTTTTATAAAGTGAAAAAATGCATCAAAATTTGTAACAAATACATGTTACAATTAGATTATTGCACAATAAATGAGAATTGTGTATAATGTAAAAAACAAAGCAAAGAATAAAAATGATGGTCATTTATCTTTTAACTGCATCCTCGTTTTTTTGCTCTCTTTAGTTCATGTTCTCTCTCAGAAGTGGTTTTGTCCTATCTCAAATCGTCTTTCTCCATAGAAATGAATGGACATGCCCTTAATTCATTCCAGCCTCCCCCCAAAAAATTAAAAATATTTTTCATGTGTAATTTAATTATATAAATCGCATTATAAGGTATTGCGTTTTATTAAAAAAATGTCGTAACTAAATGTAATAAAATAAATATTTTTTGTCACATTTTATACATTTATTTTAATGGACGTGCTTCTTCTGTGGGTGTGTGTCTTGACCACCTGAGGACAGTGTAACACAAACGTACAGATATGCTATTCGTGGAAACAGTCGATCAGCTCCTCTGCAAAATTGAATAATTCTTTCTTCACGGAGAGTAATGAATATTTGCATTTGTGCTAGCATAAGAAAGATGCTACTCTCATCCCTGTGATGTGTCAAATTTAGATGACACTTTCCCTTTACATGGACTTTAATTTATTTTGAAATCATTTTATTGAGCCTTTTCGAGGGCTGCTTAAAATGATGTGGCAGCCAAATATTGACGTTGACACCTGAAATCTGGTGATGTCCTATGATGAAGGGTGATGTTTAAAGTTATTTTCCCCTTTTGAGGCATATTTTACAGAAACTGTTGTTTGGATTGCACTTTTCGGTGCGTTCATATTTTGGAGACTCAACCGTATTAATTTTGCCACTTTGAGAGAAAGGCGTGTCAGGCACTCGCCGTGCTGCTCATCCGCCATTGTTGCTCATCCGCCATTGTTGCTCTTTGTCAAATATGATGGCGGGGGAGGAAATGCAATTCAAAGAAGGCAGTAAATAAAGCAGCATCCTCGGGGGAGATGACGCCTACATGGCTGATTCAAGTTGGGGTTAGGGAGAGGGGTCCTCGTTTGAACTCGGACGCCCTGATGGTCGCCCGAAGTGTTGCCGCTATAAGCCAAAACTTTTCATACAACTGTACCGAGGAATGACGCGCGGCCTAAATCCACCCATCCATCCATTTTCCGAAACCGCTTGATCCTCACTAGGGTCGCGGGGGGTGCCGGAGCCTATCCCAGCTGTCTTCGGGCAGTAGGCGGGGGACACCCTGAATCGGTTGCCAGCCAATCGCAGGGCACACAGAGACGAACAACCATCCACACCCACACTCACACCTAGGGACAATTTCGAGTGACCAATCAGCCTGCCATGCATGTTTTTGGAATGTGGGAGGAAACCGGAGCACCCGGAGAAAACCCACGCAGGCCCGGGGAGAACATGCAAACTCCACACAGGGAGGCCGGAGCTGGAATCGAACCCGGTTCCTCTGCACTGTGAAGCCGACGTGCTAACCACTCGACTACCGGGCCGCCCGCGCTGCCTAAATGTTTTATTTAACCGCTGTGGTTTCCTAACAAGTAGAAAACCAGTCAACTGTAATCACACACAATGTGCACAAAACGGCTCCATATTTTATGATCTCTTTTTCAAAAGCACCCGTGAAAACACATTTGCCTTGTGCCAAAATGTCTGTCAGTTCAAACGTGTTGCTTTAGCTTAACTGTTCACAACATTGAACGAACCCTGACCAAAAAAAAAAAAAAAAAAACCTTCGCTACATGCGCACACACTTGGGAACCTTCGCCTTGCAATGAGACGACATTACAACAGAGTAATGCTTTAATTTTTTTTGTTTTCCGACCGTAGTTCTTATTATGCATGTAGTTTTCAGTGGTGTCAAACTCTACTGTATTATGAGGGGTTTTTTTTTTTTTGTACTCTACCTTTCAGTGGAAGGTAACCAATGTATTTGAATCCCCTGTTAGTGTGAGCCAATGCAATCGCGCACATCCCACTGGGACTCGATTACAAGGTTCTTTTGAATATCGATGAATATTTATAACACACATATAGGCCGAGTAAGAACATCTGCCCTGTGTGACTGGAATGTAAATACAGTAAGTTTTTCCAGTTTCTTCCCAAATCCTGCCGCGAATAGCGAAAACTCTCTATTTATTGACGCACACACAAAAAGGTTTCTAATTGCTTTTAGATGCCAAAAGATGGCGGCAAAACACTTGTTTTTGTGACACCTCACACTATGAAACAACAAAACACGTAACACAGAAGAATGTAAGAACACATCCAAGAAACACTTTGCAGGCCGACACTGACTTTTCACATCACTCAGATTGAACATCAGTGGCTTTTTTTTTTTTACATGGCATCATTCACTCAATCATCTTTTCTCATGACGGTGACACACACTCTGTTTATGCCACGCTTACACATACTCTGTTTGAGCATCAAGTGCCTAAAAATGTCCGACTTCTGACAAATTCTTGATTGATTGGGCTGCTGTTTGGGCATTTCTGTCCCTCATAATCGAAGTGGCACGCCGACGTCAACTGCCCAAATTTTATCTTCTCCTCAAAAGCTGTGCTGATCTCAAATCCTAAGCGATGCAACGCTGCCATCTTCAGGGATCTGTTTGTCATTCCAGTGGTTGACAAACTAGATATTCGCAGAAGACAAAGGGGGGTAGAGCCTCTTCTCAGGAATCAAGGAATCAAGGTCATCTTTATTGTCAAATCTGAGCCTACCAATGAAAAAAACCCCACATTTAACGAATATATTTGTGGGTTCTGCTTGACGATTATAAGCATCCAACAGCAGTGAATGAGTCAAAAACATGAAAGATTTATTTTATTGCATATTTATTAAGGGAGGGCTGGAATAGAGTAATGGCATTCAAATTCATTTCAATGTGTTAAATTGATTTGCGAGGTGAGTCAACTTAGTTAAGAGCTCGGTAGTGGAACAAATTAAATTCTCAAGTCAAGGTACCGATATTGATGAATATTAACAGCGACCGAGTTGAAAGGCGGCAGAGATGGAGGGTGAAAGCGAGTCTTCTCAACCGGCAACTCTTTTGAAGAGTTGGTTATGTTCCACTGCCCTTCAGCACCTGCCATCCCATAATCAGAAGCCGCAGCTCACACCCACGTGATGAATGCTAACGCTTTGGAACAGCGCATGATCGTGTTTAGCAGCGGCCCGATGCCGCCAATCACGAGCCGCCGCTCGATATTAGATTCCTCTGACTTTGGCCAGTGTGTTAAAAGACCCAGTGGCCCTAATTAATAAAACGCCTGCCCTCAAAGCAAATATGACTTCCCAGAATGCCCTGCTGCCGGCGAAGGTCCCTCCCCACGCTGTCTATCGCGCTGTCGGCAGACATTTAGTATTCAAGGCTCTCAGTCATTTATTGTGTCTCTAATGAGATTCAAGCATTTGTGCAAAGATGGGCAGGGACATGGGATTGCTTTTATAATTTTCTTTCTTGTTATTTCCCTACCGGTATCCAAGGACAACAGCGTGTCTCGAAGGCTTTTTTCTTTTAGCTCTCTCTCCTGCTCTTCCTTTCCTCCTCCCTCGTCCTTTCTAATGTGCACTATTATTGTGTTGTGACTTAATTCCCTTAAACCAAAATGTGTTTAGGAGATTAGGACAATATTGTGCCACTTTTTCTTACCCATCTCAATATAATGAATTGCCGCATGTAAACGGGTTCTTATGGGCATGAATGATTTAAAATGGAATTTACCGGAAATACTGAGTAGTGATAAAACAAATGTCCTTGGGCAAAATGTAGAACTGTCATTCAATACGGTAAAACAGAAGTGAATATGAGGCTTTGTAAAGCACTTTGGACAATGTATTGCGGAAGTAAGTAAAATTTTGATTGAATTTGATTTTTTGTTTGTTGGACTTGGATGTGTTTTTTGGGCCAAAGTACAATGGCAGCCGCTTGTTTGTTATTGTCAACACAAATAGCAAATGGGGATTTTGGGAGCGAGTCTGGGCATCATTAAAATCCCGATTAAAAAGGTCCTTTGAAAAAGATGAACCGTGATGTCGCGAGATTTCAGTTTACGGCATAGATAGATAGATGCAAGATAATGGGGATGGATAATTTCAGCAATTTCACTCACGTTTAGTGAAAATGCAAATCTATATATTTCAATCTTTAAGGCTGCCCATCTTGACAAGTCTTGTAAGCATTTCATCTAGCGTAGATGAAACTTGCACAGTATGAATATTAATGCTGCAGAGCTGGGAAAGCGAGTTTAATTTATTAAGCAGCACAGCTGGTTTGTCCGCCATCACTTTCATGTTTTAGCTTTGCATTTAAAGATAGATGTCAGACACAAGATTGGGGCGGAATCACTGGGAATGCACACAGAGCACAGCGGACATCATCTCACTGCCTGGAAATATTACTTTCCTTTTTGAGGCAGGGGGCTATTTTGTCCGCGTCAGTGCTATGTTAATTTCAGTGCTGTCCATACCCCCTGTGGAACCTTGTGGGGTATCTGGTCTGTTCAATCCACCGGAAAAAAAAAAGTGAACAACCAGCAGTCTTGTCTTCCCTTTTGTGTGATGATTTGCCCTTACAGGTCATCCTAAATTGAAATGAAGGCGTGTGAACAATTTGTATCAGAATTATAGAGCCCGCTGCGGTTAACTGGCGACCAGTTCAGGTTGTACCCTGGCTCAAGGTAACGTTTCAATGCTAGCTAATTTAATGTAGCCTATGATCGCTAGTCATAACAAATTTTAAATGCCTCTGCGGTTTTTCAAGGATAGACATAACTTACTGGTTTCACTTTCAGTAACTTCATTGAACAAACGGTAAATAATTGAACATGCGATGACCCTGTTTGTACATGAGCTGCCTATGACCACGTCAAGTCACTCAGCACGCACACCGGCTAATGAGTTAACCAGCTAACAGTCAGCCAACGACACTCGCTGACGCCCACGTCACTCACCAAACCATACTATGTCACAGACACTGGTAGAACATGGCGATAGTGACTCCAAATGAGCAACAATAATCAATGCATCTGAAATCTACATTGTTTTATAATTTTTATGCACATTATCGATGGGATAATCCATAGTAAAAGGTTTTGACCCCCAAAAAATTCCCATTGAAAAGTTCAGTGTCACTTAGAAACTTCTTTCTTTCCTTTCATTTTTTTAAAGAAAAGCTCCGTGATGTCATTTTCAGTCGACGACGAGGCAAAATGGCCGCCCCGTGAGTTGGATAACAACGGGTAGATTTTAACTGCTTAACTCATATTCCACAAACGCGATACTTCTCAGAATGTCAAGTTTAGACTAGTGGGGCTGCATAGAACTTGTTATTCTAAAGAATTTGGGGGGATGACTTCCCCTTCAACATCAGTTCTTGTCATTTTTATTGACTTTTTTTTTTTAACCCTACAAGTCCCAGTTTGTATGCACAATTTGTAGGTTGGAAAACTACATCAAATTATACACTGTACTGTACTCCTTTTTTTTCTTAGGCTATATATGAAACTACAGTATTTCTCCAGTGAGCAGAGGAAGCTTCCATTTGTACGATGAAAGCATACATCTTCTCCAGGGTCAGCTGAGTCGCTGTCCAAATTTTCAAATGCAAATTGCATCATTCGTTTGCGCCGTCGGAGTGGAGTATGACATTAAACGCTTCTCTGATAAACTGAGAATATTACATAAAATTGCTCCCTTGTCCAATACTAAATAAATAATGGAATCTGTCAGACAACAAGAATATTGCTTGTGCAAGTTTCAATTGGCCAAAGATACAATTTCATGTCATCCATCCATCCATTTTCCGAACCGCTCGATCCTCACTAGGGTCGCGGGGGGTGCTGGAGCCTATCCCAGCAGTCTTCGGCAGTGACACCCTGAATTGGTTGCCAGCCAATCGCAGGGCACACAGAGACGAACAACCATCCACGCCCACACTCACACCTAGGGACAATTTAGAGTGCCCAACGAGCCTGCCATGCATGTTTTTGGAATGTGGGAGGAAACCGGAGCACCCGGAGAAAACCCACGCAAGCCCGGGGAGAACATGCAAACTCCACACAGGGAGGCCGGAGCTGGGATCGAACCTGGTACCTCTGCACTGTGAAGCCGACGTGCTAACCACTGGACTACCGGGCCGCCCAATTTCATGTCAACACTATATTATTGCTTTATCCAAAGGACAGAAGTTGGAAGTGACAACATCAGACACAAATCCACCATGGGAAGTTTAATTCCATTTGCATGAACACATCTTTAAAAAAAAAAAAAAAAAGGAAGAAAGGTGGACAAAAAAGGCCAGCATAAAGCCAACCGTGTTCAAGGTGCGATTATTCCTTTTCGCAAACTCTTTGAATTAGGATTTAATGTGCCAAGCTGTTACAAGCTCTCCATTCAACCAGTTGGTCTCGGATTTAACTGAGAGGTCGTAAAGAGATGCGATGAGATCCCCCTCTCGCCACGTCGTTCACAATCGTGCTGACAAACATCTGTTAGTTTAAAACATCCCCTTGACTTGTAAATAAACCAACAGATTGACTTTGGTTGTTGCTCTCCTTGAAGAGGATTTGAAAAAAAAAAAAAAGCCCCTAATAGCCCAAACAAGACACAGCGGTAGGCCTCACCGGTGCAATTAAGCTCACCGTTTTTTAATTACGAGCTGATTAATCTCTCCAAAATGAGCGCTGTCCTTGAATTGCGCTGCTTTTCTATTTGTTTTCCAGCGGCAATCGCTTTTACGCTCGAATGAAAATCTTTTTGGAATATCATCTCGGCACAAAAAAAAAAATAAACCAACAACCTCGGGGGCAGAGCGCCTCGGCTCAGCCCGCGCAAAAGATTGTCCGGCGCCGGGTATACTGTCGTCAGGTGCTATGTTTTCCCGGGCAGCCACCTCATTTGGCCACGTTTATTGACTTGTTTACTTGGATTTCTCTGGCACCGGCAGCTTGACAATTGACTGGGGAGGAAGCCTGAACGATGCGGGGGAAAATCATTTACATTTTCATTTGAAGGTACAAAAAGGAGCATTGCGCTTTGCCATCACACCTTCTGAAACCCATGATCAATGTTTCGGCTTTTTAAGAATGTGAAATATTGAGGGATGAGTAACACATCCGTATTTGCGCTGGTGTTGCCGTATGGCTTGCAGGGCAGATTGCATTCTGCAGTGTTGTTGGTTACCACAGTCAAACTTTCTGCCATCCTGCCTCAGCGTTTTCGTGCAAGCCCGATAATGTCATTGCTGTCAGGTAATTACCTTGAATGTCCGAATATGTTCGATTTCAATCAGCCACCGTTTGGGTCTGTTATTTTCACAAATGGATGTAAAGTGTTGAGAACAGCATGACGGCAAATCTACTATCTCCTTTGGGCGCTTCAACTGTTTGATAAATGTAGAAATCTGCCTCTTCCCACGCTCTGTGGGTGCCATGCAGCATTGTGTTGCCTCAAGATTGAAAGTCTGGATGTTTTTTTTTTTTTTAGACAATGGCAAGTAAAAATAGATACATTTCAATAAGCCTGATTTGTTAAAATTGGATCCCTGTCATACTTTAGTGCAGAAGGAACCGGTGAGCCACTAAAGTGTGTGCAGATAAGAGTTTGGGAAGATGATGTAACCACACATTTGTGAAGTATTAGCGCATACAGTGATCCTCGTGGCCGGCAGCGGCGACATAGCTGCAACATTTTTTTTTGTCAATTGGCAAATTGACAAGAATTATAGAAAGAGTTTTTGTGAATGCTGGTGTGCAATGGTATATGAAAGCAATAATAATACCGACTTGTACCATGCCAGTTGGCGTTTTTTTCCCCCTATATTTTCCAAAAAGTCATCATGGAGGTGCGAGGATTCTGTTCAAGACCGACGATCCGCAATTATGTCACTTACTGTATTTATGTATTTATTTTTTAAACATCTAAAGCCAGTTTTAGGTTTTATTGACTTCGTTATTTATTTAGTTTAAAATGGCGTTATTTGAATTTAGCGGGATCTTAATTGGTGACATAGTTCTGTTCCTACGGCGAGGACGTCACCCAAATTCGTCCCATCACTGGCCTGTGCTAATAAATGTTTTATGGGGGAAAAACATCTCAAGGCCATATTTATTTGAACAGTCAAATCCGTCTGGAGAAAGCAGGTGTTAAATACTGTGGTGACTGTAGCAATCCGAGGCCTCCACTTTTTCCCCGTAAACACTTGAAAATGCATCTTTTCTATAATGTGATCATGTATAGTGATATATTGGGATGATGTGTGTGGGCGGCCCGGTAGTCGAGTGGTTAGCACGTCGACGTCGGGTTCGATTCCAGCTCCGGCCTTCTTGTGTGGAGTTTGCATGTTCTCCCCGTGCTTGCGTGGGTTTTCTCCGGGTACTCCGGTTTCCTCCCACGTTCCGAAAATGTGCATGGCAGGCTGATTGAACACTCCAAATTGTCCCTAGGTGTGAGTGTGAGCGCGTATGGTTGTTCGTTTCTGTGTGCCCTGCGATTGGCTGGCAACCGGTTCGGGGTGTCCCCCGCCTACTGCCCGAAGACAGCTGGGATAGGCTCCAGCACCCCCCGCGACCCTGGTGAGGATAAAGCGGTTCGGAAAATGGATGGATGGATGGTGTGTGGATGTGCGTGCGTGCGTGTGTGTGTGTGTCACTCCAAGATTGTGTTCAAAAATAGACCCAAAAAAAGCAGCATTGCTCTACACTACAGTCATTCTGCCTCATTTTAGACGGCGGCCGCATCACTTATTTACAATTTGCTTTTCTTTTCTTATAAACTGGAAAGCAAGCGCTCCCGTGATGCTTTTTTCTTTTTTTTAAACTTTTTTATTTTCTGCATGGAGCTTCACTAAAATGACATTATTTTTTTCAAAATACCATGTACACCGAATCTCGATTGCAGGGGTTGCGCAACAGACCCGCCTGCGATCGTTGAAAAATCGGCGCTATAGCAAGACCGTATCCAAAATAAAAGTTTTTCATAGTTGTACTCCTGACAAACAACACATTAAAACATACTTTTTGTCGTATTCCTCTGCGCCAACTTTCACGCTGTCAAAAAATGGGAGACTGTCACATAATATCTTTTTGTGGAAAGAAAAAGAAGACAACTCTCATTGAGGCAGTTCTCCAGATAAAAGGCAACACGTGCTTACTTCCAGATAGTCAGCTTTCTTAATACTCGATCAAAGGAAAAATAGCATCATTAGGCGCTCATTAGAAACCAAACAACTGCTATCTATATTTAAACGCACCTACAGCAGCAACACATTCAACAACAACAACAAAAGTTGCATGTTATTAATCAAAAATGATTTTCCGATTCAAATAGTTTTTTTTCCCTTTTGTTAAACCCCGACCCGGAATGCAGCCGTCTACTTCCGCCAACAAATTCTGTTCATTTGCGAATTATGTTTTTGCCCACGCAGCATTGGAGTTGAAGATAAAGATTAAAGGGACTTCTCGGCTTGTCGTGACAATTATGAGGAAGAGGAATTCCAACTCGTTGGAAGTAGAGCAAGTTTAGGCAAACTTAAAAAAAACAAAACACTGACATTCAATTCGAGCCATGCGTTGCTTAACTGTCACTCATGGCGCCTTTCTTGGTTGTATATCTGTAAATAAATAATTAATTTGCCATAAAAGGGGAGTCTTTGTTGTTTTGTGGTCTAAGCCTTAGACAACGTTAATATTTGTTGTTTTTTTGAGACCTTAAGTCTAAAAAAACAACAACAAATATTAACGTTGAAATCACTGTTGTGCTTGATGTGTTTCTTTTCACAAAAAGTTGTCTTTTGGTCAAAGGGGAATTTGTTTTTTTCTGGTGGAAGAAGAGAGTGGAGTCTTCAGGTAGGTTTGGTGCTTATATTGTCTCAGAACAATATTTTGTGGGTCGTGAATGATCAGTCAAAAGGGTGAAAAAACGGCTGGCAATACGGGGAACTCGACTTTAACTTTAAATGGTTGGCAGGCGGACTGAAAGGAATGAATTGTTGAGGAGCCAAGAAAACGTGCCGGCTTGCACACTCAAAGGTCCGCAAAAAATCAATAGCTTCCATTTGACAAAGAAAAATAACTCGAGCCACACCATTAGAAAGACTTGCTAGCAAGTCAGGAGCGTCGGTTTGCGAGACAATGTCACCCCCCCCCCCCCCCCCACCACCACCTCCTCCGCTGTTGTTAATAAGGCGGTAATTTATACGTTGACGTTTTCACGTCTCGTTCATCAAGCCCACTTTGGGCAAAGTGCATTAACTATGCACTTTGGCTTCACGGACGACCCGGCGGTTGCCTGGGCCAGGAATTGCTATGGGAACGTAGCGTTGCGCCGGGGGGGGGGGAAAAAGCGTCTTATTCCGCTCACATTCCTGCCGCTTTGATTGGATTCTTCCCCTGCACAAAGGCTCCGATCGATGCTTATTTTACAGCCTTGAAGCATGTTCGTCGCATGCCCTTTATCCCTTGGATGTAATATAAATTCCACCTTGCCAAAGCGTTGCTCCGAGTGCAGTAGCGCGCCCTCTTTATGTAGGTCACCCCCTTCGCCGCTTCAGTCGTTGTGATGCCTCGTTTTATTTAGCGCTACTCCGACTGAAGACCTGGCTTTTATCACTCGCACCCTCAACTGGTGTTGCAGTAAGGCGCTTTTGCCTTTTCTCAGAGTGTTTATTCCCTTAATTCCCAATTGGAATAAACTAAGGCTGAACAATTCATCCAAGTCAAATCGACACGGCAGCGTTGGGAGAATGCCGTTTTCAAATCGCAGCGGCTGCATTTTGAAGGGAGGAAAAAAATACCTTCAGTTTGGTCAGTTGGCAAGCTTTCCCTTTCTACAAATGTATATTCTATTTATTTATTCATTTATTGTCTCGATACATACAGCGGTTAAGAAGTTCAGTCCACATGTTACCATATCACCGTTTCATGAAACGTAAAAAGTTGAATTGATAGAGCCACAGATTTTTTTTTTGACCCTGATTGTGATTTAGCCCGGGTACACGCGTAAGTATATTTCAAAATCTTTGAAAAAATCCATATACGGCACACCATGAACAGAGTTGGCCGTATTGTGTGTCTTCCACCACTGACGTCATTAGAGGCAGAAATATCTCATGATCACGTGCCATCTCTCCAAAACAACGAAGTAGGATCTTATGCCGATATTACCCGACTGAAGGCCAGAGGCGGAGTGTTTTAAAATGACGATATTGTCAAGAATTTGGAATAATGCTCCTTGGTGTCAGGGGAAACAACTTTTATGTAATAAACGACGTTGGTCGAATATGTTTTGTTTTATTTAGCGTCTGTCAGGGTGCTTCTTTGATTATAATCCCTTTACCTCAAGCGACTTGGGAGATTTTGTTTTCTACCGCACATATTAACCCTTTCAAGGACAGCGGTCTTCTTCTTCTTGCGTATGAGGGCAGCTTTACGGTGTTAAATGTCCAGACGTTGCAGCCATTGGACAGTGGATTCATTAGGTGCTGTGAGGTTCAAGTTGCCATCTGGTGGTCGATGAATGGGACAATAGTAGATGAGATGTTCTGCAGTTTGGAGTTCTGGTCCACAGTCGCAGAATGGTGATTCGACGAGACCCCATCGGAACATGTTGTTGTTGAAACGGCCTACCCCAGTTCTTAGGCGATTGAGTCGTACCCAGCGGTTACTACAGTGGACGGTTTATCATGTTACCAGGTTACAGGTTATCATTATTGGTGCATGAAAGGGTTAAGATTTTTATTCGGAAAAATTGAATATGTAAATGAAGATTGTTGCCCCCAACTCGTTTTGGACGATTTTCATGGGACAACTCCACTCTTATCACACCGTAGACATGCTACATTTATTATGTCGAATTTTGTCCAGTTGTCATCGTGAACACTTAAAAAGATTGCTAGTCAAATTGTTTAATACAGTACATTGATAATTCTATTTGAAGAGGATAAGGGAAAAAAACCTTTCATGGATTCTTTGACCTTTAATTTATCTTAATGTATGGATAATAATGCCGATATTGTTTATTTCAAGTCAGATTTAATTATTACTTATATTTATTTTTTTTAAATGTAAAGAGAACCTCCAAAAATAATTGCACATTAAATCGCAGTTGCAATATTCAGAAAAAAAAATCGCAGTGAGATTATTTTTTAAAAATATCATCATAGGAGGATAAAAGCACCCTTTGGTGCTTCTCCGCACAAGCCAGCAGTCACAAAACCTTCGGATTGGTATTCTAGCCCCAGTTTTCTTCCACTATGATGTCCATTTCCCGCAAATTAGCGTTGGACGCCTCTGCGCTGTCTGCTGGCACACTTGATCTGAGGCAGCACGTACTTCTTCTTCACACAAGTAGCTTAGCCGCCACTTACGAAAATCGCATCATTGTGTTCACACTTAGAGCTCCAAATTTTTCTTGCCTTCTGTTAGTGACTCAAGAACAGTATGCGGTCCCGTGCTTCTCGCTCGTCGTCTCTCCTCTGTTGATCTAATTGGATCCCCTCGGTTACTTGTGATGAAGCATCACTATAACGCTTCGACCCTCAACGACTTATTTTTATTGAATGCTCAACACCCCCTCAAATTGCAAGGCTTCAACCTTAAAACTTCTATTAGTCTCCCGGCTCCCATCATTGATCCCCCCCCCCCCTCCCCTCCTCTTTCTCCAGCTCCTGCTTTTTTTTTTAATGGCTCAGCCTGTATCACTTTGATTCCATCAGAGGATTACAAAAGCGCATTTATGTGTTCAGCCTCCTCGGAGAAAGGCCACAGGTCTAGGCTTTTCTCCCCACTCGACTAATTGACTTCTTATTTGCTTTTTGAATTGCAATGGGTGTTTAAAAAAAAACTCTCCCTCGGCATCATGCCTGACAGAACTGACATTCCCATGCTGCTTCATCATATGTCGGTATTGTTACTTCAGGGCCATTTACAGAAGAAGAAACGAGAAAAAAAAAAAAGAGTCAGTTTTGGCTGTTCACTTGCACAAGAATAGCTTTTTGGATACATCAGCTTATTTAAAAGGTTATTTTTTGGTTCCTGTTTAAATGCTTAAAATATATTTCAATTTATTACAATATAATTTGTGAGGCCGGGCCTGGTGGGCTGGCAGGTGAAGTTCCAACTCTGCGTGTGAGTGGTCTAGCGAGAGTAGTGGCCAACAGCATGAGTGAACCAGTCATGTTTTACTCCAAGAAATCGTATTGTGGAGAAATCTTTTCATGGATTTTTTTTGGGGGGGATCAAAAATCAAATTAAAAAATGATTACCTTCATCCATCCATCCATCCATCTTCTACCGCTTATCCGGGGCCGTGTCGCGGGGGCAGCAGCTTTAGCAGGGAAGCCCAGACTTCCCTCTCCCTAGCTACTTCTTCCAGCTCTCCCCGGGGTCTACTAATTACGACATTTAAGAAATGGGAATGCCAGTCTGATTTTTCGTTTGAATCGTCCGAAGGGCGTATCACGAAACTCGCCTGTGAGGTATGCACGAGAGCGAGATATGACGTGAGGCACGATTACGAGGCAAGTTAGTCATTAGATCTATAGGCTAATCGCTGTAAAAAATATGATGAAACAGTCTTGGTTATTCTATAATTTACTGGATGTAGCATGGTAACTTTAGGAATAAAACATTCGTCACAAGGTGTAGTAATGCTCATGTTAACTGTTGGTAGAACTAATGATGACGTGTGGTAGATTCTTTCGTCAAATTGATAGTAGATTACAGATGCATCGTTTTGGGAAGAGGATGTCAAGCCACATCAATACTTACCTGTATTAATGATTACTAGTAAATTAATCTTTGCAGTGTGAGATTGGAAAAAATACTCTGATTTTATGGTATGCTGTATTCATGATGCCATATGAGTGCACCCTATTTTGATCCATTTATTTTTTTGAATAAACCCGGAGTACACATCTGCTGATGTAATGCTCATTGTTAATGCATAGTTTTCAAACATTTACCCTTGATACATTATACTTTTGAGTTTCAGAATTCTTGATTATGAATATCAGTCAAAATCGAAAAATGGGTTCCCATGATGAATGTTTTCGGAACCCAAAATTTGTTACCGTGGTTTCCCATTGGGTAATCCAACGGAACCGAAAAACGGTTACCGGGAATTTCCGAAATCCTCAGGCCTGCTAGTGTATTATTTAAATTTTTGCAGCATTTGTTTATAATTGTATGTATATGTTGTTGTTTGTGTTATAATCATATGCAATTGAATAGGTAGACCATTTCAGAATTCGAAATTTGGGACTGTCTAAATGCATAATGGGACTCATACTTTTCTGATCAGCGAGTCCCTGGGACTCGCTGGCGGTAAACTGTAAAATGATCACTGATATGAAAAATACAACAGCCCCCCCCAAAGTAAAATAAATGTCACAAACGAACTGAAAATTATAATGTCATGAAACACGGAAGACGTGCAACGAATGTCTTCATGCTGCATATTTTTGAGTTTACCTGGAACTTTCCAAAACCTGGAGAAAAGAACTTTCCCATTCTAACTTGGCGGTTGTCGTGTTAAAGGCTCCTTTTATCCTCCCACGTGCTTGACACTTAACCCCCTGTGGTGGAGTTTAGCGGTGACACATCTAAAAAAAAAAAAAAAACCCAAAAAAACAAAGTGAGGCGGTTTTTGGCATGCAGGTTTCAAAGTTTCAATCCCGCCGTCTGTCTACGCCATGTGGAGAATCTCCCGCTCCCGCTCATCCCCACCTCCGCCACCTCGGGCACCTCCAGCTCTCGCTACGCTGATCGAAGACAAAAATATATTTTTTTTTTTAATTACCCACCCGCTGCAGCAGAATGGCAAGGCGCCGCGTTAGCCCGTTGCTTTCGGGAATTATGTTTTTGAAGTTGAACATGTTTCAATGAGCCTCGTGTAGAAATCAGTTAGTGAACTGACTATGTTATGAAGGCATGCTAATTTGATGTGTTGTCATTTCACTGGCAGCGTTCTCTCGTTGGCTCAGTGGCAAGCTGGAAACATGTCAAAGATCTCCAAGGCGGCCAAGGCCGTGAAGAAGATGGATGCAGGTGGCGTGATCCGGGCTATTGTGAGGTCGGGACAAGCAGCCCCCGGGCCACCGCTGGGCCCAGTCCTTGGACAGGTAAAATTATTCCCCCCCCCCCTTTTAGTCCTTGTGTAATCACCAGACTTGTATTCGCTGAAGTACAGTGAACTCTCGTTTAATGGGGCAATATATTTCTGACCCACTCACAATCTGTGATATAGAGAGAGCATATTAAAAATATCATTTCAACCTTCCGGCACACTTTTAAACTTATCACTTTTTTAATTATTCCTTAGCGCTGACTCTCTCGTGGTTAAGTAATGGGAGACACTTGAATTACATTGTCATGTTTAAAGGAAACGAAAAGAAGACTCCTTCGCTTGCACTCTTCTCCAAATCAGATCCACAATGTGCTTCCATCCCGTTTGTCACTCCCAGTTGGAGTTACTGTAAAAAGGACACATAAAACAGAACCAAAAAAAATTACATGTATATTTAAACGCCAAAAATGTCAGACAAATGCACGCCAAAACAAAAAAATACACTAGGGGCGAACGTCAGCTAGCTTAATGCTAACATATAAATGTCATAGATGGCTAATGGAAATTATCCTTGACGTGATTGACGTTTTCAACCTTCCACCACACAATTCAATTCAAACTTACCTTTATACTGTACTATAAAACGCCATCAAAACGATTATTTAGAATCTGCGCTATAGCAAAGGTGCAAATGATGACTCGCGGTTATAGCGGTGCTTGGCGAATACACAGTAGATCTTAATTTTATCGCTTGACCTTTCACGCGTGACTCTTTAACAACTGCGGAACAACCACTTCCAATTTGGCAAATCACACAGTTGTCTCGGTCTCCACTTCGTCCTCCACCCGTTGCGCTCTCCCGACTGCCATTCTCATTCCCGTCACACATGTCCTTTGTGCAGGTGAGCGCCTTCATCTGACACAATCCCCTCACACTCCCTGCACCCGAGACACAAACGGCATCGGGCTGTATTCCTCTCGATATATTTGACACTTTAGAAAAACGATTGCTTTCTTCCCGCGCACTCTCTTTTTAACTAATTGTCTCTCAAATCAGCTTTCCCCATTAAAATAAATGAAACTGCTCCAGATTAATTTTATTTTGTGCAATGTGCTTCTTGTACTAATGTCTTTTCTGATGGGGATCCAGCTCCGATATTTCGAAGAAGCACTGTGTGAACTCTGCCGTTCGCACTGTGTACATGCAAATGAAAATTATATGATGCTAACGTGCTTGAGCATTAATGTCCTCCTTGGCTGTTATGTTTTTATTTCCCGTTTTCACTATTGCTCATGAAACTCTGCAACTTTACCCGTTGTGGGGGGAATACATTATCCTGCCTTATCTTATTAAATGCAGAAGAAAACTATCTCAACTAAGATGCAATATTTACTTATTTTTCGCAGAGGATAAAGAATACATTCTTGAGATTATTGTTGTCTACGCTCTGTCTGCATGTGTTCCTACTGTTTCTGTTCAAATATAAGTTGTTTAAATGTTTACCATTTTCGCAATGTCGATGCGACTTTTGTTTTAATCTGTCTATGGCGTTTTGAATGGTGTGTTAGCATTAAGCTAGCGGACTTTTGTAAGATGAACGTAATGTGCTTTGGTTCAATACATAAGACTTTGTTTCGTGTTTGGTTTTCAAGTAAACTTCAATTGAGTGGAGTGAAAAATTCATGCATGAAGCTTTGAAAAATTGCTCACGATGTGCACAACTTGTTATAAAGTTTGCCATCACTGCGACTGTTGCATGATTGTCCAATTTTTGCATGCCACTCAAAGCAAAAAAAAAAAAAAAATGGTCTGAGCGAGGGTAAACGTGTAAATTGGGTTGATTATAAGTCAAGGCACCAAATCTCATCAAATCAGGCGGTAATGAGTGGTTCTTGTGTAGGATTGTTTTGTTTGAAACGCGATCCAGCTCTGCGTTTTGCAAACTGCACTGTACTGCTTGCTGCACTGACTTTTTTTTTTTTCTTTTTTTGTTTTTTATGTGAGATGAGTAGCTGCTGCAACACAGCCCCGTCAAGCTTTTAGCGCCTTTTGGGCTCTTTTACACTATAGCTGTCAGAATTTGTTATGCCCTTCCAGCCACCGCGAGACGGGCTGCGTAAAAAACACTCAGCCCGTCATCTTTGGCTTTATTCCTTTCACAACTTTGTTGGCAAATGCATCAAAATAAAAACAACCCCCCCCAAAAAAACACTCCAAAAAAAATCTCAACCTCGCTGTGAACCATTTGTGCTACTCAGCACTGACCAAACATCAATTTTTTATTTTGTGAATCAGAATCGCCTTTATTACCATTGTATTATTACTCCTAAATAAAGTAACGGGTTAATAAATACAAAACTCAACAACAGCAGCAGTAGTGGTACGTAGTAGTAGTGGTAGTGTGGAACTGAGGCTTATATTGCACACAGGACACATATTGCACACGAAATTGCTCATTATTGCACATCGTGAGGTAAGTGAGTTTAAGTTTAAAATGCAGTAGTTTTGAATATTGTCTATGGTTATTTATTGCTGTAATTGCTCTAGGACAAAAACTGTCCCTGAATCTGCTTGTCCGGGTTTTGTGTGATCTGTAACACCGGCCCGAAGGTAACATGACAAACAGGTGGTTGCTGGGGTGGGATGCATCCTTGATGATGTTGGCAGCTCTGCTGAGGTTACGTGAGCTGGCAATGTCTTCCAGGCTGGGCAGAGAGCAGCCAGTGATCTTCTGGGCCAGATTTATCACCCTCTATAGCGCTCTCCTGTCTGCTGCTGAGAGGGCCGTATCATCCGCAAACTTGATTCTGGTGTTTGAGAGATGGGTCGGAGAGCAGTCAAATGTGTAGAGAGTGAACAACAGGGGGCTCAGTACACATCCTTGAGGAGATCGATCTTACAGGCAAGAGAGCGGATTGCGTTTTAATTGTAAGTTCTCTTTGAAAAGGACAAATATGCTGTAACAAGCAGTTGGACCCCTCTGCATTAATCGCATGCAATTTGTACGGCTTTTATCCTTGTTAAGATACACACTTGTGGTGGCTTTATTAGGGGCTTCTGCAGTCAGTGCCGCTTTTACGAAGCTTATAATGTTCCTGTTTTTATTGACACAGTCGGAGAGGTCGTAATTCTTCTTTATGCTCATCAGTGAGGCTTTAATGGGTGGCCATTTTGCACCAGAGTGAATTATATTGAAATGCGATCCACTCTCGTGCATGCCAATTGAGTGGCCGAAACATTAAGAAGAATATAGGGTTCACAATATCCAGTATGAACTTCATTTGATCTTTTCTTCAGAAATGAATGTAAAATCCATCCATCCATCCATCCATCCATTTTCTGAACTGTTGCATCATCACAAGAGGCGTGCTGGAGCCTATCCCAGCTGTCTTTGGGGCAGGAGACACCCTGAACCGGTTCTCAGCCAGTCGCAGGGCACACACAGACGAACAACCATCCACGCTCACATTCACACCTAGGGACAATTTGGAGGGTTCAATCAGCCTGCCATGCATATTTTTGGAATGTGGGGGAAACCGGAGTACCCGGAGAAAACCCACACAGTCCCAGGGAGAACATGCAAACTCCACACAGGAAGGCCGGAACCGGAATCTAAGCCTGCACCTCTGCACTGTGAGGTCGACGCACTAACCACTGGTCCACCGGGGCGCCCTAAAGGTTTTTTTTCTGGTCATGGACAGAGGATTTTTTTTTTCCCACTGTCTGAAATTTTTTGTGATTTAATTTCGCAGGAGAAAAAAACCCCATCTGCATCCTTTCTTTCAAATGTGCTGAGCCAAATTTTTTGTTTTGTCTCGACTTTAAAAGGCCTTTACTGTTAATCCCAACTGATCCAACAATGTCATTTTGAAAATCACATGCATTGAGTTTGGTTTATGGTTTTTCAATACCCACAATTCCTTATACCAAGTAAGAACTGGACGCTTATGTGACAGCCTCGTGGCCTGCGAATTGCTTTTTCAGTTCAGTCAGTTTCAGCTTCTGTCAGTGTTAGGCTCGGTTCCGAATACATGATCCAAATGACAGAATTCCATATTTTATTTATTTATTTGTTTGCTCTCTGGTACAATGGGGAGACGTGTCATGGCAGCAGGATATCTTCAGATCTGTATCGGGCCTCTTCCAAATGTGGATAAAAATCTGCTGCGTATCAGATGTCTGCCAAAGGCACAGATGTTGTATACGCTGGCAATGCCTTCTTGCAGTCATTGAAATAAATTGATCGCTGACATATACATATACACACACCTGCTTCTGCTCAGGCAGCACGGAAAAACGGTCAAACAAACACCCGCTATAAATCCAAAGTACAGCAAATGGATGAACTATTAGAGCAGTGGTGAAAGAATTTGCACATTTGTGGTGGGACCATCATTGAATAAGCTCAATAATGGCGTAATGCAGAGGAATCAATATAGGGGGAGGGACAGCCCAAGCTATCATGTTTGATAGTTCTATTTTTTATGTATTGTTAAAGTAAGAAAACCTTTATTTATTTCACAATGAAGAAATTCGCCACAATTGTTGATTTACTGAATAGTGTCACTGTCTGGTGCTGACGCTTGTACAGTTACTGTATTTACCTGCAATTTGGCAGTCTGCACTCGCCAGGTCGCTTCATGTGTTCTTTCAGCCGTAAGGCCGCTTGAAATGTGCTATGCACACAAATAGACCGTCTCTCTCTCTCTCCAAAAAAAAAGGTATACCTGTATTTGTATGACATTGAACCTCCGTTTATTGCGTGGGATTTGTTTCAAGCCCTCACATAATAGGTGAGAATCTGCAACTCCCACAAGCTTTTGATACATTGAAACATCATAAACACATTCAAGCTGATCAAAACACACTTTTCAAAGTATTCCTTAGTGTCTGTTCCTACTCTCTTCTATGCACAAGAAGCAAAGGCCCCTTATTTGCACTCGTATTTTATTTACAACTGTGCTTGCTTTGAGCTGTTTTTTTAATCACTTCCATTTGAAGTTTGCTGTAAAACGGACACATTTTTTAATTATTATTATTATTTTTTTTGTTTTTTTTTAAATATTTAAGCACCTGAACGTTGAACCAAACCAAACAATTTGTTTAACAGAATGTGAACATAATGGGAAACGCAGTAGATGGGCTAGCGGGAATTAGCATGGTTATTACGGCCATTGTAAACCATAGCACTCCAAACATACAGAAAAAGCAAACAACAATACTCACAGGTATATATTTGTCCAGCTTTATGGGAACAACAAATAGGAAAACCTAACCACTGTAAATGTCTTAGTCTAGGGTCTCTTCCAATAGACCTCTCTGCTGCCCGCCATGCTACGGCACAATGTCATACGACATATACTAAATGCGGACTATACAAAATGATTGCTTTCAATCTGAAGTTAAGCTGGCCGTGAATGTTGAACTGCAGTCTCGTGGGGCAGCAAAGTAAATCACATTTTGGCACTCGAAATTACAAAAAATGATACTGTTCTCTCCGCTTTCTCCGTGTCAGCCGAATGGGTTAAACCCAAGCCCTGTTCACCTTTGAACTGTTCATCTTTCTCTGCATGACGTGTGCGCACTCGCAGCCGACGACCAGGTGCTCTAAAGCAGCCCCGTCAGTGAAACATCCGAATGGAAGATGCATGTCGGGGTGTCGGCGTAGCGAGCTAGCTAACTGCATGTTGCAGTTTGTACCGCATAACCGCCGATATGGGGGGGGAGTAGTTTAACATTCTATCTCCACTCGGTACCACATAATTCCCTGTCTTTTAACCCTTTCATGCATCCTGTAACCTGATAACGTGATAAGCTGTCCACTGTAGTAACCGCTGTCCCCAAAAGGGTGAAGTCATAGTTCTCATGACTTGTTTTGCAACAATCTTCAACTCGTACAATGTATTTTGAAACAAATCTCTGAATTCCCTCTCGATACAATACAATACAATACAATACAATACATCCTGATTTATATAGCGTTTTCACAACTGCTGCAGCTGTAACAAAGCATCATCTTTAATAAGTTATTTTCCATTTTCACATCTTTTTTTTTTAATGTATTATTTTCACAAGAATATTTTGCCGATAGTTTGTCAAGGAGATGAATTGGCATAAAGGATCAGACTTTTTCCCTTGCGCGTTTTGGTCCTTTAAGTTTGAAGCGTGATCTGTCATTCCTGTAACATAAAACTGAATAACGTTAACAATAAAAGCCTAATGAAAGTTCCCTTCTGGGTTTAAAATTATCGCATTGACATTTTTTTCAATAAAAATGAAAATGGGACAATCGTCTGAATCCCTCCGCCTTCACCCTCTCCTTCCATTCTTATTGCAGTCATCTAGTCTTCCGACTTCCATTCTTATTCTGGTCTCCTTTACACAGGTGGGTGCCACAATCTTCAACAAATTCCCCTCTCAGTTTCTGCACCCGAGACACAAACGCCACCTGTCTGTATGCATCTACCTCCATTTTTCGAGCCAGTGGGCCAGTTTTGCTTTTGTTCAACACAATGTCTTCATTAATTTGCTCGGAGGGGGGGGGAAGACTGCTTCATTTTCTATTGTTCACGTAGGCACCTTGTAACCTTCATGCTGGCAATTGCAGAGACTGTCTTTGAACGCAGAATGTGGCAAGGCACTACGAATATCACAGTCAATTTTATTATTGAGGGGATATACAGTATGTATAGATTTATATAATATGGGTAAACTTGTTGATTTAAAGCCATCTGGTACACATAAACGCTTTGTGATTTTAAAAGTGTGTCTTCAAAGTGAATGTTGCTTTGCTGTCAACCTTTCTTGTAAAAGTTGGCCTGTTTTCTGGATTGAATTGCCCCCCCACCCCCCACCCCCACCAACGACACTTCCAGCTCAAGGCGCCTTTTTGGGATATTTCAAGGTTATTCTGTTGATTTGGTGAATCACATATAAACCATTGAATTGAATTTCCCTTTTGGTTTTCGAACTGGTCAGTTGAAATTGTTCAATATTTGACATTCCAGTTTGACAAATCGTTTTCAAGTGTTTTATAGCGACTTCTGGTGACCTCAACCAAGGAATCAACAAATACAGTTGTGAACAAAAAATTCTGAATTTGTATGAAAACACTTGAAGGCCATAAATCAAACACAATTTAGTGAAAAATGGGAAATGACATTCTTACACTGCGCCTTAATCTGTCACTAAACTATGCTAATGTAGTATTAAAGTAACAATTACAATATCACAAGTACCCCAGATTACGTTTTTCAAATTACAAGACGTCACTTAGTCAATTTTATGTTAATGTTTTTGCTTTATGTTGGAAGCCTAAATTGGAGTCACGAGCAAACTTCATCCACACTGCCACTTCGTGAAGGCAGGTGAAAAAAAAAAAAGGAAAACGATGTAAAATGCCCTTGCATGCCATTTATTGAATAGCACATAAAGTTAATCCGAACAATGAAGACGCTTGCCAGGAGCAGCTGAATGCCACAAATCACACCAAGCCTCTCAGACGAAGCCAGCGTGATTTCAACGTCTGTATTTGCTCGCTCGGCCACATGCCTTAAAGGGACAACAATACGTTTGTTGCACCTTCACACAGACAACATACTTTTACATATGATGATTTATCTTTTGTTATGAAAGATTTTTTTTTTTTATGGGGGTGGGGGGGTTATTGGGGGCTGGAACGGATTAATAGCATTTCAATTCATTACAATGGGGTAGATTGATTTGATACACTAGTACCAGGAGTTACAACGTTGTCCTGGAATGAGTTCAATATGTCAATCCAAGTAGCACAGTCGCTGTCTGTCGTCATGCGCGTTTGCTGACTGTGTGGAGGCGTTTGCCACTACTCCGTGTCCAAGCTGTCTGCATCAGTCCCCATCTGGCACGCTGCCTCCTTTTGAAGTCGTCTCCGCAGTGTTGAAGGCGAGCGCCGTGATGAAAGATTTTGCCGCCAATCTGTCGCTTAAAAGTGGACGAGCGCCGGGAGGCGCACGGTGGCTGTCGCTCGCGTCGCCGGGGAAATGAGGTGACGCGGTTGCGAGTGCGCGGACGCACAGAACAAAAACGTGCATTTGGCGAAAGGTGATCAGAGCAAACGTGCGCTGTGCAAAACGCAAGTCTGCCCAGAGGAGTTGCATTTTGTTCTCGAGGCAGCTTTTTGTTTTTGATCTTCGGTCGCCTCCCCTTCTAACCCTACTTAGCTTTTTTCACCTTGTTTGCGACTACCCATCAGCTGTGAGGCAAATTCAAACAAACGAGAAAAATAAAAAGGAGCTGGAGACCAAAAAAAAACCTAACAGTTTTGGCTCTGGAGAGCAATTACAGGCCAGACTGAAATTAGCACAGATGACGAAGGAGAAATGCGTCCGGGAAAAGAGTGGAAGCACAAAGGGACTCGAAAGTGTGAGTCTACAGGGAGCTGAGGGAAAAATACTGAAAAGTGTATCCAGAGGTTAGCAGGCACGACCGATTCGACAAGGTAGCTGCTATTGTGGAAAAGAAAAGCATAACGTTATCTGAGAGGGAACGCATATGACTAATGTAAGATGAAAAGTGTCTTGGAAATTTGCATTTGAAACGGAGAGCGATCTCGATAGAAACTGACGGGGTTGATGAGAGTTGATGTTTATACGTTATACAATATTTCTAAGAGGGGAAAAAAAACATATCACGCTGTAGCTGGTAAAGTCCCTGTTTGGACTGTCTCCGCCCTTTAGACCAATGTCTTTTCTTTTTTTTATTGCTTGTTTTCTTTTTTTTCTGCGAAAAATAATCCACAAACAAGCGCAATTTGAGACCCTTGCTGCCTTTTTCGTCCGACATGTTTATTTACTGGAAGTCACATTTAATCTTGAGTGGTTTTGCGAGATTTTCCGTCCGATATGAGAATATCCGTGAATGAATTGGCCCGTATGTGATGTGTTGATCTTGCGCTGTGACCGCACATTACACATACGATACGTTCCAAACCCGTTATTTATTTTTTTCTCATCACGTGTGGGACCTCTCGAAATTTGGAAGTCGGACGACAATTTTCAACTCTTGCCGTGTGAACACGACTGAACCTTCAAAGGTGCACATGTGTCAAACTCTAGGTCTGGGGGCCAGTTCTGGCTCCTCAGGCACTTTTGCTCGGCCACCATATGGTACAGTCAAACCTCGGTTTTCGAACGTCTCGGTTCTCGACCCAAAATTTCAATATTTTTTATGCCTCGGATGACGAACAAATTTCTGTTCTTGAACAAACCGAGCGCACTTGAATGCACCATTTGACTCCTCTCGCCTTCCTTACACGAGGAAGTGACATTTCCTCGGGCAGACAAGGAAGTGACGCTTCCTCGTGTTGCTTTCCATTGTGAGCAGACGTGTTCAATAAACATTTTTATTTTAAAAAGAACGTGGTTTCGGTTTTCGAACTATTTCGGTTTTCGAACAGCCTTGTGGAACGGATTGTGGACGAAAACCGAGGTTTGACTGTATGATTGAACCCTTTCAGGGACAGCGGTTACTACAGTGGATTGCTTATCACGTTATCAGCTTACAGGGTGCATGAAAGCATTAAGAATAACTTCTCAGTCATGTGCCCTGTGTAGCCAA
Organism: Hippocampus abdominalis; assembly: GCA_018466805.1. Lineage (NCBI taxonomy): Eukaryota > Metazoa > Chordata > Actinopteri > Syngnathiformes > Syngnathidae > Hippocampus > Hippocampus abdominalis. The sequence continues at coordinate 17,838,018 of CM031695.1, read as the reverse complement.
GGCAGATCTCGCAACCGGAGTGATGAGGTTACACACATTTGAATTCGCGTGCGCATGTCATCTTATGGCGGCCTCATAGTGAGTCCTTGTGTCACCCTGGCCACCCCACTGAACACGTCTTGGTTCTGCCCCTGCCTCTGAAGCGGCTAAATCGCTGCAGAAGCTCAAAATGAATTCCCCTTTTTGCAGCCGTGTGTGTTCATTTGTCTAAATATGTGCTATGCGCAGCGGTGAGACAATAAAGGCCTTTATTGTGACAAATGGCCCCAGTTGAACCTAATGGGACCATTAAAGTCTTGAAGAGGTGCCGGCAGTGCACTCAGGTCCGTGCGTGAGAACAACACTTGACACCCATCGCGTCAAGACTTTTGTCTACAGCATTTAGCATAAAGGCGCCAGCACGCTCGAGGATTCCAAGAGGATTCGCCGGCGTAATTGTGATGAATGGCGGCTATTTGTTAGCGTGACATTTTGCCGTGGAAATACAGCTGGCTTTTTCTGGCATGTTGTATTTAAATGCCATCAATTCACTCTCTCCTGAGTGTATGCTCTTGTGTTCATGCGTGTCACTGAATGCGCGTGCGTGTGTGTCTTTCTGTGTCTGTGTTCATCATGTCTGTCCATGTTTGTATGTCAGTGTTTGTTACGTTTGTCTGTGTGTGTGTGTTTGAGAGAGTTGCTGTTAATTTGCATGAGCGCGTCTGCCGATATGTTCGTGTGTGTGTGTGTGTGTGTGCCCCCGTCGATGTACGTGATCACATATGTTTGTGTACATATGTGCGTCTATCTGCGTTTTCATGTGTGATCTGTGCATGCCTTCCATTTTGTTGTTTGCCCGTGGCGCGAGTTTGTTTGTGTTCATATGTGACCGTGTATGTGGCAATCGCATGTGCAAATATGTGTCGGTCTGTTGGCTTGTGAGTGCGTGTGTGCACATCCACGTCCATGCGTGTGCCTGTTTGTGTGTGTGTGAACCCGCGTGTGTCAGCATCTGTGTTCATGTGTCTTTGTCCGTTCGTGCGAGTTCATGTATCCCGTATCTACGTGTGTGTAGGTGTTTGTGTGCGTCATCAAATGGAGTCCGATTGACTTTATAATAGAGCTCAGGATGAGCAAGTCAGTAGGCCGTTATTGGTCTTGAAGGTTGTATTGGCCTTGAATTATTTTCCAGTGCCTCCTGTATTTGTGAGGATGACAGGTTGCCAATATGTACCCGCATCATGCTCCACGAGGTGCCACGGCGAGCATAAAAAAGATGTTATTTTTGTCAGGTTTCATTCTGTCTTGAAGGCGTGGAGCCCACGATGGCCGTGGACTTCTTAACCACCGACAATCTTCCCCCGTCCGGGCCCGCTTCACTGTACTGATGTTGGTGTACGCCTACTGCTGTGAGCCATAATGCTCTGTGAAGCAAAAATTACAACCCCGCAGTTGAGTCATGATTGTGAGTGATTGACACCTCCTCCTAAAAGGTGTATACAGTAATTGCCTATAGACGTCAGCAAAGCATTTCTGGAGAGCCTCAACAGCAAGATGACGCCAAAGCAATACTAAGTCTTATGTTTTAACTTACTTAAAATTATAAAAATAAATGAGCCCATTGTGATAACATTGCTGTCAATCAAGCATAACAGTATCTTGTGAATGAGTAATTCAAAGCCTTTTAATGACTGTCGCTTTATCAGTTTTTTGGCTTCATGTTCCAACCAAAATTTGAGATACGTGCAAGTTTAAGATACATTGTGACTCAAGTGAACCAAAAAAAACGAGCAAAGGACACATTGACTTCCGTGGGCCTTTCTGTTCGTCAACTGGAATCCAAACCTTTCCTGCCACCACCTTTTTTTCAACAGGTAGGCGCGGAAGACCGTCTTGACAAGCTTGTCTATGGAATTGAGATTTGTAAACCACTCTAATAACTAACCGATCCCAATAGATGGCAGTGTTGCATCAGAGACCAGCACAGCTTTTGAGTTGAAAATAACGATATGGTGGTGAAATTCGGCTTGCCACGTCGATTATACATTATATATTTAACAGACTGTACATGTGTGGTATAAGCAGTATGTGACGTGATGACACAGCTCATGGAACAAATAGCGAAGGACATGTAAAAAAGCCACTGTCGTTCAACTCAAGCCGTGCAGTGAGCTAAGGTCACAGTGCACTACATAGTTATACTGTTTATCTGTAAATAAACTATCATTTAGCCATTAAAAACCCTTTCTCTTTGTTTTTGATGTTTTATAGTTTGCGGTGTCACAAAAGCAAAACATAGTTGTGTCAAGTTCAATGTTCTGCTTGACGTGTTTTTTGCCGCTTTTTGGTCAAAAACCACTTTTTTTTTTTTTCTTTGTGCAACCACCGCATGTTGTAATGTTCGGTTACTGAAGAGCGGAAAACGCTACAAAGTAACTTTTCTCTGGTGAAAGACAAATCTACTCATTCTTTAAATGTGTTTCGGTGCTTATCTTTTGATCAAACAAAATAATTTGTGGGTCAAAATGCTCTAAAATGGACGGCAATATGGGGAACCTCTTTGGAACTGGCTTGCCAGTGAATGAGTCGCGGTAGGGAAATGCATTTACATGTGGGCAAGGAGAGCCCGATTCCCAGCCAGTTTCCAAAATTATTCATGTTTCCAAAATCCCTCATTTTAAATTTCGGGGGAAATTTATCATAAATGCTCAGCCTCTTATCAAGCTATTCGAACCTCCTTACAACGCGCCTCGAGGGACATAACGGATCTGTACGTTATAACGGTAGTTCGATGTAACCATTTCCAATAAAATGAATGCCAACTACGAGGTATAATACAGTATGAACATTTATAGATGTAAAAACATGAACATGTATACAGTATAAACATGTCAATTACAAATACGTTTATACAGTTTGAAGAAAATGTGGATTTTAAAAGACATGAAACAAAACATTCAGTCAGCAAATGAAAAGTGCTTTCTCCAGTTCAGTATGTGCCGCACCCCGAAGCCATTTACAATCATCTTTCCATTTGTTGGCCTCGAACTCTGCCATGATTTTGCTGCCATTACGAATGATTGTCAAAATCGTTACATTTGCCGGCTGAGCTTCATCTGGTGGACTCGAAAGTGAGAGACAATTTCAGCCTTGTTTTCAGACCATGCGATCAGTACCGCGCCACTTCTCCGAAAGTACAACAATGTACGAGTCGATCAGTAGCGTTGCTAAGCAACGGAGTGGATTGCAGCACTTTACATTTTGGTCATAAGCCAGGTCGTGGCGGCAGTTGACGTCCCACCGTTTGTCGTAAACGAAGGCCGTTTCACTATTTTGTGGGACAAATCTGGTCTCTATACTGAAGTTGACGTTGTAAAGGTGTTCGTTGTGAGCAAATCGGCAAATGGAAAATGAATGACGTGAAACTGGGACTTTGAAATGTGAACATTATCGGGGTGAAAATGTTTTAAACGGCGTACGTTGAAAAAAAAGGTTTGACTGTATTTTGCGTTTGCTTTGATTTCTCACTGATAAATTCTTAGCCACCATATTGCCAACAAACACTTCCCGATGACCTGAACCGACTTGCAATAAAACAATCTTATAAATATCGCAAGCAAGTTCATTTTGTGTTAGTTAGAAAAGAAAAAAAGGGGGAGTTTCTAAAGAGTCATTGTGCGTGGATGGCATGAGAAGTCACGTCTTAAATGATAGTAATTTCTGCAGTGTGGTTGTTAGCCGATCAATCAAGCACGCTGACGCTCCATCCCACTCACAGGCAGAAACAAAACGAGAGCATTCTGCCGTTTGCCAAAGACCTTCATTTACGTTGTTAATCTGAACAATACAAAGTGATTTAGCAAAACACAGTTACAGGCTTCCAATCTTTACAGGTAAAGAATGAATGTGATTTTGAGTTGGACAAATAAGTTAATTGAAACGGTTTTATCCTTTCCCTACACAATTCGGACTGTGAATGCACAACAGTTTAAAAAGCGCTCAAAGTTTGAAAACTGGGACACAAGAGAAAATCAAATCCGAGTGACATAATTGCCTCAGTCATTTTTAAATTACTATCGGAGCATCAAGAATCAAGGCAATTATCCTATTAGGCTAACTATCGTCACTGTCAGGCAGAACCCTTGGATCTCCAGAATGACTGCTTTTCAGAAAATAAAAAAAAAAAAAAACATCTTGGTTGAGTTCCCAAAATCGCCATATTGTGCCATTGATGTAATATGCTAGAAAATCCATCCAACCCACATTTTTAGCAAAACAGGCTCAGTCAAATATATCGAACCAAGCTCGGTTCACTCATTACTGTACTGTCTTAACAAAAAAACATCCAGACCGGAGGTGTCAAACTTCTTCTTTGTCGTGGACCGTTTTGTATTTATGGCTTCTCTCGGAGGGCTGTTGTGACGGCAAAACCCCAAAAATGTTTAATCATCTCATCGTGTCATTACATATACACAACAGATTGATGCATTACTAGTTTCGAAATCAGGACTCAAGGATAATAGTTTCATTACTGTTCAAGTTACAATAAAAAAAAAGGTAGTAAAAAAAATCTTGTAAAGTCTCAACTTTATTTATTTTTTTATTACACATTACAATTTGAAATTTCGGTCAGATTTTTGCCAGGATTATGGAAGTTCACAAGCATGGTTGTGGCGGGCCAAATCTGGCCCCCAGGACTTGAGTTTGACACCTGTGATTGAGACTTTCATACATCAATAGTATCTATTCATGAAAAAAAAAAAAAGAAGAAAACAACGAACACATAAAAGGTTTCAGCCCTACGGCGATGATTTACAGAGGAATGAGCACGAGAAGATGTAAACATTCATTCTTGGAACAATCTTTTCAATATGAAGTAGATTCATTGTTGATGCCCACAAGCAAACAAACAAACAAACAAACACAGTGATCCAGTGTGCATCAATCCAAGCTTCAGAGCACCGCCGTCCATTGTGTCCATCTGTTTGGCTTGTCAGGGTTTTGGCCGTGGCTGTGCATAGATTATGCACAACTTTACATTTATGCGCGCATGGGAGGGCATTTAGAGTTCAGGGGAGATGAAAGAGGGTGCCAAGGGTGACCCTTCGTGTCCCGGGCTCACGTGGGAGAGCGTGTGGCTTTGCGAGCGAGACAGTGTGTGAATGTGAGCCGAGGAAGTTTTCCCTTGAGGCTGGCCCTCTCCCTGTTCAGAGTCCTGACTCGGCAGGGTCGATTCTCCGGCTTGACCTCCAGGCGGTGCCCCGCCACCCCCTGGACCGCGCTCCTGGTTGTGCCTCTCCCAGGCCGAGCTCAGCTTCACCATCAACGCCAGCAGGTTCTTGCCCAGGAACACCGTCGAGACCCGGGGGTCCCTGTACCACAACATGCCTGCGCCCCTCAGGCCCAGGGTGAAGATGTTGATGGTGACCAGGCTGAGCCAAGGGTACAAAGCCTCCTTGCGGGGGCCCCTCTGTCCCGGAAGGCCCGTGGCCCCCAGTTCCGTGAGGGCCACGCACGGTAGCAAAAGCAGGAGAGTGTAGCAGTAAAAGAAAACCAAGCCCTCGGCCCAGATGGGCAGCCGTTGCTCTGGTCCCGCCGCCCCTCCTTGCGCCTCCCACAGCCCGGCCTGCAGATCCAAAACATCCAACAGGTCCACCACCACCCACAGCAGGCGACCCCGCACTTCCTGCTTCCTGCGCTGCGGCGTCATGTAGTCGGCCCCCGTGAGGATCAAGAAGAGTGACGGCAGGCAAATGGACAGCAGGAGCGTCAGGGCCTTCCTGGCGAGCGGGTCGGGCGGCCGGCGCTCCTGCCTGTAGTTGTGGCAGACGAAAAAGAGCTTGAGCTGGAGCAGCGACAGGAACAGGAACCAGAGAGCGTTGGCGAAGCCGCGGCGGGGCGACCGCGCCTCCGACACTACCCCTGCCGACACAAAGCGCAGCGCCAGCAGGAAGCCCGCGTCGCCCAGCAACACGGCCACGCATTGCCAGACGCTGGGCCCCGGCAGCCCGCGAGCTCCCAGCATGCTTTGCTCCAGCAGGTAGAGGTCCACCACCGCCATTGTGCTCACCGTGACCAGGGTGGAGACGCACACCTGGGGTGTGGGCACCATGCCTGGGAAGACACATTTAAGATCATTTTAGTTAAATTTAGGCCTGCTCCATGCATATGGTTGTTTCAAATGTTTCATTCTGTGACAGATCCCACACGTGAAAAAAAATAACAATTTTGGTCGCACTTTGTGTGGTCCGCGCCCATTATCTCAACAAAAAACACCACAAACAGAGACTCTGTTCCAAGCTCAAAACAAACTCCTTCAAGGAATAAATCTCACACGTAATTTCACATAAAGTAAGAACAACAGACACTTCCGGACGATGTTTTAAAAAATAAAATAAAATAAAAGGACCACTGGCGGCAGGGTTGTAAAATGTGAAAAAAGAAAAACAATTGCTTTGGAAAGTATTTCTTACTGTTTGTGGAATACACTTTCATACAAAAAAAAAAGACTTTTTTTTTGTGGCCATTTCCTCGTTCTTTGATTGGCTACATTCGATTCCACACTTCACGGAATCATAAACTCTGGCATTCTGTCGGCAACTGTCGGCATTCCCCCACACACACATTTTTTGGTCACGAGCGTTAATATTTAAAGCCGAGTACGCACATAAAGACAATCTGGCTTTTTTTTCTTTTGGTCTGTATTTTGCTGCTTCTCAACAAAGGATATCAAGTGTTTTATAAGCTTATTTTGTAAGATTCTCTTTCGGTCTGAGGTGTGTTAAGAGTCTATTAATCCAGATAATAGGGTTCAAAACGAGTCAGGCCGATAGTCTTAAATATGAAATGTGTTGAACATTTCCACTCAAATGTTTGGGGAAAGCCGTCATCTCACCGTGTTAATGACTATGCGAACTGTGACGTAGCAAACGGAACGCAGCCAATCAGAGAAGCGCCACTTTGTTGGTTTGACGATTTGACCCGTTCAAGCAGTCACTTTTAGGATTTGTCATTAGTTAGTATTAAGCACATTATGTATGAATGTGTATGGATTCATCCATTGAAATCCAAAGAGCAAAAGAGAACAGAGCTGCTTGTTCCGATGCTCAACAATGTTATCTTGCCTAAGCTAGCGCTTTTCATCTTGGGCCAAAGTTTACCGCTGTGAAGATGGTTTCATTGCTTCTTCTCTGAGATATTGCGAGCACTCTGAGCTATTGTTTCACCTCCAATTTGCTCTCACTGTCTTCCGAATTGATTCACTTGGCTTTGTCGATTCGTCTGTTGCTACGCTAGCTTCGGCTCGTATTTTGCCAGCGGTGGTTTGGACCAAAGTACAAATATATCGTTACTGTACTTTGGGTAGATGTGTACTTTTCTTGAAAATTTGGTTTTCTAATGACTTTTGTCTGCTACAATTGAAAAAAGATATCAGTACTGTTCTACACCTCAGTTAGTCGAAATTTCCTTTTTAGTGTTTTTCAGTCTCTGCGGCTGATGATGTGAGGTCAAAACAATGTAAATTGAGAGCAATTTGACTGATTGAGTTCATTTGTGTACCACCCCCGCCGCCAGGTTATCAAAACGGACACGTTGTACAACTAACAGTAAAATGTCGTTTTGACTTTTGAGGATACACGGTACAGAAAGTGGATGGATGAATGCTTCAGTATGTTTCAGTCTGTACTTTATTTATTTATTTATTTTTTACATTTACTTCAGGATTTTAAGCAGTACGCCACCTTTGGTGTTTTTCATTTAAGTACAGGGCCCGGTGGTCGAGTGATTAGCGCATTGATCTCACAGTGCTGAGGTACCGGGTTCGATTCCAGCTCTGGCGTTCCTGTGTGAAGTTTGCATGTTCTCCCCGTTCCTGTGTGGGTTTTCTCCGGGTATTCCGGTTTCCTTCCACATTCCAAAAACATGCATGGCAGGCTGATTGAACACTCTAAATTGTCCCTAGGTGTGAGTGTGAGCGCGGATGGTTGTTCGTTTCTGTTTGCCCTGCGATTGGCTGGCAACCGGTTCAGGGTGTCCCCTGCCTACTGCCCGAAGACAGCTGGGATAGGCTCCAGCATGGCCTGCGACCCTTGTGAGGATAAAGCGGATCAGAAAATGGATGGATGGATGGTTTAAAGTACACAAATATTTTCAGTAAAGAAGTATAGCGTGTGAGTACATTTGTTGCTCAATCACAGTCTGTACTCGTTTACTGAAACTTAAGGACTTCTACTTTGACCAGGCTGTTTTTTTGTTTTTTTACACAAGAATTTCCGTACTTCTACTCTAATACAGAGTGTGATGACTTCTGCCACCTCACTTTTCTGCTGCCATCCACAACCCCTCTCGTTCCAAGCGAACAGCGACAAATGACTTTTGCCGCTCTTCGCGGACACGCCGCGACTCGCAGCTTCGGCGCAGAATAAACCTCACTATTGATTGCAGAATGAGGAATGATCATTGGCTCTGCAGTGAGATCTACCCCCACGCATCTTTATCATACGGCGCGACACTGACTACTGCGCTGTCACCCGCGGGTGTTAACTCTTCAACGCTGATCGATAAGATTATAATGCCGAATGGCTCGCCGCTCGCACGTGATGGGAAGGAGACGGTAGAGCATCGCCTTCCCATTATTGTGGGGGTATGTACCCGAAGCTACTATGATTTGGGAACATTTGAGAGATGTAGATTGAGGGAGAGACAGACCATATTGGGGGGGGAATCATAGTTTCAGCTTTTTTGTAAACTGTTGTTTACAAATCCAGCAACAAAATACCGAATAACGGAAAATAAATTCCCCCCAAAAATAATCTGCAAATTTGCGGAGGTTCACTGCATTCCTTACTGCCTTTTGTCATTCTCTCACAGTCAAGAAATTGGGAGTGTAACATGTCCATTACTTTCAGGAAATGAAAAGAAGACTCGCTTGCAAGGTCCTCTAAATAAGAGGAAAAGCTATTTATTTGTCACTCCCGGTTAAAGATTTTCTGTAAAACCGTCACATCAAACAAAATGAAGCATTCTATTTTCCAAATGTCGACCAAACGCTTTAATTCTGTATAATGAAAGCCAACTACTTTAATGCTGACAGATAATACAGAATGCTGTAGATTAGGCTATTGGGAAATTACATAGATGTTAATTCTAAACGTTCAAGCAGCAGCAACACATCCAAATAGAGCATACAACAATACTTAGAGGCCTTTTTTTTTCTCTCTCTGCCCTGTAGAAACAACGACTATTACTGCAGCTTAGTCGGGGGACTTCTCTGCCTCTTCTTCTTGCTCTTAACTCATTCAGTGCCATGGTTTATATTCATCAGCTGTCATCCAACCGTTCATTGCCACTCAAGTATATATTCAAGTACATTTTTCAATGGGTCGCTGTGGAGAAGGATCTCGCCCAGCTTGTCTGTGAAATTCAACTTCGTAAACAATCGTAATGCTGAACAGATTTCTGGAGATGGTGGCCTTGTGTCGCTTTTGACTTGAGGTCGGCACAGCTTTTAAGTAAAGATTAAGAGAAGAAAGCCTTTATTTGTCTCACAATGGAGAAATCCGCAATTTGCCGCGGCAACATTTTGAAAGAAAGAAAATAGAAAAACAAAGTATTTGCGTGCACAAAAATACATTTAGATAAATAAAAGGACGAAAAGAAACCTAGAATTTCAGTTTGTCATGTCTGATACGAGGGAGAGAAATGCCAACTTGTTGGAAGTCGGACAATTTTAGACACCTCACACTCCACCAGAGTATGGATTTGTATTGTACTCTTGAGTCGCTTAAATATAGCGAGGGCATGAGAGGTCAACTATGACACAGTGGGTTTCACTGCATTAATATTTTCCAGTGGTGGATGCTCGCTCGCTTGCTCCATCCCTCTTTCCCTCCCTAAAACAGTAAAAATGGCCTTTGCTGTCTCCTCTGCGCCATCTGACACATTGAAGATAACTGAGAAACTGAGTTTAAAAAAAGGGAGGGTCGAGATCCTCTGCGTGCGAGTATGAAAATTAGCATATGACTCCAAGTGAAAGATGAATAGGCCTCTTAGCTTTCTGCCTAATAAAGGGTTACTGCATGATGTTAATAGTTCATAAATAATCTCCAAGGGAGAGGGGGTTGGGGGAAAAAAGACACCAACGCAGATAGAAAGTGACTTCCACGTGCTTAAATGAAGGCGCCTTTTTCAGCTTGGCACGGATGAATGCGAATATATTCATCACAGGCGGCGTTGGAATGTATCACAGATTTTTTTTTTTTTTTTGCGGGAGTCGTGTGAATCAAAGCGAGGAGAAGCGTTTAATCTTCTCGTAGGCCGACTGTGCGGACGACACGCGCAGATCACGCCGGCGTTTTCCTCATATCTGATTGTCTTCAAGCCCTATTGTTTCGTCACCCTCTGAAACTTGATTATCGCCAGCCTCAAATTGGATGAATTTGAAATGTCGCCCTCTGGGTGTGCAAACCTGATAATCTGCAAGATGGCAGGCGGAGGTTTTATGTTTTTGTTGTTGTTGTTGTTTTTGTTGCATTGCATCTTCAGTTATTCAGAAATCTCCCACATGACTGACGGTGTTTGTATTGAGGTGGCGCGTCAACGCTGTGCACTTTGTTGTGTGTTGTATTGTGATGGCCCACCTGTCCACCGCGCTCATCAATCACGAGCCAATTCATCACAGGCGACCTCTCCTCCTTGTCTGCTCGGTGACAGCACAATTGACAAGGTGAGGCAACCAATTTTGCTTAAAGCATGAGTAATGGCGTTTAGGCCGATTTGAGGTGGGAAGTGGGTGGGGGGGGCGTGATTATTGGGCTCTTGTTGCTCTTTTCTCTTGCAACCATAAGAGACATTTTCCTGCATTTCACTACGTTTCGCATAAATAAACTGTTGTTCCATCCATCTATCCATCCATTTTCTACCGCTTATCCGGGGTCGGGCTGCGGGGGGCCACAGCTTTAGCAGGGAGGCCCAGACTTCCCTCTCCCCAGCCACTTCTTCCAGCTCTTCCTGGGGAATGCGGAGGCATTCCCAGGGCAGCTGGGTGACAGTCTTTCCAGTGTGTCCTGGTTCGTCCCCGGGGTCTCCTGCCGGTGGGACATGCCCGAAACACCTCACCTGAGAGGCGTCCAGGAGACATCCTAATCAGATGCCCGAGCCACCTCATCTGGCTCCTATCGATGTGGAGGAAAAGCGGCTCGATTCTGAGCCCCTCCCGGATGACCTAGCTTCTGCGGAGAAAAGTCACTTCGGCCGCTTGTATCGGGAATCTCGTTCTTTCGGTCACGACCCATAGCTCGTGACTATAGGTGAGGTTTGGAAAGTAGATTAACCGGTAAATTGAGAGCTTTGCTTTTTGGCTCAGCTCCTTCTTCACCACGACAGACCGATACAAAGTCTCTGAACTGCAGTTTCATTTGTCCATTTTCTAAAGTGCTGATCTTTAATACGGTCACTAATGAAGAGCCTATCCTGTCTGACTTGATATATATGTACAGCGCCCTCCATAATGGAGTGGCACCTCTGGTTAAGATGTGTTAAAAATCCTGAAAGTGAATTCAGTTTTTTTGGAAGAAGCATATTCTCAGATTGAAAATTGTAGAAATGCTTCACCAGACACAGAATCAAGCTCTTGCCATGGCCATCTCAGTCCCCAGACCTCGACCCCATCGAAACCCTGTGGAGCTGGCTAAAGAGGAGACAGAGGAGAGGACTGGATAAGTTTGACAAATTGTGCAAACTTAAGAGAAATGGTCAAAGATGCCTCTTTCTGTATTCTCCCATTTTGTGAAACAATATAGGAGAAGATTAGGTGCTGTTTCGTTGGAAGATTGGGAGTTGTACCAAAAGAAAATAGTCCGGTATTCAGGGGGAAAAAAGCCCAAGAAGCTAAACAACTCATCTTAACTAGGAGTCCCTAACACTACAAACTATTACTTCACTGCCATCTTGTGGTGTTTTTGTGCCAATGAACTGTGTTGAAGTAAAATTAGGAGCTTTAGTTTGATCAAAGTAGCGCTTTAGTGGAATCTTGTCGCTTCTTCGTGTCTCAGAACAGTGTTGAAGTGAATTGGGGAGTTTTATTTGGGCAAAAGTAGGACCTGTACGATCAATCTTGTGGCATCTTAGTGGCAAGGAATGATATTGAAGCGTTTCATGCTGGGGAACAATGTTGTAGTGGAATAAAGAGCTTCATTCAGACAAAAGCAGTGATTTGGCGCCATCCTGTGGCATCTTGTTGTCAACGAATTTCGGAGAAGCGGGTTGAGAAGTTCCATTTACAAAAGCAGTGCTTGGGCACAATCTTGTGGCATCTTGGTGCCAAGGAGTAATGTTGAAGTGAGTTGAAGAGTTTCACTTTGATAAATGCACAGTATTACCTTGGCATCATCTTGTGGCACCCCCGTGTCAAGAAACTATATTGAAGTGAATTGAGGAGCTTTATTTTGCTTCGCCACCATATTGTAATCAATCATAGTCAGTTTTAGGGAAGAGTGCAAATTACAGACAAACCTCGGTTTTCGAACATCTCGGTTCTCGACCAATTCGGTTTTCGACCAAAAATTTTGATTTTTTTATGCCTCGGATGACAAACTAATTTCGGTTCTCGAACAAACTTGAGCGCACTTGAATGCACCATTTGACTCCTCTCGCCTTCCTTACCCGAGGAAGTGAGGCTTCCTCGGGTAAACGAGGTAGTGACGCTTCCTCGTGTTGCTTTCCATTGTGAGCAGACGTGTTCAGTAAACATTTTTATTTTAAAAAGAGCGTGGTTTCGGTTTTCGAACAGCCTTCTGGAACGGATTATGGACGAAAACCGAAGTTTGACTGTACTTGCAAATTTTTCGCTTTTCACAGCGGGACTCGATCGGTCCCTTTCCCACACAACAAGGTGAACTGCCAAATGCAGAACCACAAATATACCGGGATTCACTGCAAGAGTTTTTTTAGCCTTGGCGGAGGTCAGTGCCATTCTTGGCTTCTATATTGTATACTCCACACAGACCAGATTGTTCTTCCCTTTCTTGGACAATGAGTGTCACGATGGCAAACTAATTGATTGGTGCCCAAGCAGGAGGTTAATCCTTGACGAGACATCACTTCATCAATCTTCTGCACGCGAGTACAAAATATCTGTTGACTTCTCAGGTAGCGTCCCTTTGGGGAGCTGTTTGGAGCACTTAACGTGTAAAATGTGCTTCCCCACCCCACTCCTCAGCCATTCCATCACGATCACCAATTGAGCAATGTCTTAATGACACCTGTTTCATGCGCGCCCCGGCCATTAGCAGAAATCAGCTTTGCGTGGCTGATAGTAAAGTGGAAAAAGATTGAGTTACCCGAACCATTCGTCTTTGCACCCCGCTGCTCACTCCGATGCTCCGGGGCTTGATTTACAGCAGTCCGCGGCGACGTCGGCTCGTCCGTGACCAAAAAAAAGTGTCTTTTTTTTTATTGCCGCTGATAAGCCCGCTGATGGAGGCTCACAGTCCGGGCTGCATGTCGAGCCTGGCGGTGAGATTGTGCCACAAACGAGTGGAGTTTATCACAAGAAGAAGAAGAAGAAGAAGAGGAAGAGCGAGAGGAGCAGCTCCCCCGATGCAGATCCGGCATGGCAGCTGGCTTTGCGGGGGGATCCGGGAGGAGACTGATCCGATCACCACGCTGCAGTGTCGCTTCGCCAAGTGGGCCAGCGAAGCCGAGCGGAGCCGCCGAGCGAGATGCGTCCGAAGTGGAGCAGAATGAAAGGAAGGAATAGGAGAAGGGGGAGCGTAGCCTCGGCGGCGATGCGCAACGCCTCCCACAACGGAAAAAAAAAAGAAACGAGAAGAGGGGGGGGGGGGGGGTGAAAGTGATGTGCACAGCGCGTGAGTTTGGCCCCGGCACGATGTTCATTTGTAAGCGGGTTACGTGCTCCGCTGAAGACCTCCCACCCCGAGCTTGCCCCCTCTCCCTCCTCCCCCTCAGCTGTGGGAAGTTGACACAGAGGAGCCGTCCGCAAACCCGTTGCAGTATTTACCCTAATCACATGTGGTGGGCTTTATGACTGCTGAGGCACTGACATTAGAGTCACTTTTACAAATTTACATCTTGAGCCAAACAGCGGTAGAGGAGCTCCCTTTAATACATTCGCTGCCAACTGTTTTCAGAGCATTTCGACAGCTTTTTACCAAGAGCCACAGAGTATTGTTGGCTATGATTACATTTCCGGTATCGGTCAAAGGTTTGGGAACGCTTTCAAATTCGGATGATCTCAAACACATCAAGAGGTCAAGACGTTCAAGCTGTTAACTCTTGATAACGCACAGCTGGCGAGTGAAAGTCATTCCGGGTCATGAAGCATCATCCACGTCATAAAGCAGACTGTGAAACTAACCCGAATGTGCAAAGCTGTTGTCTGCCACTTTGAAGAATCCATGTTGTAAACCGCATTCTCTTTTGATTAACAGGTTTTTAGTTTCCAAACAATTCATCCATCCATCCATTTTCCGAACCGCTTGATCCTCACTAGGGTGGCGGGGGGTGCTGGAGCCTATCCCAGCCGTCTTCGGGCAGTAGGCGGGGGACACCCTGAATCAGTTGCCAGCCAATCGCAGGGCACACAGAGACTAACAACCATCCACGCCCACACTCACACCTATGGACAATTTAGAGTGTTCAATCAGCCCGCCATGCATGTTTTTGGAATGTGGGAGGAAACCGGAGCACCCGGAGAAAACTCACGCAGGCCCGGGGAGAACATGCAAACTCCACACAGGGAGGCCGGAGCTGGAATCGAACCCGGTACCTCTGCACTGTGAAGCCGACGTGCTAACCACTGGACTACCGGGCCGCCGTAATTATTAATTATTAATTAATCCTACAATTTAGGATTAAAAAAAATAATAAACAAGCTTTTGACATAGTGAGACACTTCAGAGGACCAGTTTGAATGACTCGTAGTGGTAGAAAAAAAAACATTACACAGTATTTTCTACTGGTGCACCCAAGGCTGCTCTGTGTCCATTAATGAGTTTTTCATGGCCACAAATTGGCATTTTGTGCACGTTTTAATCTATATTGTGGCCAAAATATTTAAAAAACTTCTCCGGCGATGTGCATTTGCAATCATTAGATCCCCCCCTAACCCCCCCCCCCCTTCCTTTTGTGTAGATTAGCAGCATTGTCAAGGAGCAGGACTCCCCATCTTCAAATGAGGCGGGCGAGGAAGTGGAGCGAGACATGCTCGTAGCCTGTAGCCGCATTTAGAGCAGCAGGCAGATGATACAAGTTTAATTAGAGTGCCTCCTCTTCACACACTGCAGGCTGTCTTCATGCTGTGTGCCGCTGCAGCCTGCCCACTGCACGCTTCCACAGCAGCTCTGAGACTTTCCTGGGCAGATGGGTGGAATTTAACGCAACATTTTAAAAGGGCGGGGAGCGCATTGGACTTGAGATTAGCGCATCTAACTCGCAGTTTTCAGCTTTTGGGTTCGAATCTCAGCTGCGTGATTTAAAACACTGCTGTCTTTTCCAACTACAAAGCTTGTTTTGAGGTTAGTGACCCCAAAATGGCACAATGAACTAATGTGAACCCCCAACAGAGAGAGGTTATTTTGACTTCTGTTGTGTATCCGGCTGAAAACATGTTTTCCGAGAGTTGATTGTTGCCCTTCACACGAAAGTGGTTCTGCAGCTGTTCGCAGTAACATAGAATGAACCTTTCTGAGAAGCCAACAGGCGCGCGTGTATATGGGGGGGGGGGGAATTCAACTTTGTGCTCAGTTAACAGCTGAGTGCCTCATTTTCAAGTCAAACATGCCTGTGTTTTAATGTTGTTGTTTTTTTTCTAGGATGAGAAGGAAAACATGATTTTCCATCTTGCCTTGAACTATTCACCTATTCCAGGAAATTTAAGGGAAGGTGCTCTTAAGGTTTTCGAGAATAGATTTTCTGACGAGGCTCACGGTTCTTCACGTAAGAGGCCAAACAGTTGGCTTCAATCATTGTATTTTATTTGTTACTCTCAGTCAGATTGTGAGTCAGGTTTACTGTAAAATTGACTCTCAAATCAAAACATTCCATACTTAAACCCCCGGAATGTTCAGCCACACCATATCGTTTCATCTAACAAAGGTGTATTACCTTAATGCTACCTTAGAATGTGAAAAATCATAAACAGGCTCGTGGAAATTAGCATAGATGTTAGCAATAATGCTAAATGTTCAAACAACTGCTTCTTGGTAAGTCACACGGCGCAGCAACGCATACAAAAAGAAAATACACGACCGTTTACAGACGTATTCTTTCTGCTCATTGGGAACAAAGAATGTTACTAGAGTTTTGGCGGGGACATTCTCTGCCTCTTCACGCTCGTGCCGCACGACATGTAACTCTAAATTCTGACCTGCCTGTACACTGTAAAAACCCTTAAAAGGTAATGCCTCCAAATTGTAACCGGTTGTACATTGTACCCCCTTTACACGTTGTGTGCGTGCGGTCGTGCTGCTAGCATCACACTCCGGCTCAGAATGTTTTACCTTGAGGCAGTTTGGGTGCCCAGTCAGTGCTCAGGAAGTTCATTAACGACTCTCAATTAAACAGTCACAATGCGCACCCTAAACCCTTTGGTCCCAGAGCCAACTCCTTTTGGTCTTTGCCCCCTTGTGACGTGTCTCCCTCTTGTAATTCATCGCTTTGCTGTGTCCGCAGGGTCCCGTGGTCTCATCTTCAGGCACTTCACTTTGCACTTAGAGTAACAGCACAACACTTTGAGTGTGCTGGGCTTGCTTTTAGAGTGACCTTTAATCAGACCGGTGTGAAAAGGGGACGGTGACTCATCCTTTTTGTCACATTCAGCAGCAACCCCCGCCGTTGGCTTGCCGACGCGCATCTTGCATTCCTCACGCTGAATTGCGATTGTGAAGGTCTGTTGTTTCCCCACTTCTCCATACTGATGCTGCTTACCCATTTTCCGCCTCCATGGGTGTGGTCGAAGGTCACGCCTTCAAATTTGATCTGTGCCAAAGGCGACAAGCAAGGCGGTAGATGCCTGGAATATTTTCAAGATGTGAGTCTTCCTTTGACTCTTTTGGGGGGCACTTGTGAGCAGAACATCAAGATACCACTCCTGATTTTATAAGGGTTGATTTTACACTAGAATCAACCCTTTCATGCACCCTGTAACCTGATAACATAATAATCTCCCCACTGTAGTCACCGCTGTCCCTGAAAGGGTTAACCATAAAATCAAGAAAATTACATGTCGTGTAAATAAAACAACACTTTGCGTGTACTAGCTTGATGCTAACACATAATAGGAAATTCCCTAAACAACTTCCAGTATATGTCTTAATGGTATAACACTTTAAACAAAGCAGAGAATTACAGGTTGTATATTTAATTGTAATGCGCATATTGTTTAATTCTTTGCTCTCTTTTTTATGTTATTCCTTTGTGCTTTATGAAGTACTATATTATATAGTGACATTTTCCTTATTAAAAAACAAGTCACAGCATTTTTGTTGTATTTGGGGAGACGTAAGAACCGATTACTGGCATTTCCATTCTTTTCTGTGGGGAAGGATAACTTGAGTGTTTGGAGAGGGGTCACTGAGCTAATTAAAGTCATATCTCAGGGCACCTCTCTATTAGTTCCTTTAATATTTATGGATTACTTTATTCCCTGTAGTCTTCGACTCATTTCATCGTGTTTGTGTTCGCCGCACTGCTAACAGTGCATGTATGTTGGATGTTTGTTTTTCCATCCATCCATCCATCCATCCATTTTCTAATCCGCATTACCAGTGGGGCTGTTTCATTAACCAAACACCGGGCCAGGGCGCAGATCCTCTGGTTGATTGGTCAGAGCAAAACTTGTTACAGACTAGCAAAATGTATTGGTAGTGATCCTCTAAGTATAACATATTTTTGTATTTGCTTCCGCGAGGAAGGCAAAACCCCACATGGTGTGCTGTTTGTGTTTTACCGATGTGTTCCCATGGTCATCGTTGAGTTTCAGCTGTTACCTGTGTGCTGTTTAGGTGTGCGATGCCATCCATTTTTCCTCTCCCCCCTATTGCCATCCAAACAGGACATTATTTTGCGTCCTCTTGGCCGTGACGCTTCTAGCTTGTGGTGGCCTTCATTTTAACTTTCTTTCAAGCATAAATAGCCAACATGTGGAGTCTTTGTTTTGACGATTTTAAAAATTGGCCGCGGGGTTTGCTCTCCATCTGCTAACCCGTTCACCAGCTTTATCGCAGTTGACTGCGGACTAGCGGACTGAGTGTTTGTTCTCCTGTTTTTTTGAGACAGAGCTGCCAATTCCAGGGTGGAAAATCAGGTAAAAGGCATGTCTGGACTGAACCAAATTTATTTTTGTGCTGCGCGGGGCAC
Source organism: Hippocampus abdominalis (assembly GCA_018466805.1). Classification (NCBI taxonomy): domain Eukaryota; kingdom Metazoa; phylum Chordata; class Actinopteri; order Syngnathiformes; family Syngnathidae; genus Hippocampus; species Hippocampus abdominalis. The sequence goes on along the minus strand of CM031695.1, from coordinate 17,819,661 downwards.
CGCCTGTTGGCTCTTTCGAGTTGGCATCGCGCACGTAGCTTGAGAGCTAATCAGCTAGATGATGCTTTGGCAAAGGCTGATTGTGACAAAACCAGTGGCTATCCGTGCATTTGGTACCAGGCCTTCAGTCTGACCTCAAGCCATCTCTTAAAACCACCACTATCATGCCACAATGGAGCTGATTATTCAATGTATTCAAATGTGAATGTTGCTCCAGATGTACAGATGAAGAGGAAGAAAAAAAAAATGCTGATATCATCAAGGACCAGACCTGTGAGGACAAGATGGAAATGTGATTGGTTCATGATTCATCTGTGTTGCGGGCCACATTGTAGTAACGGTTTCCATCAGAGGGCCATTTTGACTGTGAAACTCGATCATATTATTCCATACACACAAGAAATTGATGAATAACTCCTTTTAAAATCATTTAGTTGCAGACAATAGATTCTCAAGTGACTGTAAAAAAAATGCTGAAATATCTGAAGCATTTTATTTGGTACGTATGAGAATTAGAAATTTGGGGAGGTTTTAGCAAAAATACGGTAATAGAAGTTGATGCACAAGATTTGCTTTTGCGGGCCACATTAAATGATGTGGCGGGGCGGATGTGGCCCCCCGAGGCTGAGTTTAGCACTGAAATTACACATGCCAGCACGATTTAGCAGATTGAATTCACTTGACAACACGTTGAGGCTGGATTCTGATTGGGCAAAATTAAAAAATTTTTTTTTTACTGGAGGCAGGGCAGCCGAGAGAAACACTACCATTGAATTTGAAAACAGATGGGCCGGATTAAAAAAAAAAAAAATGTTAATGTGTAAAATTGTTTATTTTAATAAAATGCCAATTTGTAGAATATGATTACCTATAATAAAGTGTAATCTTAATATTTCCATGATTCAATTAATCTTTCTATATTTTTATTTTGCGATCGTATCGATTTCTGAAAAAAATAATTGAACTTGACCAAATTTGGACAGGTCACTGCATCTGATATTGTTTAGGGCAGCAGAGAAGGCCTTTGCTATCCATGACCCTTCACCACAGTATAAAACACAGAGTACGAGGCAGGTTAAGTGTACAAGATAATGAAGGTAATGAATGAGTATTTCCCTCACAAGGGTTTAATGACCCTGGCCTCCCACCAAGCTCGCGAGTTCTTTAACGTGGCGGCCTCACTGTTGCAGCGGCGTTCTATGTCGCCTACGTGGGGTAATTATTGCCCCCGTCCTCCTCTGCCAGGGGCAATTAATCCCGCCTGGTGGCCCTTCACCGAGCGCTTGCCCTTTATCTCCATGTTTGCTACGCTTCCATAAGCGCAATAACATCCCCTGACCTATTCTCTCCTGTCTCCTTGCCATCGCCCGCCATCTCTCAGACAATTTCGGTTGCCGCTCAGTTGGCTGCGATGCGGACACACCTGCGACCGCGCACGGACGTTTCCCCCATGTCAGCTCTCCCCGGCAGCTTAATATGCACTCGCATCCACTCTTCAGCAGATCGTCCTGTCAGCTCAAAATGAGGCGGCGGCATTCATGCAGAAACATACCCCAAACACCCCCACCCCCACCCCGCTTCCTCGCCAACGCCGACCATCCGCCGCGCCGCGCCGCTCGACTCGCTCAAACAAGCGGCCATTAATTGTTCAAATGTTTACATTCGCCGCCTACTTGGTTGAATCTCGGAAGTTCCTCTTGGGTCGCCCGCCCCCCAACAAGCCTCCCCAGAGTTCACCACACCCCCACGCCCTTCCCCACCCTCGTCCAAACACCGCGCCACTTGAGTGCGCCGTCTTGTTAAAAAGACTTCCTGAAGCTGAAAGGCCAATCACATTAACACCCGGGGAGTGTCAAGAGAAGACTGCAGAGAATTTGCCAGACAGGCCAATCAAGTACAGTCAGCCCCAGCGATTTTTAAGCAATTTTTTTCCCCCAAACACATTTTTAACCCAGGCGGCCCGATGGTCCAGTGGTTAGTGCGTCGACCTCACAGTGCAGAGGTACCGGTTCAATTCCAGCTTCGGCATCCCTGTGTGGAGTTTGCATGTTCTCTGCGTGGGTTTTCTCCGGGTACTCCGCTTTCCTCTCACATTCCAAAAACATGCATGGCAGGTTGATTGAACACTCTAAATTGTCCCACAGTGTAAGCGTGGATGGTTATTCGTCTCTGTGTGCCCTGCGATTGACTGGTAACCAGTCCAGGGTGTCCCACGCCTACAGCCCGAAGACAACTGGGATAGGCTCCAGCACCCCCCGGTGACCCTTGTGAGGATGAAGCGGATCAGAAAATGGATGGATGGATGGATGGATGTTCAACCCAACCACTTCATAACAAAAGTCTGCTTGCTTAATGCTAGCATATAATGCGAAACACCACAGACAGGCTAATTGAAATTAGCATCGGACTTTTCGTCATTATAAATCGTTACGCAACTTCTATCTCCACACACTGCTGCCATCCACGTATATATTCAGCAGGTATGTTTTTTTCCCAGCTTTTGAGTAAGAAGATTAAGGTAACGTCATCTAGATTATGAAGGAGATAAACGTTGTAGACGACAGTAGCAACTCTCTGTGTGGAGATCTTGAGAAAAGGTGGCCCAGTTCGGCAGTGAATGAAGAACGGCATGTAAAAAGCATGAAACAGAACAGTGTTGCTTGCTGACTGTATACCAGCGACAGATGGTGTCGGTTGCCCTTTTAGCAAAATGTGTCGTGGCCTTCGAATGTCACCCAGAAGGCCACCGAGGAAGTGTGGCCGGGAATTTGCCAAAGGGTCCAATCAAATAGACCCATCTCCGGTTTGAATTGCAAATGTCTAATTGGCCCTGTAATTGTGAGGACCAAAAGAAGTGGGCTGTGTGGATTACGAACACATCACACAGCAATTACTCAACGTTTTTGCCGCCGGATTTAACGGTGAGGAACATCTTTACGAGACTGACGTTAAATCCGAGCTCGCGCACGCATCCCCAAGGTCCTTTTCAACACGCGCAGCCGGAACCTTGTTGTCCTTGTCAAACCGCCGTCGTGCGAGACCTCGCTTGCCGTGATGGGTCGCAGCCATTTTTCTTCCCGGAGATCACGCCGCTGCGCTCAGTCATGCGCAGAGGATTTCTCCAGCAGCTGGAGCTGCGGGATGATTAGATGCTTGAAAGCGGTGAAGCGAGTTCGCCATTTGGCCGGCCCGCCGTCGCCGCTTTTGCCACTTCAATAAATGCGATAAGAAGTGCACGAGTCAACCTTGAAGCGGACTTTTTTGACTCCCATCTGCTACCTTTTAAAGAGCGCTCGCACCATCTCTCACTGCGGTTTATGCTCGTACGTCGCCATCCGCACGCCACAACGAACGTGGCACACGCTGTCATCATCAAGCGGCTGACAAACCTGAAGTACTTAAACGATTAGCACGAGACTCTTTGTGGGGAGCTCAAGGCGATTTGAGTGTTCTGAAATGCGATGCAGTTCGCATCGAAGGCGGCTGAGATGGAACGCGTTGGAAAAAAATAACACTGTTGCTCCAAATAGAACAGAAAAAAATTGACTGGCCTTTTCCTTGTCACAATACCCTTGTGCCGTTATATTGAAAGCAGCTCCTTGTGCAGTGCAGACATTTGGAGTATGTCAAATAGAAGAAGAATCTAAAAATATAAGAAATGGCGGTAAATATAGCACAGTACAGTATGGTGTTCCAGACACATTTTGGGTATTCTCCTGAAGCTGTACTTCACTTCAGAAGTACATTTCAGTTTGGACTTGATTACTTTTACTGACGTATAAGAGTTGAATATCGACTTCACCTTTACCCAGAATGTTTTTTTAATACACAAGTATTTGTACTTCTGCTCAAGTGCAATTTGCAAGTACCTACGCAGCCAGGTTCACATGCACCACACACACAAAAAAAAAAAGTTCAGGAGTTCAGCTTCGAACAGCATCAGAGGAATTTCACGGTTTAAAGGAATCACTCAGGAAAAGGGACTTCACCTGTGGGGTTTTAAATGTTTTTTTTTAAAACGAGTGCTAATCCGCACATCCGACAAAACGGTGGTTTGCTTGCTGTTGAAGTGGCCTTGCATGTCCTTCTTATCTTGCCAACGTGGTCGCCATGTTTGTCCGAGCCCTTTTCAAGCAGCCGACTTTTGTTGAGCAAGTCATTTTCTCCGTCTATGTTTAGTCGTGGCGCTCCTTTGTCTGCTCTTAAGCACATTCACATGCAATGGGGCTGTTATCTTCGGCTCGGCTGGCCGGGGGAGGGAATGTGGGGGGGGGGGTGTTCTCGGCTTTGTGCGGCATGAAAAGGTGGTGTCAAGCTCTTTCGATGATGCCAAGCGCACACAATGACAGAGATTGAGGTTGCTACTGAGTGAGTTAGATGATGCCACTGGCTTTCTTCAATTCACATGCTGCATTGCCATCTTTATTTTTTTTTTAATTAGGTGCCCCCCCCCCCTTTTGTTGTTTACTCGGGTGATGTTGTTTTATGCGATGCATAGGGAGGGAAAGGGTTGACAGGGGAATTTAGTTAATAAGCACAGCAGGGAATGGTAGTTAGAAACAAATTAAGCCTCTGGGGGATGTCAATATTTCATTTTCTTATCGCAAAATATCGGGATGGAAACCATCACGTCGACCGTGAAACAATAGGAAACCTCATTGTTTTCCCCCGCCTTTACCGAATCGTATTTGACGTTGAAAAAGTCTTACGGCACAAAACCGTAAAGAGACGTGTTACGAAAAAGTACCGTATTGGCCCAAATATAAGACGGCCCTGATTATAAGATGACCCCCTCTTTTTCAAAACTCAAGTTTGAAAAAAAGACTTTTTGAACACCAAATAAATTTTTATACAGAAAATAATTTCAGTACATCTGAAACAAATGATTATAACAATATATTTGAGAGAAAAAGCATGCTATTTTGCCTCATTCAAATCTTAATATCTGAACATTTAAATATGTAAACTAAAGTGCAATCACATTCGTAAATCAATGGCTTCTGGTTTTTGAAATGTAAATTACATCATAACTTCTCCTCAGCTGCCGGTTAATCTGGCCGATCTTCGACCCTCTTTTCTCCAGATTGTCGCGACGTTTCTCCATTTTCTGTTATCTCTTCTATTATTTTCTTCTCTTTTCTTTCTTACCGCAATTTTTATTTTTCTTCTTTGTGCTACCGCTATTTTTATTTTTATTCTTCGTGACAGGGGTTCACTTTGGCCTGGGGAGTCAAGTTCAGCATTCGCTTCAATGATATCTGGCGCCATCTAGCGTTGTGAATGGGTATAATGTCTAGACATTGAAAATAAGACGACCCCCACTTTTTCAGTCTTATTTCAATGCAAAAAACACCGTCTTATATTCGGGCCAATAAGGTAAATACAGTGGACCGCCGTTCAAGTTAGATTGCAGACCCAGCCGCAATAACTGAGAATTATTGAGATATGCGCACTGTCGGGCGGAAACCTCCTATGTGCGAAAAGTGTGTCATTGAGCAGATGCAATCATGCATCGATTGTGATTCGGTCACTGGTTTGAACCGTAACGTGTTGGAAAATTGGCAGAAATGCTGCAGATGTGTGCAGCACAGCGAGAACAAGTTTGCTTCAACAGAGCACTCCACAAATGTGAGCGTTTTTAGTGTTGAGAGGATTTGAACAATTTTTTAGGTGTGCCCTAAAGGATTTTTCTGTCAAAATAGTTGTCACTCTATTTGACAAATGGGGAAAACATCATTTTTCGTTTTTGGCTCAAGTACATTACAGTCTGTACTCTTTTGCTTCAGTCCAACTTAAGAGTCTTTTCTTGGTCTTCCGCCAAGTATCTGCATTACTACTGAAGTACAAGATGTGATTACTTTTGCCACCTCTGCGCATAACATCCAGTATCAGGAATGCCAAAGTAATGGTGATATGGAGCCATTATTAGCATTCATAAAGTGCTTTTGAATCCCTGAGTGGACTTGAAAGAACTTTCTAGCCCATTAACCTCAAATGAAAGCCTCCAACACCCTGTCATCGTGGAACGCCTCGGGATGACTGACTTTTCATCAGCTCCTTGATTAGAGACGGAAGGTGGCTCCATTAAACTTTTTTTTTTCTCCTTCCCTTCATCTCCGAAATGAACATTTTCAATCACCGCGTCGGGGATGGATGGTGGAGCTGGTGGATGGGGTGACGCGGGGCGAGGGCCAATTTAAATTGCGGCCCGAATAATTAGATTCGTTATTGGACGTCGCCTGTTGAGTTTCTGCGTGTGGTGGGTTACATGTTGACTTAATGTCAGCCATCCATTTTGCTTTCACCGCGCTTGGGCTGCAGAACGAGAGGCTCATTCATCACCGGCCTCGTGTGGCTGTGGGCGCCTGCGCAACCGAGTGACAGACGCGCACATAAACAACGTGGCACACAGACACGAGTGCATTCCACTGTGAATTTATAACAAGGGGCCTTATATCCAATATAAAAGTGTCAGCCACTGAACTAACACACACACACACACACACACACACACACACACACACACACACTCTTGACTGGTGACATAGATGCAAACACACCCTGTCAGATGTACATTTCCTCAGCTACCCTTGTGTGTGAGTTGATGTATGCGTGTGTGCATGCGTGTGTTTGTGTGTGTACGCACGCGCAGTCAAATCTGTCAGAGGGTTTGTGATTGATGGATGACGGCGGCGGGCTGACTCGGGCGACATGCAGGCTCCCCCCTAACCCCCTCATCCATTTTAACCCTCACCTACAGATACTGTTCAGTCTTCATACGCACATTGTAGCACGTTCCAGGTTTTGTCCAAAAATTTATTCATCATATTTGTCTTTATCAATTTCTTTTTTTCATATTTAATAGCCTGTCTGATTTTATAACAATAATACATTTTATTTATAAGCGCCTTTCAAAGCACTCGAGGACACTTTACAATAAAACAAGAACAATAAAACCACAGATAAAATAAATAATCAAAGAAGAGATGAGTTTAAACTGAGCATGCAATATTGAATAGGTGGGTTTAGAGATGAGTTTTGAATGTGGGAAGAGAGTCAATATTACGGATGTCAGGTGGGAGTGAGTTCCAGAGTTTGGGGGCAGAGCGGCTGAAAGCTCTGCACCCCATCGTGCTGAGACGGGCAGAGGGTACACAGAGGTGGAGGGAGGCTGAGGACCTGAGGATGGGGGTGATGTGATGGAAGGGCTGAAGAATTCTGGACCAGTTGAAGTTTATGGAGGAATTTGTGATGGACACCGAAAAGAAGTGAATTGCAATAGTCAGTATGGGAGGTGACGAGACTGTGGACAAGGATAGCAGTGGTGTGAGGGGTGAGAGAGGGACGGAGACGGTTTATATTGCGGAGGTGGAAATATGCCGATCGGGTTATGTTATTAATATGGGAGTGGAAAGATAGTGAGCTATCGAGGATGACACCCAGGCTCTTGACCTGGAGGGAGGGGGACACAGTGGAGCTTTCAATAGTGAGAGAGAAACTGTTGGTTTTGTGTCGGGTGGATTTGGTAACGATGACTTTGATAAATGGATGATTAATCTTTCATCGGTGTTTGGGAAAGTGTAATTTTCATGGTTTACACTGCTTGTTTTTGGATTAAAAATAAAAAGAAAGTCACTGAAAGTTGCTTCATAATTTTGAAGTATGACCACTTTTTTTTTATCTCTCGATTGAATAAAGGGATATTTTCAAGGCACCACGTGTCTTTTGTATGACATGTGTTCCATATGTTTAAAAAGTAAGAGGATTCTAAAGTTGTTCCTGGCTCAACATTTCACCCATGATATACAGTCAAACCTCGGTTTTCCAATGTCTCGGTTCTCGACCAATTTGGTTTTCGACCAAAAATTTCGAGTTTTTTATGCCTCGGATGACGAACAAATTTCGGTTCTGGAACAAACAGAGCGCACTTGAATGCACCATTTGACTCCTCTTGCCTTCCTTACACGAGGAAGTGACGCTTCCTGGTGTTGCTTTCCATTGTGAGCAGACGTGTTCATTAAACATTTTTAGTTTAAAAAGAGCGTGGTTTCGGTTTTCGAACAATTTCGGTTTTCAAACAGCCTTCTGGAACGGATTATGGACAAAAACCGAGGTTTGACTGTATATATATTATGGCATGTGCCGATTCCAACTATTATTTTGAACCGAACACACAATGCTAAATTAAAAATGTATTTGAGTATACAAAATCAGTGCACGCACATTTCATAGCATCTGAACTAAATAATATTTTTAAATTTGATTTGTGTTTTTTGTGTCACTTTGAGCAAATTCATCAAATTTCATGGTGGAAAAAAAATGGCATGTATTTATTTCTGTCAAATTTGACATGAACAGGATATTATGGAGCATTTTTTCAATTGTATTATTTTTCTGCCTACCCAGAGAGGAATCCCCATCGGGCAGTTCTGCAAGGACTTCAACGAGAAAACCAAAGAGATGAAGGAAGGCATCCCTCTTCCGATTAAGATCAACGTGAAGGTACTGTGTACGTGCGCGCTCCGAACTCCACGCGACCTCCTTTCGCTTCCCGCCCCACGCCGACCCGGCCCACCCACCCACGGCATCGCTTAATTCCACCAGCCGGAGAACATTTACCGAGCGCTTCCATAATTCATAGTCAGGCGTAGAAGTAAGCCTTTTTTTTCATTTGCAATTCATTAATGAAGTAATACCCAGAGGAAGGCGCGGTCAAGCGGCATTAAGTGCCGGGAAGACATTGCAATGAGTGAAAAGCGCTTGTTCTTTCTTTGACACCCCCCCGCCCCCTCCACCCACACCCCCACCACCACCACCACCACCACCACTCTCTCACATAACCACTCATTACTTGACTTGACATTCTCCCACCTCAAATGTCACTATACAGTGACATATGATCTACTTAAAGCCCATCGCTGCCACCTACAGGTGATGTCCATTGCATGAGTGCAGCGTTTCTCAAGCCAGGCACATATTTATGTCAGAAGAGTCTCACCAACCACCAAGCAAAATACCGTGGTACCTTTAATTACGAAAATAATTGGTTCTGGAAGAAATTTCTTCCCTTGAAAATGTTGTAATTAGAGACGCGTTTTCCATGTCAATGCCCTAATCCGTTCCATGACCCCCCCAAAAATTCAGACATAAATGTGTTCTAAAGCATAAAAATGCATCAAAATATGTTACAATTAGATTATTACACAATAGATGAGGGTTGTGCATCATGTAAAAAATAAACAAATGATAGAGTAAAGAATAAAAATGTTGGTCATTTAACTTTTAACTTCATCGTTTTTTGCCCTCTTTAGTTCATGTTCTCTCTCAGAAGTGTTATTATGCCTGGCAATTTGTAAAGAACTGATCCAAGGATGTTTGCTTTTGTCGGCTTTTAACGATCCTTTGAAAATGTCCAAGGCAAACATCAGCGTAGTGAGCGATCGCCTGACTGGTGAACACTTTTTCTGGATGATTCACATTTACATAACACAATATCGGAACAGCTCATAGCCCGAGGGGCGAATGACGAGGTCGCTGCATAAACACATATCTATCTACACACATAGACACATACGGTAGAGGTCCCTCTTAGCCAATGGGATGCCAGGATGTAGCTCGGTAATAGCCAATGGCAGAGCAGCTATAAGTAAGTTGCGTTTAGGAAACTTGGAGAAGCGAGTAGCAACCCATACTATATTTTTACCTTTGGTATCTTGAAATTTCTTTCGTAACAAGGGGCAATATTTTCTCCTTCAGGGGTTTCATAACTTGAAAATTTCATATGAAGAGATGTTCGTAAGTAAGTGGTACCACTGTATCACAAAAAGTTTGAAAGGATGGTTGTCATCTCTCAACTTACTCTCAATTTTACTCGGTCAATAGAAAACCCGCAGAATAGTGTTTGCTGTGATGATACAAGTAACCGAAGCTACCAAAAATAAGCAATCGACTTCGATTTTTTCCCCCTAACTTTTTCTGTTCTTTGGTAATCAGGATTAGAACATGGTTTGCTTTCACGAACAACACTGGTTTCTGAACAAGAAGCAGAGAAAATTAGCTTTTTGTCAAGAGTCAAGCAGACGTGTGACTTTGATGTGAATGATTTGGGGGGGAGTTGTTTTTTTGCTTAGGTGAAATCTCAAAATGTAAATGAACAAAAATAAGACTGAAAAAAGGGATTTTGTTCTCAAAATTATGTCTTTGCACACATACATCTAAGGTGACTGGTTAACACCTCGGCCTCACAGTGCAGAGGTGCAAGGTTCGATTCCGGCCTTCCTGTGTGGAGTTTGCATGTTCTCCCCGTGCCTGCGTGGGTTTTCTACGGGTACTCCAGTTTCCTCCCACATTCCAAAAACATGCATGGTAGGTTAATTGGACACTCCAGATTGTCCCGAGGTGTGAGTGTGAATGGTTAAGGTTCGGGTTCGTCTTTGTGTGTCCTTGGCTGGCAACCATATCAGGGTGTCCCTTGCCTACTGCCTGATGGAGGCTGGGACCCTCGTGAGGATAAGCTAATTAGAAAATGGATGGATGGACACACATCTAAGGAACGCGCCGTGATTAATGCTAACGCAACACATAACTCGGCTAGAACACCAATGGCTTTTTTACATGCCTGACAAAATGTATCCGACTTGGTGGTATTTGCAATTCTCTTCTTCATAAGCCTTGAGACTCGTCAACGCCACCGTGAAAAACAAGACGCGCCACCCGAGTTTATTGTTCCCCGCTAACGATGGCTGCCGTTTTCCTTTTGACGCCAGGCGGTGACACCTGCAGCTAATTAGCTTAGCCTAGCATCAAGAACGGCATTCTGGGGAATAGCAACCCCGCCTGGCGCTTGCTGTGTCTTTTTCATCCTCAAAAACGCACGCAGGCGTAATTTCTTTGGGAGAAAATACAAACACCTTGTCAGAGTGCGGAACACTGCGTGGGAGCCGACACAAGAATCTACCGTGTTGTCTTTTGTTAATGATGCTCTTCACAGCAGTCGTTGTGACAGATGAAAACGGTGAATACATTAGCAGGACATTTCATTTGTAGGGGGGTGGAGCATGCTCTGCGCAATTCTTTGCATTTTGGCAGGAACTGGATGAAAGTGCAAATCTAGTCAATATTTGGGATGAAATGTGATTATCATTATAACCCAAAATTAGAATAATTATCTGTGTTGGCACCATATTGGTAAAACCCCCACAAATGTTAATACAATACACACTCTGAATACATTGCTTATGTTGATGTTCCTTTAAGAGGTGGAGCCTAGTGAGGTGGTGTGTGACATTGACATGTGAATATCTGGGTGTAAGTCGTGGCCAACAGTTGCTCCTGTGTGAGTGTGTCGCTGTTCCGTGTGTGTTAAGTGCTTTGAGTTCCTTGAGTGTTTAGAATTCCGATGCCAATTATGCTCATTTCCGTTAGCCCGGCAACGGTGAAATTATCTTTTGTTTTATGTCAGTTTTACAGTTTACCTTATCGGGCGTGACAAACAAATTGAGGCAAGCACGCAGAGCCTATTATTAAGAGAACGTATGTATGATAGACTTCTACTTGTTTCCTTAAAGGCTTGTTATACGATAGTCTCCGATTTGTTGACAGGGTGAGAGGGACAACAGGTCGTAAGGTGTATGTTGAAAAATGTGTGTGTGAAGGGTGAATCCCTGAAAAAAATAAAATAAAATAAAATGTATGGTCTCACGTATCACAGATTTGCTGCCTATGTGGGTCCGAAACTTTTCCCTCGCCCTCGCAAGAATATGACTTCAGCTGACAATATAATGTTGGCTGTAGCTGCTAAATTAAAGTTGACTGTCGTCAAGTTTCGAAAGGACTTTTTTTTTTGTCAACTCAAGCACTTTTTGTCGAGTTATTCGTCATTTTCTGCTTGAGGCTGCAACCTTTTTAACTCAAAAGTTTGCATGACTTCAAAGACATTTTTTTTTCTCAGCCAAGAGAAAGGCTTTGATTTGTTTTGAGCAATCTGCGCAAGGAGAATCTTCCATGATAACAACTGTCACCCTTTTGTGTCGGCAGCCCGACAGGACGTACGACCTTCAAATCGGTCGGCCCACCGTCTCGTACTTCCTCAAGCAAGCGGCTGGCATCGCCAAAGGAGCCGGAAAAACAGGTGAGACACTCGCCTCCTTCCCTCGAGCCATGGGAGCACTCGCTGCCTTTTGAGCTCGACTCGAGTGGTGTTGCTTTCACAGTTCTGGCGGCTCCAACGGACTCTCAGCTTTAACAGTAAAGAGAATCGCTAATCCCTCCTCGGTGCCGTCTCCGTTCAGATGTTGACTTCTAACAGCCAGCTCTACCCTGCTGCCCGCTCACTCTTGTTCACATTCTACAATAGAGAAATACATTAAACTCCAGTTCTTGTGGGGGCAGATGTGTTTAAGACACACCAGCGATTGGTGAAAAACTGCACAGAGATCAGATAAGATGAGTGCTGTTCATTGAGGTGTTATTATGAATCCCACTTGAGTTCCAGACAAAGTTTGCCTCTTTGCAGAAGCCGATCATATTGCAGCGGGAAGTGAGAGTTATAAAACCATCTCAGCTCCTCTGTGGGATCATCAGTACGGCAGTAATATTAGTCATTCTACCCAGAGGGTAAAGAGCATATGACTGTGGATGTTGTAGCTCAACCGTTTGTCTTCCATTTGTTGCTTAAAGATGGAATTTTTTCTAAAGTAATATTAATGCATTAATTTATTTTAATCCGCGGCAGCCCGGTGGTCCAGTGGTTAGCGCGTCGACCTCACAGTGCAGAGGTACCGGGTTCGATTCCAGCTCCGGCCTTCCTGTGTGGAATTTCCATGTTCTCCCCGTGCCTGCGTGGGTTTTCTTCGGGTACTCCGGTTTCCCCCCACATTCTAAAAACATACATGGCAGGCTGATTGAACACTCAAAATAGTCCCAAGGTGTGAGTGTGAGCGCGGATGGTTGTTCGTCTATGTGTGACCTGCGATTGGCTGGCAACCGGTTCAGGGTGTCCCCCGCCTACTGCCCGAAGACGGCTGGGATAGGCTCCAGTACGCCCCACGACCCTTGTGAGGATAAAGCGAATCAGAAAATGGATGGATGGATTTAAATCCGCAAATATGCGGGGCTTTAAAACTCACACTGTCGGATACGTCAACAACAATTTTTACCCGGGAGCTTTGCTCCATTGCACTGTGTTCAAACTACTCAGGATTGTTTTCTTAGTCTATTCATACCCTCTGGTGGTGGAAAGTTGCGACTGCAGCAAAGCAATGAGATTTTCCGTGTCAGGGGTCGCCATTCCGTGACGTTTGGCCCACTTTTTTTACACTTGCTGTTTTTCCTGTCCTGACCAGATGAAACCTTCACTGTAACTTTAATGACTAAAAGAATGATATTCAAAGGAAATAATGCAACCTTCATTCCATTGGCAGGGCACGAGACGGCCGGCATGGTGTCGGTGCGAGCCGTGTATGAGATCGCCCGTGTGAAAGCGGAGGACGAGTGCTTCAAGATTCGGAACACGTCGCTGGAGAACGTGGTCAAAAGCATCGTGGGCTCGGCACGCTCGCTGGGCATCAAGGTGGTCAACGAGTAAGTGGCATCGCCGTGGCGCAACCATTGGATCAGTCGGCGCCAGAAGCTTCGAGATTGGCCTAGTCGAATGTTTGATTGCCACTTTTAATGAAGTTTAGGCACAACAGCGTACCAGACACGGAAATATTTAGAGTATTTTCAAATATAAGTATATTTGTATATGTAAGAAAAAAATGTATACAGTCATACCTCGGTTTTCGACCATAATCCGTTCCAGAAGGCTGTTCGAAAACCGATTTGTTCGAAAACCGAAACCATGCTCTTTTTAAAAAAAATATCTTTATTGAACACGTCTGTTCACCATGGAACGCTAAACGAGGAAGCGTCACTTCCTCGTATAAGGAAGGCAAGAGGAGTCAAGTGACGCATTCAATTGCGCTCAGTTTGTTCGAGAACCGAAATTCGGTCGTCATCCGAGGCTTAAAAAACTTGAAATTTTTGGTCGAAAACTGATTTGGTCGAGAACAGAGACGTTCGAAAACCGAGGTTTGACTGTATATGGTATTTTTCAAATCATAATATCACAAGAAAAAAAAAGTTGTTTTATTGATTTTTTTAATCAAAACGAAAACATTTTCAATATTAATATTGTTACAAGAAAAAAAAACTTATTTTCTCAGTAAGTGGTAAATTACAAAAATACAGGAAATGTTGGGGCTAAATATGGCAATAGTTACATAAATTCAGGAATAAACTCATATTTATATTTGAAACATGTATTTTTGAGATAGAAAATAATATTTTCAAAATTAAAGTCATAATATTGTGAGTATTAATGCATATATTTCCAAGAATAGTCTCATACGTTTGAAAATGATGGGTTAATGTAGGCCCCATTTTGGAGAAAATCTCGTTCATTTTGGAGAAATCTGCTTTTACATTTTTTTTAAATTAGTTCCACTATTATGAGAACAAAATACTATATGTATATTGTGTGAATACATTTGTATACGTTTGAGGAAAAGCTTGTAGAGTAGAATGTCCGAATATCATAAGAATAAATATGCGTATTTTTGAGAAAAAAAAGTATTAAATTCATTGCAGTATCACACAAAATAAGAATTATTCTCCAGAATAAATGTTTATATCTCGTTAATCAAACATCATAAGCAAGTTATTTTTTTAACTTAATGTCACAATATCAATAAATGCATACATTTTCCAACCTGAAAAGACATATTTGCAAGTCATAAAGTCACAAGATGAGCTTTATTGATTCCTCGCTATCTTAAAACCTTTATTAGGTGTGTAAATTGTGTTTTTAGCAACATTTTAACATTGTTTAGCATGAAATCGATTAAACAACACAGTTGATCTGCAGTGGTTTCCCTTCTCTCATGCCCCCCCACCCCCGAAAAAAAAAAGCAAAACTCCAGCATCTCCTCATCCTTCTTTTTGTTTGTGTGTTCAGCCTCTCCGCTGACGAGTACAAAGTGTTCTTGGAGCAGCGAGAAGAGAAATTGAAGGCGGACGCCGCGGCGGCTGCCGAGGCTGCGGCTGCGGCTGAAGCGCCACAAAGCAAGAAGAGATAAAACATTCACGCGTTACCGCGGCTCCTTACTGACACCTAGCGGCCATGTGAGCTGCTACACTGCCCTCCATGGAAAGCCGGCGCAGCATTTGTTCCATGTCGTCCGTGTACTCGTACACTTTTTGACCTCACTGGTAAAGACGATTCGTTGCACTAGTAGAACAACCTTTTTTTTGTTTATTTGTTTTTGTTTGGGGTTTTTTTTTTTTTTTACCACTTCTGGGCATTTCTGCATAGGACAACCGCATCTGCTAGTGAAGCGTTCAATGTTAATTGCGATGTTATAATGACACACTCGTAGTCACTTAGTGCACAATTTTACCTCACTAGTGTCCGACTAAAATCCCAACGTTGTCCCACGATTGTAGACAAAGAGCGTTACGAGTACATCGAGCTTAAGCATTCTATGAAGCTGTGGTGGAATTAATCATGTTGCTCATGTAACACAGTAGTTTTCTCGTAAGATTTAAATGCGTACTGGCAGGCCAAAAGTGGCATTTCGTTTGCCTTTGTCGTTCTACTCGTGCACTGAATTGTCTTACTAGTGAGGCCAAAGACCGATTTCCTTACCCGCTCATTCCTATTTATACACATTGTATACAAAGTACCAGCACTGAATAAATCCAATTCAACTCTTTGCGGCGTCTTATTTGACTTGAAATTTCTCAGACTCCATTATAAGATAAGATAAGATTTTAAAAAATCATTGCACCATCAAAGTTTTCCACAAGGTAACACTGTCATCAAGCTTCAAAGTTGGGCGTGCACGTCACTCCATACGTGAGTATGACAAATGTGTTTGACAAGCCTGTAGTGTGTTTATTAATTAACTTTAAATTTCACAAACAAGGTTTTTTTGTTTTTTCGACAAACAACAAACTTGCACCACAGATGTTTTACACGTGGTGTTGCCCCGAAGTCTGACATTTGCTTCACCCTCACTCCATTTGTACAATTGACTTGAAATTTCTCACTCCATCTTAATTTGCTTTAAAAAAAAAATTAACGCATAACTACAAGTTGCACCATCTTGAAAAGAAAAACCACTTGCTGTCTGTACATTTTGACGTTTTTTTTTTCTCGAAAACCTGTTTTAAAAAGTAATCTTAACTATATCCTTGTTTCCATTTCGTGTATTTTGTGCATCAGCTTCATGTGCTACATAAAAGAAGAGGAAATATGTTTCCGCATTTTAGCCCCGAATTTCAAAAGGATATTAATTTGATTCCCTCCATCCCCCATGTTATTTTTGTTTTGTTTTTGTTGACTAGTCCGGACTCGATCTCAAATAGTGCGTTGTTGTTTGTTGTGGGACAGATTCAATTTATCTTTGACATGACGTCTGTTGCAGTTCCCATTTCTAACAGATGATGGCAGCAGTCGACTGATTCACTGAAGACTTCTCAGCTGCTTAACTCGACTGTTCCACAAGTCAGTATGGAGTTTCAACGTACTGGTACATTCATTTTTCAGGGTAAAAAAATTATATTTTATACAAGTAATACACCGTTCAAACACTTGGACAAACACAAAGGAAATGTCCTTGTTTTGTTGTTGCTGAAAGTAAAGCGCTTGTGCAGTTCTCCCCTTGCTGTATTACGTTTGATCTGTGAAAGTCACGTTTAAATACATCGCAGATTTTTTTCTATTAGTGTTTTTTTATTTACGTGTTTTTGAAAAGTGTTTCAAGATTCAGTGTGATTACAGCGTGTAAGGCTTCAATTTGAACACTTATATTGCAATATGTATTTTGTATACAGTTTCTGTTTGCTAAATTTTTGTGTGTTGAAATGCCTTGACAATTTATTCAAAAGGTGTGTCTTAATTGGTGAACATTTGTTTGGTATGCGCAATGAATGAGGGATCACTGCTTGTACAGTATATATACTGTACAACCATTCAAAAGTTTGGGATAACAAAAATTCAAAATATGGTCCAGACATTGTTCATGTACTGATGCCATGACCCTCGTCAAATCCCCAAATTCTGATTCTGCGTTTGTTTTTAAACGGCCCCATTCGCCTCTGTTCGAATCATCACAGATTTGTGCACAGACCTGGTGTAAATGAAGCTCCTCAATTCACTTTTCACAATAATATTTAACAACAGAGGATATGTTAATATCAAATATATATAATATAATATATAATAAATACCAAATATGCGCGGGAATGATGGGTATGTACATTATTACTCTCCACCTCCGTAGTATCCGGACCATGTATATGTGATGCCCGTGTTATGTAACTATGTGCTTGACCAAAAAGGCGGAAATGCTCCAACATTATGTTCAACGATTGAATTGCCTGTTCGGCATCACATTGTCCCACTTGCCTCATTTTACTGTACCTCTAAATTTAGCTTCCCCTCACTCCCCCCTTTTATCTCCCCCCTCCTTCTCCTTCCTCCTCAACTCCTCTCTTCTTCTCTCCTCCCTCTTTCGTCACTGCATCCCTCCTCGGCCCGAGCTGCTGAATGGATGCTGAGAATAGAGCGTGGCACCGGAATGCCTATATATGGAGCTCTCCGAGTTGCAGGTAAGCCGAGGCAATGAGGAGATTTGTAAAAGGAGGCGTGTGTCATCATCATCATCATCATCATCATCATCATTGGCATCAGCGTAGGCGGGAGGCGAATGCGTGCGCACGTCGGTACCCACAAAGCCGAGCTCGTGCGTCACTCTGAGTCAGATGGCGTCTCATTCTGTCTCGTCACGCGTGTGCGTCAGCGCTGTTGCCGAGCGAACCTGGCTCGGGGGGGAAGAAAAAGGAGGGCTGCCGAGGAGGAGGAGGAGGATGGCGATGGTGATGACGAGGATGCGGGTGCTGATGCTGAGAAGCGAGTGATGTTATGTCGGAAATTGAAATCGCTCTCCTCGTACGTTTCACATAACGACATATGCTACGTTCACATGTCGCGCAGCACCGGGCGAAGACTAGTAGAACAACACTAGTCATGATTTTTCACTACTAATGCCGCTTTTGGGCTTCCATGTGTCACACACGGGTGTCCTCATCATTAGGGATAGCAATTAAATTCTCAAAAGGCTTCTCATACAGCTATTTGAGCATTTATTTTGATGCCCTGTTCTACTAGCGCATTCTCATCCTTCTACGCGTGTTCTGAATTGGCTCACTTCTGAGGAGAAAGAGAAAAAAAAAACAGGAGAATGAACACTCAGTCTAGTGCGCTGAATTGTCTTACTAGTGAGGACAAAGAGCCAACGAGGACATGAATCTTCACCCTTTCAGGGATAGTGGTCACTACAGTGGACATCTTATCAGGTTACAGGTTATCATTATATTTGTGAGTGAGAGGGTTAAGAAATCTTCTGATGAGACGATGCGGGCGCTCAGTGGGGACTGACGACACCTCAGACGCATTATAAGTGCACTTTATTATAAATGCGTTTGTCCACATTCAAATACACTTATAAGCAACACAATAGAACACTGGTCCACAATGTCCATTCTGCAGTTAAGTATACTTAATATATTCATATTTGATGGCATAAAAATCTCTCTCTCTTCATATATTTGCTATGTACAAACCTCCATACAAATGTTTACAACCTTCTGGGAGAAAAAAATATATATATATTCACATGTCACACATACAAGTCATACAAGTGTACACGTGTATTATACGTATTAAGTTAGCCGTTTAATAGCTAGAACGTAGGAATCAATCCTTTACTTGACCGTAGACAACTCTACGTGAGCGTGGTGACACCGTGGGAATCGGAGCGTCCTCAAGCCGTGTCGCTTGGTTAAGTCAGAGAAAGAAAGAAAGAAAGAAAGAAACAAGTAGCACCACCTCCCTCCTTCCCCTGTTTACAAAAAAAAAAATGATTGTGCCTCACTACTAAAGTCCCCCCACATGTCATTTTTGTCAACAAAAGGACAAATGTGGTAAGTGCGGGAACTGCTATAAGCTGCCAGCAGATATGCGGGTTGCAAAATGGTGGGAATTTTTGGAATTGAACATTTTTCATGGTAAGCAATGTGAATAAACTGACAATTTACAACATTTAAAGTTAAAGAAAATATGTTAACCAATGTGCAATTTGAATTTTTCCTAGTGATGATTTTGGTCGCGCTTCAGATATGCCACCACTTGTGCAAAGATGGGAAAAAAAAATTGCAATTAATGTACAATGAAAGGGACCGAGCTATGCCGCAAATAGCAAAAATCTGCAACCGTTTGGCTTGAGCAAAAAAATAAAACGGCAACTATATGAGTTTTTCAATTTATGTGATCACTTTCTGTGAACATCAATTCAATCCCAAATTGAATTCCCATGAAGAATTGATATTTCGGAATGTATCCAAAATTTCCACCCCTTTGCAACCGTATCGGATATAGCACCCCTTCCCTCCAACACTGATCCCCGACCTGAAGAGTCCACATTCAGAGTCTAAATGTACAGTACGACGAAAGAGCGCATTGGCAGCATAAACCAGCATCTCTTTACATGCTTTTTTTTTTTTTTTTTTCCAGTTTGTTGCACATCACAAACATCAACACAAGTTGAGATGTACAGACACATATGGAATGTTAAAGGTTTGCAAGCCACAAACTCAGAATTCAGAAGTGTGTGCTTTCAATTCCGCATGTGTTCAAAATGTCACACTGGAGCACCTTTTTCAATTTTGAGTTTGCTGAACGTCAGGCAAAAAAGTGTTACAAGTCATTAAATCAACTCTCGATTAAAATAGCTTCTTTTTTTTTTTTTTGTCCATGTTCACAATAGATATTTTTCACTACGAGTGAATACAAATGCATGTCTGTAAGTTAAACAACGCTTAACGAGTTCAGATAGCCAATCTGAAGCGGCAGACACCACATGGACTCAGGACTCAGTCAGTCGGGCGTCCATGTTGTTATTCTGGTTCTGGTTGCACCAGGTTTACTGGTGTATAGCATCGTGATGGAACAAAAAAAATTAGAAAGCCCATTTTCTTTTTTCTTCTTTTTTTTGTTCTCGGCAGAGACATGTAGGCGTCAGTCCTTTATACATTATGTATATTTATACACTTAAGTATGTTTTACTTTGCAGTAAAAGTATGTCTCCACAAAATATGACAATATGCCATACTTGATGAAGTAAGTCACAGACTTATTTTAGAACGGAGGGATGCTTCCACTCCCATCTGGAACACACACAAAAAAAGGGAAGGAACAAGTCAGCTGTGCGCTCATGTTAGGAAAGAGGAAAAAACACAACCAGAATAGAAAGGCTCGTTGAAAATTCAAATGACTTCAACTCTTGGAAACTGAGGGCCTTTTCACACTGCACTTAGCAACACGCGGCGCACCGTCGACGAGTCCATTCTTTAAGGACTCAAGAAGCGAATGCTGTATATTCAATTCAGGAGTGCACTTCCGCTGACATCAGAAGGCGCATCCAATAGGAGTGGAGACGGTCGAGTGATATCAGAGTGCTTACAGCAATAGACCAACCAGCGCCGAAAGCCTCGCTGGTATGTCTTAGCAGGCTGCTATGCAAGTACTGTACTTCCAAATTTAGCCAAGCTTACATCTGGATGCTGTCGTCCTTATGTGTTGCCACACGGTGCGCACCCAAAAGACTAAGTTCAATGTTAAAAAGGCCTTTGATTGTTAACACTAAAGTGCTAGCTACAAAATACGTCATAATAAAATCAACTGGAGCCATCCCAACGACGACAAACAAACACAATCTAATCAGTCATGAGTCGATATTAAGCAACAGTACTCATAAAAAGTTCAGGCTATTGAGCTTTTGGATGAAATTTCAGGATGAACCGAAAATGCACGAGACACTTTTAAAGTGACTGTAATTTGACCTGCTCCAACCTTGAATGTCAAAACTTTGTTTTTGGTTTGTTGGTTGTTGTTTTTTTTCTGTTTGTTTTTTGTACTTATTTTACTAGTTATATATTGGTCCTTACTATACTTACTCAGTCCTTGTTGAGCTAATCTTATGTAGGCGGCCCGGTAGTCAGTGGTTAGCACATCGGCTTCACAGTATACCGGGTTCGATTCCAGCTCCGGCCTCCCTGTGTGGAGTTTGCATGTTCTCCCGGGCCTGCGTGGGTTTTCTCCGGGTGCTCCGGTTTCCTCCTTCCAAAAACATGCATGGCAGGCTGATGATCACTCTAAATTGTCCCTAGGTTGAGTGTGGGCGTCATGGTTGTTCGTCTCTGTGTGTCGATTGGCTGGCAACTGTTCATTTTAATGGATTGAGGAGCTAATCTTATGTAAGATCAGATGTATAAAGGACTTGTAGGCTTTGTTTTTTCATTGACTGCATGGACCTGTGAATTCACAATAAAAACAGAATTGGAAAAAAAAAAAAAGGAATGTCAAATTGTTTCAGTTCTTTTCATGCGGCTTGTTATTTTCTAATGAGAAGCGAAATGTAAATGTGTGATAACTACATCACCATCTCAGGAAAGATGCATGTCTTGTACGCACGGAAATGCAAGCGCGTCTTGCGATTTATGTGTCACCTTATCAGATTTCAACAATGAGACTGGGAGAGTCACAGAAAGGAATAGAAGTGGATGTCTTTGGGAATTTCCATGTATCAAACACCGACTGGGAATCTTGACATTCAGTTCCCCCTTCCCAGCAAAATTATTGTTTTTGGACTTCTTGTACGATGTGCATTGAAAAAGTTTGCAGTAAATTTGACCCGACGGTTCTAGCGCATTGTAGGATCATCTGGAAATTTCACCTTATAGCCCAATACCCCGAACTTTTTTGGTAGTAGTATCAATGAGACGAAGGTTAGGCACTTTGTAAGAAGATACAGAACAAAACGTATCCATCCGGATCTCACCTTTGTGGAAGCACTGTGGCGATGGATGACACTGGAGTTGATACAACTCAGGTTGTTGCCCTAAACCAGGGGCGATCGAGGCACCTGCCCCAAACATGGGCTCTAGCACGGCCAGTTCCTCCAGGAGGGACTGAGTGCAGGAGGCGGCGGCAGCAGGGGAGGCCGCCGGTGTGGTCGAGGCGGCGGCGGTCGTGGGCCTCGGCGAGGCGGTGAGGATTAGCGGAGGAGAAGCCGGTATGGAGGAGCACAAGGACACGGGAGATGATGCCACCTCCATCTCCGCCGCTTCCTCCGCCGGCTCCTCCTCCATGGCAACCTCCTCGCTCTCTCCGCACCCGTCCGCCGAGTTAGGTTGCGCCGATTGGACGCTACAGAATTGGCCCGCTCCCTCAAACCGGGAGGCTTGGTGCCAGCACATTGGTGTTGGAGGAGAGATCGGGCTGGAGGGGTCCAGGATGGGAATGGGCGAGGGGGACTCGGGTGGTACGTCTTGGAGGAGGGTGTCTAGGATGCTCTCTTCAAACAGAGACGTGTCATCCGGCAGGAACATGGGAATATCCAGGCCGCACCACGCTTTGATGGGATAAAACTCCCGAAGCGTTGGGACCGAATCGACTGTCTCGGCGGGAGGCAAGAAGGGGGATGGAGGGTTGGACAAGGGGGACATGGATGGAGGGGACAGCTTGGACAGGAGAGGGTCCAGATAGAAGCCCTCCACCAGGGAGCTGATGTGCTGGGCCAGCAAGGAGATCTCCGCCCTCTCCTTCTCCCGTTCTCTTTCCAGGGAGAAGAAGGGGAGGCAAGGCTGTTTTCCGGGGGATGCCTCGGGGGTGAGGATCCCCTCCGGCGGACACTGAAGAGGCCCCAGGGGCACGTCCACATAAAGCGGACCCCGAACCTCGGGAAGGGTCATCACCGTGCAGTCGCCGTCTCCTGGGCTGTCCGGCGTCGGGGGCAGTTTCTCGTACAGAGCTCCGCAGCAGGGATCCGTCGCGAAGAGCAGTTCTGTGGAAAGGGTGGGAAGGCTGAGGGGGAGCTTGGTAGACATGGTGGTGGGGGGTGCGGGGCTGGAGGCGGTGGTGACTGGCGGGGCCCCGGATGAGTCGGAAGCAGCCATGGAGGTGGTGGCAGTGGCCGTGGTGGCGGATGGAGGCGGCGTGGTGGTGCCGGTGGGGTCAAAGCTGAAGTGGGGCTCCTCGAACGGGAAGCTAGCCCCTCCAATGTGGGGGGTATACGGGGGCGTGCACACAAACTCTTTGGTCTGCTGAGCTTGCGAGGTGGGGATGGGCGGGAGCGGCAGGGGCAGAGCCGGCAGAGGGGGGTCCAGCTCGAAGGAGGGCGGCATTAGGATGTTTTGGGTTAAGAAGTCCAAGTCGGACACCGTCTCCACCGTGACCGGCGTGGGAGAGGGGGCCGCCAAGGGGCTGCTCACGGGGGGCAGCTGGAAGAAGGCCTCCTCCTCCAGGGAGGAGATGCTGGAGCGGGGCTCCCCCTCCGTCTGCATGGCCTCGGCCGCCGAGCCGGCCCGTTCGTCCGAGGAGGCCACGCTGCAGCCTGCCGTGCTGAAGTCGAAGGACTGGCCCGACAAGCCGCTGCTGCTGGGAGTGAACACCTGGTCGGGGCTGGACAGGGTGTCGGGGGACTGGAGGCTTTCCTGCTGGGTGGGGGCTGAGCTCAGGACCAGGCTGAGCTGAGTCTGCTCCACGGTCAGCTGTTGACGCACTGACCATGCCTCCGAATCACTGAAATTGACAAAAAATTCATCTCTTTAGGAACTGAATCGGTATCAGATAAGGTTTTGGGGAGTTATTTAGAAAAAAAGTCGTTTGACTTGCTTTGACGCCATCTTGTGGCATCTTGGTGCCGATGGACTATGTTGAACTGTGTTGAGTTGCTTCGTTTAGGCAAAGGGAATGCTTTTGATACCATCCTGGTGCCAAGGGACGACGTCAAAGTGAGTTGTCATTAACACTTGTGGACCAATGAACTATGTTGAAGTGAGTGACTTCAGTTACACAAAAGCTGGACTTTTCTGCCACCTTGTGGCATGCCAAGGAACAATGTTGAAATGAACTGAAGAGTTCCATTTGGACAAAAGAAGTGCATTTGATGCCATCTTGGTGCCAAGAAACTATGTCAAAGTGAGTTGAGAAGTTTCATTTCGACAAAAGTACTGCTTTGGCATCACCTTGTCAACATATACCTGAAACTATGTCATATTCTAAATACTCAAACATCTTTCAACGCAGTGAGATTTTACTCATCTCAAATATGTGCCTTGGCTCAAGAACTTTGGTGAGGGCATGTTGCGTTTTTGCAAATCGTACGAGGCGGCGGCGGCGCTGGCGTTGCGTACCTGATCACGTAATTGCTGCTGGCGACGGGTACGTCTCCGGACTGTAGCTGGAGGACCATGTAGAGCCAAACCCACGTCTGGTCCCGAGCCTGCACACGGACCACCATCTCGCCTCGTCCCTCTCCTCCCTCTCGCACTGATGAGTCACAGCGAAACTTGGTCAGCGCCTTTATCATCCTCATTTTTGGGTTATTTTCAGTTAGGCGGCAGGAGGTTCTGTGTTCCCGTCGGCATGTACACGTGGGTGTTTTGTGAGCTGACACTTACGCAGGCTGCGATGCTGAGCGGAGGCGTGCGCCAGATCATGCGGGTGGAGGAGGCCGTACCAGGAGCGGGATCGCAACGCCGCTACGTCGTAGCCGAGGTAAGTGCGTACGCTGCGGGGGGGGGAAACGTTCGCTTAAAGGATGCAGGCCAACATGAGGCCGCCATCGGGCAACCTTCCATCTCCAAATTTCATATTTCTCACAAATCCATAAAATATTACATCAAAAATAATACTTTCTCTAAAATATTTTTGGGGGTTGAAAACAGGCAGATTTTTTTTCTTTTTCAACAAAAAAAAACAAACTTTCATGATCAGGTAGATTGTAAATAACTTTTCTCCTTGCGATCTCTTTTCTTGCATTTTTTTTCTCAAAATACAGTCAAACCTCGGTTTTCGAACGTCTCTGTTCTCAACCAATTCGGTTTTTGACCAAAAATTTCAAGTTTTTTATGCCTCGGATGACAAACAAATTTCGGTTCTCGAACAAACTGAGCGCACTTGAATGCACCATTTGACTCCTCTCGCCTTCCTTACACGAGGAAGTGACGCTTCCTCGGGTTGCTTTCCATTGTGAGCAGACGTCTTCAGGAAACATTTTTATTTTCAAAAGAGCGTGGTTTCGGTTTTTGAACAATTTCGGTTTTCGGACAGCCTTCTGGAACGGATTATGGACGAAAACCGAGGTTTGACTGTACACAACTTTCAAAATACTCTTGAAATTAGACTTTTGTCCTTCAAATTCTGTACCGTCACCTAAGTATTTTTTTTCAACAAAGTGACTTTTGTTTCTGAACAACTAATCCTGTTCAGTCTTGTCACTCCGACTTGCGGCGTGTACCTTTCGTGTGCGGCGTGCAGCCTCAAGTCTCTGCTGTGCTGGGAGTGAAAGCCTTCCAGGAAGAGGTTGGCGTCGGCCACGGGAGGACCGATAGACGTGCTCTCCGCTCCGGAGCGTGTGAGATGGCTTTCCAAAGGGGAGCAGAAACACACCCAGACTGGATTGGAGGTCCAGTAGGATCCGGCCGCGGCGCTGCCGGCGGCCGGCACGGCCAGGCGGCGAGCTCGGATCAGGACCAGCTTGTTCCCGGCGCTCTGCCTGCGCACCGACTTGGAGGTGTTGAAGCGGCAGCGGAAGAGACGATCTGTCACCGAAAAACCGGGGGAAAGGTGATGAGAACTAAATAAACCAACGTTTACCGGCACACGTGGCAATCACAGAAGATCAACGCCACCACTTACCCGTCTCGGGGGAGGCTCCGCCGGATAGATTATTCCTGACAGTCAGCTGATCCGAAGCGTCGATGATGTCATACACGCTGTCTCCCTGCGCCACCAGGTCCACCTGACACACAGGCAAGTGTGATCCCGCTGATCTTTCAGTCGACGGATGGACGGACTCACCATGGAGT
This sequence comes from Hippocampus abdominalis, assembly GCA_018466805.1. NCBI lineage: Eukaryota > Metazoa > Chordata > Actinopteri > Syngnathiformes > Syngnathidae > Hippocampus > Hippocampus abdominalis. The sequence continues at coordinate 17,793,687 of CM031695.1, read as the reverse complement.
GACCCAGGTGGTCGGAGACGGCATCGGACAGGTAGAGCAGTTTCCCCTCGGCGGTGAGCAGCATGAGGAAGCCTGGGAGAGCCTGCATGAGGTCAGACAGCTCGGGCAGGGACAGGAAGCGGGCACTCAGCTCCACCGATGCGCTTCCGGCCTCTAGTCAAAACAAAAGAAAACCAACAACTTTTCATTGGGGGCGTCATGGGGTTTCAGCACCGAGGATAGAGACACTCATCAACGCACAAGTCCATCAACAGACATCTACGAAGTTTAAAAACAAAACATACTTTCCAAACATAATCATGAATGGTGGCTAGATAGATGGGTAATAAAGAAATCGAGGAAAAATTGAATGAATGTTATAGATGGATGATAGAAAAAAATAATCGGACAATAAAATTAACATAAATGGATAGATTGATAGCAATAGGTTGATATATATATATACATATATATATATATATATATATATAGGTGTGGATTGATAAGTAGAAATTTTGCTTTTGGCCCAATAAAAAAAATATCGAAATACTGTCGTGCGGATTTTTTTTAAAAGCATAAGGAAGGTGCTGTCAGCACCATGGATAGCGACTAGCGATGAAGTTCATCTGTTTCCAGAACCCCAGACAGTTTCCTTGCTACCGCGCCAATAAACACTTGTTGAGTCCACGTCACACACACACACACACACACACTGCAAAACTGCACTTTTCCCCAACCCTCAAACAAAAGCGTCCCCCTGCCTTCCCCCCCCCCCCGCCAAAAAAAACCCCACAAAACACACAAGGTGAATTGAGACGTGCATACTCAACTAAACCGTGAGGTAAATCCCCACCCCTTAAAGGTACACATCAACACTTGAGTCCTACTTTGCGCGTTTGTGAGCGTGTGCGAGTGGGCGTCAATGTGTATGTGTCTCTATGTTTGTATTTGCGTGTACTGCATTGCATCACAAATGTGTGAAGGTTTGTATGTACGTGCGTTCGTGTATATGTGTCTATGCATGCGACTTTTGCCTCAGTTACACTTGATCTTTACATTGTCAATATTTGATCACGCGTTGATATTTTTTGTATTTCAAAGTATTTCAATGGGGGAAATGATTTTTTTCCACATTCAGCTAAATTGCGAGTGTAAAAATGATGATGATGATGATGATGATGATACTACTACGCATAGTCTTACCCGGCGGCGAGAAGAAGACGGACTTCCTGGTGTACATGCACGCGAGCGACATGATGTGCAAGTAGGACAGCTTGGCTTTGTCGGCGTCGGAGATGGGCAACAAGTCCTTGAGGTTGCGGATCTCGGCGTTGATTTGGTCCCGTCTGGCCTTGGAGGCTCCTTTGGTCGAGCGGTACATGCTTGTTACGGATGGCCAACCCCCACCCCCACCCCCCCTGAAAAAATAAAATAAGGGCAAAGGAAGTCCCGCTGGAGGACACACGCGCGCTCGCCGGCTATTGGACTTTGTTCATGGCTGGCCTGCGCTGGGCTCGATCCGCTGACAGTGTGTGAGGGACCCTGCTCGCAAGTGTCTTATATAGCCTGGGAGCGAGGGGGGCTCCCCGACGCGGCCACCGACGTAACGAGGAAGGATGGGGAGGGGAGGGGAGGGGAGGGGAGGGGGGAGGACGGCTCATCCGAATGGATGCTGCGAGCACGGAGCTCCTCTGGCTCCCTCCCTCGTTCCCTCCTCCCTCCCCGGCGGTGACTGCACGCGGACGTCAGCGCTCGCCACGCCTCTCCCCGCTGATGACGTCGCGATGAAACGGGGAGCTCCGGCCACGCAGAAAGCCTGATTTGGACAAAACCGAGTAAGGGGCGGAGCCAGCGTAAAAACGTAAAACGGAGTCACCCGGTAAGGAGGGAGGGAGATGTGCCGCATCCAAGGAGAGCAATGGTGTTTACATGTGAACGAGTTGAGGCGGCATTTGGCTCCTGGATGAGCAGCTTAGCTCGCGTCTACCCATCTTTCATGCCATCTTTCCATCTCTCACTGCTATCGTTCTCTTGACGTCCATCCATCTATCTTGTTGTCACAATTCTATCACCTGTCTCTATCTGAGCACATTTCTGGCTTTTTTTTATGTCAATATGTCTTTCTTCCCGCTGCCCTTGTCCGTCTTTCCATCTTTCTATCATTCTTTCTTTCCATCTTTCATTATTCTTCCTGCCTTTTTGTCCTTCTTTCTCGTGCTGTCAATCTACCACTCTGTTTCTCCTATTTCTATTCTGTATCTTTCTGCTCATCTTTCGACCATTCTATCCCATTTATCTGACTTTCTATTGCTGTATAATTTTCGTTCTGTCTGTCTGTCTGTCATCTTTCTGTCATTTCCTCTTTCTATTGCGCTATCATTCTATCTTTTTCTTTTTTTTCTTTCCATCTCTCCATTTCATTAGACATCTATATTTCTGTACATCTGTTTCTTTTCTATATCCCGTCATCTATCCATTGACCTCTCTCAATCACGCTAACACTTAATCTATATCTATCCATCTATCCATCTATCCCTCTATCCCTCTATCTATCTATCTATCTATCTATCTATCTATCTATCTATCTATCTATCTATCTATCTATCTATCTATCTATCTATCTATCTATCTATCTATCTATCTATCTATCTATCTATCTATCTATCTATCTCGCTAATAATGAATGTGCCGCCATATAATCCTTCCGTTGCGATGTTGAGAATGCATGAATGAAGGAGGAGGAGCCAAGTCATAAGCGGAATGAATGAAGGGATGAACGGATGGGTGAAGGACGAAGCGATGCATGGATGAGATGCATGCAGCATCCCGCGGATTTGGCTGCGGTGCATGTGAGAGAAGAGTGGGGGGGTTGAGATCTAAAAATAGATTGAAAGATGCATCCTATCGATGAGGCACACACAGAGGTGGGGGGGGGGCTGCTGCATGGCGCCCCCTGCAGTCACTCTCATGTTATTTATAGACTAGGAGGAGCACTTGAATGGACAAAAGGAAACATAACTAGCACCGTTTCTCATATTTTGGTTGCCTCTTCGACGGTATATCATAAAAATAAACATGTAATATGAATGAATGCACCTTTGTCATTGTCAATCCAAAGTGAGCTTTTTTTTCTTCAGACATAATATACAACCCAGTACGGTTTTAGTGTTGTGGCTCATTAGACAGGCACACCCAATGTTGTGTCTCCACTCAACTGAACTGTAATTATCCATCTATCCATCCATTTTCTGATCAGCTTTATCATCGCAAGTGCCGCGAGGGGTGCTGGAGCCTATCCCAGCTGTCTTCGGGCAGTAGGTGGGGAAGACCCTGAACCGGTTGACAGCCAATCACAGGGCACACTGAGACAAACAGCAATCCACGCTCACACTCACACCTTCGGACAATTTAGAGTGTTCCATTCACCTGCCATGTATGTTTTTGGAATGTGAGAGGAAAGCGGAGTACCCGGAGAAAACCCACGCAGGCCCGGGCGAACATGCAAACTCCACATGGGAAGGCTGCGGCCGGGATCGAACCCACGACCTCTGCACTGTGAGGTCAACGAACTAACCACTGCACCACCAGAAAAGGCTCAATCCCCTCTGAACCTCCGCTTGGTTCTTGGTACCTCTAATAGTGTCACAGACCCGAGGCACCGGGCAGGGCGGAGGAGCTCAGAGAGGTAAGGTGGGGACAGGCCATTTAAACATATGAGACCAAATAGGATCATACAAAGAACTCTAAAATGTATAGAGAGCCAGTGAAGTGATGCCAGTATAGAAATTGGTGCTCCCTCTTACAAGTACCAGTCAAGAGGCGAGCAGCAGTATTCTGGACCAACTGGAGATGCTTAATGGAGGATTGGCAGACTCCAAAGCAGCCCTGCTATTATTACCTGTATAAGTGTTCCTAATGGTGTGGCTGATGCACGTATGTCTCTTCTTTTATTATTGATAATTTTATCTGTGGTTTTATTGTTCTTATTTTGATTGTAAGGTGCCCTTGAGTGTTTTGAAAGGCGCTTATAAATAAAATGTATTATTATTATTATTATCTTCTATCGACTTCTCTTATTTGCCTGATAGCATACTTGCTAAAGTCATATTTCAGTGTTTTGTTAAAACTAAACAAAAACACCCCAAACAATGTTATACTTTCATTTGCATTTATATTTTGAACTGATTTGATAACAGCAAGTTGAAAATGACTTGGGCCAATTAACAGCATGCGATCCTTGTCATTGTCGTCTCATTCGGCCACTCTATTGTGCAACACTTTGAACTCGAAAAGGTGCAATTCAGGCTCGTTACAGTTCTAATAATATGCCTTATGTTGTGTGTCGCTGCGTGGCAATGACATCACTCGCACTCGCTCGTCGTGAATCCGTCAATGAAGTCCCAATCAAAGGTCGAGCTCGTTCAGCTTTTGAATGGACCCAAGATGAGGTGAGTCATGCACACCGATTGTTTCACAAACAAAAATAACATCACAAGTGCTCCTAATTACATCCGCCGCTCTATTTTTGTGTGGCCTCCTATGGCAGAATCAGCATAATTATCTTTAAAAAAAAAAGGCATATTTTCATGCAGCTTTTGAAGTGGATGTTGCAAATCACAGAGAAAGGTCACCTCCTGCAATTTCGTTAGGTGTTTAGACAACACTGATAAGAAATTGTGGCCCATCCCTGGTCTACCATAATGTATCGACCAATGGCTATCATATCAATCTGTCTGTCCATCTAGATTATGGAGCTTTACGTAAAGAAAGCGGTCCCAAGTCAGGACTTATGTGAACGATTCATAAATGTAACTATTACCTTCATTGACTTTTCTCTTTCTTTTTCAAATCTGATTCTATTTGTCTGCTGCTTGTATGTGGCAGTAGGAGGTGTTGCTAGGCAACAGATTAGCTCCTTCCCCCTTTTTTTTTCCGAAGAAACAAAGTGCAGACCTTGAAATCTGTGGGTGTAAAAATAAGCACATAGAGTGGAAGAAAAAAAACCCCACCTTGCTGGAACTTATTACTGTGTGTGTGTGTGTGCTGTCCCTCATGTCTCTTTTGTACAATGGTGTCCCAAAAATAAACCACTCTTCGACTTATTTATAACTCATAAAATCCAAGAAAATACACTCCAACTCTTCATTCTCATTTGATGACTCCCACGTCACTCACGAGGCCAGGCCCCGCCTTTTAAAGCCATACACACTCAAAGTCATTACATTACAGTTGAATGTGAGAATGGTGACCCCTTGTGGACAGCAATGCTACCTGCGCCTCACATGTACATTTTGTTGGTCCCATTCATCGATGGGATGATCGGTAGAGTAGTGGATTCGAAAAAAATATTCCATCGACATTTCCAGTGACTCGGGTGTCTTTTCTTTACATTTTTGTCACATTACGAGACGAAGATTGATTGTGAAGTGCTCCAGATGTTGTTTGTGGCACAGCTGCATGCTTTCTTGTATTGATGGTTTGCAGTCCACTGCTGCTTTTTTTGTGTGTGTATATGCATGTGGCTCAAACACGTTTGGATTCTTAGCAGCCTGTCCAAACTTGCAAGTTGCTGATGATAATGATGATCTGTATTCTGTCAGCATTGTGCGTGATGGCACGATGACTAAAGGTGAGCAGGAACACGTTGCTCGCTCCGAATCTTTGCACTTTTTTTTTTTTTTGGTTCTGTTTTTTTTGGGGGGGCTTGAAAGTCACACCTGTTAGCAGGACAGCTGCACGCTGTCACAGCCAAACACGGGACTGCTCTCGAAGTGTCCGCTGCGTGCGCGTGCGTCCTCGTCGGGAACACAGAGTTCGTGTTGATGAATGAGGGTGGAAAGGACAGAGAGAGAAGAGCGAAGGGGTGACTAAAGCCACCGTGGCCAGTTTGAATATGTGAAAGCAAGAAAAGCGATGGGTCGGATACACAAAAGTCAGCCAAAGTAAGGAACTCATTATTTTTTGATTGATTGATCAATTGAATTATTAATCATGAATACTTGACCAATGTAAGTATGGAAGGGAAGTGGTAATATGAAGTTAAGCATGCATTGACTTGTTTTATTTTATTGTTTGCTTTGTTTAACCCTTTCAGGGACAGCGGTTACTACAGTGGACTGCTTATCGTGTTATCACATTACAGATGATCATAATCGGTGCATGAAAGGGTTAAATCAATGATTTCTATGCGTTCATATGCTGCTTAGGAATGACACTCCAGTGCTTCATGTAAACCTGAATGTGCAGGACATATTTGCAAAACATGACCCAAATCCATTTTTTTGGTTCATCGCATCCAAATAACGGGCGGCCCGGTAGTCCAGTGGTTAGCACGTCGGCTTCACAGTGCTGAGGTACCGGGTTCAAATCCAGCTCCGGCCTCCCTGTGTGGAGTTTGCATGTTCTCCCCGGGCCTGCGTGGGTTTTCCCCGGGTGCTCCGGTTTCCTCCCACGTTCCAAAAACATGCATGGCAGGCTGATTGTGCACTCTAAATTGTCCCTAGGTATGAGTATGAGCGTGGATGGTTGTTCGTCTCTGTGTGCCCTGCGATTGGCTGGCAACCAATTCAGGGTGTCCCCCGCCTACTGCCCGAAGACAGCTGGGACAGGCTCCGGCACCCCCCCGCGACCCTAGTGAGGATAAAGCGGTTCGGAAAATGGATGGATGGATGGCATCCAAATAACATCATTTGAAATCCATATACATAGATTTTTTTTTCAGGTTGTCAATGTAGTGGAAAAAGTGTATGAGATGTTGCCTCCCACGAAAGTCAAGTTTTCAATGTGCAAGTGGTGAATAAGAAGTACACCGACACCTCCTCCTCTTCCTCCTCCTCCTCCTCCTCTTCTTCATCTTCTGCTGCTGCGGCTGTGTAGCCTTGCACCTTGTTCTTTGTGCTTTTTCAATAAGAGGTTTATTTTTAGTCCCTGGGCAGCCGACGAGGAGGCAGGCGGGCAATGCTTGCCCAATGTTTTGCATCAGCATACCTGTGCGTGTGCGTGTGCGTGTGCATGTGCGTGTGCGGGTGTGTGTGCTCTTTTCCCCGTAGAAAATATGTGTAAGTTTAATTGTTATGCCCCTCCATATCTTATACATTAGATTATTCAATTAGACAAGTGGAAAACACACAAAGTTCCAGGCGAGTGTACACAATATGTAAATATGCTTTAATTAATTACATTTAAGAAAAAAAAAACCCAATTTGTCTCAGAAAGAAAATCATTTACTATGAGCAAAAATAGGGCGGCATGCTGGACTGGTTAGCACATCCACCTTACCGTGCAGAGGTGTGTGGGTTCGATTCCGGCCCCGGCCTTCCTGTGTGGAGTTTGCATGTTTCCCCCGTGCCTGCGTGGGGAAACATGCATGGCAGGTTAATGGAACACTCTAAATTGTCATCATGCCAACAGACTTTAGCCACATTGGAAGTGAACTCAAACCAACTTTTTGGGTGCCACTGACTTGTGTGTACAAGCCAGCGCCTACAGGCACACACACTTACCCATTGCCACAGGGGTGCTGATGCAGGTGTTGCCATGAAGATGTCACATCGACATCTTCCATGATGAGAGCACTTCACTTTTTCATTGATACCGCCGGCTCCCCCTCCTCCTCCTGCTCCATTATTTCCTGCTTTTACAGGGAACACAAATGCAAGTCAAATGTTGTTTTCATCCATACACTGCGCACACACGGAATATATGTACTGTACTGTACATGTATGTATGTAATATGTGTTAGAAGAGTAAAGCACGCACACATGCATGCTTGAGGAAATACAAGGACACGAGAGTGAGGCCCAAGTGAGACTTTTAGTTGTCTCAACAAGTCGTGGCACTTGTCGCTCGTATTGGCAGATTCACTCTTTCATTTACTCACTTGTACTCGCATAGTGACTGACTGACTGATTGGCTCACTTAAACACTCACTCAGTCGCCTGACTCACAACCTGGTAACTCATTCACTAGTAAGTCCTCACTCACTTATTGCGAAATAATGCACTTACTAACTTATTATTCACGCACTCACAAATAAGTCTCTCGCTCATTTCCTAGCAACTCCCTGACTCATTTATACTGACCGACCAACCAATCACTGACTGACTGACTGACTGACTGACTGACTGACTGACTGACTGACTGACTGACTCACTCACTCACTCACTCACTCACTCACTCACTCACTCACTCACTCACTCTAGTAACTCACTCACAAACTAGTACTCACTCACTCACAAACTAGTAACTCACAAACTAGTAACTCACTCACTCACTCACTCATCACTCACTCACAAACTAGTAACTCACTCACTCACTCACCCACTCACAAACTAGTAACTCACTCACAAACTAGTAACTCACTCACTTACTCACAAACTAGTAACTCACTCCTCACTCACTCACAAACTAGTAACTCACTCACAAACTAGTAACTCACTCACTCACTCACTTACTCACAAACCAGTAACTCTCACTCACTCACTCACTCACTCACTCACTCACTCACTCACTCACTCACTCACTCACTCACTCACTCACAAACTAGTAACTCACTCACTCACTCACTCACCCACTCACTCACTCACTCACTCACTACTCACTCACTCACTCACTCACTCACTCACTCAGTACAGCGGGCGAATGGGTGTCATTCACTCAGGTACTGGTTGTGCTGTTCTATGACATTTTTGTCTGCACACTGCACTCAGCCTCATGGTTGTTATTTACACTGTGAGGACATGAAGCTGTGTGCACGCGCGGCGTCCTTGGCCATTCACACGTACTTTCACTCCTGATTCATGAAGAGTGACGGCGTCCGATGCCGCTTCATCACGGTGATGGTCATGCGCTCTATTTTTGACTGACGCTCCAAATAGACGCAGGCAGAACAAACAAATTAGCAAAAGCAAGTCGTCTGTTTTGATCACGTTGCCTTGCAAAACGCACACAACAACAATCACCAACGTTTCTGACTATGAAACTTATTTTTGCTTGTCTTATTCCATTTTCTTGAAAAAAAGAAATCATTCAAACATGTATACTGTACGTACTCCATTTCAATTTTAGTTTATTTTTGCAACTAAGCAAAGAGTGAGGAGCTGCTTGTGTCTTAAAAATATACATTTCAGATTTATATTCTCCATTTAATTTTTTTTAGACATGATTTAAGCTTTTAAATGTTTGAAGCATTGTTACATTGCAGTTGAAACTTACCATTTTAAATTAAAAAAACTTCTGCATCTTGCGCACATTTTATTTGAATTTTTTGAAAAATATGATCATTTATTATTAAAAATAAACAGTGGATTTAAAATGTGTCTTTTTTACAACAGTGAAAACTATTGCATTTCCAAAAGCAGTGTTACTTTCCTAACAATCAGTTATTAGTTTTTTTATGTATATAAACTTTTTTTTTTTTTTTTTAATTAAAAGGTTGTTGCTACTTCGTTTCCCTTGTGGGTGGACGTCTTGAGCAGTATGCAGTATATCGTGGATGTGCGCCCACGCAGCCATAGCAACACTTTGTTGCCTCTTGGCAACCGTGTTTATGTAATGAGGAAAGGAAGCCAAGGTGGAGGTCACAGCGTTTATATAAATCCTTTTTTAAGAAAAAAAAGAAGAAGAAAAAGAAGTCGACTGCACACGTAACAACAGATTGCCACTTTGAGCCTATGTGTGTGTGTGTGTGTGTGTGTGTATGTGTGTCTGGTGTCTGTGTGTCTGTGTATATTTGACTGTTACAGAGAAATTCCACAGCCACCCATGATAATTGAACATTTGTGAGGTCGAGAAATCACATAAAAAGTTTTTTAAATAGTTTTAGCCGTTTAAAACATTGAAACTTACAAAAAGACATTTGAAAGTATTTTGAAACATTGCTTAGTTTCCAGAAATGGGAACTTATCGTATGTAACATCACTTTGAGGAAAGGAAAAGAAGACTCATATATGCTGTAGATTTTTTTTGTCACTTGCAGTTAGTTGACTGTAAGATAGACTCATAAAACAAAAGGAAATTTAAAACTGGATATTTAATCACCGAAATGTGCACCTGAACCATACAATAATAAAAGTCCATTAGCTTAATGCTAACATGTAATGCGAAACAGCATATATGGGTTAATGGAAATTAGCATGCATGTTACACAACTGCTACGTTAACACAAACAGAAGTTCTATTTTACAAGAATAAATTCACCGGGAATTTTCCCAACTAAATTACGTTGTATATTACTATCAGCAAACTAAAAATGAATACTTTGGAAATATGCCTTCCTCACTATCATAATATTCCAAATTGATGTAATAATGTAATCTATGGCGTGAATCTCCCTCGTTGTTTTTATGGGTGCGTTGGGTGGTAAACTTCAACTGGGCCTAACAAACAATTTTAAGCAAGCACACTCTGCATCGAATTTGGGAGGCGAGTCTTCTTTTCCGTTTCACAACATGATGTTACATGACAGTCTCCCATTTCTTGACACCAGGAGAGTGAGAAAAGGCAGTCGACATCCCGCTATTTACAGGGTGGGGGGGGGGCAAAAAGATGTATAGCTGATGCACATTTTTAGTAGGCCTCCAGTGAACATGTGCACACACACACACACACACACACACACACACACACACACACACACACACACACACACACTCTATCAACACCAACGTCATCTCTCCTTTGTGACTTCTCTGATGTAAGAGACGTTACCTCAGTTTTCTGTATTAAAAAAAAGCACTGTTGTCAATTATTCCTCTTCCCTCTGTTAGTGTGTGTCTGTGTGCGTGTGAGTATGAGTGTGTATTTAAGCGTGTGTGTGTGTGTGTGTGTGTGTGTGTGTGTGTGTGTGCACGCACGCGCACGCTAACTGCTAGTAGAAAGGCATAGAATGGAATGGTTGGATTATATAAAAACAGAAGTGTGTGTGTGACTAATCACCACCCTCAGCGACAACAGATGGGAGTGTGTGTGTGTGTGTGTGTGTGTGTGTGTGTGTGTGTGTGTGTGTGTGTGTGTTAGTGTGTTAGTGTGTGAGAGAGGTTTAATTACCTTTGTGGACAACCTTTTCTTCTAAAAATAGATGTTTCTTTCCCCTCAAATTACATTTCTTCCTCTCTTTCTCTTAAAATTATTTCTTCACACTTTTCCAGCATAAAAATAAACAGCTTTTTCTTGAAAAAGGATCAACGATTTGGAAAATGAATGAATACACCACTTTTCCTATTGAGATTCTACAGGGGCGTGCAGAGGGAGGGGCCAATGGGGCGATGACCCCGGGAATCCTCCTGCTGGAGGCCATCCAATGGACAGCATCCCACTCCACAGTATTTTTCATGGTCATTTTGAAGGGCTACCAACCAGTGGCGGATGCTGCTCTGTCAAGGAGGGGAAGCTCAATTTCGGCCTACGTTATAAAATGTGTCCGTTTATTTTTACGTGAATTTTACTCTCCGTTCCTTTTCAAAAAAGGTTGCCTTCACCATAAGATCGGTGATTGGCTCATTTTGCTGTCAATCAAAAAGAGATTCAGCCTCAAACAGATCATCCAATCATTATGCAGAAAAGCTGAGCGTCCGCGCCAGCCTATAAACGCCCACTGTTCATAGACTCCCAGAGACGCTGAGCGTCCGATGGGCGGGACAAAAGCAGCATTTATCCAATGACTCGTCTCGTTTCAATGCATTGGGACAACCTACACTGAACTCTCGAGACGCACAGCGTGCACACAGTTTAAAGCACAGTGAAGCTGCGGGAATGAATGAGAAGAGCGTCGCGTCATAACCAGTAATAAGAAGTATTGTACATACACACATATATTTGATCACTTACTTTTTGACATTTTAGCGGAAGCTGAGCTTCCCTTGCAGTCTTAGAGCAATCGCCTCTGCTACCAACGCAGGAAAATTTCCATTCGTTGGACCCACACAGGGTTGCAAAGTAGGGGTTTCTACTCGCCTTAGTGGTTCATATTAGGGTATTAGACGAGGGTTAGGGTTTCTAAGTACAGTTTCAAACTAGGGGTCAGTTTTCAAAGTAGGGTTTCAAAATGTGGTTTCAAACTCGCCGTACTGTTTCAAATTAGTGTTTTAAACTAGGGCTAGTATTTCTAATTGGGGTTAGGGTGTAGAGTTATGGTTGTATACTTTGGCTTAGGTTTTCAAAGTAGGGCTTCAAACTGGGGTTAGGGTTTCAAATTTATGTTTCAAGATGGGGTTAGGGTTTTGATATAAGATTTCAACCTGGGGTTCGGGTTTCAAATTTGTGTTTCACACAAGGGTTAGGGTTTCAAATATATGTTTGAAACTGGGGTTTGGGTTTTGAAGTAGGATTTTACACTTGTTTTAGGGATTCCAATACAGTTTCAAACTGGGGTTATGGTTAAAAGTTAAGGTTTTAAACTGTGGTTTTCAAACAAGGAGGTATGTTTTCAAAGTAAGGTTTCAAATTGGGGTTAAGGTTTCAAATGAAGGTTTCAAAGTATGGTTTTAAACTCGGTTGCACTGTACAGCCATTGAAGCAAGAAGGTACTTTGGTTATGTGCATATTTTAGACTTGAAAGCTTTTTTTTTTTCATTGAACATACCAGCCCCTTATGGAGAACAGATGGTAGTTTTATGTGTGTGCGTGTGCCGGTGTGTCTATGCGTGTGTTTGTGTGTCAGGTTTTCCTGGCCTTTCATTAGGGGACTGGATGAAATTCCTGTCTGACGTCATCAGTTCATTCGAGGTGACTGAATTTTCAAGCATATGTTGTTTTTTTGAGAAGTGATGGATGAAGGTGTGTTGATGTGTATTGGCAGGCCCGGGGCGGGGCTGCAAGGAGTGAGCACTAGTGGACTGCCAAATAGGGGTTTCCTCCCACACCCAACACCGTTTTTTTTGGTTGTTTTTTTTAACACCTTGCAGCATCACAATGTTGGGAGTGTAAGAACATCCACAATGCTGTTTCCAAAGAACAAACTCAGCAATTTTGTTTTCTATGCTCAGGCCAAAGCCATGACTAACATAAGAAAACTGTTAACATACTAGCTTGTAAAGTGTCCTTGGGTGTCTTGAAAGGTGCTTATAAATAAAATGTAATATTATTATATTATTATACAATCTTGTGCTCAATAAACCATATTGAAGTGAGGGGAGGAGCTTCATTTTATCAGGCTATTGCCTTGTCTTGGAGAAGAAAAAAAAGGTGTGGTTTGCTGCCATCTTGTGGCATCTATAGGAAATCGCATTTTTTGAGCGGGTTCGGCCATCACTTCGTTTCAGATTTTCACTATTTGCAGCCCCCACCCGAAAACATTTCAATCGAGAAAATATTGCAGAAACGTCTGCATTTTTTCTCGAAAAAAAGCCAAATAGTATCTCTAAACATAATCTTTTGTATACATTAGAGGGAAAAAAAGGATCTAATTTTGAGGGAAAACAAAAACTCCTAATCTTAAGAGATTAAAGTATCATGTTTTTATTGGGGTTCAAAATGTAAGAGAGAAAGGAAAAAAAAAAAATACAAACGGGTTGTTCCAATGTCGCAAATCTGGGAGGCATCAAGAAGAAGAAAAAGACGACGTTTGAAGTTTGTGCTCTGCGGATCACATTGAGAACAGGAAAAAAACACAAACGGGATGTACACGCATGCACACAATCGCACACTCGTCCCCGCTCATTTGTTATCAGCTTTCAGCAGACGACTTTGAGCCCAAAGTCCGGCAATGCGTGTCAACGGAAACCCATTTTGAGCATCTAGTCCCTATCCTTGATATCCTCTTAAAGTGGATGCACTTTGGCCTCACTAGTAGGACAATCCAGCACACTAGAAAGGAAACTTCAGTAAGACAACCACATACTAGTGAGGCAAAACTTAGCACTAGTTGATGCCTCCGTGCTACTACTATTACTAGTGACTTTATCAAATTATACTGTACTAGTTAACATGGAATGCTTCATTTAGTAGTAGTGCCAGCAGGATATACAGGAACACGTGGCGGTCCTACGAGGGAGGACAAAGTGCAAACTAGTCTATGGTCCTTTCAGCCATTTGAGGATTTTGTCAATATCCTTGATAAGAAGGCTACTAGTGCGTGACACATGCCTACTAATTAGGCCTAGTGGTGCTATCAGAAAGGTTGAAAGGTGTACGAGCAGGATAAAGACCGGCACTAGTAGAAGAGTTACAAGCAAGCTACAATTAGACTACGAGTGCACCAAAGTTATTCCACAAGTGCACGGAACGGTCTTACTAGAGAGGACAAAGAACGTGCTATATATGGATCGTCTGATATGAAGGCTATGGAATTCATGCTCAATTGGCTTTCCGTAGAACTTTGGAGCATTTGTTGGGAGTGAGTTTGTTTTCATTCCGAACTCGGCGCACTAGTGGGACATGAAAGAAACGCTGAATGGGTTTTCCGTGTGTGTGATGCGTGGAAACGACTCAAAAGATCCAAAAGAGCAATGTTTGCACAGTTGAAGACGACGTGAGAGTTGCACACGGCCTCCTCCTCTTTGTGTTTGTCGGCGCCTCGTCGTCCCTCCCGCCTGCTGCGGGTGTCTGTTGATTTGCGAGCATTAGAAGGTGTAGGGGCCGATGTAGATGGAGAGTCTGAGGGCGGAGCTGCTCTGGTAGTTGCCCTGGTAGCTGAGCAGCGGGTTGACCGACACCATCTCCAGGTCCAGCGTGTACTCGCGCGGGCCCGACACGGCCCGGGCCAGGACTAGCATGGCGCTGATGTTGTTGATTTGCTAAAGGAGGGGGGGGAAAAAATCCTTAATAATTGGCTTTTGAAAAACATGCTTAATTTTTTACACTGAGATTTGACTTTTTTACTCTGAATTTTGGACTGGGAAAAATGCATGAAAGCAATTCGATGGGAAGGAAAATCTTGAGTTGAAAATCCAGTTTCAAAAAATGGTGCTAAATTTTGGACATTGAATTTTGTGTTTTTGACAATGAGTTTAGATTGTTTTTCTAACAAAATTTGAACATATTTTTTTTGGTGGGGAAAACAATCTTGGCAATTTAGTGGTAAGGAAAATCTATTATAAATTCAGCCTTTAAAAATGACACTGAATTTTTAAGAGTGATTTATTGATTTTTAAACTAAATATTTGACATAGTTTTTGACTTAAAATGGTCAGAATCATTTGGTTTGATGATAAAAAGAATTTGTTAAAAATTTGCTTGCAGAATTTTTCACTCCAAATTTGTAATTTTTTACATTGAGTTTTGATTTTTCTAAACAATTTTTTTCACACATATTTATCGGATTTCTTTCACCATTTTTGACAATAAACAGATTTTTTTTTTTTTTTTTACAGAGAATTTTTATGGAAAACGTGTTGCAATTTGGTGTTCAGGAAATCTGTGTGAGAAATTCAGTTTAAAAAATGACTACATTTTCAACACGGATTTTCCTTTTCATAAAAACTAAAAGTAATGGCACAGCTATACTTCCATAATAAATTACTTTCTTCTAGAAACTGTTGCCATAGAACGTTTCCCAACAATTTCCAAACAATATCCAACTTTTTATTTTCTTCTTGCTTTTTAAAAAAAAAATCAATCCATTTCGCGGCACATTCCTACCCTGATGTAGAAGTCTCCGTGCATGTCACCGGAGCGAATGCGGAAGGTGTTGTAGGCTCCCGGGGAGACGCTGGTGGCCTGAATCTGGAAGATGTCGGACGGCACTGAGCGCTCCGACGTGATGCTCATGTAGCGGTGCACGATGGAGAACGGCAGATCTCGGCACGCCGCCTTCGTCACGGGACACACGCAGCGGCTGCGCACGCACACACAGAGTGAAAATACTACATTATCACAAAGAGCTTTCATCGTTAGGACAACGTTCAGAAATGATCCAGTGGAAGTTAGTGGAACAATTTACATAACAATTACACGACTTTCACAAAAATGTGCAACATTTTTTAAAAATGACTACTTTTTCCTAAAATTAGGCCACTTTGTAATTATTTATAATTACAAAGTCTATCTTCGGAAAGACTTTGTAGATCTTCTAGTTAATCTTCGGAAAATAAACATATTTTTCCCCTAAAAGAAACAGTTTTATTGTCAAAAGAAATGTTTTTGCCTAAATATTTTTTACATATATAACATATATAACATAGATAGATAGATAGATAGATAGATAGATAGATAGATAGATAGATAGATAGATATAACGTTTTTTTCAGAAAAAAAATCGGCACTTTTTTCCACATTGACGTATGATTTTTTTTTCTCCTTGAAACTATAAATGCTTTTTGTGTTGAAAAAAAATCTTTCATAATAAGATTGTTTTACCTTAAAAACAACAAAACACCGCAGTACCTTTCTCGTAAAAAGCAGAACGACTTTTTTCCTCTTTTTCTTGATATCTTTATTCCTTTATTCAAATTTTATTCGAAACGGTTTCACTTCTAATTCAACCACCTTTTCCCTCAGAAGTTCGACCTTCGAAAAGCTACACATATCTTTCTGAATAATATGTATGCGTTTGTTTTCAGATAAAAAATCACCATTGTTCTCGTGAATTTTCTTGAAAGAGCAGTTACAAAACTGACCAGCAGAGGTCAGCAGACCTCAGCTAGCTTTCGCTTTTGTTGAGCTGAAATTAGACCTGAGATGAAAAACTTTCACATTGCGTGACAGTACAACAAACATAAATGTACAACATAAACGAAATGCGCGCCATCTGCATAACTCATTCAATATCTTCGAATAACGTCGAGTTACAATCAATATGAAATACCCCTAATCCAAAACAACATTTCAATGTGTGGTTTGTATTTGTAGAACGAGTTTCTTTCCTTAAAAACTAGAACATCGCTGTAAAATAAGACGGAAAATGGTGTGTATCATTCTCTCTAACATAATTTCTTACAGTCTTCCACATATTTTGAATTGATAAGCTATACATGACACACGTGTGAATTCCACATTTGCTCTTGGTTTGAATGTGTGTTTGTGGACAGTGTTTTCCACCTGTTAGCAATCCATGAAAGCAAAGTTGCATGTTGGTGTGGGGGTGAAAAATTCAATGTGGAAATTGTGCAGCTGGAAGCTGGAGCGTGTGAGTGGACGTCTTGGTTGTTGAGATTATTACAGGGAGATGAAGGCCAACATATTGGGTGCATGTGCATGCGTATGTCCACGCGGCGTGTGGGAGAGCAGACAGGCAGGCAGATACTCACTTGTCAGACACTTGCACGTACGGGTCCAGGCATCGGTTGGCGTCCACGCACTGGTATCGTCCGTGGATGTTGACACACGTCTGCGTGTCCGTGCACTGATGTGCACCCGTTTCGCATTCATTGATATCTGCGCAGGCATGTAACGAAATATTACTTTGGTCCAAGCCAAGGGACTCCGAATTTGTTTTGCTTTTTCTTTATAAAATAAAAAATTTTGCTTTTAAAATATGAAATTAAAAAAAAAAAAAAAAATTATCAGAAAAAAAATGAAAACAATTTTTTTTCTCAAAAAATAGTCAGCTTTATTCTAAAAAAATGTTTTGAAAAACTACCATGAAATAAAATTATAATTAAAAAAAATTAAAAAAAGATTTTCAACTTTCTTACAAATAAAAAACCAAAAACATAAAACATTTTCCAACTTGTTTCTCAAAACTATTCAGCTTCTTTCCAAAAATATAATGGAAAAAAATCCAGAAAAAAAACATTTGACCCTAAAAAAAGATATGTAACTCTCTTTTAAAAGAATGTACAACTTTTTTTAAATATTAAAAAAAAAAAATCTAACACAACATTCAACTTCCTTATAATTTTTTTAATGTTCTTATTTCCTACCAAAAAGTTCCTATAACAAAGATATTCAACTTCATTTTAAAACTCCCATTTTTTTCCTGTAAACATAAGGGGTTCACATAATGGATTGATGGTTATTGCACTTTGTCGCGTGCAAGGAAAGGCACACATGCATCCTGACTCACCCTGGCAGAGTCGCGTGCCTTGCAGCTGGTATCCCTCAGGGCACACACAGGAGAACTTTCCAGGCTGGTTGACGCAGCGGTGCTGGCACAAGTAGCTGGAGTAGCTGCACTCGTCCACGTCTGTCACAGTCAACACGCCGTCACTCAAAGCGGAGTCGCATCTCGCGTCACACCATCTCATGATTCGGTCGCTCACCGTTACACGCGAAGCCGTCGGGCCCCAGCTCGTAGCCGTGCTCGCAACGGCACAGGAAGGTGCCGTATGTGTTGTAACAGCGCTGAGAACATGGGGCACCCATGTCGCACTCGTTCACATCTGAAAGGAAACGAAACACTCTAAGCCTCTCATTGTTAATAATAATAATAATAATAATAATAAAGAGCTCCGTAAAATTGTACAAATACATATTAAAAAAGATTTTTTAAAACATCAAAAAATGTCAAAAATTTAGAAAATAAAATAACAGGTAATATGTAAAATTGTGATAAAATAAATATATAGAAAATGTATTGTTTGATCAAATATTTTACAAAATATATTTTAAAAACAGGGTTGATAAAAATGAACTAAATACTAAATATGAAAAAAACATTTTTGTTAATGAAATAAAGTCAAATAGTTTTGAAAGAATGAAAAGAAACTGAAACTAGATCTTAAAATTGTAAAAATAACAAAAAATAATTCCGGGTACAATTATAGCAAAAATGTCCTATGTTTTCATCTCTTGTCGGTTAAGATCATGTGCTTTTGGGTTTTATTTTAAATGTATTTATTTCAGTAATGCGTCCATACACCAGAAGGAAGGCCAAACAGCCACTTGATAACTGTAATTTACATTATTACTCAATACTTGGGATCTTTTTTTTTTTTTTTTTTTAAATCTTGCACTTGACAGATAGTCCATAGAATACTAAAACTAATACTAAAACGAATAAAAACCCAACATGGCCAAAACGCAAATCTTCCTATCTGACAGAGCTGTCTGTTCAGGTCCAGAAAGTAAACCCTGCCCGTTTTTCATTCGCCACAGGTGCTTCTACTTCTCATCTCTGCTCTTTGTGGGAGCAGGATTATAATTATTTTGCCTTTTGCATTCTGCAAACATTCTTCCTTAACACCAAAATGAAGTGTTTATAAATAAGAAAAAACAAACAAACTCAAAATGAACAAACCTGCATCGCAAACGATTTAAAACAAGCTGAATTTTAAAAACAAATGTCAAAATGAAATAAAAATGAACTAAAAGGAAAAATCCAAAAACGGTGACCGGCCGAGGGAGCGTAATCTTTCTGCTGCAACCCCATGCAGGACCATAATGAGGACATATGGTCGATTGGGTTTCACTGGAAATATGTCAAAACCAGGCTTTGCCCAATCACACAAACCTCAAAAGCATCTGTAGCCTTGAAGTGCCTTCCAAAAGGCCGCTGATCCTTATAAAAACTCTAGTGGGAGGTTGTCACTCACCGACGCAGGAGCGGTTGTTTCCCGCCAGCTGGAAGCCAGGCTCACACTGGCACGTGAAGGAGCCGGGAACGTTGACGCAGCGATGCTGGCAGTACCTATATCTGCACTCGTCGATGTCTGGCGGAGGAGCAGAGAGCGGAGACCCCCATTAATCATTGAGCTTCTTCAGTCTGCTACACAAAAAAAAAAAAAAAGCTTGGTGCCTCACCAATGCACTCGGTGCCCACTTTGCGGTAACCGTCGGGACAGTGGCATGTGAAGGCCCCCAGGGTGTTGACGCACTGCTGGCTGGGCTGGCAGTCATGCTCGTCGCGCTCGCACTCGTCCACGTCTGCGCTTGGAAAGGAACTATGCTGGTCAGTTATCCAGTCAACCCCCCCTTTGTTGCAGGGGGGAAATGTACCAGACCCTAAACTTCAAACACATTTAAACATCTAAAAATTACACAATTTGAAGTGCTGCAGTTACGCATGACATCACTTTAAGGACACTGTGCTTGCTTCACGTTGTTTATTTGTCACTCACTGTTATAAAAGATTTTTTTCTTTTCAAAAATGTTTTGTCTTTTTTGAAATGAATATACAGTAGGCATCTTCCAAAATATCATATTAGGAAGGTAAAATGGAATTTTAATGTCATCTTGAAAAAAATATGACCTTAGCCTAAGAGTTGAAAATATTACCCTGGCAAAAAATATTTGGTCATACAAGTCTTCAACTAAAATTCAAAGCATGTTTGCTTCAAGCAGTTTATTCATTGCTTTCAGTTGATGTTTTTCTGTAAAACAAAAAGACTAAAATTCTACAGAAGCATTAAAAATGCTGAACCAAAGCCTATCATTTCATCTTGGAAAGTCGGCTGGCTTAAAGCTAACATATGATGCAAACGCCACAGATGGGCTACCGTAAATTTGCCAGAGATGCAACGGTATTTCTAAACCTTCAAACAACTGCTGCTGTATACTGTAGAATACGAAAAATGATTGCTTAGAAATATGTGGCCTCGTGAAAAGATGAAATTTTGTTCTATCTTACCGACAGCTTGTACTACTAGCGACATTATAAAATGAAACTGGTTAGGCTCTAGTGCATCAGTAGTAGTATTAGTAGCACACAGATGTCAAACAGTGCAGCGTTTTGCCTCGCTCAGAAATTCCACTACTGGTGGAAACAAACATTATCAGGAAGACACAATCATTTTATTAGGTTGCTAAATTTCCCAATAAGTCGGAACAAAGAGTACGAGTTCATGGATCCAAGACAACATGGAAAAAATGCTCAACCGGCTTTCGATAACAGGGACAGCAACAAATTTCCAATACAGTATAATTTTGAGGTGAGGAAAAAAAATAAAGGAAGTAGTTTGAGCTCACATATTCATCGGCTTTTTCATGCCTGCAAGACAGCAGCTGTCGTCGTGTGAAAGCTACCAAATTCCTACACGCTCTGTCAACCCCCTCCTCCCCCACCACACACACACACAGTCACCACCCCACACAGAGACAATCACACTCATTGACCCCCCACCCAAACAACACCTGCTCCGGCCACTTACGCCCCACCCTTAAGACAACAGCCCAACTTCCACAATGCGGACCACCTGTCCACGGCCACACTCACCCACGCAGCTGTCTCCTTGAGGCTCATAGCCCAGGGGGCAGGGGGTGAACGCCTCGGTGGGCGCGATGGGGGGTTCGGGGGCCGGGATGACAGAGGCCGAGCGGGGGAGGCACAGGTAGCCTCCGTAGTGGTTGAAGCATTTCATCTCCCCCTTGCACGCGTCCGGGATGGTCTCGCACTCGTTGATGTCTGACGCCGCACAAATGCAAACGTGACACATGCACAAGGACGGCCAATGAGTGCATGGTTAATAGGTTTGCATGTTTTATTCTACGGTCATACTCATAGTGTATTGGATACAGGATTTTTTGTTTAGTTTTAGTGTTAGTTTTATTTTTTTAGATCGATAGACCGACCAATAGATAGATCGGCATTAGGGCATAACTTAAAATAAAAACTGTACCTAAATAAATAAACAAACCCATCTACAAGATTATGAACAGGCAAAATTTAAAATTAAAATGAACGCACCAAATAAATATGTCGTAAAATTCAACAAGGCCTGAGGGTTACTCATAACAATCGTAATTGTAATTTCCTGCCTTTACCTTTGCAGTGCTCTGTCTGAGGGTCCCAATGATAGCCATCTGTGCATTCCTAGAAAGAGCACAACACGGATAAATCCGCAAATCAAATCAAGTACATCAAAATGATAAAAACATCACCCAACAGTAGTCAATGGACCAATGAACAGGTGTTTATGATCATACTGTATCCTACGTTTTAACATATGTGCATCGTAGATAAGCATGTACAAATTCATACATACAGTTTGTTTACTGTAAGTGGTTGAAAGTTAAATATGGGACATTTTAATGAACCAAATCCCCTCTGATATTTACTTGTCAGATGTATAATTATTATAGGACTATTATTATTATTATTATTATTATGGGCATAAGGTACCTATTGACTTTGACGGAAAGTCAAACTAGGCCAAAAGAAATAGGAGCAAAATATCCCCACAAGTTGCTAGCAGAAAAGAATCTTTGTGAAAAAGTGTGTGCGTGTGTGTGCTGTGAGTGTACATATGTGTCTATATATATATATATATCATAGCAAATGATGGAAAATAAAAACAAGAGGACAGGTGTGACAAGCCTTGCTTCAATATAAAGAGGTAAGTGACGCATCCATACCGTTTGGGTGTCAATTTCTTTGGGCGGCTGTGAAATAACGCTGTGGAGGAGCACGCACACGCACACGAATGACACACACACCCCCTGCATACTAACCACGTGACACTAGAACGCACATAAACACACACACACGCACACACACGCACACAGCGATGAGGCAGGGGCGGGGCAGTTGACTTTGGATGGCGCGGCGCAGTCACTCAGCATCTGCGGGGAAGAGGAAATTACAACATGACAAGGTGTCACAAATCCAACAAAATGGTGCCATTCAACGGAGGCCCAATGGAAGAAACGCGGTGTCAGTAGCAGTCGGAGCAAGAAGAAGAGGCAGAGAAGGTCCCCTAATAATACGTAAAGCTCCGGTGATAAGTTATTGTTCCCAGAGAGCAGAGACAACGTGTGCTTTTGAATATCATCGCATGATGTGTGTGTTCATCGATACATCAATGCTAATTTTCATTAGCTTGTCTATGGTCTTTGGCATTATGTTTTAGCATTCAACAAGCAAACTTTTGTCGTCAATCCTTTGGCATTTATGGGTGCTCATGGTAGTTATGTTTCATTGATATTCGGAGGTCCTTGGAAACATTTTCACCATGGACTTGAAAAGTTTGCAAACGCTTGCACTGAGCACCCCCCTACCCCCCCAAAAAAGTCAACTTGGACTGGCTGGCTTGTTTGTCGGCCAAACACTGTGGCCTTGATTGCTAGATGACGAGAGCTGACTTTCAGCAGGTAGAAGAACATGAACATTGTGACGTCCTGCAGCTGCACATTAACATTACACAAATACCTTCTTTTTTTTTTTTTTCTGTTGGTGCTGCGCAGAAAGCCCTCTGTGTCCTTTGCCTGGCACACTGTAACGGCTTGCAAGAATACCCTGGCTGCTTTACAGTCGGCCACAGAGAAACTCTCTGTGGTGCTAAAATGTTCTGGTAGAGCGGACCCAAGCTATACGCTGGGGATAGGGATCCAACCAACAACATTGAATCGCTGCAAATAATTATCACCCCGTCTAAAAGCGATAACTGCCTATATTAATAATGTGACAATGATAAGTCTCAAACAGAAGGGAGAAGCACCAACTTTGAAGTAAAGAAAAGCTTTACTTCAGAATAGGCATAAAACGTAAAATCACCAAGTATTTGTATCAGGGTATCGGGGTCTCATGAAGGGGTCAATACCAACCACCGATACTTAAGGCAAATCTGACACCAAGTAAGTCCTCCTTGCCGGTAGTTGACACATTGGATAGTCATCATGTGTGTCGGAAAGACAACAAGGTCTTTGTTCTCACCCATTTGTCTGTTAATTGAACTTTCATTCATCTTTAGTCTGATTGGCGTCGGTACTCGCTTTCGTATATCAGTGAGTACAAAAGATATAAAGATTAGTCATGGTTTACCGTCCCCCCTCCTCTTCACGATATTAATCACATTTGAACATCTGATCACAGCAGAATCAGAAGTGCAGATAGTGAGATTGTATTACTCCCTCTGCTATTTTTTTAGCTGCGCCTGTGTGGAACAACGCGGTCGTTCATCTCCCTGTAAACGCAATCGCCACCAGAAATCAAAACACAAACACATTTAAGCCCCAACTAAAGAAATTTCTCGAGCTGTCCCTGTTAGCATCTTGCTTGGTGAATGTTTTCATACTTTTGTGTAAGCCTAATTGCTGGTTTATTGTGACTCCAATGTCCATTTTCGCCTGACAGTACTTTTAAGTGAATGTATTGTTATTGTTATGTAAATATAAACTTTTAGTTGATTTGTATTTTTTTTTTGTACATATATTGTTGACATAGGATAGCATAGGAAAAATAGCTTCCTGGCTAATGCCGGCATATTTACTTAAATCTGTATTCATATTTACTGTAACTAACAGAAATAAAGTGGAAAAAAATTGTATTGAACATCTGTAGAACATGCTTCATAAAGATTTACAACTGCCGTGAGGCATGCTGGGATGCCGTTATATATAATAGTTTAGACCAGTGGTTCTCAACCTGGGATCGATCGAATCCCAGGGGTTCTGTTAATCGGTCTCATGGGTTCGACGGAGCACCTGCCATGGAACTTTAAGACACACCCGACTCAACATGTTAATTAGTTATGACACGCCCGCTGCAGATCACATTACATCGCTTGTCCAATCAGTGCTGGGGGAAATTTAGTTCGCTCAGTCGTCAACGTGTGACTGTCGTGATAGTACGTCGTGTCATTTCTTTATTTTTTTTAGAATTTTAATACATGCTATGTCGAGCAAAAAAAAGAAAGTGGTGAGACAAATATGTACGTGGATTTACATGCAAGTTGAGCAACTCAAAATGTTTTGCCACTAAAATGAAAAAGATTTTTTTTTTTCTTAACCACGTCAAAAAATCGTGAGTAAGTGGAGTTTTCTGCGTGGTTATGTTTTGGAAAAAATGGGAAAATTCGCCATAACGATCTCAGAGTCTAACTATTCCTTTTCCAATCAGGGTAGCTCTACAACATTGTCTTATGAAATTATGAAACTTGTTATGTGCTTTTCCACTGACGAGCGACCAGGTGGGGCAGGCTAACCTGAAACTGTGAAAGCAGTCTTTTCCATTGTCATCTTCTCTTTGCTGATTGACTGTCAGAAATCACCCGATTGCGCAAAGCCTATAGTTAAGGCATATTTAGCCGTGGACATACAGCGAGTTGCTAAATATGGCTCCTTGCCCTGCTAAAGGGCCACCACGAGTGCATGCCAAGCAGCTGCAGTTCCAACGCATGACAAGGAGTTATAATCAGCGGCAGCTTGCTCACAAGACAAAGTGCAGACCACAAGACTTGACGTGGTGCTCCCCCCCTCCCCAAAGACAAGAGCGTGACATCACGGGCTATTTGTGTCTTGAGACGCATAACATACCAAGACACCCACAGTACGTGACCTGCCTGGACCGCACTACTGGTGGGAAGTCACCAAGTACAAACACTTGACTTCCTGTCCTTGAGTTGACTTTTCGGCTAACTGTCCTTTAGTTGAGTGTTTCAACTAAATACTGTACTATCTACAAACTAGCCAACTAAACATAAAACTGAGAATTTTGTGTGTTGTTTATTCAAATAATCCCATAGCATTGCCGAAAGGAAACCTACTTAGCTTAATGCTAACAAACAAAGCAAAACGCCATTGAAACGCTAATGGTTAGGATTGATAGTTTTGGTTTTGGAAGCAAGGGATATTTGAAAACAAACGGGGCAACAATATGTCCACAAAGCATAAAACAGTACGTAAAGGCATATATTCTTTATCCTCGCTGAAAAACGCATTGTATTAGTTCGGTTTGGTTGTCTCCATCTATATCCATATGCCTGACTGATACTGCCCCCAGGTGGCCAAGGCTTGCACTCCACAAGCAGTACAATGAATATATGATGAAGTAGTAACTGTTTAATTTTTCATTTCATTGTATTACTAGTATACTGTATGTTTTTACCAAATACAATACAAAAGAGTGCTATTTTCATGAGTAAAAAACATATAACAAACATTTTAGCCTTAACTACATTTCAGACTGTGTACAGTTTTTGTCTGTGACTTCAGTAAATGAGTTGTTTCTGTACTTTTCTATTTTTATCTCTATTTTTCTACACAGGTATTTGCACTTCTAGTTAAGTACAGCATGTGAGTACTTCAACCACCTCTACTGAACGGCCAGAAATGTGATTGAAAACTACCAAAAACAAAGTGACCAATTCGTCTGGGGTGAGGTGACTGACTGTGGCCGGCGGCGGACGTGTGGAATGCCCGCGGTGAGGATGTGGCCGATGATTCTCAGCCGAGATGCCCTGGCATGGACGTGGTTCTCAGAGTATCGCTTTTCTGGGAAACCCCCCTCCGGGGCCAGTAAAGCAAGGGTGGGAAAAGTATGGCCTGTCGACGACAACCGACCCTACTATGTTTTGAGCATTTACATTAGAAAGAGTCATCGGTCAATATTTATTGTATTAATTTAGCCGCGCTGTCACAAATTCACTTTGATTCCTGCACCACAAGATACTGTTAAAGCCTTGTACAGTAATTGGTGTCAAGGAAGTAAGTTGAAGTCATACATTTGGCCTGACTGACATGCATTTGAATTCACACCCCAGCGGAACTTGGAAACGATCCAATAAGGATTGGGGCTCTGACCTCTGCGGGTCCATTTATACATTTTCGGTGAGCCCAATTGAACAAGCAAAATGTCAGCTCGCTTACACAAGTGACCACCTGCGGACTTGGAAAAACACACAGGGGGACCACACGCGGACACACACGAGAGGACCTGGGGGTTGTTCTGCTTGGCCGGGCATGGCGAAGCCGGAGCACGCCCTGGTACCGCTGGAAACGCTCCACCTGCAAAATCCAACAGTGATGGATGGCGGAGGGCCTCGTGAGAAATTCTCTTCTCAAACCCAGCGCCCTGCTGTGATGCTCCGCCGGCATACCCTGCCAAGTGGGTCAAAGGCCCGATTTGTCATCCGGGCTGACAATCAGGACCAAGACAACGGTTTGTTGCCTTCCTGATGCGTTTCCCACCTTAGGCCACAAAGTGAACTCTGGCTATTGGCGAAGAAGAGAAGGCCCCCAACTAACTTCCCGGTAGTTATCATTCTCACTAAGCGGAGAATAAATGCCTGTAAGTATTTTTGTGCTTGCTCTTGTTGGATATTTGTATTCCTTGCATTAAACAGGGGTGCACTGTACATAATTATACGACAGCCTCAAATTCCACTTCAGGGGACATAAGAAAATAGTCTGCAAACACATTAATGCACAAATTGTGCCGTATAGGGAAGTAAATAGTAGATAGTAAATGTCTTTGATACAATAGAAAACATGTAAATTCCACACAGAAAGAACAGAGCCCAGATTCGAACCCTGAACCGCAGAACTGCGAGGCAGATATGCAATACACGAAAACACCCCATGCCACTGCCATGTAATATTTGAGGCATTAATGTAGCTTAAAAAAAATTATTAAAATGTTTGGATATGTTTGAAAAAAAATCTTTGATTTATTTAAATAAGCCATTTCACATATAAAGTATGGTTACCATTTATATGATTTAATAATTTAACTCGAGGTAAATAATGACAAATAATGACAAGTAAAAACAACAATGGCTTATTTTATTGTTACAATTGTTACCGTTTTTTCATATTTGGACCGTGTATTAACTGTGACTAAATTGAATTTGTAATTCGATGTCATGGAAAATTGAAGTAAATATTGCGGAACAAAGCTCCCGGTATTGTTCAATTAATACTAAAAAGATTTGTTGTTAAAAAAAATAAAAAATAAAAAAAGCTTGTAATGTCTGATAGAATCGAAAACTGCAATTTTTGTATAGATTTTCTGCCAAAACGATAAGAACAAACCCATTTATCAAGAAACATCAACTATAGGCACACTTTATAGATTTTTGTGGTCCATGTCAGTGATGCCGTGTGCCGGATTTGGCTTCTCTGAGTTTGACACCTGCGATTTCCACTTGTAACTCGGACTTACGTACTTGACCCGACTCACCCTGCAGTCGCCTCTTTGCTGTGTGACGCGGAAATGGTGACGACGCCGTTCAATCACACTGCATGTCTACCCTCCCATTATAGCCGCTGAAACGTGCCGAGCCAAGGAGCCGACGACTGTGATTATGGGGCCGCATTGACTATCCTGCCGCTCCAAAAGTAGAGCGCTGGTGCACTCGTGTGACATGTTAACAAAGAGAGGAGGTTCTTCTCATCTCTCTCCCAATTACAGCGAGGTCATCAACCACCATAGCTGTGTTAATGCAAATGTTGAAATGTCCCAAGGGTGGGGGACTTTTGTCTGGAGCTGGAATCTGAAGCCCGTTGAACCAGAACACCGGCGGCCCTTATCCCATCAAAACTTCAATCTTGCTCCTATCTCATCTACCAACAGCTTCACACGTGTGCAGCAGGAGAGAATAAAACTCCTCTATGCTAAAGTGGCAATGTGAAGGGAGCTGTGGTTTATTTTGATGAAAGATTTAGTGTGGTTATTTATGATTGTGTGATTATTGTTCTTCATTCATGTTTTGTGCAAACAGCTTTGGCTGTTGAGAAAGTGCGATTGAAAATACAGTTTATCATTTCCAAACTCAACTCTTTCAATATACAGTATCAATGACGTATTGTTTGCATCCAATTGTCCCTTTTGACAATATTGTGGCCCCTTTGACCGACTGAAACGCATGAAAACACAAAAATAATAATTCTCTGTTACTTACGGGACTGAAATATACAATTTGGGTGAAGCGGGTTCAAATGAGTTTCTTAAAGTGTGGACGCTGCCGCTGCTGGCTGTAGAAAGACTAGTATTATGTATGTAATATATAGTATCATTTCGGAGGATGTTTTACAATGTGCGAGACAAGAACTGATGTTCATTAAAAACTTGATGCCGTAAAATCTTTGATGAATCATAAGACTGAAGTAAACGAATGAATCGGAGGGGGGGGGGGGGGGGAATTACATACCATGTCATCTGTGGCCAAAACGAATCACGAAGCAGCTGAGCGGTTTGAACAATTCTACGAGGCCTGAGGGTTATTATGCGGTGATGTCAACTATTTCATAAAAGTCAAGCGAACTCACCAGCGAGATGTGTCTTGTTTGAGATGTGTGCGTCTCCTCGGTCGGCCTGACCCCGGCGTGTCTGACTGTGGCGAAGTGGTCCCTAAAGCTCCAAGAGGTGCTCCCTGAGAGACTGAGTGGGAGACAGCTGGAGCAGCTGAACACATGCAGAAAGGAGAAGGGAGGGCGAGCCAGAAAGTGAGAGAGAGAGAGAGAGAGAGAGAGAGAGAGAGAGAGAGAGAGAGAGAATGGACCGCCCATTCGTCTTAGACCCCCCCCCCCTCCCCCCACCCTCTGGCCCCCTGCAAAGCCCCTCTCACCACCCCTCTCAAGTCTAGGGATGCGAATTCCTGGTCTGCAGCCCAAATACCCCAAAAATCCGTCCAAATGGCGAGCGAACAACAACTTCACAGATGCACACACACTCGACCCCCCCTAAACCGCCATCCATCCCGCTCCAACAACACACCTGGTTTCGTTTAGACTCAATCCCCCGCAAAAGCCCCAACCAAGCTCTCCCACCCTTCTGCCATTTTACCCCCCATACACCTATATTTACCTCCCCAGGCCTTCTTTTTCCATGAAGCCACTAAAAGAAAAACGCTTTTCCAATCTGACGTGCGGGATATTTATAGCCAGGGAGCAAGAGAGAAATAAATGGAATGTTGACAAAAATTAGAGAGTGGAAGAGCGAGCGAGCGAGTGAAAGTGGAAAAAGTGTCTGCTTACTGGGCAAGAATGAAGCCTTTCTGTCTTGAAATGCTTTCAAAGAAAAACTACTATCATTATCACTCTCCAAGTGTACCGCTCAATGTTTTTACATGACTAATCCGTGACGCCGCTTGCAATCATTTCCGGCCGGGCCAGAGCTTCATTCCCGCAATAAGCATGCATCGTCTCGATGTGTTGCAAAGCGCTCTGGATGTTGCTTCACCCGCATTAAGAGTGGTTGACGTGTGATTCAAGACGGACGCCGCCGGAGGCTTCATTCCAGCGCGTTATGAAATATTCTCCGACAAAAGGTTAACTTGGCTTTTTAACCCTCGGGCTTTGCTGAATTTTATAACCCTTTCAAGCTGGTTTGGCACCAATAATCACCACCTACAGGCATAGGCTTTCATTTTTAAGGTTTTGTTTTGCTTCTTGTAATACAGAAAGTTGTCTACTAACATCAATTCTTGAGTTAGTATAAAAAAAGAGGTAAACATTTAACACCAAGCACCACCTACAAAAAAAAGACTTAGCCCTTCAAGTACCATATAGAACACATAAAAAGGAAAAAATTGACTTTAAAGATTCAATATACAAATAGTCAAACAGTTACAGTGTTCCCCAACGTACAATTGCAAAGAATTTAGGGAATTTATCATGTACGGTCCATTATATTATCAAAAGGTTCAGCGAATCTGGAGAAATCACTCCATGTAAACAGCAAGGCCGAAAAACCAACACTCATGGCCCGTGATCTCGATCCCTGAGATGGCCCTGCATCAAAAGCCGACAAATGTGTCGAGGATATCACCACATGGGCTGGGGAAGACTACAAAAAACCACTGTCAGTAAATACACTTGAGTCCAACTTAAAACGATGCAATGCAAAAGCCATTTATCATCATCACCAACAACTAGGAAATACCGCCGGCTTCTCTGGGCCTGAGCTCATCTAAGATGGACTGATGCAATGTGGAAAAGTGTTCTGAGGTCTGACGAGTCCACATTTCAAATCGTTTTTTTCGGCCATTGTGGACATCGTGTACTCCGTGCCAAAGAGGACTGTCATGGATACGAAGTTCAAAAGCCAGCATCTATACATGGTGTTGATGCTTTATGATCCTCTCCATTTTAAGTGCTTTGTCGCCATCTTGTGAAATCTATAGGGTTAACTGTGTTCTCAGTATTGCTCAAAATCAACGTGTTTAGAGCGGGCTTCCACTTCTTAAATTGAAACATTATTCCTGTCAATGGTCAGCAGAGCCCATCTCCACTTTTTAAAATCTAAACCGTGGACTGTATTTAATGGAGTGCGGTATACCGTTAAATGCCTCTTTTTCGCCAACTAAGAATATTACATGAAGCTGCTCATTGGTCTACAAATTAATTGAAGTAATCTCAGATGACACAAAAAAAGTCTTGAGATTAGCAAGAAATCCAATTTACCCCAACATTATCCTGTAAATATCAAAGAATTAAAACGTGCAATTTTCATTGGGTTTCACCTGCCGAAAATTGGCAGGGAGGTAAACAACAAATTATTGATATATTTAAAGAGTTGACGTTTGAAATGGAAAAAAAAAAAACAAAGACCAAAATCCAAATCCTGAGAAAGTTTCACTACATTTGCATTAACACGGTTAAAATAGTTCACAAAAAAAAAAAAAAAAAAAGAAAGAAAAACACATGAGGTGGTCACAAATGGCCAGCGAAGAGCCCTCCCGGTTTTAGTGGACGTCATATGAGCGGCAGCATTGTTTGTGTTACCGAAATGACAACGCCTGCTTGCTCAAAGTGTGTCTTTCCAATGTGTGTTTGTGGGTGGTGGCAGCTGTGATTACAGGAGGCTCTTGTTAAAAATGACACTGTCAACCCCACCAACTGTGCGACCGACCCCCTTGCTTTCCCCCTTGTTTCCTTGACCACACACACGCACAAAAACATCCCACACATTCTCCGAATTAAATTCAAACGCAGCAGAATGTCTTCATCTGCTGTCACTTTTCATTTTCATGCGCGCTTTATCTTATTTTCTGGCATTCATCTGGATCCAAGGCCCCTAAATTTTACTGCATGGGACTGATTTAGTGATATTGCAATTTTAAAAGGCAAAAGGGAGATAAAACAGTACGGGGCTCGCAGCAACAACACAAAACACAATGACGTCTTGATGTGAATACGTTCTTTTACTTACAAAGCGACTAGAGAGTCAGTGACAGGAGTCGTTTGGAGGCTTGTAACGGGCTTGGGGGTTTTGAGAGAAAAAAATTAAGGGGAAGCAGAAAGCGGGGGGGGGTGGAAAGCCGTTTTAAGCATTTTTTTGTATGTAGCTGATGGCCCGTGTACTAGTATCCTCTTTCACCTTACTAGTCAGACAACTTTGGCGCACGAGTGCTTTCCATAAAGTGGTTTGAGCATTTATTCAATGTCCTTGATAAGGAAGCGACTATAACGTGTGAAACATGCCTACCGATTGGGCCTAGTAGTGGTACTCGTGTAGCACTGTAGTTTACTAGTAAGGCTTAAATGTGAGCTAGTTGAACAAATGTGGCATTAGCAGTGGAAACAAATAACCGTCAAGAGTACTAGTAAGATGGTAGTTCTACACGGTGTTAAATTCTTACGAGTGAGGACAAAAAGCATTCTCGTGATTGGACCCATACCTTGGAAATCATTGTTGAATAAAGTGCTAATAAGGCTTCCGAGTCTTTAAAAGTTAATTCAGAGGTTTGATTTACTCTTGTCATTTTTTTTTTTTTTCAGATTTGCCAGGGTTGTGAACAACAGCTCTCTGCGAACTGTCAACTTCAGATGTGTTGTCACTTTCAAGGGTCATACTTGTAACTCCTGTGTTGAATTGTCTCAAGTGAGTAAAATGAGCGTTCTAGCACATGGACCTTATCATGGAGATCAAGGATATCGAATAAAACAGCTTTCCATACGAGGAGGGGGGAGGGGGTGGTTGAGATAAAAGCTTTGGCCAGGAGTGGAGAAAAATGGAATGCTAGAGACAAAGCAGCTCAGTCGTGATACATTTTGAAGATGCAGCTTTTGATGACGCCCATGTATCTGTCCCACACAACTTGATGTCTGTGTCAGAGAGAGAGAAAGAGAGAGACACACACACACACACACAGGAATCAACCTAATAGTAAATCTCAAGAAAAAGTCCAATTCTAGTAAGGAGAACGAGGCTATTTTTGTCTACTCAGCAACGCAACGGTATTTATGAATCTCTCTTTGTAGAGTGCACAGAGCTGTGTGCCTGAGCCGGATTCCATTTCGGTATGTTTACATGAAAAACAAGGTTCAGCGCAGCCTCTAAAGTTGAATGAGGTCATACGATTCGGAATTCAACCAAAGTCTTTGGGGAAAATACAGTTGTGCCCTTAGGAGAGTAATTTGTTCCGTGACCAATTTTGACCAATTTAAATTAAATGCCATTCATTTGTTCAAGCCCCCCCCCCCCCACACTTCCCCCAGTCAACACCACAACTTTACTCACTACGTGTTTTTATGTAGCCTATGTAAGACTGTGTCCCCCCCCCCCCCGCCCCCCAAAAAGGGATTGCGTGAGCAAGTCTTTTCTTCAAAGGGATGTTATACAATAGTCTATCATTTCTTGACAAAGAGAGTGAGACCAGGAATGAAGGACTACTTTAAATTGTGTCTTTGAATAAGTTCAAGTGTGTTGTATTCATTTTAAAAGTGTTTAAAGCATGTGGGTAAAACAATTTTAAATATCGGTATACTGTACTGTATTGACAAGAAAGGTCTCTATGTCACAATTTTACCTATGTGGAGTAGTTTACATCATACAACTTGTGATAGACGGTACAGTATACACGGAACTATGTCCATAATTCTTGCAATTTTACCAAAATGTGAGCACCTGGTAGGTGGCCCAGTGCTCCAGAATGGCCAACTTGTAACCAGTTTAAGGAATGAGAGATGAGACAGGTTGACGCACAACTTGATGCCTGAGCGCCAAATGGCAGAGCCCAAGTGTTTATCTGACTTTGTTGTGTTGACCAAATTAGCCGCGTTTTAACGGTGGGTCGCGTGGGCGGAGATCAAGGCAAGCCTTTTGGGCCCACTGCCACCGTTGGGACAGCTAATATCGAAGGATTTTCAAGTGATCCTGTTTTCAGAATTTGAATGACATACTAAGCAAGTCCCAATTTGAAGTTGGGCATCTTCATCATGTTTTGCCAGCGGTGATGTACTGTATGTTTTCGCAAAAATAAAAAACATTTTAAAAAGCCTGAACTGTGCGTGATGCCACTCTGTTTGTGTTAATGTAGCAGTTGGTTGAAGGTTTAGAATTGCTGCAACACTGAGGCTAATTTCAATTCACCTATCTATGGCATAACACATTATATGTTACAATGGCGATACCTATCTTTTGTTTTACTGTCAGTGTCAGTTTTACAGTGATCAGGATAGATGGCGGTAAATAGCAATAAGCAAGCGCACTTTGCCAATAATTTAGGGAACTGTGCAAGCAAGTGAGTAAGAACTACAGTTGAGCCCGCACATATCTGCACCCGCGTGCATTTGGCCTGGTATTTGTGGGCGTCCACTGTACTTTACTAATTTAATAACAAATGGGTAATACCAGAATTCCAGGACATTTTGGCTTCAAAATTCTTGAAAAAAATAAAACATTAGGTTTTCTGATTTTCTGCTACAAATTAATCAATAATAGGTAATAAACGATTAGAGGCTTGATTAACTCAGATTAATGGTACAATTCTTATGAATTATTTGGTTTTTACAATACCTGCCGCTGTAATCACTGTAAGAGGGTTTACTGCTCACAGGTTTGCAAATTAGGTCTGAACAAATGTTAGTTTCCTCTCAGGAGTAGAAGTTGGCTTTTTAGCTCGCTGTTACTACTGACCAAA
Source organism: Hippocampus abdominalis (assembly GCA_018466805.1). Classification (NCBI taxonomy): domain Eukaryota; kingdom Metazoa; phylum Chordata; class Actinopteri; order Syngnathiformes; family Syngnathidae; genus Hippocampus; species Hippocampus abdominalis. The sequence continues at coordinate 17,759,314 of CM031695.1, read as the reverse complement.
AGTCATATTCTGATCATATCCATAACAGGGTTACTTGAGGTAGCGTGAGAAAATTGTATTTTAGGGGGTACTCCAGACTTAGTTTGTACTTTCAAGCATTCTTTTCTCTTGGGTTTTTGTTAGATTTGGTCTTTGGATCAGCAAATGCACTCAGAAACTGCATGTTTTAGTATTTTGGATGTGGATCATTTAAATTGGGCGACCCGGTGATCCCGTGGTTAGCGTGTCGACCTCACAGTGCAGAGGAACCGGGTTCAATTCCACCTTCTGCCTCCCTGTGTGGAGTTTGCATGTTCTCCTCGGGCCTTTTCTCTGGGTAGTCCAGTTTCCTCCCACATTCCAAAAACATGCATGGCAGGCTGATTGGACACTCTAAATTGTCCCTAGGTGTGAGTGTGAGCGTGGATAGTTGTTTGTCTGTGTGTGCCCTGCGATTGGCTGGCAACCAGTTCAGGGTGTCCCCCGTCTACTGCCCGATGACGGCAGGGATAGGCTCCAGCACCCCCCGCGACCCTTGTGAGGATAAGCGGATCAGAAAATGGATGGATGGATTATTTAAATTTTCATGGGTGGGACGTAAAATGTCCTCCAATTCTGGAATGACCCAAAGACAATCTTTGAAATTGTGGTTGTGATAAGTTTAAATGTGTTGAAAGCGAGTGGAAGTCGTAATACTCTTTAAAACGTTTTTTTTAGTTAATTCTCGCTCTAGAATGGTGTGTCGGAAACGTATCCCATTATACTCACTTAAAGGTGTCGAGTATGTGCGCCGAATTGCTGTAGTGAGTCAAGTAGAGCCTCGTGTCCGCCGCCGTCCATCGGTCCGAGCGACATGGCTCAATAAACTGAGGGAAGAAGGGAGGTGGTGTTACATCAGGCGAATTCCGTCCTGCTTTTGTCTGCTCTAGGAAAAAACGACACACCTTCTCCACGAGGTCGATGAAGAAATCACGGACGTCTTTGGTGTTTGTTAACTTGGCTGCGATGTTCACAAGGCCCCTGGAAAGATTCTGCCATGAGGAAAAATTATTTATTTGCACAGAGGAAACACCATAAGTTCCCCGAAGCGAACTATCCAGAATTAGAGCAAAATCATGGAGAGAAGTAAAATCAAGTTGTTCAACAATCCAACAACAACAAAAAACCTAATCAATGTTGACAACTGTACGGTGGGAAAATGGACTACACTGTTTATTTGTCCATCCCCGTTGATGTTTGACATATAAAACGGCAACATTTTTCACTCAAACCATAATACTGCATTAGCAAGCTAATGCCATGGCCACAGGACAGCAGCAACGCTTTGCATGAAGCTCCTCAACTCACTTCAACACAGTTCCTTGGCACAGAGATGCCACAAGATGGGGCCAAAGAAACACTTCATATTGCAACATACTTAACAACACATAATGGAGGATATTAAAAAATAAATGTGTTAATTGGGGAGCCCATCCACAAGTGGCGAACCATGAACACATGTGGGAATACTTCACACTAATATGCTTGGAGGAAACGTTTGTATTACCACACTCGTAATTTTTCACCTTGAAATTGGCCTCCATCTCAGGAAAGGCTTTCGTTTTCCCCCTGAGGGCTGTGCAGACAAGACTGGAGACAAAGGAGAGAAGATGAGTCCTCGGCAGTTGAACTTTAGTATTCACTGTTCGGTATCAAACATGTTTGTTTGTGTTGTGTGGGTGTGTGCGTTCTTGTATGTGCATTCGTGCGCATGTGTTACACCTTTTGTGTTGATCCAGCAGATCCTTGTCAGAGATTAAAATCTTCAGTTCTTTCAGCTCTTGGAGGAATTCTTTGTCGAGATCCACATCCATGTCGTCCACCATGTTATCTAGTATGAGAGAATTTGTAACATTTATAATGTATAAACTAATAAACTATTGAGAAAATATCCATTTCCCAATCCGCTTCTCGTCACAAGGGTCGTGGGCGTGCTGGGACCTATCCCAGCTGTCTTCAGGCACTCTGAACTGGTTGCCAGCCAATTACAGGGCACACTTAGACAAACAACCATCCGCGCTCATAATCACAGCGAGGGACAATTTAGGGCACAGGTGTCAAAGTCAAGGGCTGGGGGCCAGATCTGGCCTGCTCCATCATTTTATGTGGCCCGCAAAAGCAAATCAAACGTGGCAACTTTCATGATGCTTGCTAAAATATCTACCAACATTTCTCATATGTAACAAATAAGAGAGACATTGTAAGCATTTTCTTGTTGCCAAACACCTCGTTGGAGTGACTTAAACAATGGTTGAAAAAAATGTTATTCTTGACTTCTCAATATGATTTCAGTCATAATGGCCCTCCAAGGGAAATGGTAACTAAAATGTGGCCTGTGACAAAAATGGGTTTGATACCCCTGATTTAGAGTGTTCCATTGACCTGCAATGCATGATTTTGGAATGTGGGAGGAAGTCGGAGTACCCGGAGAAAACCCACGTGTTTCCTTTGTAAATGGTTATACTGTATCTCTAAAACACTCTTACTGATGTACAAAATTCATCTCCACTAACATTGCTTTTTGCATTTTGACCGAGGGAAGATTGCTCTTGCTTCTGGGAGATCCTGGCGACCTCTGGTGGTCAACAGGTAGAGGTACTCTTCTGAACGTGTCAAAAGGCTTTTGACGTCAGCAAAAAGGTTGACATTTGCATTGCCGTTTGTTTGTTTCGGGGCAGGCTGACTTGTACCAAAGATTCGGAGGTCATTTTGCAGTAGGTCAAAGCAAAAAACTCATCTTGTTCATCCCAAAATAAATAAATAAAAATTGGGTCACTTGTCTCACTTAGGTCACTGGGCTGTAAAAGAGTGTGTTCACATGGGAAACATTTAGCATTTTAGTTTGGGTACACATTTCAGAATTTTTGTTTGTCCTGGATGTGCGTTTAAAGTAAGGCAGTTAATAATAATCCCTGATTCTTAAATTAATCCAGGGGCGCCTTTCATCTCAAGCAAACAGAGTCAGTCTCTCACCAACAGCTCCAACTGTCCAGTGGTCGATAAACTGCCCGGCACAGTAAGCAAAATCCTGGAACGTGAGATACTGCAGCTTTCTCTTCCCCGTCTCAAAGCGATTGTTGGCAAAGAACACAATGGCCGCGTAATCCCTGAAACGGGCCAATAAATCGGTTAGTCCGCCGTAGTTTTACTTGGCGCCGGTATCTTGGATAACGCGAGTTAGTGAAAAACATGACAGTGCTGTGAAACCAGGCACAAAAAAAAAGAACATTGGCAACGGTTCAGTTTATAAACTCAAGGCGGTACAGGAGGCTTGTACTTGATACTTGATACTTGTACCTTCCAAGCTTGTCAGAGAGAAGGAAATGTTGACGTATGTTCTCCACTAGAGCGCCCTTTAGCTCTTCCACCACTTTAAAAACACGCTTGAAGTTGTCAAACTGCAATTAAAGAGAAACTTTGTGTATTTAAACAGAACAAAGTTTGACACCATTTACTAAGAAACCTGGGAATTTATTTTAGACATTTTAAAAGCCATGGAATTGTCTCATTGTTCAAAGTGACAGCAAACACCCTATCATTCCATTTCACCTGTCGTCTGCAGCTTTTCAAAGTCACCCCCGTCTTGGCACTGATGTCATCCAAGTCTTTCTTGGTTCCTTTTGAAAGTTTCTTGCCCAGGACTTCACGCACAAATGCATCATCAAAATCATAGTACCTTATGGCAGGAAACAAAAAGGAGAGAGTAATGTTAGTTAGACTGAACCACAACATCTTTTCTTCTCTACCCCCCTGCCCCAATTTTGCTGCTGTAGACTGCAAATTTCCCCAATGTGGGACAAATGAAGGTTATCTTATCTTATCTTATCAAGGAAACAAGGATTAATGAAGTGATGCTAATTAAATAGCATCACGGCGCGGCGCGCCGTGACACCCGCAGCGGCTCCTCTTGTTTTATGTTGAGGGGGAAGAAATTTCATCTGTGCTGTATGTTACACACACGTACAGTACATATGACAATAAAGTGTATTCAATTCAATTCAATTCAAATAGGACAATGCGTGTCATCTTCAAAACAAAAAAATCATGATTGATGCTCAATAAATACACACAGTGGAAATTAAACGCCCCAAACTTTCATAATTCTACCTAATTTTTGTTTTATGATGCAGTTACAGTCCTATGGCGTTTGTACATAAATTGGAACACAGCCAAGTCTATCACTAACCTCTGCTAGTGCCAGTGCAGTAGTAAAGTCACAATGACTGCAAGTATTTGTGTGAAAAAAAACTCCCAGGCCAAAAATATAAAACAAGCACGTGACCACGTCACATGCACAGGTATTTTAACTCACAAAAGTACCGTGTTCAGACGGGAAAAGCACGTCACCTCTCAATAAGCATGGCTTGGCGATGAGGCGGGATCTGGAAGAGCAGTTGATTGGCCAGTTTGGATGGACTGTGCAACAGACGCTCGCACATCTGGAAAGTTCTGTACTGGTCCATGGTATCACTCAACAGCACGTCCGCATTTGCCTCGCACTCATCCAGCGCTCCGCCCTCCATTCGAACTTTCACTGCATCATTTACTATTCCGAACAACAAATATGTTTCATTGACACTTGTTTAACCAACAGATTCATATTTAAAATTGACTTGTTAAAGTATGGATATAATTAGTTGTGTGGCTGGAATATGTCCGGTTAGTCTCCATGTGAATTTATGAATGTGAGTCTCCTGTTCGTACAAAAATTGAAAATCTCCTTAAATATGAATGGTGTGGCATTCATTACCTGTATATCCATCTAACCAGAGCTGATAAACCTCCTCGTCCATGATAGTGGTGTTACCCACAAACACATCCAGCTCCACAGCCATCTGCTTCAAGACCATATGTCAAGAAATAACAAGGTTAGTCATAAAAAAAAAGCTGGGCTTTGCACAATGAAAGTGCAGCAATCTGAATTAGACTTAATGGATGGATGGATGGATAGATTTAAAAAACTGTGAGTAAAATGTATTATTTCCTATTGACCCTGAAGGAAACACCAGACTTAAAGACATAGATGCTCTCGATTTATCGAAGAAAAATTTTTTTACAAAATGTTTATCAATCCAATAACACATTACCTTGTTTTAGTCTCCTCCCAAACGACGTCAGGCAATAAAATGCAATGGCATCTTTTTGTGAATTCGCGACACTCGGCCGACTAGTATGGGCTAGCTTCGAGTCGCTAAGTCGCGAAACATACAGTGAACACACACTCACTCAGACCAAAACAAAATAGCTAAATTATAAAATATGGAAGTGTACTGTGAGTTAACAAGCTATAGTCTTTCTAAAGGTTTCACATGGGGCGATTGTATGAGACTAATGTGATGTACAGAACTGTCAACAAAAGCCGTCACAGACACGCAGATACACCTACTTCCGGGTTCCGTCACCGGAAGTGATTTTTAACACTGCACATCGAAGAGAAAACATAACCCGTCTGGTTTGGTCATGACGTAATGCACCATACCGCGTTCCAAATATAGCGTTTGTGTTCAAATCGCTCAGTATTTCCTTTACATAACAGACAAAGTGCTTTACATAATCATGTTTACTCCCGCGATTCTTCTTTTTTTTATTATATCGAATTTTAGAAATTATGTTACACACGTACTAACATTGTTTTCATAACTGTCAATAATTTGAATGTTAGAATTCTTCCAGCTGAAATGACTTTTTATTCCCCCACACAAAAAAAGTTTTTTTTACAGTGCAAGGACATGCTTGATGTATTGTTTTTAGTGCTTTGTGGATTCTTTTTTGTTACAGAGTTTAATCGATCCAACGGACTACCGATAAATAAAATTGACTTCAAACATGAACTTTTTTTTGTCTGGGTTGTTAAAAGGGTTTATTTTCAAAAGATGAGCAATGAAGGGCAGCTGATGAACTTTTATACGTTGAACCGCTTGCCGTAGAAAAACGTCTGCTTGGAACCGGAATGGATGACTGACAGTGGCAGATTTGCCTATTAATTATTTCCCACTTTCTCAAAATAAACCAGACCACATCTGCTCTTACTTGATCTTACTGCGTGAAATACACAATCTGCTCCCCCGCTGGCGATTAATCCAAATAAATCCCCATAAATCCCTGGTTACACCCTCCCTTTTTCGGTCCTTTCTGCATGTGTCCTATACATGGGGATGTGAGGCGGCGAGGGGGTGGTGGGGAGACGAATCCCCGGTTGTCAAATCCCTCGCTGCACATTTATTTTTTTGTGAGTTGCAAACTCACATGACACTCTGATGCCGTCACCATTGGGTTAACACCCTGCATTGTCCTGCTCTCCAAGCAACAAAGGAGGTGGGACACAGGGCGGAAGGATGTGTGAGTGAATGCCTCAGCACAAAGGTATTGGAGGGGTGGGTAAGGGGGGTTGGGGGGTCTGTAGACAGTCATACACAAACAAGCAGCCGTTCATTATAACGTGCAGGTTGCTTGCTTGCTAGTGTCATCCAGCAGGGAACATCCCAAAGGAAGAAGTGCTGCTTTCCCTGGCATTTCCTATCATTTCATTATTTTCATTGCATGGTCAGGAGTCAAAACCTGACACCAAGAGAGAGAAGTCAATGGATGATTCTTTTTTGTTCAACATGAAAAGCAACATTTTAATAATTTCGCATGACGATGTATTAAAAATAAGAGATCCACTGGGAAGCGAGTTGGAAGGGAAGAACACAATTTATGATTATCCCCTCAAGGAAGGCACATAAAGAACAATTCTGACATTTTTTGTTTTGAAATAACAACGTCTAGATTTAAATGAATTTATTTGATTATTCATGATGTTTTCCGAAGCGAGAGCTCCACTGGGAGTGACGGGGGTAGATCACAAATATTTATGATGATCTCCTTCGAAGTGTAGGAATTGATTGTTACACGTCTATTATAAAGCATTTCCGTTAGAATTTCAAAATAAAATAAGGGTAAGCATTAAACTGAATCACAGATCAGTGATCAGCTAACTACAAGGGAAGAATGGCGTTCAACTATTAGAATGTACGCATTTAGCATTATTCTTACTGTATTAGTTTTTAAGTGGCACACATTAATTCTATATTTGTAATATCCCACTTACAGCATATGTACTAGTACTTGTCCTCACTATTAAGACAATTGCCTAAACTTGTAGAACGAGTGTGTCTTTTTTTCCCAAAAAAGGTAGTCATTCATTTCATATCAATTTTAATATGATCTTAATCCTAACTAGTAGGACAGCTTTGGCATACTAGCAGGGAACTGCAAATATACTCGTGAAGCAAAACTGCACTAGTTGACCTTTGCACTTTACTAGTACTACGAGATAAACACTACATGTTGACTAGTAGAATTTTAGCATGTCAGTAGTAGCACATTTGTAGTAGCAGGCAGTTTTGAACCAGTGCACAGTTCAGTTGATTTGAGTTTTCCCTCAGTTGAAATATTAATTTGTTCTACGAGTATGCCAAAGTTGTCCTGCTAGTGAGGACATCGAGTGTACCAGTACATGGACCTTAAGATGACATAAAGGATATCAAATACATTCTCAAACAACTTCCTAAAAATGTTGTTTGAGTATTAATCCTTTGTAAAGAGGCCACTAGTACAGGGCACATGCTTACTAGATGGGTCTAATAGTGCTACTAGTGTGCAGCAGAGTAGTTTACTAGTGAGGTTATATTGCATACTATTTGGCCACCAAAATTATTAACAAGGTGGTTTTATAATATTTTATTGATATTGTCAATAATAGTATTAGTATTACACAGGTGTCCACCAGTTTCCCAACCAGTAACGTGGATGTCTTATAATATGCAAAACTAAGCATTACAGTACTCGTAAGGAGAAGAGTGTACTGTAGTAGTACACAGACCTTCAGATGGACAACAAAAATATAGACTATATATGCATAATCCATACTAATAAGATCTCTTAGCCCAAAAGAATGACTAGCAGTGGGGAAAAACCTTACTCGTAAGACAGTCGTTGTTCCTATGAGCACTTGTTTTGAAATATTAGCCTATCTGTTTCCGGTGACTCCGTGTGGCTTGACAGTATGTAGCCCCTTGCGGAGAATCCCAACCGTGAAAGTGTCTTGTGGAAGCGGACATTGTTGTGTTTAATGTCCAACCCGACAATGGCCACAAATGGCGTTTCGCGGAGCAAATTCGGGCTCTTTTGTAAGCCTTCTACTTTTTTATAGCTCCCAAGCCTGAAACCGAAGCGTTTGTGAGAAGAAGCCGCTGCTTTCCCACCGAAGTGGAGAAACCGGAGAGAGAGCCCATTGAGCTCGGAGTCCAATCCGGATGGCGAGTGGCGATCACCGCGCTGCAAACACATCATCCAACATCTGTGTTGTGCATCGTTCCCCGATGGATTAAAAAAGGCGGCGGTGGATGGAGCGAGCCATTTTCCCAAGCTGCTGCCTTGAAAACAAAATCATCCTCATTTTCGGGGCGAATTGAAATACGCACAGTGGCCGTTCCCTTGCTCGCGGAGGCCTGTTTTGCAGCTGCTTTGGTGCTTCTGATGATTTTGAACGACAGGTACACAATTGGGCACAAACTTGTCAAATGAAGAAGCCCTGCTGGTGTGATGTTTGCATCCAGAAGTCACACTGGATGACGGTGGTCCGCTTGTGAACCAATTGCATCCTCTCAGCACTTTCAACATTTTCTCAGGTACAATTCAGTGAACACCCGTTTTGCAATTTTTTGAGGGGGCGGAGGGTGGGGGTGTTAACCTCCGTTATTTGCTGAAAAATCATCCACTTATTACCTTTTCAGCACGTAACGGAGGATATTTCCTCTCAAAAAAACCTCTCTGAAAAACTCACAAAAACAGTGAATAGGTCAGTTGTTCAGTGAATAATGGAACAAAAACAATGAACAGATGACTCACAGGTTTTGTAATAAAATTTAACCTAGGCCTGAGTGCAAAAAAACTGCAGAAAGACTTTCAGTAAATAAAATAAAAAAATTAAAGGGTGGATGCGTTTAAGTGCCTGAAAAACGCATTATATTTTCTGTGCGAACACAACAGGGACTAGATGAGTTTTTCAGCAAAAACCAGAGGATTGGTACTGACTACATAAAAAAATCTGCGACTCTGTAATATTGGGGCATCTTAAACTATGTTGAAGAAAACTGAGGAGCAAGACAAAGCAGTTTTATTTATATAGCACATTTCGCACACAAGACAACTCAATGTGCTTCACACAAACAAAACCACCTAAAAGTATTTACAAACAGAACTGCTGAAGACGTTCAAAGGCAAATCAAAGAGAACAAAAGTAGCTTATCAAGTTACTAAGAGAATGTACATTGACAAAACTAAAATGCATTTACAAACAAAAGATTTAAGGCCTTTCAAATTAAGCATTTTAAAAATCAATGTTATTGTACATTTGTTTAGTCATTTCAGACAGCAACTTTTTATTATTTCCTTTGCTTTTAATCAAAGAAATTTGGGCATCAGAGTTAATTTATACAAATGTATTGCTGTGGCACCGTTTGATGGCTTATGTCTACCAAGGAAATATGTTGAAGTAAGTTGAGGAGCTTTAGCAGAAATTTCAACTGAACTAGATGATATCTATAAAAAGAAACATCCATTCATCCATCCATCAATTTTCTGAACCGCTTCATCCTCACAAGGGTCGCGGGGCGTGCTGGAGCCTTTCCCAGCCATCTTCGGGCAGTGGGCTGGGGACACCCTGAACTGGTTGCCAGCCAACCATCCGCGCTCACACTCATACACTGGCCCAACAAGAAACATGTTACAGATATTTCAAATGTAATGACCATTAGTCAGAAAGATGATGTTGATCTCTCCCGTGTGAATCCGGGATAGTTAAACTAAACTGTTAAATGTTTAACCTGCTCGCCACTGTCGTTGTTTACATACTATGTAACATGGGTTCATGATTGTGTACATGCTAGATGCATGATACTTATAAAGAAATAAATCCAAATGTAATATCTGCAAATAAAACAGACTTGACTTTTGTCTCTTGGGTGTCAAAGGGTTAAATTTGAGAAGATGAGCAACGAAGGGGAGCTCCTGACACGGGAGCTGTCGAAGATGTCGGATGAGGACCTGCTGGCTTGCTCCAAGGAGGAGCTGCTGAGTCGCCTGCGCAAGGAGGAGTCGGAAAAGATGTCGGCGCTCATCCAGCGGGGTCGTCTCATCAAGGAGGTGAACAAGCAGCTCCAGGGCCACCTGCTGGAGATCCGCGAGCTCAAAGTCATCAACCAGCGTCTGCAGGAGGAGAACGTGGAGCTGCGGGACCTGTGCTGCTTCCTGGACGACGACCGGCTTAAGGTGAAGAAGCTGGCGCGCGAGTGGCAGCACTTCGGCCACCACGCCGCAAAGGTTATGCGCGAGGACCTGGGCGGCTACCTGAAGAAGCTGGCCGAGCTGGAGCGCACCCAGGATGGCCTGGTCAAGGAGAATCTAGACCTGAAGGAGCTGTGCCTGGTCCTAGAGGAGGAGTGCGTCAGTCGGAGCGACTCCAGCCCCGGCGGGTCCACCGAGCTGGCCCTACCGTGCATGGTGGCCCGGGACCTGGGGGACGGCAGCTCAAGTACAGGAAGTGTGGGAAGTCCGGACCAACTCCACTTGGTGTGCTCGCCGGATGACTGACGCGTCGACAAGGGCTTTGAATATGGACGCCGAGGGCTAGTAGACACAAGGGCTGTGGTCGGAATCGTTTCCTAATCGCCAAGATTTGTATGTAATGCACATACATAGACAGTTCCTTTGACGTTTGCCAGAAATGCTTTTGTAGTTACGAGGGAGTTGAGAATAGGTGGAATTATTTATCATAAGATAAGATAAAATAAGATAAGATAAGATAACCTTGATTTGTTCCACACTGGCGAAATTTGCAGTCTACAGCAGCAAAATTGCGGGGAGTGTGGTGGGGACGGGGGGAATCATGCCTGATTCCATCATCACAAAATTGGGACATCGATGGCTCTCAAAAAGTCTACTAAAAATCTATTTTAAGTGATAAGGGAGTTGGGAATGCCGAATGATTCCTAACACAGCAACTGTTCCCTAAACACAAAATAAGGAATTTTATATAGTGAACTACATGGTGCACAAAAGAGTCTAGTCAAAAGGACTAGCAGCTAGTTCACAAAGACTTGAGTCAAAATCCCAAGACAGTGATCCGAGTGTCGGGACATTGTGAATGATTCTGAAATGATTCATTCGTCTCGACTCATCACAACACAAAAGAAAGAAAGATTAAGAGTCAAAATCTTTTTATAGTGATTTGTGAGTGAAGAATAATTTCCTATTTGCTACTCCCTAATCACAAAATGTGATTTTTGTCCCACATAATAGACCATGTACTTCACAATAGAGTTGAGTCAAAATCCCTGAATAGCTATGAGAGAGAAGAGAATCTAGCGACTCCCTAATCTCTGAATAGTCCTCCCTTCAGGATTTAGTGAGTTTAAAATGCCTGATTTGGTGGCAGCATTTTTACAACAATTGCGATAGGTTTTGCTATTTGTGAGGTGAATTATTTACATTAACCGTAACTGTTACAAGGCCAATCTGTTTTGCACAGTCTAGAGCTGAAATTCTTTTGGGGGGAGATTCTAATGTTCGAGTGGTACATGAATGAAAACAAGGTTTTTCGACATAGTTTTTCCGTTTGCATGACGGACTGCTCTGATTGGTGGAACTGGCGGAAAGCTCTGATGACGAACTTGCACGGGGATTGTTGTTTTTTGTGAATTCCTGCAATTGCGACATGGCAAATTAAATTCCTGGAATGACTGATGATATACAGTGGACCCCCGCATATTTGCGGGTTTGGCATTCGCGAATTCACCGACGGGCGTATTTTATTTTTTATTTTTTTTGCTAATTCTGGTCAAGCACAATCCCAATTACCCTCCAAATAGTGGAGGTTCACTGTAGGGATTTTGAAAGAGTTAACTGTATAATATATTTCTCAGTCAAACGAAAAATTGTTTTGAAAGGCTACTCAGCCGTGCCATTATTGACGTCATTGCTGTCACACATTTACAACGTACCAGATCAATTTCAGCTGGCAAATGTGGTGGCACACCCGCTAAAGGTGGGAATCCGTGATATCGAGAGACCATATAAGGGAAAACAATATCGTTTTACCTTATGTGCCTTAACAACTCATTAAAGGACATACCCTTAAACTTTATTCATAACATCACTTTGAGGAAATGAAAAGGCTTAGTTGAAGTTGACTGTATAGCTGACGCATAACAAAAAAGAACACCAAAACTTTCAGTCAAAGCACCAAAGTTTGTTAGCTTAATGCTAACATATAATAGGAAACACCATAGGCGGGCTATAAGATTTTTTTTTTTAATGTGGAAAGCGCTGATTGGAGATTAATCGAAATGGGTTTTTCTTCATTGGGAAAAGAAATTGTTCCACGTGAATAGCAGGGGTTCACTGTCCTTCAAAATGGCGCTGTGACTATTTGGTGGCGAGGGAGTGATTCCGAGCACAGCCAAGTTGTTCCATTCAACTCCGTGAGCCTTTTGAATGCTGCAAGACTCGCTGTGTGCCACATCGCTGACCTTTTCAGGACTTTTCACAGACCTTTCTAGATACTGTAGGTTTTGATCCGTTTTACAGGTTTTCTAATGACTCTTCAGCCCAAATCCTTTTTCAGTGGTTTGTTGTTTAAAAAAAAAAAAGAAATGGGACCAAAAAGTGGGTCGCATTGATATATCTCATGCACTGAACGAGGGTTGCAAGAGGTGGGAAATTTACGGTAAATTCCTAGAAGCTATGATAGGGAATTTTCCACAGAAATTTATGGGAATGATTGAAATCCCCCACTCCACCTCCACAAAAAAACATTTGTTTCTAGCTTTTTACATTCTTTCATAGAAGTCGGGTTGTTTTCACCCAAAATACTGCTTTCTACCCGAAATTCACCAAAATCAAAAACGAGAGAGTTTTGATCGCAAAATAATTAATTTACAGCTATAGAAAGAAGAAATTCATCGCGTTGTTCGAGTTGAATTTTAGTGGCTTTTTTTACATGGGCATTCGTCATTCACTCTGTGAACTGTGTCATCTTTTCTCACAATCACAACACACACTTTCTGCTAGATACTCCGAAACATATTTTGTTTATCTCAGATATATCCGCACTCGGTTGGCGTGTGAGCTTGAACCTGTCTGACCTTCAACATGTCGACATTTCTCTCCCTCAAAATAGACGTTTTTCACCTTCTGATCGTATCTTCTTCGCAAAAGCTGTGCTGATCTCAAATATAAAGTAATGCAACGCCAGCAACTACTGGCATCTGTCATTACCGTGATGCAGAAGCTTGATTTTTCACCCGCAAACAAATATACTTGTGAATGGTGGGATGATGAATATAAATGTCCATAGGAGTGAATGAGTTGAGAGCCAACCTTCAATTTTTTTGCTTTATTCCCATAATTTTCTCGTTGGAAAGTTTCCACGGATTTTGCAACCCTACACTGGACTAGCCCTACACTGGTAGAAAAAAAGAGCCTTTTTTTCTATTGCACTGGACAGCGCAATTTTTGGTCGAAAGATCAATTTCAATCCGGTTTTGAGCCATATTTAGTCAGTGGAATCCTTATAACACTGAAGTGGCGTTGAAAGTTGTGAAAATTTGCCATGGGCGTCCAACAACGTGTCCTATCTGCCTCAGGACCAGGATTGGGAGTGCCATACGACGCCCGTGGCGATGGTGCGTTTTTCAAGCAGTCCAAGGGGACGGCCCTTCAGGTTTTATAGAAGCGACGAGAGCGAGCGAGCTAGAGGTCGTCGGACTCACGTGAACACTTTTCAAACCAACTGGAAAGGATTTGTATCAAACTGGAAGGAGAAGAACTGGTCGGAACACGTTGGATTGATCACTCTACTGCATTTTGACTTAGTTGGTGTTGATCTTCATTTAAGACACAGCACAGACTTTAAGTTACATCTTCCCTGTATGCTTTGTATTTATTTACAAAACCCTGTAACATTAAGGAGTGTTTACACTACTCGCAAAAAGTTTGGGATTTCAGAAGGGAAATTTGAAGAGGAGCATAAAATAAATTGACTGAGATGAACAAGGTTTTTCTGTTCAAGTCAAATTTACATTTGGAAAATAACATCCTCGCACTGATTTTTTGGGCAAACTTGAAATTAGGATTAGGAATATGAGGAATATGTTTTTTTTCCCTTTTGTTATATTCAGAATGAAACATTTTTTTATTGTTTTAAATTTGTTCTTAATTTAAAAAATAATTTTGTCAGTGTTGAACTAAATTCAGAGAGAGAAAAAATATGTTAAACGCAATGTTAAAATAAATTCTGATTGAAAAACATTTTCGTTAAATCAATTCAAATTCATCAAAATAGATTTTTGTCAATATATTTTAAAACTCTTGGAATTTAAAAATCTTGACAGTGTTGAAATGAATACTCTAAGAAGCCAAAAATATTTTGTCACTAGAGAGATAAATTCAAAATAAAAATGATCATTTCAATGTTTGAATAATTTTTTTTTGAATAAATCTTTGTTCACATAAATTCTGACGTTTTTTGTCAGTGTTCAAATTCATTTGTAGATTAAAAAATACTTTCATAAATATTAAAATAAATCCAGACTGACAAAAGAAATAAACCCCTTATTTTTTATGTAAAAATAAATTCAGCTTAATAAAAATTGCTCATGTTGAAGTAAATTCAGACGAAAAAAAAGATCTTTAGCTACATTTTTTCCCCCGCAGGGCTTTCTGTGTCTCTTCCAGTCTCTAGCTTTGTTAAGTTTACACTGCAACAAGGAGACTGGAAGTGTCACAGAAAAGCATCATGTTCACCCAAATCCCGAATATCCCCAACTTTTTGTGAATACACACTGTATATCTTTGAGTCCTCTTTTTCCCTTGATTTCTTATTGCGTGGCATTGCAAACCCTTTTAGTTGAACGATCCCATCGGGCGATGCACAGGATTTGGATCTGTTTTAGGGGTGGGCTGTGTGCTCATAGTACATTGAAGAGCTTTAAATACAGTGCTATGACACTTTTCGGGTGTGCCGTCCTTTCTTTGTGTGAAACGCATTGAGTACACGACACACACCATTGATTTGTGCACATGTGCTGTGTTGACCTCTTGCCCCAGGCAATAAGGACCGTGGATCACAAATCACAACATTAGCAGCACCAAAAACAGATTTACAATCATTTGGAATTCAAAACAATTAAATAAACAACCACATTCCAAATTACCAGCCTTAAAAAGTGCCTAAAGGCAATACTTGGGTAAAAGCATGAGTAACCAAAAGTAACTTTGGCAAAATGAAGTGTCATTTAATTTTAACTCTGAGATTTGATGGACTTAATTTTCTCATATTTTCTCTGTTTTGTGGTTCCCTTACAATAAAATAGTTCTCCACCTTTTTACACCAAGCATCACTTCGATAAAAATACTTCTCGAAATAATAATAATCATCATCATCATAATGACCAATGTTACAATACAGGAGGTTGCAGGCCTAGGTGTTCATCAAAAATAAGGGAGAAGTTTTATTTGTAAGTTTTTTTTGTAATTATTATGATTATATTTAAATGTACTACAATTTGAGAATAATATCTACAAACAACACCAAACGGTTTAACCTTGTGGGTTGGAATATAGCATCTTGCAATATTCGTCAGCTTTAGGCATCCCATTAACGTAAAACGTAGCAAAGGTGGTTGAGATCAATTTATTGGAGTAAATCCAAGCATTCTATTTAGAAAATGTAGTGGAGAAAAAAGTTAAAGATGTTTACGGGAAGACTGCTATGCTTGCAGAGGGCCCCATTTGCGACATTCTCAAATCCCGATATGTCATTGCGGTGTTGACAGTTGTTTACAGTTGTTTCGTTGTTATGAACCTCTATCGGTAGTATGTCGGGGACCCTTATTTGCCACCAGCCAGCAACCAGCTAGTAAGGGGCTCTTCCATGGAGGATTCCCAGCATGGCATTGGTGTCATAACCGCATTGTCCTTTTGTCAGTAATACAGGCCGCATAGGCTTGACAGCATGGAGCACACACACTGATATTCCCCCTCCAGCTCTCCATCTGTCATTTGTACCTCATCTGTGTCGCTAACCCATTTTGAGCGTAGCAACCCGTTGCCCTCAGAGACACGCATGAACTGTATTAGCAAGTGACTCGCATCCATTTGCAGAAGCAGGCGATGAGGCGGATGAGTGGATGCTGGCACTTATCCGGGGTCATAATGTTTATTATTATACAGTGCAGTGATGCCAGACCTTTACTGAGCTAAGGGACACATTTTACACTATTACATGTTACAATTGGCTTTTTAGCAGTGGCCTGCTGTGCATTTAGTACTGTACCTGGGCCTTCTGAGGGGATTTCCCTGATTGAATTTACCGGTAACTCTACCACTATCAGTACGATTGAGGGTTTTGTCCTTTGTGCGATAAATAGTAAAATATCAGACAATCCCATGCGGTTGACTATAGTGGTTGGCAATATCGCCTTTCAATTGCAAATGCCAGGTGGTTCGTGTGAACATTTAAGGTCGTTTACGTCACTGAAGTTTAGAGTGGACTTTGACAATCTAGTGATGGAGAAGCACACAGATTTCAGTTGGTGAGCGCGCGGTAAATTGCGCTTGACTGGAGATTTGGATCCTTTGGAAAGTACCGCCCACTGTGATGTGTATCGATCTTGTCAATTATTATGTATCATATATACAAGTCTGCGCACAATAGTCACACAGTAGTAGTCATTCATCCACAGTCCGTTTTCCAGTGCTGCGACGTAGGAGGCGAATTGACTTAATGTACTCTCCTCTACTTTCCATTGAGTCCAGAGTATCCGATAGGGTAGAGTACCATAAAACCACTTACTCCAATAAGACGTAAAACGTTCTTACTTAAAAGTTGTTGTTTTTTTACTGTTAACAATATTAATCACTCCGAGCTGTTGTTCCATGCAAAAGAATTGATTCAATGCTAAATGCTAACATAGAGTAATAGGCAGACATGCTCATCAAAATTATCAACAATTTTACGATAAATTGTAAAGCTTCAAACAACACAGAGTGAGCAGTCCAGGGTGTTGTATCCTTATATTTTTGTATGATAAATATTAACAAGGACACGATAAAGCACAGAGCGTCTGCGTTTAAATGTGAAGGTCTCTTCAGAATGCTAACCGACGGCGATCTTTGTGCCTTTGCAACGATAGCAACAGCTTGCGGTGACAGGGTGGGCGTCAAATCTCTAATGATTTTCTGAATGAAGTCTAAAGAAACCTTTTTCGCCTTCCCCGCGACAATTACAGCCTACAATGATACACTACAAGGGACGATCAATGGCAAATGAAATTTTGTTAGCGAGGCTTGCTTTTCAATCTGTCCGCTGGAAATGCATTGTGGTAAATGCAGAAAAGCCTGAAGCACACTATAAAACGTAAACTACATGTAATTGTGCCAAGTAAATCAATCAAAAACGTCAATAAAATACCTCGTACTCATCAGAAATGTTGAATATTAACTATACGCGATATTGTGTCCCGATATTAGGGATGATTTTTCAAATTTGGCTGTCACAAATTCAGCTCTGATCAACCGATCGGTAGACAGAAAATGGTGGCCTTATCGATGACCTCGCACATTTTAAATGTACTGTAATTGGTTGACGTTCACCTATGCGCACTGGAAACGGTGCGGCCAAGAGCAAAATCAAGAGAATAGACTTGAGAAAAATTTATACGACTGTATTTAATGGAACAAATACAGTATTAGCATTTACTGTATGTTGTAAATATGTAGGTCAGTGTTTCTGATTGTGTTCATGTGTTTTGTTTATACTGAAAAACTGATAATGATCTCGTCTCATTTTACTCAATCTGGGCTGGTTTCGTTGAACAAATAATACTGTAATTTATTGTGTTGAATGGCAACTAATGGATGTACTGTACAGGTTCGTTGCAGCTACTGCCCTCTAGCGGAGGAGCATTTAATTGCTCCGTGTCACAGAACTGCACTAGTTGACATCTGCACATTACTAATACTACTATTTTAACACTAAATGTTGACTATCATGCAGTTTTGACCCACTATAAATAGCTGTGCCAACTTGAGTGCTGAATGCTGAATTGTTTTACTGGTGAGGACAAAAAGTGTACGAGTGCATGGACCTTAATCTGGATTGCAAGGCTAGGGAAGAAATGAGCTTTCCTTGTGAACCCTATTTAATACAGTATCAAATGAGGAAAGTAATCTGCGGCATCGGGAATGTAAAAATATGACATCGGAAGCATTTCAGGCATTGAGAAAGTCTTTATTGTCTCTGGAACAATGCTACAGTCAAAGATGAAAAGTAAGGCACTGCCCACCCATTATCAAAAATATATTACCCTCTTGCAAATAAATATGCTCGCTATTAACTCATACGGCCCAGCCTTAGTGGTCAATATAATGTATATTTTTTTTAAAAATAGCTAAGGATAACTTTCCCTTCCATCCAAATGTTACATGCCATAATGTAACGCTGTCATAAAATGCAATCTAAAATCAAATTACCAAAATATACTTTGATAAATATTCTGCATGCATTGTTCATCTTCAACACAATTGTGACACTTGAAAATGAGAGGTATAAAATATGTCAATCAGAAAATCCCCGGGGGGGCCCGGTGGTTGACTGGTTAGCGCGTTGGCCTCACAGTGCAGAGATGCAGTGTCTGGCCTTCTTGTGTGGAGTTTGCATGTTCTTCCCGTGCCTGCGTGGGTTTTCTTCAGGTACTCCAGTTTCCTCCCACATTCCAAAACATGCGTGGCAGGTTAACAGAACACTATAATTTGTCCTCAGGTGTGAGTGTGAGCACAGATCCAAGATGGCGGCGCGGCTACCCGCAGCGGCTCTCTCTCTCTCTCTCTCTCTCTCTCTCTCTCTCTCTCTCTCTCTCTCTCACAGATGGTTGTTTGTCGATGTGTGCCCTGTGATTGGCTAGCAACCAGTTCAGGGTGCCCGAAGACAGCTGGGATAGGCTCCAGCACGCCCTGAGACCCTTGTTAGGATAACTGGATCAGAAAATCTCCAAAAAGTAAGGGCGTAATGAGTGTATGCTGATATTTCCACTCGGGTAGAGTGGTTCTTCTCAAACTGGGGTCCAAAGAACCGAGGGGGTCTGCGGGCAGCAGCTCGGGGTCCCAAAAATCATTTGCAAAAATACATCACTAAAAAAATGTACACCTACATATGCGGCAATAAAACAAACACAAAACCTGTTACTGCTACCTTCATTTTGGGCCAATTAAAATCTCTGACATGATTGTGACGTCTCCAAATAAAGTCAACAAAACAAAAGTCAAATTATGAGGTGAATAAAGCCCATTTTTTAAAATCAAATTCGAAAAAAGTCTTTTTGACAATAAAGGTGTAATTCAAATGAATTTATATTTTTGTTAAAATCTGACTTTCTTCCCCTGTTAAACTTCTGATTTTCATAAAAATGTGAGTTTATCTTTGACATTTTTTATCATCCCACTTTTCTTTCTTAAAAAATGTTCTTCTCATTCCATTATAACTTTTTTTTTTGCCCTGAGGGCATATTTTGAGTGAAATATAGTCCAATTAAAAAAAAAAAAAAGCATCTTTTCTGGAATAAAAGTTGTAATATTACAATTGCAATAAGGTTGAATGATTGCTGCTGTCAGGCTATTGAATAGACAGACCTGAAAACCTGGACTCACCTCCATTCACCCATTTTGAATATGCTTATATATATATTTTATATGTTTTATTAATTGATATACTTGTTCTTCTACTTCTCCCTTTCATTATTTTGCTGCTGTAAATTATGAATGTCACCACTGTGATACAAATAAAGGTTTTCTTATCTTATTTTTTTAACACCCTTGATATGATGAAGACTCCTTGAAAATATTGTCTTTATTATTTATCATATTTTTTCAAGAACAAAAGGCAGATTTTTTCCAGAGAATATAGTCCTATTTTTTGTTCAACAAAGGCATCTTTTCCCCAATAAAAGTTGAAATATTTCGATTTAAATAAAGTTGTATTTTTGAAACTCAATTGTTAAAATCCGACTTTATGCTCATAACATTACAGCTTTTTTAAAGTCAATATTTTACTTTATTTTTATGTTAAAAGAAAAATATAGTTATTGTCATATTGTTTGTTTTTAAATGTGCAGTTTTTAATTCCTATAGCGTTGAGTGCTACACAGAGTACATAAGCTTAATTAGTGTGATGATCATGAGAGGGCTCTTGGAAAAAAAATCACCAAGGACCCCAAAAAGGTTGAGGAATCCTGGACTAGAGAATGCCTTTTCCTAAAATAAAAAATGTAAAAAATTCAAAAAAGGTTTGAAATTGTCGGTTGCAATCACGTCATCAGTCACAAGGTGAGGATAGTGGGTGAGTGCAGGGAGTGATCCGACTGATCGCCACTGCTGCTGCTTCGCCGGTGCGCCACACCACAGGATTGTGGGGCCTGATGGGGCGCGTCCACTGGGGCCGAGGGGTATGTGAAAATCATACTTGCCGTGAAAGGAGTGAGGGAAGGGGTGGAGGTCAGGATGGGGGTGTGCAGAGCCTCGGACTCTTGGCTGACGGCCAGTGTTAACGATGAAGATGAGGATGAGAAGGATGTCTTGGTGGGGATGGTGATCTTGGGTTTGGGCTTTTCCACCTTGGCTGGCTGCTTGGGTCGCGACGGTCCGGGTGCGCTGTAATCCTCGGGCTCCATCTTGATGCCCGCCAAGGACGAGAGCGTGGCACTGGCATCCGAGTCCGAGTCTGAGTCTTGGATTTTACAGATGGGACGATGAGCCTCCAAAACCAACTCCAGCTTCTCTTTCTGCTTTTGCAGCTCGGCTATCTCTTTCTGTAAACGGGACTTTTCATCCTCCAGTAGGTCCGTCTCCTGATGTACACAAAACAACAAACTTTAAATTTCAGGCCTGATGGAGACCAGTACACACCCCAAAGTCATACATAATTACATTACCCCCCCCCCCCCCTCCCATCACCCAATAACTTGGGTCTGTTTTTAACCTGTCCTTCAACCTATAGTTTTCCTTCGCGAATAGCAAAAATCTGCAAGCAACTGACAAGAAAAAAGTTTTATCATTATATAATTCCCTATACGTGCCACAATATACATACAACATACGTGTTGAAACCAACAGGCGTTCAAAAATGGACAGTGTTGAAAATGAGGACTTTCACCCGTCTTCTAGTTTTGCTGAATTTGTACACTCACGCTTTGCAACGTGTCGGTCAGCTCCCGACGGCGATTGCGACATTTGGCAGCTGCCAGTTTGTTACGTTCTCTCCTTATTCTCCGTCTCTCCAACTCGTCGTGAGACAACTGGGGGGGGGGGGACACCAACAACAATTAGTGACAAATACTGAACAGAAGTAGTAATTTCACCAGAAGCTACAACCAGATTTGCTCATTTAAACTGAAGGAAGAATGTTGAAGTGAGTGGAGGCACTTCATTTTATCAGGCATTAGCATTTGTTCCATCAAAATAATGCTCTGATGCCATACTGCGGCACCTGTCCGCAATGACAAACCTCTTTCCTCTTCTACTATGGAAAAGGTACACAATAACCTGTGAATCCACTTTAGTGACACTTTCATTTGGTGGCGCCCTGATATTTTTTTTTTAATTGAAAATGTGTTTCTTGCCTGAGAAACACTGCCCCACAAATGGCAATACATTCAACTGAATTATCATAATAAACGTAAAATTGAATTGAATTGAATACAACTTTATTGTCAAATTTGCTGTATGTATGTGTAACATACAGCACAGATGAAATTTCTTCCCTCTCAACATAAAACAAGAGGAGCCGCTGCGGGTGTCTGCGCCGCCATCAAAAGAAAAGTTAACAAAAAAATGACCAAATAATACAAGTCTTCACATGAGACACAGACAATCGTGCAATCTTAACCACTTTCTTGCATACACTTTGTTGTCTGAAGCAGTTATAGATGAAAGATCAGCGAATCAAAAATGTTCTAATGATAGCGTTGAAAAAAAAGTACAAATAAACAGCTCTTGTGTCAGACATATTATAGATTAGATACTTTGAGCAAATTGTACGAATACTGTTTAACTGTAGCATAATTAGACTATCTATCTATCTATCTATCTATCTATCTATCTATCTATCTATCTATCATCTATCTATCCATCCATCCATCCATCCATCCATCCATCCATAGGTGTGAGTCACCGCTAAAATCTTGCTATGACTAAAGATCATTAAAAAAAGTGAAAGGTACAAGTAGGCAGTAGTAAAAATAAAATAGCACCATCATGATGACACAGAACAAAATTACCAGTCTAATCTATGAGTCATAGCAGAAAATCTTTGAAATGTGCCTGCTTTTGTGTCGGTGCTGCACCCCAACTCAGCCTCCATCCAGCACTGGGGCTGGCTGGCAGCATATTGAAGAGCTGCTGTCGCTCTGCAGTTTCCCGCCCTTTCAAAAGACTGATGAGTCACTCTCTGAGCCCAACAGTGACTCAGGTGTGAGTCACACTATGTGACTTGCGAGCCCTCTGAGTCAACTACGAGTCCACTTCCTGTGCGATTTACACTACGAGAAAATAAATGTGGCACTGTGGGGGGGGGGGGAACTGGAGTCACACTTACGCTGAAGTACAAGTAAATACTTGAGTAAGAAATTGGTGAAAATTACAAGTTATGATTCAACTCACTTGTAGGACACTCATGGTGGCATGGTAAAAATAAAAAAGTAGAACTTACAAAGTACAATAGTACAAAAGTAAAAATGAATTTCAAATTTCAAAAAGGGCTCACACTACATGTACATATACTTGTGTTAAAAAAAAGGGGGGGGGGGGGCGATTTTGAAATGCACTCAAATATTACATCGAAAACATATCTTTACTGTAAATGATGCCACTGAGAACAAGAGTGGGCTAACTCCACTTTAGTCATTTTTCAAGAATTTGAAAAGCCATAAAACATTTTAAGTTTTATGGCTGTAATGAGGGCGGCACGTCAGCTTCACAGTGAAGAGGTACCGGGTTCGATTCCAGCTCCGACCTCCCTGTGTGGAGTTTGAATGTTATCCCCGGGCCTGCGTGGGTTTTCTCCGGGTGCTCCGGTTTCCTCCCACATTCCAAAAACATGCATGGCAGGCTGATTGGACACTCTAAATTGTCCCTAGGTGTGAGTGTGGGCGTGGTTGGTTGTTCGTCTCTGTGTGCCCTGCGATTGGCTGGCAACTGATTCAGGGTGTCCCCCGCCTACTGCCCGATGACAGCTGGGATAGGCTCCAGCACCCCCCCCCCCCGCGACCCTAGTGAGGATCAAGCGGTTCAGAAAATGGATGGATGGATGGCTGTAATGAAAAGTGCTGAGGCAGGATTTTTTTTTTTATCAGTACTGCAGTCCCCTAAATGTCATCTGAAAGAAATTTCTTTTCTCTCCTCATTCCTGCACTTAACTTGAAAATGACCGAAAATGATTTAGCCCACTCTAGTTCTCAATATCAATTAATCGCTGGATCACAATATTTCTCCTCATGATACAAAATCGATTCAACAAATCTTTTGAATCGATTCACCTCCTGGCCAGTGGGGGGGGGGGGCTTTGCATGCGATTCGCATTATTTGGGCCACATTTCACCAAACGACAGTAAAATGACAACCAAAGCAATCAGCGACAGCTGTCTTCAACTTTTAAAACTGAAATAATCTGTCGAAAATGTAATCTCGTGAGGCTGAATAAAGTGGCAAGTGTAATTTGAGTTCAGTCCAGTATCTGTTTTCAAAGTGACGTTGACAGAAAAATAAATAAATAAATAGATCGATCGATCGATAGATTGCACACACCTGAAAAAAAAATCTACTTGTGCAGTAACAAAGTATTTTGTTATTTCCAATCGAAGAGGGTTTTTTTTCAAGGATTAACTTGGGTTCAGAAAGTTCAACTGTTGAATCAGGTCAGTGTACTTCTACCTTTTATTTATTTTTTATTTGTAGCACTGCTCTTCTATCAATGTTCAAGGGATTATTTGACTTGGTCAATATTGTCTCAAAGTCATCAAGTGAAGACATAAATAAACACGTCCAAAAAAACCTCTAATTCATCAGGTTGTGTCTCCATGTATTTGTTGCGCAAGTCCAATTGGGACAGCTCAGTTGTGTCAGTGAGTGTCACAGGATATTACGCACTAATTTTGACATACATTGATCCAGCATTGACTCATTTTCCGTTGTCACACATTGTCCCAGAAACGCCAATAATATGTTCGCCTTACGTGCTCGTCGTTCCTGCGGCGCGTCATACCCATGGCCAGGTTGCCGCTGTCTCTGATGATGCCCGGCCGGATGAAGTGTGAATGGGATGGCGGCGGAGGCGGTGGACCCTGCGGGCGTGTCCTGGATAGGGACGGGTAAGGTGGCACTGGAGAACGGGAAGGACCCGGCGGATGCATGAGGGAGGGCTGCACTAGCCATTGGAGGTCCTGGCTGGTTGTGATGGCGTTGAGGCTGGGCACGAATTGGCTGGAGCCGGGGATGGTTAACTTCTGTCAAAACACCACAAGAATTAGGCATCCGTATTCTGATCAGCACTAAATTTATGAACAAATAGGATGATGTGATACTGTATATATGGTATATATGATTCATCGATTTGCAGATTTATGGGGTGGGAGGTGAAAAATCCACCAAATCTACATTTTTTGTGCTCAGGCCAATCTAATCTAAAAATATTTTTTTGGTGCCCACAGGCCCAAGCAACTCTTCTGATTATCATTATTATAAGTGAAGGGAGGAGCTTCAATTCCCAGTTTAATTCCCTTAAATTCCTACATAAAGTCTCAAATTTGGAATCTTTCCAAAATTCCCCATCTTAAATTTCTGGAAATTTAATCTGAAATTTCTACCCTTTTGCAGCCCAACTTGTAAGCACTGATGAGTAAAACTAGTGGCGGGTTCCCCACCCTTGCTATAATCGAATGTGTTTCCCAACCTTTCATGAGTCACATATTTCACATTGGAAAAAAAAATCTCATACCACTTAACAAAAATCACAATAATGTCATGATACAGTTTTACCATTGTATTTGTGTGGATATGATAGGAATTGCTATCCGTTCATAATTATTATCTATTATGCTACAAGATGCTGGAAAAGCACAACTTTTCCCTAAATGAAGCTCCTCAACTCACTTCAACTTAGTTGATTTCAAAGGTTTATTATGTATACCTTTTGCCATTAAGTGGAACCACATTTAATTGTTCTGCCTTTCACTATGCAGTATTTCAAAAACATTGATGGTTGATAAAAGGTAAATAATTGGTCAATAAATAATTCGAGGACAAATTCAGTGAAAACTGATCATTTGCAGCAGCACAGTAGTTGGGAATTACTTTGTTGGTGGCCATATTAGATTGCATAATGAGTATTTACGAATTCACCCATTTGCGTTTATTTTCCTGTCTCCCATTACTCGCAGAAACACGTCCCCCTTTGCGTTTTTTGACCTCTGTGGCAGTTTCTCAATTTGCATTATTTTATTTTGTTTTTTGTTTGCTTTGTGTTTTTGTGTTTCATGACAATTGTAAGGGCTCACCAGTCATCAATTATTCACGGATTTTCGTAATTCGCGGTTGGGCTCGCCCATATCCCCCTGCGAGTATCGGGGATCCACAGCATAGACAAATGGTGGACAAATGTTCAATTTCTCAACACACTAACAACACACACAACTAATACTACGGTTTAAAGATAGCCTTGGCATCTTTTTTCTTCAGTCAACTGTTATTGAGTTGCTTTGAATTGATTAGTCTATTTTTTCAAATATATACAGTATTACAGAGAAGAAGAGGTTATGCCAACATACTGGTGCTAATAGCCTTTTGTATGAATTGTGTATATCACAATATAAACATATGTTAATCAGCAATAATTGACATTAAGCAATTGTAATGACAGGTAATATGTATTGGTATAAGCCTACCTGCTCTTGTGTAGTGGAAGTAGTGGTGCTTTCCAAGGAAGCAGCGTTTGACCCCGAAGCGCCGCCCGTATATGCCAGGTTGCCTCTTCCGTGACCTCGGTACATCCTTTCTGTTGAAATATTTATGTATATTTTTAAAAATCAAATAAGTGCTCCCAAGCAAGGTCAAGATGATATAATATAGTCCACGCGAGTGTTGAAAGAAGAAAGTTTCATATCAAAAGTGAACCCACTCTGAATTGAAGGCAGGTTGGTCGAGTCCAAGCAGTGACGAATCGAAGGGGTGTGAGAGAAGGAATAAACGTTTTGTTTTTGGTCCAGTAGTCCTTAAACTTCTAGAATACACTCTCGTTGTATCATATGATAATGAGTCACTCACCTAGAAATCATAATGTGGCGTTCTTTGTGTCGTTGTAAACTCTTAAAGCGGGACTAACGTTATGCCACGCCCCTCCCCGTTTACGGGAAATAATGGTGTCTGGAATCTCTCGCGGAATTCAGACACGTGACATGACGTAATTTTCCTAATATGGTGAGAGTTTCCTACGGCCGGGATACTTCAAGGTCTTAGCCACAACGACCGCTGTTAATACATTTGGGAAAAACACATTTTGGAGTTTAGTTATTCAGACTTGTGTCTGATCTAAGTATACTAAGAGTATGACAAAAATACTCTCAGTGAGTCATTTTCAGTTTTGAGTGAGTCACTGAAAGTGAAAGTCAAAAGTTCGTGTCCAATACAGTACTGTATTATGTTACAGCTACGCTATATCACTGACATACAAAGTAACAAAGTACTGTACTGTATGATGTATGTAAAATCGATCGAGCACCCAAAAAATAATCTAACTAAATGATAAAAATATTGCTAATTTATAAATCATCACTTTCTTCTGACGTTTCTATTTCCACAATTTTGTGTTACATTTTTTTTAATTTTTAATTTGTATCAAATATATTCTATTCCGTTCTATTCTCGTGCCGGAGTGTGTTGTCCTAATCTGACATTATAACTATGATCTTCAATTAGTGTAGGTTGAATCTATAGCATTTACCATCATGGAGTGAATATGTTATTGTTTTACAGTGCATATCTAATTTTACTATCTTTTTTTCTGATTCCAATGTGCTTACACTCCTCCACAAAGACATATTTCATAAGGTAGAAATATTGCAACATTAATGTCCAAAAGACATAATTAATTTTTAACACACTACAGTACTGTGGGTGGAATTGTGTGGTTATAATACCTACAAATGCATCATTGATAAGGTATCTTTTTTTATTATGCTACAATAATGAGTGGTGATACTGTGAACGTTGCACACCGGGCCAATTATGAAACACGCAATTGAGGGTGTGGAGCCTTTTGGAGAGTTACTCTTTCTTGACAAACCACATCAATGTGGCACATTGTGCACACATGCCTGTGGAGATGAGTCAGCCTGTTGCCACAAAAACTGCCGTATTAAATTGCTGTACATTTTCAATGACGGTTTTTGTGCTGATGAACACAACTTTTACACCTACGGCAAAAAAAAAAAAAAAAAAAAGTCAAAGCTATACAATGCGAATTCAGTAAGCTTACTTACTGTCACAACAGCTGCTGAGTTTGCGGTTCCCCTGAGGACACGCAGGGTTCCCGGCATGGGCTGACTTCTGGTTGCTGACTGTTGCACCGGCATCTCGTGTTACTGCAGATCAGTGGTGACTGATTACAACCTTAGTCCTAATATTTGTAACCTATTACCAATAGTCTGTTCTCATCAGTTGGTGCCATTTCACTTGATTGCACTGGTTCCAGTACATGTTTGTGGACATTGGATATTTTTTGGGGGGGGGGGGGCGGGGGGGAATCAGATGTTAGCTTCTACAACTTGCCATGTCAATAAAACCTGCAACAATGAGACCGTTGTTTTTTTTTAAAAAGCAATCAGGTGTTTAATATGTCCTCACAGGACCAGAGTACCGACACTTGATGACATTAGAATTTTGCCGTCACCTGGTTGGTTGTTCAAAGCAAAACTTGTTACAGCTAACTTTGACTAAGAAAACACATCTGTAGCAACAATAATGGAGCAGGGCCTTGAGAGATTAATTTCATTCATTCCATTACGATGATCTTAACCCAAAACACTTAGATCGCAAAACATTTTTCCATATTGAAAAGAATGGAAATGCTATTAATTTGTTCCCGGTCCTCCAACCCCCCCCCCCCCCCCAAAAAAAAACCCACACAAAATAATTTTCAATGTGTCATCAAGTACATCAAGCACTCCGAGTAATAACATAATTACTGTAAATCAAATGAAAAGGACTAATCAGTGTGTGTGTGTGTGTGTGTGTGTGTGTGTGTGTGTCAGTGTCAAATCAGCTTTTATTGTCAAATATGCTCTATGTGTAACATATAGCACATATGAAATTACTTTCCTCTCTCAACCACAGTTCAAACATGAAGTGCATTGAACAAACAGCTAAAATGTACATAAAATTACATAAATATATAAATATGTTAAATAATAATAATAATAATAATAATTAATAATAAACCGATACTGCTCCTTAGAACATAGATGCCAATATCATGCTGAGTGTTACTCACCTAGAGACAGAGACCCTTGCTTTATCATGACACGGTTCTCTGTCAGGTCATGTGAGTGCCAAAGTGAAACTGCCAACAGCACGTGGACTTTCTGCACGCCCCGACGGGTTACTCATTGATCCATTTCACTGTCAAGTGTCTCGTTTCAGAATGCCAGCCTGTAATAATGATGAGGTGACGCTTACAGGAAGTGTGCGCTTTCCTAGGGTATGGCATCATGGCAGTCTGTGTGTGCTAAAGGTGAGTGTCACATGACTCAAGCTGCTGGAATGTCATTATGACACCCGCCGTGTCTCGATGTTTTACATGACGGGACATGTCAGCCTTTTACCCAATTATGTTCAACCGACGCTTGCCTGAAATGTGCCAATCAGATGTTGCCAAATATGTAAAGCCGCTGGAGTATTTATTGGATACACTACTGGTGCACTCAGTCGTCCATGTACTGGTATGCTCGTTGCCCTCACTAATAAGACAATTCAGTACACTAGTAGAATGACTAGGGTGAACACCAGTAGTAGAAGACTCTTACAGGAAAATGTCTTCACTCAACAAATGCTCCTTTGTCACATTGTCATTAATTAAACCTTACTGGTAGACTAATGTACTGAACTAGTAACACTACAAGGCCCAACTAGTAGGCAATCGTGACGCACTAGTAAGCTCTGTATCAATTATATCAAATAAATGCAGAAACCTCCTTGCCCTCATTAGTAGAATAACGTTGGCATACTAGTAAGATAGTGATATGTTACTAGTGAGGCAAAATTATGCACTGACCTCTATTTACTACTAGTACCACGAGTGAGATTGTAAAATTCTACCAGTTCAAATCAAGCACTTCACTAATAGTACAATACTGGTAGCGTGCAGATGTCAACCAGTGCAGTTTTGCCTCACTAGTAGCACGTAATCATTTGACTAGGAGAAAGATTAGGGTGCATAGTAGTGCCGTGTACAGTACATAGTTGTTCTTCTAATTTGCCTAAATTGGGTTGTTAGTGTGCAGAAATCTCATACTCGAGTTGAAAAAAGATTCTAGTAAGACACACTCCACCATGAATTCACTTGTAGTACTCCTGCTGCTCAGATGTCAACCACTGCAGTTTTGCCTGACTAGTAACACGTTGCTGTGTTACTAGTCAAATAAATCTATCAATAAAGTTGAGTAGAAACAGTTTCAGATTATGAATGAGTATTCCGGCTGCTCTGCTCACCTTCCCTCCAAAAGTGAAGGAAGTTAGGGATTCCATTGCAATTTACTCACCCTAAAATCACCATATTTATTCACTTACTCATACACTAGCACCCACCCACACACATCCCATACAACACACCCACACAGCCACACACACGCAGGGACACACACACACACACACACACTCACACAAGAGTTCACGTGGAGTAACAGCAACCTTATGCCACCTAGCATTATACCTATTTGGGTTTGTAGTTGTAAATGTCATTGATTCATGTAAATATGAAACAAAAAATATAAATATCTTATAGAGACGTTTGGGAAAGCTCTGAATGTTCCAGCAAGACGCTGGCTGTGTACTTTGCCTGGTAGCGCGACGTCTATGATAACATAAAACAGCGTGGGACATGTAAGTGGTTCAGGTGATATGATTATAAAAGGTTCACACAAATGTCTATATGATAGCCAAGATTACAAATTCATAAAGTGATTTAGAGCAAATGATTTCAACACGTCGGTCACACTTTTAGACTTTAACACACTTCACTGTTCTACTCTTCGCAATCAAAAGTAAAATGCATATGATACACTACATCCAATGATGCATATAAACTTGACACAGGTGCACCCTCAGTAATTAGCATTGTTTAGATTGTATTGGCTATCAACCAGTTCAGGGTGTGCCCTGCCTACTGCCCAATTAAAGTTTGGAAAGGCTCCATCACACCCGCGACTCTCGTGAGGTTTAAGCGGTTCGGGTAATGGATTTTCAACTGTGATACAGTAATAATTATAATAATGCAAATATTTGCATTATTATAATTCTTACTGTCTCACAGTTGAAAAGTGGATCATCAACTCATTACAATGAATAGGCGGTTGTACCTAAACAAATCTCCGGTGAATGACATCTCAGTGTGGTTCCAGAAAAGAGGATACAGTTTAAGTTATAAAACGAAGCTCCCAAATACATTTGTCATTACTTTTTAATTATTTTAAGCGGTTGTTGTGGCTTTCTAATGTTTGAACATACCGTCCAGACACAAAATTTACCAGGCAAGTTTGAACACGGACGTAATACGTACGTGCGTCTGCGCTGAAAACGTGACGTCAACGTCGGCTAACACAGTATATGACAGTGAACAGGCGTGGTCAGCCGATTAGCCTTGAAGTAGCTACCAAACGTTAGCAGGCCAGGAAAGTTCCTCTCTTTCGTATTATGAGTTGGTGTGAACTATTAGGGCATTTGCTGTACACTTCTGATCGGACATGTATTATTCAGCTAAAATGTTGTGTGGCGATTTGAGCCACGACCTTCCTCTGAGCTGCTGTGCTTCGATAGCGTCTAACTAATGTGAAGTAGCTTTTAGTTTAGATTAGAGCTAAATCATCAGCATTTAACACAGCAGCAGAGTACGTTTTCGCGTGTTTGGCGAATGTGTCACCGTTTTTTTTATTATAGAAGCTAACGTCAGCGATAATAAGAGCAGAATTTACCACACCGAGCAAGTGGAACGTGAATCACAAATGCTGCTGCAAAACAGTCATCGTTTTTAAAATAACGGTCATCTATTCTCAGTTATTACTTACAAAGAGGTCGTTAAATGCGAAGCTGGTGACAAGCATGATCCGAGGCGCTTATTTTTTGCCACACTTGCAGACGAATAAGAACCGTTTTACTGCATAAATGTTTCCCGACCTTTACCGAACCAAGGTAAATAAACTAGGTAAAACAATTGGGTAGGAAATTTTGCTGTCGGGTGGCACTTCAGGGTCAATCACACTTTTATTGAACAATAAGGAGCTGAACTGCAAAGTTCACAACAGGTGTTTGATTCATGTGTGGAGCAATGAATGTCCTAGTTCAATTAAAATATTTACTAAATTTAAACGTTCCTCTTTATCATGCTGTTCACATTTTGGCATCATGATGCCAAGACGCCTCCGAACAGATGTGCCGACCTCAAACCCTACCGAGAGGCCGGAAATACGTTAATGCTTTCAAAATAAAAACATTTTCCAGTGTTGTAATAAAACGCACGTCAAAATAAAATATAAATTATGTTTTAAATAAAAAAAATTATGAATTGTCTGTTTTGCAATCTAGTTGTTTGGCATTTTGGAAATCAGATATAGGTACAGTTAAAAAATGCCCCAAAATGTCTTCTCTCAGGTGCATCATAGAACAGTACAAAACATTTTCTTGATAATTTCTGACCTTTTGGAACCTAATGATGAATGAAAGGCCTATTTTTCAATATTAAAAAAGGAATGTGTTTCAATTCAGCATTGTCTGATCCAAGTTCATTAAAAGGTGCTTTATTTCTAACAGCAAAAACAGACAGTCGCAAAGTGATACACGTGCCAGTTTACGTTTTGAATGTCTCCGCTTGCTCAGAGAACAAATTCACGATTTATTTCCATTTTTTGTAAATGGGTCAGATTTGACCGTCAATTCAACAGAAACGTCTTTAATCTAATACTTATAATAATAATAATAATACATTTGATTTATAAGCGCCTTTCAAGACACCCAAGGACACTTTACAATCAGGAACAAAACAACAAAACACCAACGGGTTGAGCAGTTATGAATGAATCCCCATGTTGATTGTGAATGGCCCCAAAGCGAACCATGAAAGATGTCGTCAGACCGGTCAGACAACATTAGATAGGTGTCAAGGCCAAATTCGAGGCAATTTAGCACCCACGTCAACAATGACGAACTTGGAAGCAGTTGATTTTGGCAGAAGGTCAAGTACATCCGACAATTAAAGTGTTTGCACTTCCTCTGTGCCTTTCAGGTCACCAAATTCATGTCTGTGAATGAGCTGAAATACTTGTTTGCCATGGACACCGGATGTATGTTGAAGAAAATCATGTTCCCACACACACATGAGGTAGTTGGACAGCATGTTCATCAGTTGTGAGAAGCGTTTCCCCTGTCATATTTTCTTACGCTTTATTGCACCCTAAATAGATATTTCGACTTTATCTGTGCTAAGTGAGAATTTTAACTTTAGTTAGGGACATTTATATTGCTGTGATAAACTGTACATTTGAAAATACATTGGGCCTCATCCATGGGAATGTTCGTAAATTCATGACCAAAAGTTTTGAGGATGACAAGTATTGTTTTTCACAGTTTGTGGCTTCAGTGCTCTTAGATCTTTTTGTAAGATGTTACTATGATAAAATATAACTACAAGCATTTCATAAGTGTCAAAGGATTTTATGAACCATAACGTTAACTTCACGCAAAGAGTCCAGAGTTGCTGACCCTTCTTTTTCAAGACCTCTGCAATTCGCCTTGGCATGCTGTCAATTAGTTTCTGGGCCACATCCTGACGGACCGCATGTCATTATTGGATAATCAATGCTTGGAGTTGTCCATCGTGTTTTTCATGGAGAGAAGTGGTTTCTTTGTTGTCCTTCTTGACACAATGCCATCCTCCAATCAGTCTTTGCCGCACTGTCAGTGTAGATGCACTCATACCTGCCTGCTGCCATTCCTGACTAAATTCTGCACTGGTGGTGCTCCGAGCCTGCAGATGAACCAACTTTAAGAGACATCCATCCATCCATTTTCCGAACCGCTTCATCCTCACTAGGGTCGCTGGAGCCTATCCCAGCTGTCTCCGGGCAGTAGGCAGGGGACACACTGAATCGGTTGCCAGCCAATCGCAGGCTTTAAGAGACAGTCCTGGTGTTTTGTGGACTTTCTTGAGCCCCCTGAAGCCTTCTTCACAGCAATTGAGCCTCTCTCTTTGAAGTTCAATGAAGCTCATTTTCATGGCAAAGAGCAGCTTTGCAATTTATTGAAATCCATCTGATCACTCTTTAAAACATTCAGGAGTACTGTATATGTAAAATTAGCATCACGAAAAAAAATAGACACTGGACATTAATACGTGTGTCATTCTCATATCTTGTGGCCACGGGTGTGCTTGTATTTATTATAAATATGTATATCTGTATATTGAAATGAATCTTTATTTGTTTTAAATAAAAACACATTAATTTGATTTGGTGTAACGTGTGTCTGAAATGCAGAGGTCAAATTAACGAAATAAAATGAATAATGTTACTTCAGACCAATTTTATTAGTTTGAGATGAACAAATGTAAAATCAGTCTAGGCCAGTTAATGTACTTATTTTATTTTGGCCTAATTTGACGAGGATGAGTTTGACCAACACATTTAAATCATATTAAAGTGTGGTATTAAGCCTTAGGTGGGGTAACATTCATTTATTGGATATAAATCCTGACCCAAATGTTATTGTGTTCATCCCATAAATTGCAGTACAGTATTTTACTTGCGTGCGTGCAGTGCCACGCAGGCAGCGTGACGTAAACCAATCGCAAAGAGCAGGCGGGATCAGCTGATTAGCCACGTAGCTAGCTACCTAACGTTAGCAGGCTAGGTAAGTTCCTCTCCTTCGTGTTTTTTTGTGTTGTTAGGGTATTTGTCGTGAAATGTGAATCAGATATTTATGCTTCATCTTAAAGTTTTGGGTCGTTTTGAGTCGCAACCTCCCTCTTCGACGCTGCGCCTCAATAGCAAGCAGTTACTGAGTAGGTGTTAAAGTTTAGAGCAAAAGTATTAGCATTTAGCACATCAATCATTGTACTTGCATGACGTTAGATTTATCCTAATTACCAGCCTATGAGCCTTGCGGTGTAATGCGCATATTTTTCGCATGCATAGGTTAATGTGTCACTGTTTTTTTTTATTTTGGAAGCTAACGTCAGCGAGAACCTGCAATGGATTTGCCACATCAC
Organism: Hippocampus abdominalis; assembly: GCA_018466805.1. NCBI lineage: Eukaryota > Metazoa > Chordata > Actinopteri > Syngnathiformes > Syngnathidae > Hippocampus > Hippocampus abdominalis. The sequence goes on along the minus strand of CM031695.1, from coordinate 17,724,678 downwards.
GGATACCGAGCAAGTAAGTGGAACGCGAATCACCAACGTTGCCGTAAAGCAGTCGTCGTTTTTTAAAATAACTGTCATCTATTCTTTGTTATTACTTCCGAAGTTGTCGCTAAACACGAAACTGGTGGCACAAGCAAGTCTTAATACTCATATAAACTACAACATTTGGTCAACTTGCATAAGGCAACTAGACTACTCACATGAGATTTGGGATATTCGTGGGTCTGGTGACATTTCATATCAGGATGTATCACAATTTAATTGAACAATAAGGAGCCGGACTGAAAAAGATCACAACAGGTGTTTGATCCATGTGTGTGGCAATGCAATAAACGTCAAGGTTCAATTAGTGTATGTTTTTTTTTTTTTAAATTTTAAACTGTAATCTTCATCAGGCTGTTCACATTTTGACATTATGACATCAAGAAAACTCCTACCTAGTGAACGAGTTTACCTCACTATGGCAAGGCTTCAAACAGGATGTGCCAAGAGGGAAGAGGCATCTGTCATCAGCAGGTTGCAACGAAAAGACTGCAAGAGTTATAGACTGGCATAGAATCGATAATTCATGGCTCGAACATGTGGATTTTGCTGTTTGGAGCTGCTGTTGGTCACAACTAATACCCAGTCTCTCACACACAGACTAACCAGCCAAATCAACTCAAGCTACTGATGTCACTCACTCGGCCACACCCTTAGATGCAAACTTGTAGCTTGTGTTTTCTCAACATCAAAACCCAAACTTTGATAATATACCTGTCTAAACTACCTCAATGCTGATCCTGAAAGGATGTCATGTCCAAAAAACATCAGTATATGTAGTGGAATCATAACTGGAAAAACACGCACATTCAAATTCTTTCTACAGATGTGTGCGTACTTCTTGATAAAGTAAAATATTAAAAATAAGAAAATTTCAGCTATTAATTTATTTTTTTTAATCTCACATGCTGGCATTTGTAGCCTTGTTTTAAAATATAAAATTGCTTTGGTACTTTTTTAGTACTGGAGCCAGCACACACATTTTAAAGTACCTACTATATAATAATAATAATAATAAGAAGAAGAAAACCTTTATTTGTCCCGCACTGGGGAAATTTGCAATCTTCAGCAGCAGAAATGAAGTTTTCTTGTGTTCAGTTTTATTTTGATTTCAGTTTTTTACCACAGCATGTTGCTGTTATTATCAATTTATTTCAATGGGTCGAGTAAATGTAATTGTTCCCTTAGGTAAACAGAGAGGTCGTGGAACTCCGACGGGCGGGGAGTCCATGTTGTTCGACGACACCAGCGCCTCAGGCATGAACACTCAGGGCTATTACACTCCAGGCTACAGCATGGCGGGCCCCCAAAACGACACGCAAGCGGGAGTCAGCAACCTGTTTGATGATCCCATGGCCAATGCCGCTGTCATGTACGGGTCGTCTTTGGCCAACCAAGGCAAAGACATGGTTAACAAAGAGGTGGGATTCAAAATCTTCAGTCAGTATTAAGTTGTTATTGGTATTCTTTATGTGTTAGTAGTATTGGGAAACAACTTTTTCATCCCTTCTAGCCTATTTTGTCCTCATTTTTGAATATGTATTAAAGTGACACTGCAAATTAGTTATCAAAGACCAACAAAAAAAGTGTAATTGTGACCCATAACTTATCAGGAGTTAGCTGCTACTAGCTCCAGTTAGTTGGCAAGCAGCAGCATTTTGGAACAACTGGAGACACTTTAAGGAGGATTGGCTGACTCTTAAATGAAGTGCATTCTAGTACTCCAACTGAGAAGTAACAAATGCACGAGTTACTGTTTTTTAGTGCTATTGAGTAAGGAGTGGCTTTACATTGCCCAGCTGCTCAAGATGAAAAAAAAAAGCTGAATGCAACAACAGCACCAATTTGCCAGTCCAATTTAAAATCGCTGTATAATTTAAAACCCCAGTTTGAGACTGTTGGTTTTAGATAAGCCGCCAGGGGATGCAAATCAACAGTCAATTTCAATGGGTCGATTTGACTTATAACCAATCAGGAGCGCTCATCACAAATGAGGCCAGTAGTAGTATCCTACTAAGCAAACCCTAAAAGACACTGTCAGTCCTGTCGAAACACATTTGGTGGTGTCAAGGCCAAATGTGAGGCCCGTTAGCATCCACGTCAAGCCTTTGGTTAAGTACATGTGATAATTAAAACCTTTATTCGTCTTCTGTGCCTTTCAGATCAGCAGATTCATGTCTGTGAACAAATTGAAATACTTCTTTGCCGTGGACACCAAATACGTGCTGAAGAAACTCATGATCCTCATGTTTCCATACACGCATCAGGTAATCGGACAATGCGTTCACCACTTGTGAAAAGCACCTTCTCCATCATATTTTCATTTGGCTTATTTAGCTGCAAAGAGATATTTTGACCCTTAATCGGTGGGAAGTGAACATTGGAATTTAAGTTGGGAACACGTACACACACACACACGCAGCCTCTTTTTTTGAAGAATACGCAACTATTGGCCCAACTGCTGCTTATTCAAGGTACCACTGTATGTCCGTTGGGGTATGCTCACGTCTTAACTGACTTGGTGACTCTTGCTAGGATTGGGAAGTTCGCTACCATCGAGACACTCCGTTAACGCCAAGACAAGACGTCAACGCACCTGATCTTTACATACCAAGTAAGACAGCTTGAAAGAACTGCAGTATAGGTGGGTGGTGGTGGGGGGGGGGGGGGCGATACTTTTGGATGTCAGAATGCGAGTGAATTCCACATACCTGAGGAGACGCAGCTAGCTGCAAGAGAGCTAAAAACCTTGCTCGTGATCTGAAACTGAAACCTTAACAAAAACCTGTTTGGGGTTGTGCTGCAAGATATGTCTGCCAGATTTGACCTCAGCATAACGCCATTTTGAGTGAATGTGTAGCTGAGGAGATTGGCCATTTCTGTGCCAATAATCAGTGGAACTGAAAGGTCCAGATTAAGCCAGGATAATTGACAATTTAAGCATAACCAAATAGTAAAGGTCAAACAGCATCAATGAACCACTTAATGGTCAGTTAAGCTAATTTACAAGTTATGCGAGTAGCATGATCAAGGTTAAGCATTTCCTTTATTGCCACGTCCTGAATTAGCGAGTTCCTCATTGTTCATCTGAACGAAGTCTGAAATTCCACCACGTCTCTTTTTGAATCAACCCTTCTGTTGAAATGGAAATTATCACTTCCAAGCAATTTACGTCATGCAAGTTTTTATTTTTCTCTCTCTACCTCTCTCAACACATCACACATTCCGACTAGGGTGGTAGAGAATTAGACTAAGATCCTGAGTGACGCCGGGGAATGTACCTGAACTGGACAACCACAAATTACAGTCGTCATTTCAACCCTCACACCCACACCAACTCGTAGCGGAAAAACTGCAGCCCTTAGTGTTGTTATTGGAAAATAACTTTTCCCAATGATAAAAGTGAGGATCTGAATATTTGACAGGCTCTTGGCAGTTCATGCCTCATTTTCTGACTCCACTCGTATATTTTGCCAACAGAGACTTTCCACGTTTTCACTCTTTAGCCACAGGTACATATGAAATTATAAATATAGTTAAGTATTATTATAAGAAACACTATATGCATTATGTATAACTGTATTGGTATGGCTTGGTGTCGGCTGGCTGGATTTTGCTTTGTCTGTAAAAAATGTCATTTTTGCTGTACAAAGCACATGTGACCGATAACTACCAGCTTGGAATGTCTTCATGACATGTGGCCTTTTTGCGATTCCAGCAATGGCTTTCATTACCTACATTTTACTGGCTGGAATGGCTCTTGGCATTCAGAAACGGTAAGACGTTCATTTTTGTTGTTGTTCTTCTTCTTCTCCATCTTCTTGTGTGTTGACATGTTGTGACTGACTTTGTGGTGAAGGTTCAGTCCGGAGGTGCTGGGACTCTGTGCCAGCACCGCCCTGGTGTGGGTGATCATCGAGGTGTTGGTGATGCTGCTCAGTTTGTACTTGCTGGCGGTACACAGCGACCTGTCCACTTTTGACCTCATCGCCTACAGTGGATACAAATATGTCGGGTAAATATTCTAGAAGTGCTTGACAATTAATGTGTATCTTCAAGGGTTCCTCGGTTTACGCTGGAGTTCCGTTTCTACATTGGCAATTAATGATTAACCCGTTTACAGAACGGTATACCGATGAACTGTAAAAACCCAGACCTATTTCTGCAATACGCAATACATTTTTTAATTTACGAAATGACATTATTTGGTGTCAAGAATCTGTAATGTTCTATATTGTCGCTGTAAAAAATACGGATTTCCATTTTTGTCATTTTTTTTTAAATGATGTGCGAAAATAAACTTTGGTTGTTGGCATTTACAATTTCTAATGTCAGAAAGTAAGTAGGGTTGCGGTTTTAGCATCTCTGAGTAGTTATCTAATTTTGTTTACTTACATTTCTTTCATCCATCCATCCATCCATTTTCTGAACCGCTTAATCCTCACTAGGGTCGCGGGGGGTGCTGGAGCCTATCCCAGCCATCTTCGGGCAGTAGGCAGGGGACACCCTGAATTGGTTGACATTTCTTTCAGTAATGTGCTAATAACCCCTATAGAGATAATTGTGGTCAAATTTGCTGTATGAAATGTTGACATCGTTCAATCGCTAAGCAGCTAGTAAAGACGTAAGCAAGCAGTTGTTTTGAACGCATTACTTTGCGATAAAAATGGAACAACCCAATAAAAAAAAAAATCTTGAGTATGGTGGTCAGCGAGCATGCGTTCTTATGCAGCATAACCACACACAGTTTTTTTCACCGCCCAGCAAACTATTCCCATATCGTACTGTTGGTAACCTCAAAAGTTTTTGTCAGTATCGCCATAAACCGAGGACTCCCTGTGGCGATCTATTGGCTGCTAAATGTCGATGTTCTTTCTCCAGGATGATCTTCACCGTGCTATGCGGCTTGCTGTTCGGCAGCGACGGCTACTTTGTGGCGCTGGCATGGTCCTCTTGTGCCCTTATGTTCTTCATTGTAAGCATTTAGTGTTACCAAGTACAAATGCAGTGGTACCTTGACTTACAAGTGCTACAATCCCCAATCCTTTGCTGTTTAAAAAAATCATTTTCTGTGCTTTTGATGTGAGATAAGATTTGATTGAGCTTCAAGTGAGGTCAAGATATGGTCCTACTCAATTGGTAAGATCATGGGCCAATGAAGGTGCACTAATGCCGTCACATGGGCAAGGAGAGTTGCCGTTGTATTTGTTGACGGCTCACCTGGTTTCTAGGTTTGTAACGTGACGTTGGCAATGCGAGCCTGAAGGCACTTTTATGTCAGTTTCAGCCGACAGTTGAGATGAATGAATCCGCTTAATTCATATTCCACAAACATAATATTAATAGAAAACTATGTTTAGTGGTGCGGGGACGTAAAGAATACTGTGTATTTTTGCGAAGAAGTGTTTTGCTGTGGGATCCCCTTTAAGTCAAGGTACCACTGTAGTCAGTACTTTCCATCCTGGTGGTGTACCTAATAAAGCGGGAGTGTCATCTAACTGTGAAATGTGTGCAGGTGCGTTCCCTGAAAATGAAGATCCTGACGTCACTGACGTCGGACTCCATGTCCACCAGCTCCAGCGCCAAACCCCAAATGCGCATGTACATCACCATGGCGACCGCGCTCTTTCAGCCCATCATCATTTACTGGTTAACCTCTCACCTGGTCAGGTGACTGTGAGGCGTTCGCGTGAGCTGGCGCCTTCCAAGTGCTTTGGCGCGCGTGGCCGTGCGCTCGCCGCCTTCTCCACATGCGCAGTTTTGTCCCTCCACGCGTGCGCCGTGTTGAGCTATCAAAAAGGTTGTAAAAAGGAAATTGTGTACTTGAGTTAACCAAATTGTATGAAACGTATACAAAAAAAATTGATTGTGCAGTGATTTTGACAAAGGTTCATTTTCTGCCATCTTACCTTTTAAAAAAAAAAAACAAGGGCTGCCAAATCCAGATCGTGGTTTCATCATGGGATTCAACTATTTTCCTTTATTAAAAGTAAAAGCCATTCACATCATTTATTACCTATCCTTAATATCCAGCTTCAGCATCATCGACCACTACTCTTTGTCCTCACCTGTAGCACAATTCAGTGCACTTGTAGAATGACTATGGCGCATAAGTGTGAGTGACCGTCTCACTAGATTTTTTTTTTAACCCCCACTGGTGCCAAATTTGGCTGACTCATTCATAATTGAATCTAACTAGTAGGGTTAGCAGTGCTGTACCAGATGTGAACCTGTGCACTGTGTTGCCTCACAAATGACATAATTTAACTATTAGTATGCCGGAGTTGTCATAGTAGTGTGGAGAAATGTCACTTAGTTAGGGGGGGTAGACAGTCGTTCTACCAGTGTGCTGAATTACCAGAGAGGATAAAGGGCATAACAGTCGATGGACCTTAAACCTGGATTTTAAGGATATGCAATAAATAAACGGTTATAAGGAAAGACATTTTAGCATTCATTTATACATCCTTGATGAGGAGGCTACTAGTGTATGAAGCATACCTACTAGTCGAGCCTAATTGTGTTCCTGGAGATGCACAATAGTTAGCTAGTAAATTTTAATTACAGACTAGTCATCCAAAAGTGATACCGTATCCTGGACCATGTATTAGTTTGTCATAAATGCTGAATATGCTTTCCATAAACAACGTGGTTATAACGTCACCATCATTTCAAAATCTGGATTTTTATTTATCTGAAATATATCAAAGACAACTGTTTGGATTTTTGTAGGAAAAATTAAATATATTCAGCTTTGTGTATTCAATTGCAGGCACTTGACTCTTCCTTGTTTGTTCGTTGGTTCCATAATGAAATGCTGACTGCCAGTTAGGAGTTTGTCACTTTTTTTCCCCTCTACTCAAAGTACTGCTTGGGCACTACTCTGTATCTTGTGGCATTTTGGGCTCAAGGAATTAGCTTGGTAAGTAAAGGAGCTTCGTGTAGTGCTTTGCTGCCATCTTGTGGCATCTATAGACATGACATGTATATCCTTTTTCCAATTACGCGTGGATTTTTTTTACTCTTACAGAATCATCACCCTAATTCCAAAACTATTCGAAGTTGGTGTGATATTGGTATTAAGACATCCTTTTATCAATTGTCTATCCTGCTCGTAAGGCTCACGAGTTAACCTATCCCAGCTGACTATGGATAAGAGTACTGATAGAGCAGGGGTGTCCAAAGTGCGATAAAAGATTTGCCTTGAGGCGTTTATTTATGGTTTTATTTATAGATAGGGATTTTCTCGAAAAGCAACGGCGCTGGAAAAAAAAAACATTTGTAATTGAAGTCGCTCCGTTCAGAATACGTCGCATGTGATTGTGATCAGTTGTACGGATCTTAATTGGCCAGCAGAGTGGCGCAGCGGAAGCGTGCTGGGCCCATAACCCAGAGGTCGATGGATCGAAACCATCCTCTGCTAATTGGACAAATGACAGTCCAATTTTGTTTTTTTAAGGCCGATAACAATTATTACTGGTTGTCAAGCCAAAAACCGACGTTTGTTTGCCGTAAAAGGGAAAATGTTGGCGTCAACTTTTTGAATTATGAACTCCAACACTTGACTTCATTTAAATGCCTTTAAGAACATTCTTATTGAAGAGTGTTTCAGATTGATAACATATTCCTATTTTTTCTAATCTCAGAAAGTAAAAAAAATATAGCTGTTTTTTAAAATTATTATTATTCGAACAGAAAGTGCAGAGATATCCCAAGCTCATCATATGCATATCTTACAAGTTAAATGAAAACGTGTTTTCATCAATAAATACATTTTACAGATTTTCAAGTTGAAATTTTAGTCTTTCACTTATCACTCATTGCATCCTCAACCTGTCTACTGGCCAGCGATTCACTAGTGTCTGATCCCAGCAGAGAACTTAATATCCCAAATAACATTTGAGAACATCAGTTTTTAATTGTTCCAATTTTCGGCTGTCAGATTTTTTAAAAAAGACGATTTCAATTACAAAAATTCAATACAGTAAATCTTTATTTATAGAGCGCTTTGACAACAGCCCGTGGTAAAAATTGTGTCCTCCCACCGTGGCCATCTTGGTTCATCGACGTGTTCAGCGAGATTCTTCTTTCAAGATTGTCAACTAATAATCTTTATTTCCACCACTAGTGCCCCTACTTAACACAATTAAACATTGCCAGTACTGTAATCTATTGCTGCACTGGTATACTTAGTCCTTACAATTCAGCACACTAGTTGCGTTTCGAATGATAACGTGCGCACAGTTTTGCCTCACTAATACATAGTTGTCCTCCTATAAGAACAAAGAGCGTACTAGTTAGTGCACGGCCCTGAAGCTGTCTATGTTCCAGTGTTTAGTGACGCTGAGCGCTGTAAGCGGGAGCGCGCACGCCTGCCGGCGGGGCACCCGCCGGCTGCAAAGCGTCCTTTTCGGTTCCCGTGGCAACCAAAACCACAAGTCAACGCACACGGAACGAGAAACGACAGAGGCGTTGCGGTTAAAAGTTTCGGGTCTCCTAAATCCACCTTGAACCCTGACAAAGACTAGACCGCAAGGGTGAGTCTCAAGTTTAATTTCATTTTATTCGCACACATGAATAGATCAAAGTGAACAATTAGGAGCCAGTGGCTCACCTGAGAACAAAAGGGCGCCTTCAAATTCTTGACTACACTGAGAGGACTGAAACTTAAGATAGCGGCGCCATTTGCCATTTGAACCGTTTTGTGCCTTGGAGGCACGCAGTGCGTATGCGCGCATACAACCACACGCACTCCAGCACGAACACGTCATGTTGAGTGAGTCCTGAACCTGTACCATGTTGCCTGCCATGAGCACACAATGGACTTTGAACGTTCGAGTGGATGCGCATCAGAGTTGAGGCTTAAGCAAATGGATAACTGCCTAACCTTCTTGAGACAAGGTACAGGATTTGCATCAGAAAAATGAAAGCTATGAAATGGCCAAAAAGTCCCATCTCCAGACATCAAACCAATAGAAAATGCAGCTTTGAAAATTTGTATGCACACATGTTTTAGTCTTTTGAATGAATAGATGGAACTTAAATTTCCTGCCTTCCTGTATTTGATAAGTGTGAGTTTGGCCAACGCAATTGTCATATAGATGGACGTACTAAGTTTGCGTTAGTGCTGCATAAATTCAGTACAGTAGCTTCTTGTGGCTTTCAAACTTAGCTTGTAGCAGACGTGTGCACATTTTCAGCATGACGTCTTTGATCCACTGGTGAAAGGACACCTTTTTGATTCGCTCCTCTTTCATCTATAACTGCCTCAAACAACAAAGTGTATGCCGAAAAAAGTGGTTGAGATTGCACGGCTGTCTGTGTCTAATGTGTTGTGTTGTGTTATTTTGTCATTTTATGTTAACTGTTCTTTTGATAGCGGTGGGGGCACCCGCAGCGGCTCCTCTCTTTCCTGTGGTTGAGAGGAAAGAGATTTCATCTGTGCTGCATGTTGCACATTTGACAATAAAGTTGACTTGAACTTGAATTGAACACTTTTTTTAATTGTGTGAATACATTAGGTGGTAGGAGCAACTTTTTGGGTTTTGAGTTGCATGTTCAAACGTGAGGTATGAGCGCTGTATGATCCAGGTGACTCAATTCCACAACAAGCGGCAATTTGGGAGATAGAATGAATCAATATTCTTTAAAAACAAACCAAAAAAAGCCTTCAAGCTGTGTATTACCACTACTGTCAAACTAAACATGAAATGAAGAGAATTACGTGTTGTGTATTCAAAGAAATGACATAGCGTCGATGACCTGAATGCTAACACACAACCGGACACTTCATAGGCAGACGGTCGAGCGATGAGCATCTTTGTTTATAACCAAGTGATTTATGCAGTAATGATTAATTAATATACAGTAGGTAGTTGTTTTACAGAAATTTTAATGATTTTAATCATACTTTTATTCATAATTGAGTTACCGTCAGCGTCATAGGTTGGATCACGGAGGTTGCTTGAAAGAAGCAAACGCTCCTCATCTGTGCTGTATGTTAACCATACGTACAGCACATTTGACAATAAAGTTGTATTCAATTCAATTCAATAATGGTCTAAGTTTAGTGATTTCAAATTTTAATGGCTGCAATAGTGGTCTAAGTCCAAACAGCCATTAAATCTATCAATAGTTTGTAGTGCTGTAGTTGACAAATCATATTCATTTCCGAGGATGCAGATGTATTCGCTACACTACTCATGTTTTGAGACTTTTAATAATCTCTTAATCTCACTTTAGGAACGCTGGGGTGGTGGCCCAGTATTGCACTGATAAATCAGGGAAAGGGCTGAGATCAATTTTTGTTGTTGTTATCAGCGGCTCAATTCTTGGTGTTTTTGTTTTGTTTTTTGCAGAAGCTGAATGATGGAGAACCTATGCCACACCCTAGCGCCGTTGTCCCCGTGTCCCGCCGCTTTCGGGGGGCCCTCGTCTCCCTCTTGTCACATGACCTCCCTTCCCCTGTCGCCCATCTCCTTCCCTCCGTCGCCGACCATGGCCGAGTCCCTCCCATCTTCCTCCTCATCTTCCTCCTCTTCCTCCTCGTGCTCTCCCCTTTCAAACTGCATGGTGTCTCAACACCTGGAGGGTCCCCTGAACACGTGGGACCAGGACGACCTGACGTGCCTCAGTTGGTTGCACCAAAGGGGCAACCTTCTCCCGCTCCAGCCACTCCCCAAAGCCACCCGACCTCAGCCCCGAGGCGAGTCCGGACGGGATCCGGCCTCGACAAAGCCACTGTACTCTTTCAGCAGCCTGATTTTCATGGCCATAGAGGAGTCGGTGGACAAGAGGCTGCCGGTGAAGGACATCTATGGCTGGATTGTGGACAAGTTCCCCTACTACAGGACAGCCAGCGCGGGATGGAGGAACTCGGTCAGGCACAATCTGTCTTTGAGCAAGAGCTTCTGCCGCATGGAGAGGGAAAAAAGTCAGGTGGGTGCATAGCGCTCACACCCACATAGTCACTTCCTACCAACAGAACTTAATCTAATGTATCCTCAGGAACACTGTCTCAAGTCATCTTTTCCCATCTAAATGAATGGAAGTACAGTAACTTACTGACTTAAAAAAGTTTTTGATGTTGAAAAAAAAAAACAGTATCAACCTGTGATAAGAAATATTCCAGATCCGTGGTTAAAAAACTACTTAGAAAATAGAAAAATTGTTGAGATAAACCAAAAACACAATTACTGTATATGACATCAATTCGGGAGTGCCACAAGGGTCAATTCTTGGACCCAAACTGTTAACTATCTTACTTGCTGATGATTAAAAAAATGATTTTGATCTGGATCAACTATACAACAAGTAATACAGCGGATAATTAAGATTTTGATTAATATCAATTAATGAAGAATGATTTATCATAAATAATGAATGGGATGGAAACCCAATTATTTTCTTGGAATCAAGGTGGACAAATAGCTTACCTGGAAGTCACATATAAATTACACAAAGGAAAAATATGGAAAAGCTATTACAGTGTTAACAAATTTACATGAAAAAAAATAAGCATTTATACAGTGTAATGATTGTTCAATTCCTAGCCGACTGTGCAGAATTTGAGGATCAACATGCAAATTTTATATTCAACCTATATTTATTTTACAGAAAATAGCTTTGAAAGGCAACTAGTCGCCATAAAGATCCTGCTAACCAGGTGTGTGGTGGCCAACAGTAAAATTGGGAGAACGCCTGTACAGCCAGTCTATTCCACAGTATAGATTCCAAATTATTTCGATTTTGATTGTGGTGATTTATTGATATGAAAAAAAATCCCAAACTCTTACAACATTGCTTTGGTTGTTTCAGGCAGCGGGGAAAGGATCTCTGTGGCGCGTGAATCCAGAGCATCGAGCGGTACTGCTTGAAGTTCTTCGGAAGACGCACGCCTACCACAGCAACAGCACCAGCCTCATAAACCAACCTGCCCTGTATAAGACCAATCACGCTTACTTTCTATTTCGCCATGAAGTACTCACATTTAGTCTGTCACATTTGTTGAATTAATCTGCAGTAGAAATTTAACTGCTGTGAACAAAAGTGGGCTAATTCCATTGATGTGACTTCTTTCTGGATCATCAAGGTTGCCAGCCATCAAATGCTGAGCCCCTACATGTCAAAACTGGTACTAAACCTTGATTTCGACCATTATTTGTAGAAAGTGTCAAATGCAGGCTTACTCTACTTGTATTTGGACAAAAAAAAACCCCACCTGAATTAAAATGATAAGGTCATTCCTTTTCTGCAATTAACTTGAAAGTGACAAAATGATCTTAGCCCACTCTTGTTCTCAGCGGCTCAACCGTAAAATAAATTTTACATTTAATTGAGTAGTTTTATTTAAAAAAAAACTACTTTGTTACATTCATTCTCTTGATGAGTTGAGTAATTATTTGGAGGATTACTTCTTATTTTTACTTCACTTCTATTATTCTAAATTAATGGTATTCCTGCTGAGCACAATTTATGGCCCACCTCTGAGTTAATATGAGTAACTATCCCCATTGTTGGACTTTGAGCTGATGTGTTTTTAATATGATTCCAGGTTGGAAGGCGTGGACTATGGCGTGTCTATCGTGTGTGACTCCATGGAAATGTCAGGTTAGTACATGGAGGCTCATTCCAAAACTGGAGGATCATTTAGACAGCAACAATGTGGAAAAACGGGCCATTTATTTTTGCGTTATTTATTGATATTTAAGTGGAAAACAGGTAATAAAATTGTATTCGGCATCTTAACTCGTGCTGATCGCTACAGGTGTAATTTTGCTTGTAAAAACTCTACTGAAGCTAAACTTTTTGATTTTAGATTTTGAAGGCTCGGGCTTATTAGGTTGACACGGCAACAAATGGAGTCTTAAATCTGATTGGACAAAACATGAACAAACAATGCTAAAAGAAAGACTTTGAAATGAATAAAGGAGACAGTTGGTAATAAAGGAATATTATTTGTAGCTTTTAAATGTAGTTTAGAGCTTCCGATAATATTTCTGCCTTGCTAGTCCTGCCCGCCCACCACTGGTGTCTGGTAATGAGTAAATTTAAACCCAGTCACCCGCCTGCGAGCCTTTATGAATTTGAACCTGTTGGATATTTCATCAGTGGTCTAACAGCGCTCACTGTCACTTTTTACTGCCGCCGCCTTTCAGCCTCCCGCCGACGTTCCCCGCATGCGACATTGTTACTGTGTTTGCTTTCTGTCGCCATGGTGACAACCTTCTATTTCCGTGGTAACGCGCCAATAGCCTCCTTAATGTGGTCCGCCTTTTTCATGCGCGCCTCCATATGTGCTCATCAAGAGCTTGATTCCAACGGATTTCCACTTTTTTTTCTTTTTGTAAGTTTAGTGAGAACATCAAGTGTCGTTGGAAAAAATATTAATTTCATTTCATTGCACCGGAATCTTTGATTTGGGGTACCGAGCCATTATTGGTGTAATAGAAAAGTATTGCTTTGGCGCCATCTTGTGGTATTTTGGTGCCAATGCACTTTGGTCAACCCGCATGTTCTCGGTTTGACATTCACATACAGTACAGTTGAGCATTTTGTCCACCGCAGATTGCCTCCCTCACACACTGATGCTGTCCGCCCCATCGCCCGACACCCCCAGCCGGGATAATCCTGCTTTCTCCGAACACCCGGATTTCCCCTTGACCCCAGAGCATGAGGAGCTAGTGGCCATCGAGCCGGTAGAATACCAAGCGGAGGATCTGGGCGGGGACTTGAACAAAGACCCACTGGCCGACAGCGGCTACATCGAGCTGCACTACTACCAGGCTCCCGAGTACCAGTACCTGGTCTTACCCGATGACACAGAGTTGGACCTGGAGACGGTGGAGATCCTACAGCTGGACACCGAGGCACAGGAGGCAGCTGGTTCGCTGCTAGACTTAGCGGGGAGCGGATGTTAGGAGCCTTTTTGCTCATTGCTGCATCCTTGTCCGCGCCAATGTCACTGCCCAATGATTGCAAAACTTGTATTTTTTATTTTTTTTAATATAGTTTAGAACAGGGGTGCCCAAGCTTTTTGGATCGAAGATCGACTTTTCAATCAACCAACCTCCCGGGATCGCCCCTGACCACGCAAGCGCATGCACACACATGCACACGCACACGCACACACACACACACACACACACACACACACACACACACACACACACACGCACACCATGATGAGAAACCGCCTGACACGGAGGCATTCGATGCACTTTTTCAGCCTGTTAACTATCGTAGCTCACACGTACCGTTTTAAAGTGCTTCCCTCTGCCCTCTAGATTCCTATTCTTTGCCCGTGCCCTCTGTGAATTGTACATGAAACAAACTCTGAATGAGAATAATGATGATAAAAGATATAGCGCAACAGCTCTGATCACAAGCTGCAATTGCAGACTGCTGAGCGCTATCAACTTCCGGTGACATAGGTCACATGCCATCGTAGGTTAAAGATTTACCTTCTTTATTTTATTTTTAAAGTATTTTTTGGGAGAAAACGAGACTGATAGGATGATTAGGGTGCAGTGTACATTAACACAAAAAATATATTACATGTACAAAGACACACGTGTTTTTTTTTCCCCTCTACGCCCCTCGGATCTACTTGGGACCGGTCCTAGATCTACCGGTCGATCAGGATCGACATAATGGGCACCCCTGATCTAGAACCTTATCACTCGTGTTCAAGCACTTGCTCAAACGTGCACCCTGTTGAAAAAAGTTTTGGGACACTTGCTAACCAGTGTTTCCCAGGCACCAAACTTTTATTCCATATCCTTGATCCGGACTCTACATGTGCGTGACAAGATGCCTACTAGTTGAGTAGTTTTACGAGAGAAAAACAATAGTTTACTAATAAGGTTTAATTGCATACTAGTAGGCCAAACGTGACACTTGTGGTGTCAAAGCGCCTCTAATGCTGTTGGACCATTTACTCAATATCCTGAATCAGGAATCGACTGGTTCGTGACAAATACCTACTTGTAGGCACTATAATCTAGTATGATGTAAGGATATTTGGAGTCACTTCACGACTAGTTGGGGATATTAGTATAACTAGTGCAGCACAGTAGTTGGTTAATGAGGTTTAGTTGCATACTCGCGGGGTACATAAGCGGGGAAAAAACATTACTAGTAAATCACAAACCTCACGAAAAAGACATCTAGTACAATAATAATAAACCAGTGCCACTTTTGAAGTTCAATTGTTGTACTGGTTTTAAAATTACTTTATAGAGACATATCGTATCGTGTCACTGGCACGAGTTAGTAGAGAAAAAAAAACTTGGAAGAGACAGTCTAGTGTACCTCCATTCTGCTTGTGTTTCGAACTGTACATCGACAATTGAGTATGCATAGAAAATTCAGTACTAGTAGGATGTTGAACAAATACTTTTAACATCTTAATCGAAAGTCCATAAATTTAAAAAATAAATGCTTGAACGGCTTTATCAGCCATTTGAGCTGTTATTCGATAAGAAAGCAACTAGTGCGTGACGCATGCCGAGTGAGGAAAAAGAGAGTACAGTACTAGTATCTGGACCTTGAGCTTGAGATCAACGATGTGGAATAACTGATCCGACAGCTTACCATGGTCATCCTCAGGAACGGACGATGCCCTTCCAACTCATGTAGCACCGCTTATTTTTTCTGGATTTCCTAATTTTGAGTCATCATGTTTCTTGGTATGTTAAATGTGCACAAGCTCATTTGAATAATTGTCTACCAAATTAACATTCATGTTAATTCAAAAATCTGAGAAACCCATTCACATCTTTTCCAACACAGCCGGTAAAGATGCAAATTGAAATCATCAGACGGTGTAGTCTGACTTGCTTGAAAATGGCTCTGGATCTTCAACCAGCTTCGAAAATAATTGGTAGAAAAACTGGACATTGTGGGGGCCCCCACCTCCACAATGTCCAGTTTCATATAAATTATCATCTTCTAAGGACATTATAAAATTCTATTATGCAACATCTAGCTATTAACTAATAGGACTAGTGTGCACATACGTTATATACAGTACTGCACAGTCTTGCCTCACGAGTAAGAAGTAGTTGTTGGGGCTGCCGAGTTGTTCTACGATGTGCAGAAGAGCCACACAATAAAAAGATTTGAAAAAAACGTTACTCATGAGACAATCTTCCTACTAGTGAGCTCAATTGGCTTACTAGTGAGGACAAAGAGCATATGAATACGTGGAAAACTCACTGCACTAGTAGGACCCATTCATCCATCCATCCATCCATTTTCAACACTGCTCATCCTGAACAGGGTCACGGGCAGTTGAGGGGGTGGTCTGCCTTCTGCCCGAAGTCAGCTGGGATAGGCTCCAGCATCTCCACGCGACCCTGTTCAGGATAAACGGTGTTGAAAATGGATGGATGGATAGATGACTGCCGTCCATCACATGGAGATGAAATATTGTCATTTGAATTCAGATGAAATCTGATTTCTTTTTACAACAATGGCTCACGAGTATGATATCGACAGTTAGTAGTTAAACAACAAGGCGTACCCTAGAATGACTACATGTTACAAGGGAGGCAAAACAGAACTAGTTCTATTAGTGAAGTGCAGATGTTAACTAGTCAAATCTAATGTGACTACACTTGTAGCGCGTCGTTGTCAACTCATGGTCACTGCCATTTTTAAACATTTATGCTTTTCAGGGTCCGCCTGATTATTCATCAGAATTCATGAAAAATATATTTTTGCTTACATGTTCTTTTTTTAATCTAACAAATAAAATGTCATTCTGTTATTGTGACTGTATTGACTTTTTCTGGATTAATAAGTCAATTTCCATACACTTTATTACTTAAAGTTACTAAATTACCTTTTACGTTACTGAGTAATAATAATTAAATTAATAGGTTTTTCAAACATTTTCCAGGAAATCAACCAGGTATTTTGGTGACTTGTATTTTAATATTTTAGTGAGATGATAACATTTAAAAAAACAAAAACAAAACATTTGTACATGTTTTGTCCGAACCGTAACAGCTGTTCATATTTACATCCATTCACATGAGCCACATAAGAAAACAGTTGGAACGTGACATAGTCAATTAGTCATAAATTATGTAAGAAAAAAATCAATACATCAAAGAAAAATGACTGAACCTTGAGGAGATTTGACAATTTTTCATTTCTGTAAATAAATCTATTAGTATTTATACTTAGAAGTTAAGGGTTATGTTTATATAATCAAACAAAAAAGTTAAATCGATTTTCCTCACGAGTGTTGCGAGGGAGCCAATCCCACCTCTCTTCGAGTAGGAGGCGGCGAATTGATCACTAGCTAATTGCAGGGCACAAGGCTCTTCAAATCTTTTCCAGAGTTTCAATAACATGACATATTTTGAGCCAAAATCCACTTTAAATACCCATCAAGCATTTCCTCCTAAAAGGTTATTGTTATATTCCAGTTAGATTACAGTTTTGAAATTTTAGAATGAATTTGGTCATTCTCCAAAGGCAATATATATGTATTTTAATCTCTTCACGGCCTAATCCTTTTGTGTAAAACCATAACACATGACCGTGATTCCGATAAATACCGTGTACGGGACACTAGAAAAACTACATTTCCCATGAAAAGGTTTATTATGATGTATCATAGGTGTTGTAGTTTTTAGACTGGCTGAGCCTGGAGTTCAAGTGTGCGCCGTAACATCATTTCCCATGAGGCCTTGCGCGGGTTTAAACCCGGAAGTGTGCAAGATTAGCCCCTGGAATAAATTGACATGGTTGTTTTCATGCCAATCTCCGAGAGGAAGAAAAGTTACGTTGCTGCGAGCTCCTCCAATCTAACGAGTTCGTCTTGAAACCTTGTTAAGACTTTTAAGAGCTTTAACATACCATTTCAGGCGAGGGGAAGCAAAGCCAAGGTCGAGGTAAAGTTTCGCGCTCAACTTAATTGCTACGATGTTGTGAGTTGTGCAAAATTCGCGTCGCGATTTACTGCTTGAAAACGGCTAATACATGTTAGCCTTTTTGACTGTTGTCGTCTGCGTGTATAGTGATCACAGCGCTAGTGAAATAAGTGCTTGATCAAACTTGTCGATTATCAACGTTTTCTTGAGACGTCAGTTGCGCTTTGATATCTTATGTGCTCAAATAGAGCGAAAACACGTAAAATGCGCTTTATTGAGGGAAAGCGCAGAAATTTACATGCAACTAGTTTCTTTTGCGGTTGTGTGGTTTTTCGCGCGTGCGTGTGCAATGGACGTCACGAAGGACAAAGTTTTGGAACGATCCACAATGTGATATTGAGTACATTGCAACCAACACACTCAGTGTACAGAAATGTTGGCACGTTACCTCCGAGGACCACACCCTTTTGGTGTGTTCACTTTTTTTTTTTTTTTTTTAAGGAGCCATTTGAGCATTTATTCCGTATATTTGATCTTCAACTGAAGGTCTATGTCCAGTACTAGTATGCTCATTTTACTCAATAGTAAGACAGTGCAGCGCACTAGTACAGTCACTGTTACTACTGTAAGCTTTTGTTAAATTGTTAATTGTTATGTAGCGCCATCCATCCAAAACCTACGAACCCCTCAACTTACACTAGTAATGAATAAAACTACAAGTTCACTGTAGTGCTGCACAAGTACTACTCGGACCAACTAGTAGGCATGTGTCAGGCACTAGTAGCTTTTGAACCCACTAGTAGTACCAAATTGCACATTATTAGTTGTGATACAGTAGTGCAACTAAGGCAGTACTGTAGTGGTAAGAAAAAAAGATACATTACAGTACGAATAAAATACAGTTGTTCTACCAGTGTGCAGTTGTGATCCTATTAGTGTACTGAATTGTCTGACTAGTGATGACAAAGAGCACACTAACGCTACTGTAATTGCTTTCCATAAAACCATTCATTAGGTCCAAGTACTAGTCCACTCTTTGTCCTAGCTAGTAGGTCAACTTTGACATGTCTCTAGGGAGGCATATCGGCTCGAGTTGACATCCATGTGCTGCTAGTACTAGTACTGATGTTCTAATATTTTACTGTTTAACATCTAGTGCCTCACTAGAAGTACGATCAGCGCAAAGACGTCAAATAGTTCACGGTTATGCCTCGCTAGTTACATGCAGTTGACTGACTAGTATGCCAAAGTTATATTGTTGCGCAGAAATGACATACAGTAGTGAAACAATGTTAGAGAGATACATTTGTCCTACTGGTGTGCTGAATCGTCTTACTTTTTAGGACGAGAGTGCACTAGTACATGGACCTGAATGCTTATTCGTCTGTCGAAGCGAGAAAGCGCTCGTATTCCTCCTGGTGGGAGATAACTTGTTCCTCCGCAGAAGAGCCAAGAACAAAGGAGCTCCTTGAAGGGCATTGACCTCACAGCGCGCCACTTAGCCGGAAGCCAAACTGTGTGACACCCATCGGAGCATGCACATTTACTAATTAATACAGAGCCGCACATTGTAACCCTGTGTGGGAGTTAGCGTCACTGAGTGAGTGTAAATTCCATAACTAATTATATCTTGTCCAGAAGCCTTCCTAATATTCGCCTTTTTATGGCGTCTGCTCCAGCCACTTTCAGGTTTATAAACGGCCAGCAAGGGACTAGTTTGTCGTTGACGTGCCCTGAACGTTGCTCTAGTAGCAACATGAACCTCAAACAATATTGCCAATTGTAATGAACTTGTGACTTTATTCACAATGAAACCCATGAGACATACACTGACATAAAATCAGTTATGAAACAATGAATCAAATAATTCAATTGCAAAAAAAAAAGTTTAAACAAAATCTCCTAGCAGTGATCATTTTGCCACATGGATTAATCTTAATGCTGACTCCCACGTCACTCACCAAACTACTCTTTACCTTTTCAAGCCACACACATGCAAAGTCAGAGATCATAGCATGGAACGTGCGGATAGTGACCCAAAGTGGGCAAAACTAATACCTGTAACTCACATGACAATATATATCCATCCATCCATTTTCCGAACCGCTTGATCCTCACTAGGGGGTGCTGGAGCCTATCCCAGCAGTCTTCGGGCAGTAGGCGGGGCTGAATTGGTTGCCAGTCAGAGACGAACAACCATCCACGACTCACACCTAGGGACATTTAGAGTGCCCAAAGCCTGTGCATGTTTTTGGATGTGAGAAAACCCAAAGCCCGGAGGGCAAACTCCACACAGGGAGGCCGGACTAATACCTGTGAAACTCACTACCGGGCCGCCTGACAATATATAATGACTAAGATAACTTGGCAACAATAAAAATATGACTTGCAGCCAAAACATTTGACATTTTTGCAATACTTTAGAAGTTTAACTTTACAATTGAGAGAAAAATTGGCAAAAATAGTCAGTTTTTATTTTAGACTTTCTTTTTATTTATTTTTTTAAGAATATGTATTACATTTTATTGTATTGTTGTATTTGTCTTATGATGTAATGTGTTTTTGCCTGTTTTAAAAGGCTTAATCTCATCTGGATGACTCATGATGATGCGGTTGTTCCCACAGGCAGCAGCAATGGGGAGCCAACCAGGCCCAGTTCAGATCGTGACGGTGTGCAAGGAGGAGCACTCCTTCACGCTGGACGAGGAAGCACTCGCACGTGTCCTCTTGGCCGCGGGCGTGCGAGACAAGCACGTGGTGGTCCTGTCGGTGGCTGGCGCCTTCAGGAAGGGCAAGAGCTTTCTGCTGGACTTCATGTTACGATACATGTACAGAAAAGTGAGTGACGGCAGAGCTCGCAGCATCCAAGATTTTTCCATTGAGAACCGTCTACGGGAAATGCTCAAACGAGGCCCGGGGGCCACTTTGATATGTGTCACTTTTTGTTGATTCAATGTGCTACAATCAGTCCGCTGTAGGTCAACAATAGTTAAAGTCCCTGTGAAGTAGAATTTGTACGTTAAACAAAAAATATCAGCAAATGCTTAAAAGGAGTCTTCAAAATCATGAAAAATCAACCGTTCTGTCCGTTGAACACTGAAACCATGTCCCACCACTCAACTGTCAATCAAATCCCACTGCTGCCATCTAGAAAAATGGATGCTACTTGGTATAGTGTCATTTGTATGCCTACACATAATCAAATGTTTGCCCCATGGAAATATATTCGCTTAATAACAGCACAGATAGATGGAATGTGTCCCTCCGGGTCGGCACAGGGCTTCGCCATGCTGCTACAATGAGGCGCTCTAAAGTTGCCACACCAACGCGAAGCCGTTGTCCTCCACGCTGGCTGTCACGTCTGATTTCTGACATCAGATTAGCTAAATAATCTAAGAGTGCAATGAGGGAAATCATGTTTGCAGCAAGAATTTTTTCACAACAGGGGGGTTTTCACTGTAGCAAATTTGAAACAGGAAAGTGGGAATGGTGTTAATGCATGGTGATTTTTTCACACTAGGGGGTATTTTCACCCATGTAGATTTCCTTGTTGAGGAGTTTCACTGTATTCTTTTTTTGGGTCCATACATTACTGTATTTTTTGGTTGGTCCTGATGTTGGTAGTGTTTTTTTTTCAGGTGGTGCTAGGTGTCGAACGTTTGCAAATCACTGATTTCTATCCATTCTACCGTGTCTTCCAAAAGTCAGAATGCCCCTCATGTTTTGGTAAATACTTTGTTCTTTTTTCATGGGAGCGCACGGAAGAAATGTTACTTTGCTACAAAGTACATTAGTCAGTGCACAACTTGTATGAGAGTCAAAGCCATTCATGTCTTATCATGAAACCATAAGCAACAAAAGTGAGTACACCCCATGGTGAAACTGTCCAAAGTGGGTCCAAATAGACCTTTCCCCTTCACCGTGTCATATGACTCGATAGTGCTGCAAAGTCTCAGGCGTGCATCGGGAGCAAATGTGCTCTCTTCTAATCTATTCTATGGATCTAGCTCTCTCTTACTTTAAAAGTACATGGAAATACAGTCAAAAATGAAAACAATAGTATAAATTGCATACTTGGATAACAAGGAGCAAAAGGCAAGGTTAAATACAACAATGACATCGTCACACGCAGTTGCCCCTCCCTGCTGCAACATGTGGACTGACGGGTTTGCTGGAACTAAATTATTTCGGATGGCAGGGTGGAGCGCACCAACCAGCTGATTTGTATTGTTTTAGTAGCGCTGCTGGCTTTACTGCTACACGTGTGCCACTCAACCCATTTTTGTATGTCTCCCTCCAATGTCAACAAATCAAAGATGAGCCAATCAGGTGGTGACACATTTGCCCCAGGGTAGTTTGACCTCACCTCTTTCTCGCTTGTCATGTTTAACCGCAGGGCGACGAAAAGTGGCTGGGTGACGACGACGAGCCTCTGACGGGATTCTCTTGGCGAGGGGGCTCAGAACCGGAGACGACCGGCATCCAGATCTGGAGCGAGGTCTTCCCCATCCAGAAGAGTGACGGAAGCGAGGTGATCACAGTGGGACGGACATCTTATGACACCTGCCAAAATATTAAGTGTATCTGCGCAACACAATGAGATGCATAGCAGGAGATGTATGAATACTCCAGCCTCCATTTTGTTACCATATTCAGACGCGACAAAATGGTAGGAATTGGCTCTCAGTTTGTCACTAGACACCTGCATGACACTGTCAACCCCCAATTGATGGTGGATAGGAGCTACTAGTGCCACTTTGGCCTACTAGTATGTAATTAAACCTTAACAATAAACCAGTGTGTTGCACTACTAACACAACGATTACCAACTAGTAGGCATGTGTCACACACTATTAGCCTTCTTATCAAGGATGTTGAATAAAAGCTGAAATAGCATTATGTTACTTAAATATTTGTCCTCACTAATAGGACAACTACAATGGATATAAAAAGTCTACACACCCCTTCTCAAATGGCCAGTTTGAAGAACATTTTTCATCATGACTGTGACCTTTAGGCTGTGCAGCACAGTTAGGCAAGCAATTTGGATCATGGATGGATGGATGGATGACAATGAAATATTTTCACATGGGAAGTAAAATTAAACGAGTATTGCAGTGAGCATGGTTACACAGGATTAAACCAATCGCATTCAACCGCCTGTTCACTGGAAGTCAGCACACATCTGTTTGCCATTTAAAGAGCCTCTCATTAACGCCAAATAAAGTTCCGATGTTGTAGTAGTCTATTTTTTCCCACTGAATATAGCAAAGACAAAGACAACAGCAAACATTATTTGCAGCAAATAAATATTTGCCGGAGAAATGAAGTGATACCCATGGATTGTCAACTTTCTCCGTGTGTTTTTTGCATATGCTCCCGCAGGTGGCAGTAGTGCTGATGGACACTCAGGGAGCCTTTGATAACCAGTCTACAGTGAAAGACTGCGCCACGATTTTCGCCCTCAGCACCATGACCAGCTCCGTTCAGGTGATTGTATAGCATAAATCAGTGCTTCCTGATGTTTTTGAGCCAGGGCACACGCAAAACTCACAAAAAGTTGACATTTCAGGATGAACCTGAAGTGCATTTACACCTTTACAGGTCAACCAAGTTTGACCTCCTTTCAACTCTTGAATGCCAACTGTTCAGTATTTCAGTAGTTTTTGAACAGCCTTGTCCAACAAGGAGCAGAAATCCAAGATGCAGCAAAGGCCTGACTCGAAAAATCGCTCATCCCACCACCAAACAAAAATGTCGCAAGAAGTGGAAACACAGGTTAATCATGTCTCTTCTGCCACCTAGTGGAAGTGGAAGAGCATTGAAGTGGTCTCACTGCCACGAGACTGTTGCTGGCATCGGTGGATGAGCTAAAATAGATTATTTGTTGTCGATAAATAATAATTTTCTGACCAATGAAGGGAAACTGGATTATTTTCCATAGTACATCTGATGATCTCTCACGTCACACTGAGTTTGGAATTACTGGCTTAAATATCACATGCACTATATTAAAAAAAATTCCAAGCTTGTACAACACTTGGGTTGTTTCTTGTTTGTAGATCTACAATCTGTCCCAGAAC
The DNA here is from genome assembly GCA_018466805.1 of Hippocampus abdominalis. Lineage (NCBI taxonomy): Eukaryota > Metazoa > Chordata > Actinopteri > Syngnathiformes > Syngnathidae > Hippocampus > Hippocampus abdominalis. Next base: position 17,700,668 of record CM031695.1, on the reverse strand, counting down.
GTCCAAGAAGATGACCTACAACAGCTACAGGTTTGTTTACAACCTGAACTCACAACGCGTGTTGCTGCTTTCCACAATTTATCTTTTTTTCTTTTTTTTTTTTGTAGTCCAAAAACATGTAAGCATGCATTTTAGTATTAAGCAAACATTTGCTGTCACTGTGATTGTGTTATAAAAGGTAAATGCTGAACTATATTACACTATACAACATAAACGAACTAATTTGGGTCACCAAAGAGGCCTTTTATTTCAAGTGTCAATGTGCAGTGCAACTATTATGTAAACATATTATGCGTATCAACATTATTACTTACCACATACCAAGATGTAACATGAAATTTTTTATGTTTTACATAATGTGTGACTATTGCTTCCGTCTGCCTGGCCATCTATCAATCCGCAGCTTTTCACCGAGTATGGCCGCCTGGCCTTGGATGAAATCTTCCTGAAGCCCTTCCAGGTATGGCAACTGATACATTTTGTGACACTTTTTATTTTTATGCATTTGATTCAAAATTCCTTTTTCCCTATTACAGTCCTTGATGTTCCTCATCCGCGACTGGAGCTTCCCCTACGAGTACACATACGGCTTTAAAGGAGGCAATGAATTCCTGGATAAGCGCCTACAGGTAACACAATGCAGAATCAAATGCGAGCAAGCTTTGGATCCACTGGGAGATGAACTTCCCTGCTTTGTATTCGAAGGTCAAGGAGGCTCAGCACGAGGAGCTGCAAACGGTGAGGGAGCACATCCACTCCTGCTTCACCAACATTTCCTGCTTCCTACTGCCGCACCCTGGCTTGAAAGTTGCCACCAGCCCTACTTTTGAGGGACAACTTAGTGGTGAGAAATTATTTTTGTCCTCAAAAAGTATTTTACACTGTACAGTGAATCGCGGAATACATTCACCCACACAAATTCAACACATTTAAACTTATTAAAACACACATGCATTTGATAAAAAGAACATGGCAAAAATGTTGCCGGTGTGATGGTCTGTGGCTGCTTGGCTACCTCAGGACCAGGACTTGCTGTGATTGATAGGACACTAAATTCTGCTGTCTACAAGAAAATCCAGAAGGAGAAAGTCTGACAATCAGTTTGGACCCTCAAACTTTTGGATCATGCAGCAGGACAACGATCCGAAACACACATGCAAGTCCACCTCTGAAAGGCAAAAAAAAACCCTAAAGCAAAATTAAGGTCTTGAAGTAGCCAAGTCAAAGTCCGGATTTGAATCCAATTCAGATGCTGTGGTGTGACCTTAAACAGGCAGTACATGCTAGAAGTTGAAGCAGTTCTATGAAAAAGAGTGAGCCGACATTCCTCCACATCGATGTGAAAGACTCATCATCAAATTATCGCAAACTCTCGATTTCAGTTATTGCCAATGGTGGCACCACTCATTATCTCAGTCACTCCCAAAGACGTTTTTAAACGTCTTTTCAGACTTGGTCCAGAATTGTCTGGTACTGAAAGAGTTATTAGGTTCAGGGGGCAATTATTCACATCGGAACAGGTAGGTTTGGATTTTTGTTTGTCTAAATAAATTAAATGGGCATTTAGAAACTGTAGTTTGTGCTTCCTTTGGTTAGCACTATGTGATATTAAAATTGGTTTGATGAACTCACCTCTTCTGTGGTAAATATGCAAAGAACATAGAAATCAGGAAGAGGACAAATACTTTTTCACTGCACTGTAGAATCACTTTAAGTAGACATAAAGAAGACTCGCTCGCGCAATTTTCCAAACGAGAGGTAACGTGTGCTTGCTTCATGTTGGTTTCTCACTCCCAGTTGAAGTTGAATGTAAAACCGATATGTGGTGCTACAAAGATGAACGACTATGCAGGCGGGTTGCACTGCACGCACTCTTTACTGTGAGTTACCAAGTCATTCTGTTGGTTTTGTCAGCGGTGGCACCAGAGTTCAAAGAGCAGCTGAAGATTTTGATCCCGAATCTGCTGCATCCTGATAACCTGGCCGAAAAGGAGATCAATGGAAACAAAGTCACCTGCAGAGGCTTGCTCGAGTACTTCAAGGTAACTGCTTCCCAGTCTGCGGTGTGATCCGGTGTGTCCGTTGCCGTTTTCCTGTTATTCTCTTCCCATGTTCACTACTGAACTTTTAAAGCAGCTCGTCTCATGTCGAAACTCTGATCATTGTTTTTTTTTGTTTTTTTGTCAGGCTTACATCAAGATTTACCAGGGAGAGGACTTGCCCCAGCCTAAGAGTATGCTCATGGTAAGTACGGAAAGATTATGAAAAAGCGTTTGTTGTCACATTTGGCTCATTTTAAGACGTCCGTGTGTCCCGCCAGGCGACAGCGGAGGCCAACAACCTGGCAGCCGTGGCAGCAAGCAAAGATCAGTATTACAGGAACATGGAGAAGGTCTGTCCCAACTCTGTTGTTTAAACTTACTGATGTTGAGCGTGGGGCACGTTATTTACAATGAGATGACATCTGCTAATTTTACCGTAATCCTCCTTTTTCAAAATCCTCCTTTTGTCTCTCAGATGTGTGGTGGGGACCTGCCGTACGTGTCTCCTGAGTCATTGGAAGAGAAACACCAGTTCTACTTCAAGGAGGCTCTCTACTCCTTCTCCTCCACCAAGAAGATGGGCGGCCAGGAGTTTTGCGACCGCTACCAAGAGCAACTGGAGAAGGAGCTGGAGGAGATGTGGGAGTCGTTCAGCAAGCATAATGAGGTCAGTGACGTCATACAGTATGTGAGAGTTAATATGTGGACCAAGGCTTCGCGTTGGCGTGGCTGCTTCAGAACGCCTCATTGTTGGCAGTGAGTGCATGCATGTCACGGAGAGAAATGCGAAAGAGTCATTTTAATTTTCCTTTTTCAACAGTTCAATTTTTCAAGGTTGTTCACATGCTCTTCTTTGTGTGTCGTCGCATTTTGAAGACTCTTTTTTTTTTTTTTCTTCACCGCACAGGGTACTTTGTGGCCTGTCAGGATAAGTTGCGAGCAGTGATAGATGAACAAATATTCATTATTTGTATTAAATTGATAATCATTTTCAAACCAGTTAAGTTAAATCTAATTATATTGTTATAGACATCGCATCAAAGTCTGTCTAAATCATTTTGCTTCAAGTATTTATTTGTGTGTGTGTGTGTGTGTAATCTCTCTCTCTCCCTCTCTCACTCTCCCTCTCGATATACATATTGAGTTCCCTGTGGATTCTTTATATAGAGTCTGAACTGTCTTCTCTCTGTGTTTTCTTTGTTAAAAGTTCAAGAATCATTTTATTGTAGGGTGGACATGCTTTCAGGTCTGTCTAAATCTGATTTTTTGTTTTTTCTTTTGAAAGTCAAAGAATCTGTTCAGCGCCTTCCGAACTCCGGCCGTGCTGTTCGTGCTGGTGTGCCTCCTGTATGTGCTGTCAGGTGTGCTGCTCTTCGTGGGCCTGTCCACCTTGGCCCTGGTGTGCGACTGCGTGCTGGGCCTGGTTATGATGTCCGTGCTGACGTGGGCCTTCATCCGCTACTCGGGCCGCTACCGGGATGTGGGCGGAGCCATCGACCAGGCGGCAGGCGCTGTGCTGGAGCAGGTCAGATGACGTTTGTCTGGTGATAAAAACGGGGGTTTCTGTTGAAGTCATTTTTCATGCCATCAACTGACTAAAGCAACCACATTTCATGAATACAGGGGAACTTTGATTTACCAGTGCCCAACTTGAATTTTTCAAGGTGCACGCCATCACTCAGTGGATTTTTTTTGCTTTATTTTGTGCGCATAATGGGAGTTTAAAAAATAACTTGAATAGTTCAAGCCTTAAAATAACCCTCTCATGGGCTATATTGAATTGAATACAACTTTATTGTCAAATGTGCTGTACGTATGTGTAACATACAGCACAGATTTCAAAGTGACACTTATTGAAACCGTTTGCACACAAAAATTGTGTTATCCATGATAGGTGAACCGCGATCTCGAGGTGGATTACCTTTTTCCATGTAATGTTAGTGTGGAATTGCGCTTTGTAGCCAAAGGTTGTTTTTAGGTCGCCTCCAAATTGTCCAGTCACAGGAGAGTGAGCAGAGCAGCAAAGTCTTTGATGCTCCTCATCACAAGCCTTCATGTTTGCGCAGCCTATATTCGGTCATTTCATGCCTTCTGACACTTGGGCAAACTAATGCGCCGTTATCACAAATAAACAGTGCTCTCATAGTCTGAGGATCAGATTACTGTATTTGTAGAAAGCGCCGTTTCCCAAACTTTCTCGTATGAATGGATTCCCCTAAAAAAAAATAGGGAATGATTTCTTCCTCTCCATCGTGAATGAAGGCTGTTGGAGTTGAAACAAACACGACCGAAAGAATGAAAAGCCAAGCCGCGTTGAGCTGGAAAGCAACATGGCCTCGGCTGACCGGGGTTTAATCAGAGTTCAGCTTCTGCGACTGACGTGATTTGCGGGCAGCTAAATTCATCTCTCTGTTTTGGATATTCGTCACACAGCTGCATGCAAACTTTGCATTCCCTCAGGACATGGCAAGCAAGCACCATCAAAGCACAAGGGTATCATCAAACCAAGGTTCACACATTCAACAGTGTGAGAATGTGCAAAAGCCAGACCGAGTAAAATGTTCCCTTTGCTTATCAGGATATGGAATGGAATACAACTTTATTGTCAAATGTGCTGTACGTATGTGTAACATACAGCACAGATGAAATTTCTTCCCCCTCAACATAAAACAAGAGGAGCCGCTGCGGGTGTCCGCGCCGCCATCAAAAGAAAAGTTGACCAAAAAAATGACAAAATAATACAAGACAACACATTAGACACAGACAATCGTGCAATCTTAACCACTTTCCTGCATACATTCCTGTTGTCTGAAGCAGTTATAGATGAAAGAGGAGCGAATCAAAGTGTCCTTTTCACCAGTGGATCAAAGACGTCATGCGGCAATGTGCACACGTCTGCTACAAGCTAAGCTGTAGCAACAAGAAGCTGTAGCATCCATTAACGAAAAAGAGAGATTGGCTCTCTTCTCCTGTCCCATGTAAATCCGCTTCAATTCCAAGCCGCGACTCCCAGTTCCATATATGCATCGGCGCTCTGCGCTGACGCTCCTTTCTTCTCATCGTCGGCTCCTCAATCCATGCATCCATCCAATCCATGCAGACTGTCCATCAGCACCGACCTTTTCGCTGAACAACGCAGTGCTGTGAAAATGCTGCCTACTTCAGGCGCAAGACACAAGCGCCCCGGGGATGTCCAGCAACGACAGTCAAATGGCGCCGACATTCCTCCCAATCAAAAAAAATCAGTGCTGGTACGCGTGTGCTGCCGAGAAGGCGCAACCACCAAGCACAGATTCTTCTTCTTTGACGAATGACGTGGCCAAAAATGCTGAAAACGGGTCCACATCAGGTCCACACGACTTAACAACAAACACAAAATAACAAAACAAACCAATCAAATCAAATTAATCAAATTAATTAATCGACACTCTTTTCAATTTTGCCCAAAAGCAAAATGTCTACCTTGAGAGTCGTAATCGAAAGGACTCTACATTTGAATCAGGTTCCAAAATCTGTATCTTGACGGGTCATTTGTATGAACAGAACCCTGCATATTGACGGTAATAAAACTATTTAATAATTTTCGCCAACATAGGTTTTATTCCAATGCCTCATAGTGAGCGAGGTGTACAATTTTAAACTCTTAGTTACGGCGTCATATTCTTTCCTGGCTCGATCGCAAAATCAACGAAATTGGTTCCACATGGAAAAACCTCCAACTAAAGTCCAGGCACTGGTCAGTGAAGTTATGAAAAGAACTGTTGTCTTGTCTGTTGACAGGCCACGGTGGTGCTGAACAAGTCGAGAGGGCAGAGCCTCCCTAACTTGAAGAAATCCAGTTAGAGGACCTGCAAGGCTTTTGATCATCTCGACGCCACGCAATTTCGCACAGCACAGACCCACATTCAGCACATAAGCCTTAACATTGCATCCACCCCCCAGTCCCTTCATCCTGACCAACCATTTCTCTGGGAGAAACATGCAACGAAGCACAAGAAAAGAAATATTCCCAAAACCCAGCATCTGTCTTATCTGCATTTGAACTTGTCATGTTCAGATCGGCAATGACAAAAGCTGCCTGCTTTGAAAGCATCTCACATTCTATTGATCCTGCCACGTTTACAAAAGGTTTATCAGGACAAAACACTTTTCAACGGTCACGGGATTCTTTTTGCAAAATTTAGTCAGGTATCTTATTAAGAAGGCCGGATTTTGGAGCTTTTACTGTAAATGCATATTTTAGCAGCTCACTTCTTTTTTTTTTTTTTTTTTTTTTGGCTCCCTTTTACGTTGTGCCTTGAAAGCATTCCAGTCTTGTTGGAGATATAACATTCCTGTTCATGTTCAGTCATCCACTTTCACCGAAGGAGGAAATTGTTACAGTATGCACTTTGTCATGTTAAGCAGCACCAAGTGAGGCAACAGTACACAGCGAACACCTGCTATTCTCTAAAATAGGCCAGTCATTGAGCCCCCCCTCACACACACACATATCCACAAAAAAATGTTTAGAATTGCCTATAGATGCCACAGGATCGCATTAAAACACTACTTGTGTCTAAAAAGACCTTAACTCGCTTCAGCATAGTTCCTTGGCATCAGGATTGTGGCAAACAGCTATTTTTGTCTAAATTAAGATCCTCAATTCACTTCAACATAGTCCCTTGGCAGCAAGATGGCAAAACACAATTTTTATCTAAATAAAACTCTTGAGCTCAGTTTAACATAGTTTTATGGCCCCAAGATGGGGGCAAAGCACTACATTTGTCCAAGTGAAGCGGAGCATCACCTCCTTTTAACATAGTTCTTGACAACAAGAGGCAAATTAATACTTAATTAGCAAATTGGTGTACAGTATTTTGAAATGCCAAACCATGAACATACGGGGGTATTTCAACTGTCTTTTTTTTTTTTTAATCATACATTCCAAATTCTCTGATGACCATTCGCTCCATGTTATGCAAAATATTTTGATACAGAAAACATTTTAGATGCTTTTTTTTATAATAGGAAGTGCTTTCTGCGATGTTTACAACTCAAACTGTTCTATTGATTGACGAACATCGACTTAATTTAAAGATATAGTGACTGGATAGCCAAAGACTTAGCTTCGCTTTTGCAGCCTCTTTGAATTAGCCCCTTTGTTGCTATAAGGAATATACTGTATGTAAAATACTGTTTTGTTCACAAGATTTTTGTATGCAGCATATTCAAAATGGCAGTAAAATTATTAATGTTTAAGCGATGGAGGATGATGACAGAAAAGTATGTGATTGTGCTGCAGATGGACGTAATGGAGATTTGCACTTTTGTGACAAAGCAAATAAACAATTGGATCATTCAACATTTGATTTTGTTGTTACCGCCTTTGTTTCAAAACAGTCAACAAGCAAACAAAAAAACCCCAGCAAATTTTTGTGGTGTTTATTGATAACTCCATGGAGTCTGACACCCTTCAAGGAAGGGGACATTCACCTTCACATGTCCGGACTGAATATGAATGGCACTTGCACAAGCTGCTCACTGTTGGCAAAATTTTCGCTCACAAACAATTGAACAAGTGGGTAGATGACAAAAGATGACTTCACGTTGTGATTTTAATACAAATTCAGCCTATCCCAGCTGAATTTGGACTGAAGGTAAGATACACTGTGGATTGGTCGCCTGCCGATCACAGACTCAGCCATTCATATGCCCTATGGACAATTTGCAATGTAATGAAGCCAAAGTGAACATGCAGGAGGCAGGGATGTCACTAAACCGAGATTGGGGGAGTGGGGGGGGGGGGGGTGGACTGCAACTGGGCAACATGCAGTCTACAATCAGTGTATCATATGTCAGCTATTTGCTCTATTGGAGTGCAGTGAGCCATTGAATTTGTGTAATTGAAAAATCGATATGACACACAATCCAGTTCAAGAATTACCTACCTTGTTCAAGAATTTATAAATTATATAAAAATCTAAATAAAAAAAACTTTAGGCTAAATGAAACCCATTTCACCCGTTTTAATCAATCGAATAACGAGGACCATAAAAATGTTGTTTTCATTGTTTTCAACCAGCAAAAGATGACCACAATGGGGCCAAAAGGTACAATTTAATGTAAACTGTATAAGACATTGATTGAAAAGACCTGAAATTGGAAGTGACAAAACTAGAAAAAAATCCCAACGTTTGAATTTTCATTGTACTAGCGTTAAGATAATAAAGCCAACCAAAAATGCAAACATTGAAAAGTGTATTTACAATCTATGCCAGCTATCGGACATACATAGCAGGATGAGGGCGTGGTTTTCGTACAGTACAATTACCAATGACCCACAAAGAGACAATCTGTTATTGTGGGCTTTTATACAACAAAATGACAACAACATAAACGGTGATGTTTTCATTAGCTTTCGTGTCAGCCTTTAATCATCTTGGCAACAGTTCTTCATCAACGGTAGCGTTCACTTTTGTCACTTCAAACGCGGTAAAGAATTATTGAGTCATCATCACCAGTGCGGTCTTCCGCTTTTACATAAAAAAAAAAAAATCCACTATCTGCTAACTAGCCTCTCTTCTCTCTATGTGTACGTTTCACAAACGTCTACCGTAGCGCTTTTTTGGTGTTCCTTGTTTCCTTAAAAGGCGATAAGCGTCGGAGGCCACGCCCTCTCCGCGCGCTCGGAGAGAGGCGCGTGCACGGATTAATGTTCACTTCCAAATAAGGAAGTGAGTTCAACGAAAACCCGCATAGGGGAAGGAGACGCAACCAGCCAGAGAGAGAGAGCGAATGCGAGAGAGGAAGAGAGAAAGGGGGTGGAATATGGCTGAATGCACGCCTCTTGGTCTGGATTAAACCATCCCTCTGGTGTTCCGTTAGATTCAAACACAGCACCTGATTAGTTCTATCCATTTCTCATCTGAACCGTTTGTCCTTGTTCGCTTAAAAAAAAGTCGACAGCCGTCATCACTGTCAGACAAGCAAATAAAGGACTTATTTTTTTTAAGTTAATTTACCCGCTACAAATTCACAGCACCCTTTATGAAGTGACTCAATATTTCGTATTCCTGCATTCGAATAAAAGAAGCTGACGTTTTATTTGACAGCCATCGTCACTGTCAATCATGTTTTTCTTAATTTAACCACGATTGAACGGAAAGAAACCCCATTCCGATCAGAATCTGAATGGGTTGAACACAGAACACCAGGCTCAGTATTGTGCATTTTGGGGAATTTATTAAAAATGCCTACCACAAACATTTAAATATTTTCACATTTATTACCTACACTAAATCCACATCCACACACTAAATCCGTTTTAGATATATAACGTATAATTTCCCTGTTCCAAATACTAAATGGAAATAAATTGCAGTCGGATGTTGTTGTAGGGGTTACGCGCTCGTATACGTTGCTCACGCTTTCAGGCTCGCGCACGTCGGCGCGTTCACGCCGTTACCAGAGCGAGCGAGAGCAAGTCTTCATCTTCATCAGCGTCATCACCCTCAGAGCTCCATTCAATTTCTGACCAGACGCAGACCAACTCAGAGCTACAACAATGGTACGTTTAACGACGCTTCACACACACACTATTTGACGTGTTTTCTGTACGGGGTTGAAAATGAAAAGGAGCCGTTTTAGTGAGATTAATTCAATGCGATCCCCATGTCCCCCCTTCAAAAAAGATAAAAGCTGTTTTAGCATCAAGCCCCACAGAGAGCGACGGAAGCCAACTTGATCGTGATCCCTCCTTTCAAATATGTTTTTAAGTCATGTTAAACATCCAAAATTGCTTACTGGAAAGCGTGGGAATCAAATGTTAGAATTTGGGGGGCCCTTTTAAAACGTCCACGGCCTGAAACGACTGGCGCCATTTCGCTCATTTCCGTGATCCGTCCGACATTAAAGGTTTTTTTATTTTTAACAAAGTCCTTTGGCCGCACTGCGCCGCGTTTGTTTGGAAGCAAATGAGATATCCCTGGTTGTCATGGCTGTGCTGCATCTTTGTGTTGTTTGGCCGCGGGGCTTGGCGATGTTTCGTGTTGGGCTGGCAGGTGCAGAGCGAGCGAGACGCCTGCGGCTAACAAAGCTAACGGTATTGTTAGCATGCTAAGCTAACGGGATGACAACCATTACGGCTGCGCGAGCTGTGATTTTTTTTTTTTTGCTTTCTTTGTCTCATTTGATGCCAACTCGACTCTACGCGCTAGCCACAGGCCTCCCAAAATGGTTGGCCAAGTGATATCGAGGACGGATGGAAATTAGATTAAATAAAATTCAAAGTCATGGCTAAACACTTGTATTCGAGCGTCGTTTTTTTTTTGGTACGTAGAGGAAACTGGCGTCCACTGGTCATGGTCGCATGTGCTGCATTCACGGCCCCACCCTGAATTTGGTGCAAAGAGCATCCTGGATTTAGTGCGTGATGCTAAACAACGATAACCATTCACCCAATAAATATCAAATTGGAGATGCGTTTTCTCACCTATTCATTCCTTCGTATTGGAGATAGACGCGGATGATGAAGCGTTATATAAACCGGTTTTAGCAGCGGAAGCTAAAAGGCCGCAGGGTCCGGATCCTCATTGCGCATCTTCCCTTTTTTTTTTCTTTTGAGACGCAATCTGCACCGCCCTGCGAGCACGTCACGCCATTAGACGCGACCACGACAAGTATGGCAAGCCGTTGGAGAATTTATTCCATATCCTTAATATTCAGGTAGTTATATTCATAACGTCTGGTCCACATTAATTCCATTGAGTTTAGCCAATTTGTGTAATATTGTAATGTGTGTTCATTTTGACAAATGCTCATTTTGTCACCAACCTGCTAGTAAAACTGGGGGTGCTCAATTAAGAGCTTTAGATTCAGTTCAGCAGCCTAATAGCACAATTGCCAAGTTTTTTTTTTGTGTGTTTTTTTTTTTTGGAAGACAAACAAATTATTTGTTAAACTATAGCCCACTAACCTTGATTTAATCTTTGTGGCTGGCCATGATCTGGATGATAGAGACTGTACACAGATGTTTAAAAAAAAAATTTTTTTCTCTTTGATTTTGTGACTTTAAGTCAAAAATGGCATAGACATTTATGCTAATTGGTTAGCAGTCTCCTACATGTTTACACATTGAGTCTTCATCAAAAAATATCCACTTTTATGGAAAGCTGTTGGAGCACTAAAGCAGTATTACCCAACCTTTATTGAGTCAAAGCATACATTTCACATTGAGAGAAGAAAAAAAAGGATCCCACGGCACACCATTTAGCGAAACAATTCACAAAAATTCGCCACGCAGCTTAATTTTGTACCTTCTGTCCAGTGGAAGAGGATCTCATTGTTCTGCCTTTTAGTATAGGTGGTTGGCATAGATAAATTTTACCCTCATTTTTCAGGTGCTTGGCTGTGTGTTACTAGTTCGGCGCCTTTGTTCTACTAGTTCTGTGAACAACATTAAGTAATACTACTTGTCAACAGCTCTCAGTTGTACATGGAGTTGTTCTAACAGCGCAGCTTGCTGTGAAGCTTGAGCATTTATTCACAGCGCATTTGTTTTCAGTCATAGTTTAGTGCACTACTGGGATGTAGGACCATTTAATTTCCCTGACTGAATAAATAGTGTCTCATATTCGTACACTTAGTACAAGGTGGGCTGTGTAGTATTGTTGGGAGTGAAGTATAATGATGAATACCCATTACATCTAATATGTCCAGTGAAAGAAGTAAACTGTTGATCACAGTTTTAGTGATTGTTGTGTTGCGCTTTGGTGTTGTTGGCCAATGAAAAGGTGCTGGTTGGATAACTTCGGGGCATTTCTGGTCAACTGCCATATTGTGTCACACCCTTCAAATGTCGGGATTGCAAATGCGGACTTGTCAGTTGGACTTTGCTCTCAACGCCAAGCGTCTCCAGGAGTCTGATTAGATTACGAATTCAAATTTACTGCGGTCGCGTTGTGGTGCCGTTTGATAGCGGCTGCAGCAAAAACATAAAACTCGTAGATGCCATGATGGCATCTGCGCAAGGTAAGATTGTCATGAAAATGTCTCATCCAAATGAATTGATGTGAAAATAGCTTTGATGTGAACATCAGCTGCTGAATTATTGTGAGTTGAGAGCTTTCTTGCTGTAATTTAAAATTGAAATGCAATGAAAATACCATTGGCAACTTGCGAATCACTTAATTTTGGATATTGAGCAGGACAAACACAAAATGAAACCGCTTGTAAGTGGAAACTTCAGTTGAACTGACCACCAAGTAGTTCGAGCTCTTGATGTTGCGCACTTGGCCACACCCCTAAAAAGCGCACTCTAACTCAAGAATACAATGCATCTTCATTTAATGCTTGAAGGTGTGTGACTTTTGTCTTAGCTACTACACTTTCTAGATTCATTTCTCTACATACTTTTTTGTGTGTGTGCACATTTTACAGTCTCGTGGTGGCTTGAGTTGTACGTTTAATTTATTCCATGTCCATGCTTGTATCTCAAATCTTTCTGTTGAATGAATAGAAACAGTTAATCCCTTAAAGCCCCCCCCCACCCCCCCAAAAAAACACCCAATTTTTTTGACAGAATAAATTACTTAACAGTTTTGTGTGGAAAAACAAATCGTAACGTTTGCTCTCAGCCTGACCTGCAAACACAGACCATGTGAGCAGAAAACACAACTTCAGCTCATGTATTGTGATGTCCTTCCTTATAGTTGTTCTGTGGGAAAGCAGCTTACTGGTGTATTAGTTGTCGCCGGTTGGCCAGTGCAAGGAAACCCATATGAATTGATGGCTGGATGTTGTGGAGTTGGCTGGCACCACCAAGAGATGGGGTTCTTAACCAGTAGTACACGCCCATTTGTAGGCAGAAAATAGGTCAAGTGACAAATGGCCAATTCTTATCACGCTTTCATGATGTGCGGGTTCCTTCCTGGTTAATAATTGCGCTATTTCAGACTCCTCATTCCCATTTCCTTTTCCATCCTCAGCAAACATGTTCGTGCTTCTGCACACTCGAATCTGTTTCTTTTCTTTTCCTGCTTTACTTCCTTTTTTCTTTGTCCATTTGCTCTCCTGTATCTCCCCCCCCCCCCCCCCCCCCCCCCCCCCCCGGGACATACGCGCACGCACGCGCTTTGGGGCGTCCTCCTCATGAGACTGCGTTTTCTCGGCAATGAATTGGCTTAAGCAAAGTCAGCAGATGCAGCGGCGTGAGTGGAGGGGAGCATATGGGACTCGTCAGCGGGCCAGACAGAGGTGCCATTGTGGGCCACTTCAACCCCCGCATGGCACGCCTTAGCTTAGCGCGGCTAGCATAGCCTCCTTCCTGACCTCTCCCGCATGGTCAGGCAATGAAAGTGGTGTCATTGTGTGAATGCTCTTCCCCTTTGTTGTGGTTATTGCGTGCTTCTCAATGGAGAACAAAAAAATAAAATGTTGAGTTTTAAGGTTAGGAGACCATTCTTTCAGCTAACACACAAATATTAATTGTAATTTTTTTGCTTTGTCATCAAATTAAAAAAGCAATAATTTAGACTTTCGCTAGGCTAGTAGCCTAATTGCCCAATTACAATTTTTTTAAGTCATTTTCTGAAACCAAGAACACATTCAATAAATTGCTTCAATTCAACCTCGCTGTTGACTAAGATTCTGTATGAGACTGTATGGAAAAAGTTGTGACATCCTGCTTGAGTCGCTTCTTCTCGGCCGTCTGTCCCACAGCCAGCAGCCGGTCGGTGGTCATGGCCACACCTCAGCAGAGTCACATGCAGCCCTCGGGCTCTTGCTCGTCCTTTTTCCTCCCACTCTTGACTTTTTTTTGTGGGCTATGGAACACTGTGGCGATTGTTTGCTTTCCAGGCGCCGGCGCTTCCAAACGTCATTGTTTTCCTTGGCCATACATTTGCTGGCCGAAAGCACAGCAGAACCTTCAGAGTCATTAATTTCATTCATTCATTTATTTTTAGGGCGGCAAAAAAAATAATGTGTACAAAAAGTGAAACAACAGCGCAAATGCATAAATAAACAAAATATGGTTACTCCCTTGGCAATGGACATCAGGGTGCGGGGTAATAATCCACCTGTGACTGTCACGCTCCCTTGCTCTTGATTTTTCGTATCCATTTCCCACACTAATCACGTCACTTTACAATCACTGCTTAGCCACGCTGAAGCACTTTGACACAAGCTATACTCAGCTAACTTACCTAGAGAAGCTTTAACTCGCACGAGACAAGTTTAACCCGAATCAACCATGCACAACGAATCGGGTGCAAGATGAGGCTTGGCTCTCCGTAATGTAGCAGTTAAATAATAGTGTGTGCTCTGCAAACAGCTTAGAGTGCACGCTGACTAGCGATGGCTGAATATTACATCAGCGAATTAGTTTTTAAAAAAAAAACAAAAAAAATTCTACCTTACGTGGTGTACAACAACAGCTTACATAATGTGTGTGTGCGCGTGTGTGTGTGTTTTAAAATTGCAGGCAAGATTTGATTGTAGCCTCACTTCACTAATTAAGATTTTAATGTGACAGGAATGTGACGCAATCCTACTTTTTGGGTGGTGGGGGTGGGGCAAACTTTGACTAATACAAACCGCTAATGTGATGCAGGCCTCCGGTGTGAAAGTGACGGACGAAGTGATTGCCGTCTTCAACGACATGAAGGTGCGCAAGGCCCAGGCCAACGAGGAGGAGAAGCGAAAGAGGAAGAAGGCCATCCTCTTCTGCTTGAGCAAGGATCTGAAGAACATCGTGTTGGATGACGGCAAGGAGATCTTGCTGGGCGACCTGGGCAACACTGTGCAGGACCCCTACCAGCACTTTGTCAAGATGCTGCCGCCCGACGACTGCCGCTACGCGCTCTACGATGCCACCTACGAGACCAAAGAGACCAAGAAGGAGGACTTGGTCTTCATCTTCTGGTGAGGCCTTTTCTCTGCTTGGAAGAAATAAATCTGGGTGAAGGTGCATGTTGGTGACTGAATTTCGAAACATAAATCCCCCAATTTCCCCCAAATAATTGCCTATCTATGATGCATCCCCACATCTGGGACTTGCAGGGGATTTTAGGAACCCACCCAACTCAGGTCAACATGACACCAAGATGGCCACAAGTGACTGCTTTTGTTTACAAACGCCATTCCAATGAAGTTGGGATGTTGTGTAGATAAATAAAAAAGCAAATGCAGTGATTTGCATATTATTTTCAACTTGTATATGTATACACCCCAAAAGACAAGATATTTAATGTTCAAACTGAGAAACGTTTTTTGCAAATGTTTTCATTTGGGAGGCAGGTCTGGACTGCAGGCAGGTCAGTCTCGTAGCCATACTCTTTTACTACCATGCGAGCGTAACAATTGTGAACATGGTCTTGCTGAAATAAGCAATGGGCGTCCATGAAAAAGTTGTTGCTTGAATTGCGGTGTATGTTTCACAGATGTGTAAATTATCCACGCCATGGGCACAATTTGACACTTAGACAGCCCCATGCCATCACAGATGTTTGCGTCCCTTACAGACCAGATGGTTCTTTTCCTCTTGGGCCGGAGGATATGACATCCACGATTTCTAAACGCCATTTTAAATGTGGACTCGTCAGACCCCAAGACACTTTGACGCTTTGCTTCAGTCTTAATTGAGTTCTGACACGGCGGTGATTCTGGCTGTCGATAAATGGCTTTTTTCTTGGAGTTTTAAAATGCACTGACATATATACTGACATTGGTTTTCTGAACCCATGTAGATTTTTTTAATACAGTGTGGCCTGAGGGGTCAAAGGTGACGGGCATTCAGTGTTGGTTTTTGGCCTTGCATGCAGTGATTTCTCTAGACTCTCTGAACCTTTTCATGATGCGCTGCACGGTAGATGATGAAATCCCTAAATTCCTTGCAATTGTACGTTGCAACGAATGGTTTGTCACAAAGAGGTGCACCTCGCCTCATCTTAGCTTGTGAATGACGAAGCAGTTCAGGAAAGCTCCTGTTGTACCCGATCATGGCACCCACCTGTTTTCAGTTAGTCTGTTCACCTGTGGGATATTGCAAGCAGGTGTTTGATGAGCATATCTCCATTTTCTCTGTCTTTTCTGCCAACTGTCCCAGCTTTTCGGGAATGTGCTACAGCCATATAATTCTATTTTGCTAAAAACAAAGTTGATCAGTGTGAACATTAAATACATGTTTTTTGTGGCATATTGAATAAAATAGGTTGAGCATTATTTGTAAATTATTCTGTTTTTACTCACATTTGACACTCTGTCCCAACTTCATTGGGATCAGGTTTATAAATGAAGCTCCTCAACCCCCACATAGTTTTGTGTCCTTAAGATGGCAGCAAAATGCTACTTCTGCCCAAAGAACAAGGTAATATCAAGATAACTTTTACTGCTTTGCCCTGCGCAGCAAATTAGCGCATTTTTCAGCAAATATTGGTCCTTTATTTCCTCATAATGCGATTTTTGTGCCAAGGAACAATGTTGAACAATGTTAGACCAGTGTTTCCCAACTTTTTTTTAAAACCAAGGCACATATTTCACATCGGGAAAAAATTTCACAGCAACAGCACTTCGCAAAACAATTCACAAAGAATTGGATAAACGGGTTCATTGTGTACTATACGTGGGTGGCATAGATTAATTAACGCAACATTGTTTTGAGGAGAAAGGAAACCATTTTTGGTCCGAATGACTGAGATTGGCTCATTTAATGTGGCTCACCTGATTATCTTTTGAGGCACAATGTTTGGGCATCACTGATTTAGACCAGAATAGTGCTTCAACATGCTATGTTTAAGTGAGTTGAGCGTGTGATTTAGACAAGTTTTTTTTTTGTTTTTTTTCCCCCTGCCATCTTGTGCCACCTAAACCAAACCTTTTTGTCGCAGCCATCAAGGTGCTTATTTTTTGCTCTTCATGGGAAGTCTTAGTGCTCTTTACAATTTGAATGAATATTTTCTTCGCGCAGGGCTCCTGATGGCGCCTCCCTGAAGAGCAAGATGATCTACGCCAGCTCAAAAGATGCCATCAAGAGAAAGTTCGAAGGTCAGTATTTGAAAACCAGCAAGCCAGCGTGCGCTTTAGTTTGATTGGTGCAAGATGGAAGAACTTCAGTCAGGGATTCTCAAGCACATTGCAGTCTTTTGCCACGAAAAATTGTCAGATTTGACATGGGAAGTATCCCAAGCTTCTGCATTTGTTTATCTATGTCAGCAATATTTAGTGATTGGGAGAAATGGACTTCTCTTCCGCAGGATGGTAGAAGGTCCAGTGTCCCGGTCCACTTTGTGACCTTCATATAACAGAGTAAGAGCAAAATGAGCAAGTAAATGTGTAAATGCCAAGCCAGGCTAAGCTTAGCTATGTCCCGACATGCGAAGATCCGCCTGGAATGGACGCTTGGCGACAACACCCGCTCCATGAGCGATTTCATAATTGACTCGCCGAGACGGAAAGTGTGACCCTGTATTGGGTTATGAGGCGCTACATAAAGATGATTGTACTGGACTATATTCAACCACAAAACCAAAGTTAGGTGGTCAAGGAGGAGTTCAGTTTCCACATAAGAGGATAGGTGCAACAGTGGAGATGTGTAATTTGTTCACTCGCATGCATTTTGTCCCCTGACTGCACACCTCACCATTTTATTCAAAGGCACATATGAAATTAGAAATACCTCTAAGTATTATTGTACAACACAATATATGTATACACTTTTTTTTTTGTGAGAGAGCTTGTGTTAAAGCTGATTGCCAATTTAAGTTACCACAAAGCCAAGTGGCTGACTGTCACACTCATGAAAACTAGTTGGCGAACTCGGCATCCTGCTTGAGAGTTTCGTCAGGTTTGACCGCCAAGCTCGGTGTGCGCGCATCCTCACGAGTTGCAACTGATGCTGTATCATCTTACTCGTCTGAGATGTGTGTGCTATCAAGTAGTCAGACCTAAAAATAAAAAAAAATCAATATAAAATTCCCCCCTCCTTGCTCTTATATCTTCACTCTGCGGTGTGCGCGCACTCATGGCCAACAATGAGGCGCTGTACAGAATATGCAATTTCAAGGTGTAGACTTGGCTAGCTAGCTACCTGCATGTCACAAATGATGCAAACAGAGATGCTAAAGTTGTTAACCTGGGGTTGGGCGGCTCATCAATGAGCCCCATTTTAGCCACGCCCCAAAATATCAGGAAAACGAAATGGTGGAAACCAGTTCTCCATAGGTCTCGGTCTTTATACAGTTTTTACACAATGCCTTGAGGAACGTGCGTGTGTGTGTGTTCAGATGTTAGCAGTTGGACAGATGTGCACACATCCCACCTTTCATGTCTTCTTCTTTCCTTCCCATCAGGAATCAAGCACGAGTGGCAGGTTAACGGTTTGGAAGACCTGAAAGACCGGCACACGCTGGCGGAAAAGCTGGGTGGCACTTCAGTAGTCACCCTGGAGGGCTGCCCTATATAAATATCGGCCCTCGACCCCTTTCCCTTCCCCAAACCCCTTTCCCTCTTTTCTGGCTTCAGTGGAGGCCTATCAGACGCATCTGTCGGGTTTAGCTGTACGTTCCAGTGTGGTTTGGAGAAGGGCAATGAATAAAACCAGGAGAATCAGAACCGGCAGCTTGTGGGACTCTCTCGGGGTGGGATATTGCGGGTGGGCCTGGGAGGGGGTGCCAGCGACAGGTTCGCAAATAAAAGGTGATTGATTCCAATATCCAGACTGTCATTCCAGTTTAAGAATATGAACAAAACACAAAGGTGAAAATGGAAAGGTTCAATTGAGTGAAGGATGTTGTTGTGATGTTTAAATACGCCGGATGGGTTTGTCCCATTTTGAATGGGACACACATCAACAAATGTTAGTTTTCCAATCATTCTGCTTTTTATTTCAACTCCTTTTTTTTGCCAAACTTGTAACTAAGTTTTGTAACTAGTTTAGATCACGTTTAATGTTAGACTAATTTACACTCTGGCTTGCGCAAGACTTATCAAAACATTCTCTTGCAACATGGTTATAGAAACTTTGTTTTGAACATGCAAAAATCCAAAACTTGAGTGGTTCCTTTTCTTTTTCCCTGTTCTGACAATGGCATTTCATGTAGTTCACACATTCCTCGTACTCGTTTTTTTTTTTTCCACCCCTACCCCAAACCAGCATCTCCTCATTGGGAAAAGACAAAATGTTGACGTTAAGGTCTTGATGGAGAGCGAAGTGTAAATGAAACACCGGTGGTCACATTTGAGACTGAATATTGAATGGTGGATGTTTTGTATCGTCTCCTATCTCTAATAAATAAATCAATTTAAAAAAAGCACTAAACTGACAGTGGGTTGTTATTTTTATACACCAAATTGCTCAAATCGCAGCTCATGAGATGAAGTCGATGTTTAGCAGAATTTGATTCAAATAGGTCTTTGTAATATTACTCAAATCTAAATGACTTGAGGTGTAACAATAAATCAATTGTCAGCTGTTCATCAGTGATTGTTTAGAGACATTGAACTTTTTTTTTGTGTCTAAATCCTCGTAACTGCAGCCTCTCAAAAATAT
Organism: Hippocampus abdominalis; assembly: GCA_018466805.1. Lineage (NCBI taxonomy): Eukaryota > Metazoa > Chordata > Actinopteri > Syngnathiformes > Syngnathidae > Hippocampus > Hippocampus abdominalis. Next base: position 17,681,099 of record CM031695.1, on the reverse strand, counting down.
TGTCTCAGTGAAAGCGGACTGATCTTTGTCTAATCCAAGTACTGTATTTGCAAGTGTCTGCTTTTACTTTGGAAAACACCGATTAGCATTTTTGCTATTTTTCTGATGAATGTTAACCAATCCACTAACTGAATCTTAATTTGTTGCCATTTTCCTTACTGTCACGCATTATAAATCCCTAAGTTTAAGAGCCGTACCTACAGTACCGCATTAGCTTGCTCCAATGTGGCAGTAGTAATGGAGTACACACGACTGACTGAAAACGCGTATTTATTCCACAACTGCCAACAAGTGAATCTCTCGCATTATATAATTCTGCCAAAAACTTTGAAGTCAACGCGCCGCCAACGGCCCGTCTGCTGAGTGAGAGGCATGGTCATAGTGTCGGATAAACTGGCATTATTAAAGACCTCTGTAATAGAAAAGTATTGCTTTGGCGCCATCTAGTGGTATCTTTGTCCCACGGCACTATGGTCACCCCCGCATGTGCGTGGTTTGGCATTCACATAGTCTTGTAGGATTTTTTTGGGTGGTACCCATCCTCTTTTATTCTCTGATAAACTCATCTATTTACTGTTTTTGACGCAATCTAGTGGCACGACAAGTGGGGGGGCAGTTAAAAAATTAAGCCCAGCAACAAACAGCAGGATATTTTCAATTGAACCCACACAAATCACACACCATAATTTTTATGTTAATAGTGTTGTCAAAAGAAATAATGAGGTAAATTGAATGGTTCATTCACACCAAAATAGTACAATTCTCGCATCTTGTGGGATCTTGTTGTCAAAGAACAATGTCGAAATGAGTTAAGAAGTTTCATTTTGGCAAAAGTAGTGCTTTGCTGCTGTCCTGTGGCATCCATTAGCAATTTATACATATGTATACAATACACTACTGTATATATGGACACAAACATGCATCTATTTGTTTGCATGTATATTGATAATGTATGTATGTAAGGTCAGTATTTGCAAAACGAACAAGCCAGCGTGCGCTTTAGTTTGGATGGTGCAAGATGGAAAAACTTCAGTCAGGGATTCTCAAGCACATTATAAATCCATCCATCCATTTTCTAATCATCTTATCCTCACAAGGGTCGCAGACGTGCTGGAGCCTCTCCCAGTTGTCTTTAGTCATTAGCGGGGTACACCCTGTACTGGTTGCCAGCCAATAGCAGGGCACAACCATTTCAGACTCCATAATCCCTCGGGACAATTTGGAGTGTTCCATTAACCGCATGCATGTTTTTGGAATGTGGAAGAAAACTGGAGTACCCCGAGAAAACCCACGCAGGCGCAGGGAGAGCATGCAAACTCCACACAGGGAGGCAGGAGGTGGAATTGAACCCGGTACCTCTGCACTGTGAGGTCGACACGCTAACCACAGGATCACCGGTTCGCCCAATTTAAATGATCCACATCCAAAATACTAAAATGCAGTTTCTGAGTGCATTTGCTGATCCAGAGACCAAATCTAGCGGGCGGCCCGGTAGTCCAGTGGTTAGCACGTCGGCTTCACAGTGCAGAGGTACCGGGTTCGATCCCAGCTCCGGCCTCCCTGTGTGGAGTTTGCATGTTCTCCCCGGGCTTGCGTGGGTTTTCTCCGGGTGCTCCGGTTTCCTCCCACATTCCAAAAACATGCATGGCAGGCTCGTTGGGCACTCTAAATTGTCCCTAGGTATGAGTGTGAGCGTGGATGGTTGTTCGTCTCTGTGTGCCCTGCGATTGGCTGGCAACCAATTCAGGGTGTCCCCCGCCTGCTGCCCGAAGACAGCTGGGATAGGCTCCAGCACCCCCCGCGACCCTAGTGAGGATGAAGCGGTTCGGAAAATGGATGGATGGATGGAGACCAAATCTAACAAAGGCCGGAGCCGGAATCGAACCCGGTGCCTCTCCACTGTGAGGCCGATGCGCTAACCAGTTGTTGCCGCCCGTGTTGTAAGTCTACTGCTTAACCACACGAGGGCGCCACATCACAATTCAAACCATGCTCCACAGACGACTCCAGTGGTGTCATAAAATCTATTTATTAAAATATATCAAGCATTTGTCCAAAAATAAAGTTAACATTCTGTCTGTCAAGCTCCTAACGTGTTTCTTTTCAGATGAAAAAAAATAATAAAGTGAGTCCCGGACGATGTGGAATCATCCCTTAGGCTGTTTCCTATGTAAAATAATAAAATGGATAGAGACATGCACAAGAAGAGTGTTTGTCACCTTGTAAAGATGTTAATACTGTACAGTGGAAAAACATATGTGATGGTTGAGTCGGGTACACGCATATCGATGCTCAGGGTGAATTTGAGCTTCCGATCCAAATCAGCAAAGTGTAAAATCTCAAAATGTCTGAACGATTATCCTGGTCTGTTAAAAGGTTGCGGTTTTTTTTATTCTCAAAACTGGCAGGGCTGACCTAGTAAATGTTCAACCTCTTCAATATTTATAATGAAAAAACATTGCTTTCGTGTGACGTGAAACAGAACCATAAACTTCTTTACTATTTAAGAGTGCAAATCATGGGTGACAATAGGACCAAATTTTAACAAAACCCTCTCTTGCATTCAAAGTCAGCGAGGGCCCAATTATGAGATGTCTAAAAGATCATCTTGAGCAATACTCTGGTGGCGTGTTTTAAGAGTCATTCTATCCTCCCCGACATGCTCTCGAAACAGCCGGGGTTAACTAGCATAGATATGAGAGCTGTTCAATGTTTATGATAGGGAATCTTTATCTCAACACGGAATTCATATGAGTTACAGACTCTGTGATTTTGCGATGTGAAATGGAAAGATAGCCAGACGACGATACACCTCCAGAAAATCGGGTCAGTTTGTCAAATGTCTCTACAAGATTATCCTGAGCAAGCCCCCTCGCTGCCCATCTTTAAAACAAAATATTTTCATTCTTCGTACAGCGAGTGTTGTTTTAAAATGCTCTGTCAATACAACTGAGTTGAGTTGAGCAATTATCTTGTGGCTTTGAGCGTGTTTAGAGTCATCATGAAAAATCATGGCCGCAATTACTTCTTAGAGCAGTTATGCAACATATGCCGATTTCTTATCGTCATGTGTGGGCTCTCTCACATTTAAAAAAAATCAGTTGAGTTGTTACAAAACCGGGTATGCGTGTACCCCCTGCTTATGACGGGTGTTATTTCCCAAACAAATTATGCTCGGAAACGTCAGTCCTGCGAGCAGTCCAAACGATTTCCGTGCAGCCAGTAGCAAATCTGCGCAAACTTGAGCGGAGTGATCCGCACCGCCACGTTGTAGTCGCGGTTCTCTCCGTCCACCTCCAGCCACTGGTGCCCCGAGAAGATCCCGATGACCTTCCTTTCCCAACGTTCCAAGGAATTGTCCCACACCCGGCCGTACACGCCCGATCCGCTGGCCCCCGGCCGGGCGTCACAGTGCTGGTAGATCAGGTCGCTGGACTCTTCCTCCACCGGGCAAAAGCGGTAGACCAGCTCTCCGGGTCGGTCGCTGTCGAAACCCGAAAAGTGTATGCGGCGGCCCGCCAGGCCGTCTGGGGACGGCGCCACGGCCAGCCGCATGAAGGGTCGCCGGTGGGGCCAGCGCAACTCCAGAAGCGCATAGTCAAAGTCCATGCTGAGGTCTTGAGGACCTTGGATCCACCCCTTGGGGACCCGGGTGCGCCTCACCCGCACCCAGCGCACCATGGGCTTCTTTCCGGACGAGTGTTCCGCTGCAGTCGCGTTAACAGACGGCGGGATGAGGAAGCCCACCCGGAGCTTGCGCGCCCCCTTTACGTAATCCTTTCCGTCGTGGAGGCAGTGGGCGGCGGTCAGGACGTGCCAGCGGGACACCAGGACGCCGGTGCAGCCCGTGGAGATGCGCACAGCCGCCGAGAATGGATAGTCCAACAGGAAGTTGTCTCCCTGGATGCTGAAGCGGCCGTCGGCGCCGTAAATCTGGCGCCTCAGGCGCCGCCGTCCGATCCTGCGGTTGGGTGATGAGTCCACCAGACCGGCGCCCTCTTCCTCCACCTCCACGGTGGTCAGCGTGCGAGAGCCGTCCGAGTAGAGGGTCTCGAAGGCCAAGTTATCAGCGGCCTGGTGACCCGGTAGTCTTCCTGCGCGGTGGAAGCAGCTGGAGTTGCAGTGGGTGGTCAGGTCCAGATGAGGGTGGGCGCTGAAGCGGGAGCGCAGCAGAGGTGTCGGGCGGTGGGGGACCAGGGTGGGGACCAGGGGGCGTATAGGGGGATGGTCCGGAGGCTCCAGGGAGGACGCGAAGAGAAGGAATGTCAGGAGGAGAAGAAGAGCTGGTAGGCGAGAGCTGCCGCGCTCACTCATGGTGCTGCTGGAACCACGCTGTACACACACACACACACACACACACACACACACACACACACACACACACACACACACACACACACACGTGTCAGTCCTTCCTCCAATCATTCTATACATTCACAGAGGAACAACAAGGGTGCTGCATATCACTCGATCGACCTATACTGAGCTGGGTAAGAAACAAAACCCTTCACCTTGAGCCTTGGGGTTACCTAGTTAGGGTTAGGGTTAATGGGTCGGGGTAGAAAACCGAGCCCTTCATACTGAGGGTTACCTACCTACCTACCTACCTACCTACCTATCATAGTTAGAGTTATGGCTTAGGGGTAGGGTTCAGGTTCACGTGACCTGTCGACTTACCCGTGTTTAACCCTTTCAGGGACAGCGGTCACTACATCCATCCATCCATCCATTTTCCGAACCGCTTCATCCTCACTAGGGTCGCGGGGGGTGCTGGAGCCTATCCCAGCAGTCTTCGGGCAGTAGGCGGGGGACACCCTGAATTGGTTGCCAGCCAATCGCAGGGCACACAGAGACGAACAACCATCCACGCCCACACTCACACCTAGGGACAATTTAGAGTGCCCAACGAGCCTGCCATGCATGTTTTTGGAATGTGGGAGGAAACCGGAGCACCCGGAGAAAACCCACGCAAGCCCGGGGAGAACATGCAAACTCCACACAGGGAGGCCGGAGCTGGGATCGAACCTGGTACCTCTGCACTGTGAAGCCGACGTGCTAACCACTGGACTACCGGGCCGCCCGCGGTCACTACAGTGGACATCTTATGTTATCGGGTTCAAATCATTATTTGCGGATGAAAGGGTTAAAGTTAGGATTACCGACCTACCTACTCACCTGCCTACCCAAAACACCCAGCATAACCCTTACACGCCAAACCAACCATCCCCACATAACCTACCCTACTTCCTCACAATGTTCCCAAACTATAGAGTCAAATCAAGTGTAAAGGCTCCAGAAGCCGCATTAACAACGTCCCGCTTTGTCCATGTGCTACAGATTATCGGAGTAAAAGAGGATTTCAAGACAAATACCCAATACCCAGCACTTATGGACTCGTGTTTGCATTCCAAAAAAACCGCACAGAGGAAGTCCAGAAACCTCAAAACAAGCTGTTTCTTTAAAAAGAACACAAAAGAATGCCCGATGCCTCTTCTAGAGCTGCGCTTGTCAAATTCACAGCATCCCCTGGAACCCCTTGGTTACTTCACTCCAAAAGGTTCAAAATCTGAGACATGTCCGCAGTGTGGATTTGTCTGATGGATTAACAGGCAGACATTGCTCATGTTGAAGTGGCCTGAGGCACTTGTGCTATGAACGGCCAAGGTGTGGCTAAGTGAAACCAGACAGGTTGAGACAAGGTGGCAAAAAAAAAAACAACATTATTTCCCACCATGTGTGCGGGTGTGGCCTACGCACGAGCACAAATGACTTCTGAGGTTTACACTTTACACACACAAAAAAGACCCTCCTGTGAAATTCTAAAAAAGTTGGGCCGTGAATGCATAACAGGAAAAAAACAACAAACTGATCCAATCCAAATCAAGCCTGAGCCAACAGTGGACACTAAATTCCTTCTTTTGTTGGGGAGAGAGAGAGAGCGAGAGAGAGAGCAAACAAGTCAAGTTTTGTTTGAAAGGCTGCGGTCTTCTTCCACTCATTGTTAGATGAACGTGGCATGCAAATTCTGCCAAAAACAACCCAGTCAGAATTTTAAAAAATAATAATTCATTCTCTTCGCACATCTGCTCCTAATACACGATATTACACTTCAGTGGCGCACGTGGAATTCACATACTCAACTACTGCACTACGGTAGCTCATTTCATAAATAGAGGAATGTATTATTTTTTTAACCGCTTGCACCCCTCAATTTCCCTTCTGGGAATCAATAAAGGAGCCCTAGATTCGATTTGTTTTGTAACACATTGTAATACAATGACAATAAAGGCGATTCTGATTCTGATTTTTTATACAATATATGTTTAGCCGTGCGTCTCTACGAGCGAAAGCGATAAACGCCTTCTAATTCTTCTGAATGTCCCTTATGAATATAGAAAAATAAAGCCCCCCCCCCAAAAAAATCTACCTTGTTTTTACTTTTTTTTTTTTTTAAATGTGTTGGTTATTTCTGTATTATGAATACGAGTGTGGAATATTGCTATCTATCTATCTATCTATCTATCTATCTATCTATCTATCTATCTATCTATCTATCTATCTATCTATCTATCTATCTATCTGTAACGTTCAGGTGTGCATGTAAAAGTTCGTATTTATCAACGTCTAATGAACGCACCGCAGGTGAAAGTGCAACTTCCATAGGTGTCGTTTGTCCTTCAAAAGACAGGTAGGAATTAAAAAATAATAATAATAAAGGAAAAGTATATCGTGCAATGCATATTACCTGGTTTATGAATATGTGTTTACATCCATGACTGGTTGTCCTTTGGATTGCATGCATGTGACGGGGAGGCTGTGGGTGGCTTGCCGGCAGTGAGGCAGCCGGTGCGGAGTAGTTGAGTGGCTTCCTCTGCGGGTCCGTCCGTCCTGCTGAGCCAAGGCGAGTGTGGCAAATGATTCTCCCAAGCCCGCACCCACCCACCCGCACGCACGAGCTCCACTCGTGCGTGGAGTCAGGAAGCTACGGTAGCGCCTTACGCCGCGCACCTGCCCGTGGTCCTAGCGCCGGCATGTTGTCAAATGAAGCCTCTGTCTTGAAAAATGTACCTGTACTTTTTTTTTTTTGGATAGTGGCTTTTTTTTGGGGTCTTTTCAAGAACAAATGTATAATATTATAAAAGAATGACATTGTATTTTTAAATTCACTGGATATAACACACACGTATAGCACATATGACAATAAAGTGTATTCAATTCAATTCAATTCAATTCAATTCAAATACTTCCGTCGTTTGTTAAACTTGGACATAACGATATATTTCAGACTAATTTTGGAAAGAGATTTTCTTTCGTTGTTCAAGTTGAAGCTAATTGACACAAGACATCTCCAATTTCTGTGAAATCAGTCGAACAATTTAGATGGATGGATGGATGGATAAATTAACACAAATCAAGCAATTAAGAGGATAATTGGGAATGGAATAACTTTATTGAAAGAATTTTAATGATAAAATGAAACCTAATAATAAATAAAACCAGACAATTCCCGCCCATAATATTTTTTGTACAAAAACAGATTTTCACATAAGATAAATTATGTAACATGTTTTCTGAACAAGAATTAACAAGTGGGTGCACTACAAGCAGAAACTCTTGAACTTTAATTTATATGTTCTTTACCAAGATTGAATCTTAACCCTTCAAATACACATAAAACTCAGATTAAAAGCAGAGGTGGGAGACATAATGCATCTATCCCAAAATGTTTTCCAATCCATTGATCTGCACAAGCGGCCCGGTAGTCCAGTCGTTAGCACGTCAGCTTCACAGTGCAGAGGTACCGGGTTCAATTCCAGCTCCGGCCTCCCTGTGTGGAGTTTGCATGTTCTCCCCGGGCCTGCGTGGGTTTTCTTCGGGTACTCCGGTTTCCCCCCACATTCCCAAAACATGCATGGCAGGCTGATTGGTCACTCTAAACATGGTTGTTCGTCTCTGTGTGCCCTGCGATTTGGCAAATTCAGGGTGTCCCCCGCCTACTGCCCGAAGACAGCTGGATTAGGCTCCAGCACCCCCCGCGACCCTCGTGAGGATCAAGCGGTTCGGAAAATGGATGGATGGATGATCTGCACAAGGGCCGCGCTGGAGCCTATCCCAGCTGTCTTCGGGCAGTAAGCGGGGTACACCCTCAACTGGTTGCCAGCCAATCGAAGGATGGTCACCTCATTTGACCTTGGTCTTCAGCCCCCTTGGAACGTGTGTATGAACGTGCGGAGAAGCCAAGGAATTTAGTACGTGCCACTCGGACGCTCCCGAAGGCGCGGACAAATGAGAGCGCCCGGTCACGGCGATGCAGCATGCAGGAATGTCAACGTGTCTCAAGACAAGGACACGTGTCAGGATTGGCACAATAACGACCTTGTTGGACTGTACCACGCACTTACATCAACACAAAACGACTCTTACACACACTGATTCTCAAAATACTCTTTTTCTAGCACAAACACCACACACCCAACAATCCACCTGCTCACTCACTCACTCACTCACGCAAAAAGGTGAGGCCATGACAACATGCTGGTCATTGTCCTCCCTGCTGCTTTCCATAAAGTTGTTTGACTTTTATTGGACATCCAACTAAGCGGACTGGATTGTCCTGCTCGTAAGGACAAAGCGTATGCGTGTGCACAGCCCTCATGATGGATGTCCAGGATGTCAAATAAAGACTTAAAGGGCTTTCCATACAAATTGCATGCAGATGAATTTTCCTTGTAATGCTGACAGTTCAGTCAAGATCAACACGTGGCCGCAATTAACACCCTCATGCCTCAGTTGCCTTATTGCCAGTCCCAGTTGAATGTTTTTATTAAGTACAATATTATGGAGGGCTGTTTTGCTTAAAAAAAACACAACGGCCGGGGGGGCGGGTTGCTGGAACAAATTAAAGGCATTTTCATTTATTTCAGTGGGTAGAGATGATTTGAGATACGATTCCTTTGAGTTGCGAGCCTCAACACAGAATGAATTAATCCATCCGTCTTCCACCCCACCGTGCTGCTGAATAGTGATATTACATTTGAAAACAAACCCAGTCTGAAAACGAATTAAAGTGGGACCTCTACTTACGAACGTCTCTTCATACGACTTTTTCAAGTTACGAAACGTCTCAACAGGAAAATATTGCGTCCTGTTCCGAAATAAATTTCAAGATACGAAAGGTAAAAATACAGTATGGGCTGCTATTCGCAGCTCCGACTTTCCTGAACGCAACGTTCCTATAGCTGCTCTGCCATTGGATATTACCGAGCATCATCCTGGCCTCCCATTGGCTAAGAGGTACTTCTACCGTTTCTTCCAGAACCAATTAATTTCGTCAGTAGAGGCACCGCTGTAAAAGTACCTAAATAAAAAACAAAAACAATAAGCAATTGCTATTATGAAAATATCCCCAAATTATTACAACCCTGGTGGTTAACTGGCGATATAGCAAGAAAACCGACTGGACTTATGTGTCTCGTTGGTTTGAATAATTATTTAGTGTGGTTAATGACCAACAGCCGTTGTCTGCCGAATGAGTCATTGGCAAGCAGGTGAATGAAACAGCAAAAAAAAAAGAAAAAACAATTCAACACATCTCCGAGGTCTCCGGCCGTCTGTCAGACAGGATTTGTCTGCGAGCCCCCGCTCACACTTTCCAGCATGATTCATCGGAGAACGTAAGGAAACACTGCGACGCGTTCACCTTACAAAAGCAACAGCTGTCAAGTTCACAAAAGCGGCGCACGAAAAAGCCGCCACGGAAACTAAACGTCAGCGTGTTTGACTTTCTGGAGGGGTGATTCCTTCCTCTCATTACTGGTAGCCCAGTTTGTCGAGTCTGCAGGATTCCACGACGATGAGGCGATGAGGAAAAATGGCACGGCTCACCAATATGCAAAAATGGCTTCAAATTCTTATCCACTGAAATAATGACCGTCGCATGCCAGTGATTTGACAAATGTGTAAAATGTGCGCCCGTGTACTCGAACTTGTTGCCTCTTTTGTGTCATTTGAATCGCTGCACAGGTTACTTGAACCTTGTGGAATCTGGGCCAGTGTTTCTCAAAGTGAAGGGTTGCTTAGATGCCCCAAAAAATATAATCTACATATTTTAAGTGCATTCCTATGATATAGATGGTTCCACGGTAAAAAAAAAAAAAAAAAACATAAAAATTGATTAAAAAAGACATTCGCCCTTAGCTTTCGGTCAGTTAAAAACTCTGACATGATTGTGACATTCTTTTTTTGAAACAAAAGGAATAATTACAAGAATACTTTTTTTTGTTAAAATAAAGATTATTTCTCAAAAAGAATAGACATCGTTCGAGGAAAAAAGTTTTTAAATTCACTTGTTAAAATGTGACTTTCTTTCCTTGTTAAAATTTGACTTTTATATATCATTATGTTTCAACTTTTTATAGGGGGTAAAATAAGATATTGTTTTATCCTGACAAGACCCTTGCGTTTTTTGTCGTTTTTGTGGTTTGTTTTGTTATTTTGTGTTGTTGTTACGTCGTGTGGACCTGATGTGGACCCGTTTTCAGCATTTTTGGCCACGTCATTGGTCAAAGAAGAAGAATCTGTGCTTGGTGGTTGCGCCTTCTCGGCAGCACATGCGTACCAGCACTGATTTTTTTTTTGATTGGCAGGAATGTCGGCGCCATTTGACTGTCGTTGCTGGACATCCCCGGGGCGCTTGTGTCTTGCGCCTGAAGTAGGCAGCATTTTCACAGCCCTGCTTTGTTCAGCGAAAAGGTCGGTGCCGATGGACAGTCTGCATGGATTGGATGGATGCATGGATTGAGGAGCCGACGATGAGAAGAAAGGAGCGTCAGCGCAGAGCGCCGATGCATATGTGGAACTGGGAGTCGCGGCTTGGAATTGAAGCGGATTTACATGGGACAGGAGAAGAGAGCCAATCTCTCTTTTTCGTTAATGGATGCTACAGCTTCTTGCACAATTAAGATTGCACAATTGTCTGTGTTTCATGTGTGTTGTCTTGTATTATTTTGTCATTTTTTTGGTCAACTTTTCTTTTGATGGCGGCGCGGACACCTGCAGCGGCTCCTCTTGTTTTATGTTGAGGGGGAAGAAATTTCATCTGTGCTGTATGTTACACATACGTACAGCACATTTGACAATAAAGTTGTATTCAATTCAATTCAAGATATGTCTTTGTTCTTGCAATGATAACATGATTCTCATAACATTTGTTATTGTAATCTTATAATTGCTTTTCCCAATAGCCGGAAACGTTTTCTTCCAATGACATTTAACGAGTTCATGTCATTATGTTAAGATGGTGTCTGGATAAAAAGGTGCTCTTTGGAAATTTTTGTCCTCTATAAGGGGTCTCTGGATCCAAAATGTGAAGCTATGTGCTTCCTCCAATGAGCTCCAGGAAGGCGGTGACCAAAGCAGCATTTTGGACCAACTGGAGACGCTTGACGTAGTACTGGCTGAATTCAAAACAAAGTGCATTATAGTAATCAAGCTGAGATGTCACCAAGGCATGGATTACTCTTTCCGAGTGCTGTTGTGAAAGGAGAGAATTAACTTTAGCCAGCTGCCTAAGATTTAAAAAACAAACAAAACAAAAAAAAGATTTATCAACAGGACCATGCTGCCTGTCCAATTCAAACCCCAAATTTGAGACAGTTGGCTTTAGAGCGAGCCCAAGTCAACAGGGTGCAATGTACTGGAACCAAGGAGCCAGAATACTGTAGTCCATTGTATATAACGCTGCCGTCAGACCCAACAAAACGAGACACACATAGTCTCCAGTGCCATTACCCAGGAGGATATCATTAAAAACCCGTAACAGGGCTGACTTACCCTTTACTCAGGACCCAAAGCATCCAGCTATTTATAGAGCAGTCGCATCATTTAAAAAATCTATTCCACAGCTGATGAAAAGCCAGTGTAAAGCCTTTAAGACTGGAATCATATGTTCTGGTCACAACCCGAGCTTCAGCGTACAGAATGAGCTGCAGCTGTTTGATGCTCTTTTAAGGGAGTTCGGGCAAAAACCTCCTGGGCTGTTTGAAGTTTCACACGGCTTGTTTGACCGTGAAGCCAATTATCAGATTAAAGCGTGTGAACAAAAAGGCTTGCGATCCCGTTCGGAAAACCTACTTTGCTGAGAGAAAGGGGATGGGGGGGCTCCCGCAGCATGATGGAATGATGGCAAGTCTTCATGCCCACCTTGCATGCCTCTGTGTACCCATGTAGAACGTGCACACTGTTGTACCTTCGATGCTTTGACTTGCGCTCAACCTTTAAAGCCAAGGACGTGAGGGAAAAAAAAATCGCGGAACACCACCAAACAAAAATGTGGCACAATGTACAGGAACTGGAATAATGATGATCCCATCTCAAATGACTCGTAAACGCAATGAAATGTGGGCCTGTTTAGTTGAACACTTCACTCTTATTCTGTCGTCATTGGACCTTCTGCCGGCGGCCCGGGTGTCGACTGGGTTGCGCGTCGGCCTTACAGTGGAGAGTTACAGGGTTCGATTCTCAACTCAACTCAACTCAACTGTATTTATTGAGCACTTACAAACAGCCATCGCTGCATACAAAGTGCTGTACATGGAGCAACTAACATATACAACAGTAAAGCAAAAACAAATCGGTAACAAAGACGGTAGAAAGCACCGAACAGCAAAAACCAAGAACAAATCTGAGTCATGCTGAGTCAAATGCCAAAGAATACAAGTGAGTCTTGAGGCGGGTTTTAAAGATGGGCAGCGAGGAGGCTTGCCGAATGTTCAGTGGGAGGTCATTCCAGAGAGAGGGACCAGCAACAGAAAAGGCTCGATCCCCTCTCAGCCTCAGTTTAGTTCTTGGTACTTCTGATAGTGTCTGGTCCGCAGACCTGAGGCGCCGGGCAGGTGTGTAGGGGCGGATGAGCTCAGAGAGGTAAGGTGGCGCGAGGTCATTTAGAGATTTGAAAACAAATAATAGGATCTTGAAAATAACTCTTAAATGTATAAGGAGCCAGTGAAGGGATGCCAGAGTAGGAGTTATGTGCTCCCTCTTACGAGTACCAGTCAAGAGGCGAGCAGCGGCATTCTGCACCAGCTGGAGGCGCTTAATGGAACATTGGCTCACTCCAAAGTAAAGGACATTGCAGTAATCGAGCGGGGATGTGACATAGTCATGAATTACTGTCTCAAAGTGTTCATGAGAGAGGAGAGGTTTGACTTTGGCCAGCTGTCTAAGGTGAAAGAAGCTGGATTTAACAACGGCACCAATTTGCCGGTCAAGTTTGAAATCAATGTCCAGTTTAAGACCCAAGCGTTCGATTCTGGCTCCGGCCTTTCTGCGTGGAGTTTGCATGTTCTCCCTGTGCCTGCGTGGGTTTTCTCCGGGTACTCCGGTTTCCTTCACATTCCAAAAACATGCGTGGCAGGTTAATGGAACACTCTAAATTGTCCCAAAGTGTGAGTGTGAGCGTGGATGGTTGTTGGTCTCTGTGTGCCCTGCGATTGGCTGGCAACCGGTTCAGGGTGTCCCCCGCCTACTGCCCGAAGACAGCTGGGACAGGCTCCAGCACGCCTGAGACCCTTGTAAGGATAAGCGAATTAGAAAAATGGATGGATGGATGGATGGGTGGACCTTCTACCATCCAGTGGAAGAACATTGAAATGTTCTGCTTGTCACCATACATTGCTGGCATAGATAGATGAAGAAAGCTACTTTATTGATAAATTATTCATAATTTTCAAATCAATTAGGGGAAATGGGATCATTTCCCATCCATTGGTTGGGATAAAAGTAACCAAATTCTTGACGAATAAAAATATCCCCCCCTCCCACACACACACACACCCGCAGCACGTGCTCTCCTGTTTTATGTCTTTTTCCATCTCGCCTCTCCACTAGTCATCACACTCATCTGTTTGTGTCTGCAAAAGGGATCATTTTTTTCCCCATATTTGCCAGCGTGTGTTTTTGTCGCGGTGGACAAATAATGGTAGAGGGGCTGGAGTGAGGGAAGGAGGCGAGTGTGGAGGGGGCACTGCTCACCCTCAGCTGATGAAGAAACGTGACGCCTCCAGTCCCCGGTTCTCCTGCCGGGCCTTGTGGGTATTCCGCCGCAACGGTTAATGATGTCATTCCAGTCAGGCTGCACACACTTGGAGAAGCAAAATGGGGAAAAAAAAAAAAAAAACTTAACAAAAACAGAAGCGAGGAATGCAAACTAAATGACTGCGTGGAAATCTATTAAGGACAGAAGCGGAATGTGTGTCAACACATCTCAGACGAGGCGTCTGAATTTGGAACAGCACCAAAACTACAGCGGTGTGTCTCTGCGCCGACTTGACTTATCGGCAAGATCAACTGGAAACATGGCAGGGCGTTAAAAGGAAAAGAACAACCTTGAAGAGGACCTACAGGGTGTTTGGAAAGTCATTGCGCATCAACATGTTGATCCATAGACAAGTTTCAGGCCAAAATATATCTAATATCGAGATATAATTTTTCAAAAATAAGTGTGTTGAAAATACATATTCGTTCAGCTCTGCACGAGGATAAAGAAAAGGTATCTGCTTCCAGTTATTACTCTGCCAGCTCGACCCCTTGCCTTGCGGGTGCTCCTCAGAGACAGGGATTGATTTCAAGGTTCTGCTTCGTTTGAAAATCCAACAAAGGCAAAGGCACGCACCCTCGCAACCCTCTTTCCGCATTTGACCTCATAACCCCTGTTTTACAGCTCTCGGAACTGCATGGCGACTGGTTGGTGGACCCTTGCTGTGTCACGATATATAAGAGAGCCCATGACGATGCAAAATGGGATTCGGGGGTAATCCAGTCATGGCAATAATATTGATCATCGATCTTTTCTTCAACTCATTCGAGCAATGTGACACAACAACACTCCAAGTAATGAATCACTATTTGAGATATTGACTCTCCTCACGTCCAGATTTGGGGAAAAACACGATGCGGCCTGGTAGGGAACCCCAGGCAGGGTCAGATAAGGTCAGGATCCCATCCTGCCCTCCGTGTCCAAAATGAACGATATTTCTTTGGGGCTCCAAAAAGGTCACAGTCAAGTACGGAAAAAAGAAGCAGGGAGTCCGAGCTGAAGAATTGAGAAGAGCAAGTTGATGACGATCTCCCAGGAGACGCTGAAGCACAATGAGCACAACGTGACAATGACCTTCTCTTATTGCTCAACCCCGGATTGGGTCATCTTGTATGGCATCATACAAATGATCAGATTCTGCCAATCCTGGAAGGCTGAAATCCGATTGGACCAAAACCTAATGTCCATGTCTACGTATGGGAAGTTGTGCAGCTAAGACAGGGATCGGCAACCCAAAATGTTGAAAGAGCCATATAGGACAAAAAACAAAACAAAAAACAAATATGTCTGGAGCCGCAAAAAAATAAAATAAATAAAAGCGTTCTATAAAACTTCAAATGAAGGAAACACATGCTGTATGTATGTAGGAGACTGGACTGTCTCAGAATTGTTTATGTTATTCATTCCTTTGTTGTGTGTTCAAGAATTGATTTTTTTAATTTATTTTTATTTTGTAATTTCCTCGCTTGATTTTTTTTGTTTTGGTGCATTATTTTCGCTTTTCTTAGTTTCAGTGAAGTGATCATTAATTTTCGTTTTTTGGAGGCTGTCTTTGAACGCCTCTCGAGTCGAACGAGAGGAGAGAAGGCACGGAGTCGGACGCAGACGTGTCTGTGTTTGTCGAGACCGTTCAAAGCATAAATAAAGTGTACGTTTTGAAAAACCAACACCACAGCTCTCCTTTTTCGGAGCTGCAACATGTATCTATTTCTATTTGAGCTATATTAGCCTACTATCAAAATCATTTTCCATTTTCAAATTCTTTTTATAAAGCTCCAGGGAGCCACTAGATGTCGCTAAAGAGCTGCATGTGGCTATGGAGCCGCGTGTTGCCGACCCCCGGGCTAAGAGAAAAGCAATGACCAAAAAAAAAAAAAAAGACTATTGGCAATGAATTAATGACATTACATGGAACCAATATTAGAACTGAGCTTGTGATTGTAGTTAAGTGCTTCTGAAAGCGTGAAGGCCCAAATCAAACCCTACAACGTGACGCTCTAATCGTTTGATTTTTTTTTTCTCCATCGCATTTGCGAGAACAATGATCTGCGCAAACCTTGGATACAAAGATCCGAGTGTGAAGACAGGGGGCTTGAATATTTGTCTGCTTTCAAGTGCTTCCAGAGACCGACAAGGTCTCATGTCGGCTGGGGGGAGCGCAAGACGGAACAAAAGCGTTGCGTGGGATGAAAATGCTTTTGCCATGTCTGGTCTTCTGCCTGACATGAGAAATGCGGCTGATGGTGCCGCTGCGGTTCACGCGTCTCCGTCTCCATGGAGGAGACACAAAAGAATTGAGGACACAAATCTGTTGTAAAGCGCTGGGCAAACGCCAGCAAATATTTGCAAGCTCACAGTGAACATCCTCGTTTCGCCTCTCACTCACGACGACGAGTGCAAACATGCCCTGACATTCAGGAGACGCTGAAAGCGGAGGGAAACATTTTAAGTTGAAAATGTGGCATACATATGAAAATATGCTTTAAAGGCATTTCGATTTATGGAAACATACTTTCTTAAAAGTAATTCTTAGCACCTGTTCTCAGTCTCTTGCTGCCAAGAAATGGCAGAGCCGTACAACATTGTTTGAAGAAATGTCAAAAAGACGCTCTCGCTCACAGTGCTCCCTTAAAGATCCCAAGTGTGCTCGCTTCGAGATGTTTGTCACTTCCCAGTTGACGCTTACTTTAACCCTCATGCAGTATTTTTAAGCGGCTGCATGGAGAGTATTACGTCCCAAAAATGTCCCTCTTCCAATGTGCAACATCTTTTTTCACTTTCAACCCCTCAAAATGTTCAGTGGGAATTGGCCAAGACATAGATATACTGTACATCCTATGCAAAATTTCAGCTTCGTGGAGTTATTTTTCACTGTTTTGTCTGTGGTGTCCATTTGTCCAACAGTTCAAAATCGTCCAAAGTGTCCGAAATGTCCAATTTTGGGATTATTACTGCATGGGGGTTAAAAGTGACTCATAAAACTACAGAGAATGAAACAATGAATATTAAAACAACAAAACGTCCAAAAAAACAAATATGATGGATATTTCTCAGCATTTCAGGCATTTTGTGGCTCTCATTGAAAGTGTTCAACTCTCAATTCTGACTTGCCTGTATAGATTGAAAAAAAATCTAGAATATGTGGGAAAGATGAACTGTGATATAGCTGGGGGGGGGTTCACTGTAATTTAAAAACAAAATTTTTTTAGGGGGGCGTTGTTACTCACAGCTTTTGTTAAACTCAATAGGTTTGGATTACTTCACTGTGTCCCCAAGAGAAAGGCGAGTCCACTCCTTGTAACTAAGCGCACGCACGCACACACACACACACACGTAGACACACACACACACACACACACACACACAAATACATGTTGAGGGGGCACCTGAGTGCAGCATGGAATGCTGCGGAATGTTATCCGAGACTACTTTGTTGCAGAACTTTCAAAAGGGAAACCCACCCTCAGGCTCAACATGGTTGCCGGGCAACAGTGAACACTTGATAACGGCCACTGTGCTATCTGAGCTGAATGTGCATGAGCGTGCACATGTGTGTGTGTGTGTGTGTGTGTGTGTGTATACAGCTGGCTTTACAGTGACAGTGTTAATCAAAAGCGCTGACTTCCTGGCCCTGAGCTTCCTTTCATTTTGCAGCCTTGGGAACGAACGCTTTGTGCTCATGATGTCATTTGGATAGCGCAAGTTCCGCCCGTCTTGCAACCAAATGGCAAAAGAAAATAAGCCGTTATAGAAAAAAAAAAGCAATGATTCATCTTGATGAGAAAATGATCTTCGGCGTGATGTTGACGTTGGAAATTTCATTTTATTGGGTGACACTTTGTAATTATGTTGTTTTAATAACAATATGAACTGCCACCAAATTGCTGTTTACTTTTTATCTAGCTTTGATCTACAATGCTGATTTGAAACAATTGTTTTGTTTTTTGTTTTTTTTGCTTCCCGAGCCTGTCTATGATGTTTCACATTGTATGTTAGCAGTGAGCTAGCAGACTTTGATGTGGTTGGCGTGAACTTATTGTTTTTTTAACATCCAGTGTTCAATTGCCTTTCATTGTATACTCTGGTGTAGGCGTTTCTGCTCTGTGTTAAAGTAGCAGTTGTTTCAAGGGTCATAATCACAGCAACGTTGATGCTAATTTCAATTAGCCTGTCTATGGCAATTCACATTATATGTGAGCATTAAGCTAATGGACTTTTGGAATGATATGATTTGGGTGAACAATTTTGGTGTTTAAATGAATGACGATTCATTCTCTTTTGTCTTTTTGTGTTCACAGCCAACTTCAACTATATGAGCGATTAAGAACTTGAAGCAAGCACACTTGGCTTCTCATCTGGAGAAGTGCAGGTGAGTCCGGGAAATCTTGTAGGTCCAGTTAAGCATTCCCATCATTGTATTTGATATCCATCCATCCATTTTGAACACCAGCGCTTGTCCTAGCCGACTTTGGGCAAAAGAATCCTGGACTATCCCTGGTTTCAAATGATGTTATATGACATTCTCCTATTTCTTGACTGTGAGTGAGCAAGAACAGGTGCAAAGGAATACTTCAAAATGGGTTTAAATAAGTTTGTATGTATTCAAACTGAATGGGGAGGTGAGCCTGGAATGCATTAAATCAGAACCGGGCACGTGGACCTGCAGCCTAAATGAAAGAACTACCGCTACCAATACATTCGCTTATGGAAACTAAGCAAGCAGTAATTAAAACCAGTCCGTTGTAGTATCAGCGAGCATTTGTTTTGCCCTGGTCACATTTTTGGCGGTCCGGCATGTTTACGACATTGATGCTTTTGTCATGTTTACGTGACGTTAGCGAAGAAGCACCTCAGACAAACAAGGCCTGCTCTCCATCCCAGTCACAATAAAACACTTTCCACATGCGCTTTCAATTCAGTTGCACCCCCCCCCCCCCACACCCCCGATAAAAAAAGAAATTCACTTTACATCCACACACATTTCCAGAAAAGTGAAAGAGGAGCAGAGCTGCATGGATGGCCAGTCAAAAATAAAACCAAAAGAACGTGGCGTCTCTCTCTGCATTCTTTCCATCATTAGGAATTCGCTGAGGTTTGGATCCCGCAAGTTTTTCCCGTCCACACGTGGGACACTTCGCGCGTGAGCCAACCTTTGGAGTCCGCACCTTCACAAAAGCGTCCAGAGAGTCAGAATTGGAAAGAAGTCGCAGATGTGCAAGTCATTGGGAAGTCTCGACAAAAACAAGATACCCTGGCAAACATCCAGCAAGTCAAGCGGGGTCAACGCCGTCAAGTCTTGATTTGAGTCGACTAAGTCACAAGTCGCGTCAAACCATCTTGACAAATCCGTACATTAGCCACTTTCATGTTTGGACTGGCGTCAATTGGCCGTACTAACACGTTCATATCATTTTTTTTTGGCGGTCCTCTAACGATCTCGTTATTGTCGACAGTGAAGCGTTCCTATATTGTGGTTCCTCTTTTGCAACCCCCCCTGATTTTATCCAAACATTTTTTTTTTAATGGGCTTGTTCAGGACACGGGAAAGTCCCACAATTGTGTCACAACATGCCGGGCAGAACCGAGCACTATTGAAAGACACGCAGCATAATTAAGAGCGAGAAAAAGAGGAGCGGTACGTCCCCTACGAAGCTGCAATAATATTCACAGTTTTCACAGAACAGAAAGTATTTTTCTGTGCTGGCGCTTCGCATTACATGTTTGTTGTAAAGATAGCTGACTTTTGTCATGGTATGTTTTTTTTAAACATTTTTTAAAATTGATATACAATGTTAAATGGGTTTTTTTTGTGTCATGATTGAGTTTGACAGTAACCTTTAACTTGTTGTGACACATAAAGAATGTGAGGCAAACTATCTGAAAATCAGCGTAAGCGAGTTTTCATTTCCTCAAAGTGATGTTATCCGATAGTTTCCATTTCTTGACCAAGAGAGAGAGTGAGAACCGGAGCTAAGGAATACATGTATTTCAAAATATTTGTTTAATTAACCACAAGTGTGTTTACAGCATGTGGGAGGGGTAAATCGACAATTAAAGAATTATTTGGTCGATTTTGATTGCGGATTTTGACCGATTGCAGGCGATTGTAGAATTGTCTACATCCCTTGTCAACAACGGGGGTTCAGTGAAGTTCAAGTCGAAGTCAAGTTGATTTTCCTGAACGCCAAGTCACAGTCGAGTTGAATTTCAGCTTGGCAAATCCCAAATCGTAAAAGTTGTGACTCGCTGGGAGCTGTGACGCCCATTTTTGCGACAAAGAAGAACAACAATAATAATAATAATAAAAAAGAAAAATGTGCAGCTGCAGTGAAACACGTTCTCCTGGAAGATGGCGCAATGACATTTTTGACTAGAATCCAACTTGTCCCTGGGAGCTCGTTGCTTTGTTGCTTCCAGCTGATATTTCATCCATGCGGGGTCCATCCAGTCAACTGGCGCAGACGAGCGAGAGAGGTGGCGTCGCATTTTTCAGAAAGTCATCATCGAGACTCAGACCGCGGCTTGATTTGATTTAAAGGGGGTCTCACAAGCATGTCACTTGACAAGATATCCAAAATATGCAAAGGCCACCGTGAAGGAAGATGAAAAATGATCCTGGCACGGGAAAGCCTCTGTCTAGCAGATAGCATGTCTGCCTCACAGGCAAGAGGTTCTGGGTTAGAATTTTGGATGTGTGGCTTGAGTGTTACTTGTGTAGCGCTGTAGTTTACTGGAAAGATTTAATTGCGTACTAGTCGGCCAAAAGTGGCACTCGCAGAAACACGAATGCTACTAGTAAATTGTTATTTGTGGGCTGAATTGTAGCACGAGTGATGAAAGAGTTTATACATGGACTTATCCTGGCTTTTCAGGACTTGGAATGAAAGCTCAACACAGCTTTACACAGAGATCCTGTTGAAAGTTCTGTGCATGTGTGCGTGCTTGTTCATGTACGTGTTGAAGGCTTGTCAGCCCATGGAGAGCGGCCCCGGGCCAACTCGCTGGCCCTTGTTCACCCACAACAAACACGGCATGGACAAATGGAGCAAAGGTTTGAACCCGGGCCACGCCACCATTACGACATGTCCGCTAGCATTACGAGCCTTTTGACTGGCCAAGGCACAAACATTTGGGACAATTAGAGGGGTGAGGGTTAAGTTATGGGGATGCAACAGAATGAAAAGCCTGTGGCAGAATCATAAGAGGGAGAACTGTAATGGAAATCAACAAACACCGTCAAAACTGAGAGCTATCGATCCATCTATCTATCTACCTAGCTAGCTAGATGGAGCTAGCTTGCTCGCTAGCTAGCGAGCTAGCTTGCTCGCTAGATGGATAGATAGATGGAGAGATAGATTTTTTTTCAAAGGATAATAACATTACTTTTTACAAGAACAAAGATTCTGTCGGGATAAACGGTGGAGAGAATAAATCCCTCCAAGAAAGTTATAATTTGAGAAATCAAATTTAAAAACAAAATATTGCTCATATATTACACAGTTCATTCTAGAAAAGATGACCTTCTTTCTCCCCCCCCCCCTTCCCACCCCAAAAAACAGGACTATTATAAAAATACACTTTTTGTTCACGGAAATATATATATATGAATGTATTCCTGTAATAATACAAATAACTTCTCAATGCGCTGTGTGAGTAGCACTAGTGGCACTTCAGCTCCCTCTAATGGTATAAAAAAGAATTCCTGTGGGGTTCAGTTCACTTGTACTGTATTTAAGTTGTAAAAGTATTATGTATTTGCACTTTATCTTTGAGTGTGTTTGAATTTTTTTATTTAGATTCTCTTTATATTTAACTTTTATGTACAACAGATTTGAATTGAATCATTAAATCCAGTTTTTCGATAAGCTGAAATTGTCCCAACCGTCGTAATGTTGAAAACTGTGCTTAATGTTGCACTGGCTTACAATCACATCAAATGTACTTTTTTTCATAGCAAAACCTCTGAAGGCAATCCAGTATCCTGCTTTAGTTTAATCTTGGTTATGCACTACTTGGATGGCCATGTACTATTTATTAGGTCATACTTGGTGTAAAATGTTTGAAAAAAAGCCACTTTTTTGATTTGGGGAGGTCAGATTTATGTCTCGGTGTGTTCCAATCACATCAGAGCTTTAATTGGTGGAGTCATTGGCTTAATACAATCATTTTCATGGTCCCTACATTTTCTCCGACGGCGAACACCCAACCTACGGCTCAACCGGTTGGAAATAGTTTAAGAAGCACTGTTCAAAACGATATCTGTTCAGTTGAGTTGGCAGCAAAACGCGGAAACAGGCCGTCTGAACGCGAGAAGGAGCGAGCGAGAGATGAGCGAGGCAGCGCTGGACTCCTCCTGACCTTTCTTGTTGCTGCTCTCAGCGCTCGAGCTGCTCATGCGAGGCGAGGGGAACCTGCAGGCCCGGCACCAAAGGGGCACACACACACACACACACACACACACACACACACACACACACACACACACACACGTATATATTGAAACAAGATGCACCCTACTCAGCAGAGGTGCTAATTATGATATTTATGAATGTTTGCAGATTTCAACAGGCGTGTTTTGCGATTTGAAGTTGGCTGTTATAAGCACTGCCTGATCAACCAGATTATGGGAAAAAAATGCCAATGTCATAGCGGGCCAGCTCATTGGCTTTCTTAAAACGAGATTAAAATCTGATCGGTTAATTCGTTAAGGTTAGCCATTTAAAAAACAAAATAATTATAAGCGGAAGTTTCATCCGATTGGAACTCATTCGCTGCTGTCAACACAGCGTACGTTCAGAACTTCATTCCGCCGCCTTAACACCACTCTGAGAGCGTGTGTGTTCAGAGACGCAAGACACCTCGCATTAATTTCTGAACACAGCCTGTGTTATGAAATAATCAGCAGCTTGTGCTTGAACTGTTTCTAGCTAGACTGCTCTGACAGTCCTTTTTAAGAGGAATCTCAATATCCAATTGGCACATTGGAATAATGTGCTCTGTGTTTGAAAACATGCATACTTCTTCTGGTTCAGTTAGCACTGAGATGAGTTGCATTGAGTGCATTGAGTTGCGGAGGTGAAGCCGCGTATCTTAATCCGCCGCCCCTCTTGGGATTCACCCGTCAAGACGTCTTATTAGCTGAGATAAAAGCCGCGATAGCGAAGGGCCGGGCTGGCAAAGAGGGCTGCGAACCCCTGTGGGCCCGCGCTGACCTCCACCTGATCCCTCACAAACTGGAATGACAGCCCCGGCCGACTCCAACTGGCAGCCGGCAGCCGACGAGCGCTGGACTGTGAAGCCTTCGGAGCCCTTAATTAACAACATACACACTGCAACGCGCGTCCGATCGCTGCCAGTGGGATGAAAGGATGCCGGTGGCAAGTAACCAAGTTTAAATATTTTCTTACTGTAATCAAACATGTTTTTCAGGAATCTGGATTTGACTTGAATACTGGGGTGCTTTCCAAGATGTCATGCATTGAAATGAATGGAAACACCAAAAATGTGGAATGGGATTTTTGTTTGTACTTTGACGTTGAACGGTCTTTTTTTTTTTTTTTTTTGCACAACAATGGGTACTTATACTTAAAGGGGAGGATCCTAAGGCAAAAATGTTCTTCCTGTGTCTCCACCCATCTTAAAAACAGTATTCTGATTAAAATTGCATGAATGGAATAAGAATTAGTGGTCCGGTGGTCCAGTGGTTAGCACGTAGACCTCACAGTGCAGAGGTACTGGGTTCAATTCCAGCTCCGGCCTCCCTGTGTGGAGTTTGCATGTTCTCCCCGAGCCTGCGTGGTTTTTCTCCGGGTACTCCGGTTTCCTCCCACATTCCCCAAAAAATTGCATGGCAGGCTGATTGAACACTCTAAATTATGTCAGCGTGGATGGTTGTTTGTCTGTGTGTGCCCTACGATTGGCTGGGATAAGCTCCAGCACCCCTCACAACTCTTGTGAGGATGAGCGGATCGGAAAATGGATGGATGGAATAAGAATTAAGTCCATTAAGTCGCCGCCACATTGTCCTGCACCGCCTTCTGCTGTCGAGTGAAACTGAAGTCATAGTGCCCTCGGGCTCGCATTGCAAGTGTCATGTGACCAAATGCAGACAACATGTGAGTCGTAACAGTCTCATTTTCCACAAGTATACAGAGCGTGAATATTTACGCCACCTCTGTCCATGTCAGCGCTGTGCAAGGAGGCTGAAATGTGTAACGAAGGAATGAACTTAGACTGAGTCATTATGCGGTGTCACCGAGCAATAATCACACACAACGTGAACACGTGTGCCTTCATTCTTCCGGCAAGGTTTTTTTCCCACTTTAATGATGTGAGCAGGTGTCGGAGCGTGAACATACAGCAAAACACCTGAATGTCACTCATCGTCAGAGGCCGCGACATTTGCCGAACACGCGAGGAATGATCAGCATCCTGTTGGAGTCCCTCGTGCAGCGGTTCACATCAGAGGTGGAAGGAAGTCACATCTGTGCAAGTCATAAGGAGGTCAAAAGTTTGAAGCATAAAGCTCCCAGGGAGTCCAAAAGTCAGGTCCAGTCTTGACAGACTTGGAAAGGGGAAGGATTATGCAAAATGTGCGAACGAAGAGCGGCTGCGAGACGAAGCCGTACTTCCAATACAATATAATATTGATCGCTCTCCAACACGTTCATGGTCACATTAATACCGTCGTAGAAGGCTGTCTTGACACGAATGTTTATAACCAGATATGAGAGTTACCGTGGCCACAATTGGTGAAATACAGTCAAACCTTGGTTTTCGTCCATAATCCGTTCCAGAAGGCTGTTCGAAAACCAAAATTGTTCGAAAACCGAAACCATGCTCTATTTAAAATGAAAATGTTTACTGAACACGTCTGCTCACAATGGAAAGCAACCCGAGGAAGCGTCACTTCCTCGTGTAAGTCAAATGGCGCATTCAAGTGCGCTCAGTTTGTTCGAGAACCGAAATTTGTTCGTCATCCGAGGCATAAAAAAAAACTCGAAATTTTTGGTCAACAACCGAATTGGTCGAGAACCGAGACGTTCGAAAACTGAGGTTTGACTACAAATAAAACAGATTCACGACTAGGGCCACGACTAATCACGTCTGTGTTGGTTAGTTAGTTAACAGGCGATTTCTTCGAGGTGTGAGGAATAGACAGTCTGGGCTGCACCGTTTCTATCCTGAACGAGTTCGCAATACATTCCTTATTTTATTGGAGATCAGGGCCAATTTGTAATGGCTTCTTCCCGGTGTCATGGAAAAAGACAAGTAGGAAAGATAAAGCAGCGGCCTATTGAGTTGAATTGAATACAACTTTATTGTCAAATGTGCTGTACGTATGGCGGAAGCTTGCCAAAGATGATCTTATTTTGGACTCGCACTAACAAGTACAGAAGGTCCTTTTGGAGATCGCCACAGCAAACATTTTTCGTGGGATTGAAGGGACAGCAACAAGCTTTTACTTTCTGGCCAGCATGTTGTCACTTTCTGGCTTCACTCGTGCTATCTAATCACTTCAGCATGTGTCCGATGCTCTAATTTTTTATTTATTTTTTTTCTCCTCATATGAAGTCAAGTTAGAGGAAGGCTGGGATCCAAATCAACCATCACCACCACACTCAGGACAGACAAGAAGACATTTTAGACGAATTCCCGACCACATACGTCTTTGCTGTTGTAAAGAATACTAATTTTTTTTTCCCCTGTAAAAATGCTGTTTTTACACCAAGTCCCATCGATGAGGGAATCGTTTGTGTTTTGAGTCACTCGTGAGTTTTTTGTTTTTCTTAAACTGTCGCCGCTGATGTCAAATTTGAACTTTGAGGCTCAAGTTGAGCATTGAGATTTCCGATCGTAAAAAAGATTGTAAGTTATTCAACTTTTCCCCTGATAAACATAAGGCTGACTCCATTCTTGGAATATATGAGTTTGTGACAAAAAAAACAGGAAAACATGGCTGTATTGCAGTTGCTAATTTCAATATTAATGATTTATTTTTTAATGCTAATTTATGTTAACCCCTCTATTGTGTTTCACACAACAGACATAAATCAATCACTTAACAACTTTTATTGAGATTCAGTGGGAAAAGATTTGTGCGCCCCAACCCGGACATATTTCACAAATTACAATATGAAACAACTTTGCATAGCATTATTTATGTAATATTCATGCTGCTCTGCTAAAAATACATTGACATATACCGGTAGTTTGTTACCATACCCCTAAAACAAATCCAAAGCCCGAACCCCTAACCTTAACCCTAAAAATAATCCTAACCCTAACTCTAACACCAACTATAACCCCTAACCCCTAACCCCTAACCCTCACCCTAACCCATTCGTAACCCCTAACCCTAACCCCTAACCCTCACCCTAACCCATAACCCTAATCACGAACCATAACCCTATCCCAAACCCTAAACCCAAACCCTAATCCCTGACCCCTAACCCTAACCATAAAACTAACCCAAACCTATTCCCCTACCCCTACCCTGAATCCTTAACCCTAACCCTCAACCCTAACCCTAACTGCAACCCGAACACTAACTCTAAAACATAACCCTAAACCTAACCCCAAACCCTAACCCTAACCCCAAACCAAACCCCCTAGTTTAACCCTAACCCATAACCTAATCCCCCTAACCCTAACCCTAACTGCAACCCGAACACTAACTCTAAAACATAACCCTAAAACTAACCCTGAACCCTAACCCTAACCCCAAACCAAACCCCCTAGTTTAACCCTAACCCATAACCTAATCCCCCTAACCCTAACCCCCAAACCTGAAACCTCACCCTAACCATAGCCCCTAACACTAACCCAAATCATAATCCCCCTAACCCCTAACTCTAACCCCAACCGTAACCCCTAACCCTCACCCTAACCCCGAATCCTAACCCTGATACTAACCCCTAACCCTAATCCCTAACCCTAAACCCAAAACTGAACCCTAACAGTAACCCCAAACCCCTAAATCTAACCCTAAACCTAACCCCAAACCCTAACCCCAAACCAAACCCCCTACCCTAACCCTAACCCATAATCTAATCCCCCTAACCCTAACAATGAACCCGAACCCCTAACCCTAACCCCCTAACCTGAAACCTCACCCTAACCATAGCCCCTAACACTAATCCAAATCCTAATCCCCCTAACCCCTAACTCTAACCCCAACCCTAACCCCTAACCCTCACCCTAACCCCGAATCTGAACCCCAATCCTAACCCCTAACCCTAATCCCTAGCCCCGAACCTGAACCCTAACAGTAACCCCAAACCCCTAAATCTAACCCTAACCCTAACTCTAACCCTAAACCTAACCCAAACCCTAATCCCTTAACCTCAACCCCGAACCCTAGCCCTAA
Source organism: Hippocampus abdominalis (assembly GCA_018466805.1). NCBI lineage: Eukaryota > Metazoa > Chordata > Actinopteri > Syngnathiformes > Syngnathidae > Hippocampus > Hippocampus abdominalis. The sequence continues at coordinate 17,653,635 of CM031695.1, read as the reverse complement.
CCCCAAACCCCCTAACCCTAACCCCTAACCCCAGACCCCCTAACCCTAACCCTAACCCTAAACTCTAACCCTAAACTCTAACCCTAACCCCAAACCCTAAGGCCTAACCCCAACCCCAACCCCTAACCCCTAACCCCAACCCTAATCCCCCTAACCCTAAACCCTAAAACCAAACCCTAAAGCCTAAACCCTAAAACCTAACCCCAACCCTAAACCCTAACCCTAACTCTAACCCGAACCCAAACCCTAATCCCCCTAACCCTAACCCTAACCCTAACCCTAAAACCTAAGCCCTAAACCCTAAAACCTAAACCCTAAAACCTAAACCCTAACCCCAACCCTTACCCAAATCCTAAACCCTAACCCTAACTGTAACCCGAACCCAAACCCTAATCCCCCTAACCCTAACCCTGAACCCTAACCCCTAACCTTAACCCATAAGTGTTAGGGTTGGAGGTAATAGTGTTAGGGTTCAGGGTTAGGGTTAGGGGTTGGGAGGACAGTATTAGGGTTAGGATTCGGGAGTTCAAGGTCAGGGTTAGGTTTAGACGTTATGGTTAAGGTACAAGGTTAGGGTTAGGGTTCAGGGGTTTTGGTTAGTGTTGGGGGTTAGTGTTAGGGGGTAGGATTAAGGTTTAGGGTTGGGGTTGTGGTTAGTGTTGGACGGGTTAGGGTTAGGGGGATTAGGGTGAGGGTTAGGGATCGGGGTTAGAGTTAGGGCAGGGGTCAGCAACCCAAAATGTTGAAAGAGGCGTATTGGACCAAAAAAAACCCCAAAAACAAACAAACAAATATGTCTGGAGCAGCAAAAAAAGAAAAACCTTATATCAGCCCTGATATTGAAGGCAACACATGCAGTTTGTATCTATATTAGCTGTATTAGCCTACTATCATTTAGCTACAAATACAAAACGAGCCTCCATGATTAAATGTTTTTTCCCATTCCCCACCAGATTCCCATTCTTGGCTTGGTGAAATGTACATGAAATGCCTTTTTTAAATTGTATTTTATTTTTATTTTTTACAACAGCTACCTGACTGCTAATAAAGACATGTGACGCAAATCCTTTTTGACAGAAATGTTGAAATTTAATTTAATTTAAATTTTTTATTTAGTCTACACATTTTTACAGTATTGGAAAACGTTAAGAATGTTTGTGTATTGTTTGTCCTCCTACACAAACCATAGTAAAACCAAATATATATTTGCCTTCCCCATCTTTGCATTTTTCCCTATCAACATTTTTGAAAAAGCTCCAGGGAGCCAATAGGGCGGCGCTGAAGAGCTGTGGGTTGCCGACCCCCGCAGCAGACGTTTGCTCAACATGAATCAATAAGCACCGGAGCAGATGTTACTGACAAAAACAAGCTTACCGAGGACTGGTGTTGTTATGTCAACATACAGTACATGGCTTCCTTTTATTCCTTTATTTCGGGGAGACTGAGACCCTGCGCTGAGTCACACGTTGAAGAAAGCAGCAGCCGACCAAATGTGTGGTTCTCCCGACTAAGACGAGCGTTGTATGAAATGTGTTCCTTTGTTAACACCCTGCTGGGTTCCTTCTGGCCCTGCATGAGTATGTGTGTTTTCACACTGGCCAAGTCAAATTTCACATGTCACTCACAATTTACAGACGCGGGAATGCACACTCAAACGGCAAACCATGCAGCTGCCTTTCTTATATCAGAACTCAATACAAAGCGGAAGGTACTTGGATTTCATGAAAAAGGACCCCGCCATAAAACATGCTCAACAGGATCCTTTTAAATTAATTAGTATTAATCACTAATTACTAATCACTAATCACTCTGAGAAATTACCTTTATCACGTTATTTATGGATTCCCAGCAATGCTATTAACCCTTTCAGGGGCAGCGGTGACTGCAGTGGACAGCTTCTCATGTTATCAGGTTCCAGGTTGTCATTATTAATGGTGCATGAAAGGGTTAAAAATCACACGGCAGATTGTCCATTTTTTTCTATTAATAACATATGCAATAAAATTGCTTGATATAAAGCATACAGGAGGTTCAATTTTATTCTCTTTCGTTGTGCATTGTGCAAAAAGACTAGTGAGAACAAAATAATAGAATGAATGTTTGTTTTTTTTCACCAGAGAAAATTATCATTTGAGATGTAAGGATTTCACCTGACAGTGACATTATGCAAAATTTTGTTATGTAAGAATTTACCGAGATTCATATATGAGTACAGTGATCCCTCGCTATTTCGCGGTTCGTTTATCGTGGCTTCGGTGCATCGCGGATTTTTTCAAACATATTAATTTAAATTATTGTTAATTAAAAACGATCCGCGAGAAGCTCGAAGTTGTTTTGCAGCTTCTCATGGCTTTTGCGGACGTTAAAAAAATAAATGAATAAAAATTATTTTATTTTTTTTACCTGTATATGTTAATTGGTTTTGGGCCCCATTAACCGCGATAAACAAGGTATTACTGTATACATTTTCCATCACGGGTGGACCGAATGGTATGGCCAGTGAGAGGACGTTGTGCTCAGTTCTGTCTGTACACGTGTGTGTGTGTGTGTGTGTGTGTGTGTGTGTGAGTCTGTGTGTGTCTGCGTGTGTCTGTGTGTCTGTGTGTCTGTGTTATGTGTCTGTCTGTGTGTGTGTGTGTTCACAGCTGCTTTTCATATCTGCCAGATAAGAAAATGTTCAGCAGCAGAGAAGAAAAACATAAATCTCAATCCCAAAAGAATTCCCTTGATTTTCATCCTAAATCTCACACCGTCTGATTATCACTCTTCTTGGGCTTTCGACCAAATACAAAAATGTGTCTTGCGTAACTAGATTTATGTTTTTCACACCGTTTTCTAATGCCCAAGAATTCTTTTGTTGAATATATGACCATTATGATCATGTGAAAATGATCAAGATGACTATTTCATCATTCTTCAGTTGTATAATCAACCACATTCCCAGCAGTGAAGGCATTGTTGGACCCCTTACTGTAAAATTCTTTGATGAACAATCAAATGAAGACTTTAATTGTCTTGTGTGCTGACTTGGACGTTTACTTTGGCACATAAAGTCAGCCCAAAGGTGTACGTTTTTTTTTTTTGGTTCGGAATTAACTAATCACATCAATATTCGTGTTAAATGGGAGTCAGCAGACACTTGCTACTATTTAGAAACCCTCTGATGAAACCCAAATAAATTTCGGATGTACGAGTAGGCTTTTCCTACAATTTTGTTGTTGTTGTTGTTGTTGTTGCTAATGACAAAAGCCTGATAGTTAAATCCTACTGGAAAGAAAAAACAGCCCAAAACCGTAATGAGCAGTGTTGTGTTTGCGTCAAATTTACATTTTGGCTCTTGGGCCAAAAAGTTCAAGGTTGCTTTGATCGGGCCAAAAGACATTTTTCCACATGATTTTCATTGTGTTTTTGCAAACTATAGCAGGGCTTGTGTGTATTTCCATGCATAAGTAGAAGATAGGAGGTTGTTGCCACATACACTAAACAACTCGTCCTTGAAAAGAAAAGCAGCTTCTTCAATGTGGCTGAGCAATTTTCATCACTGTTGTTGTGAGTTATGTCGTTTTTGTGCAATATTTTCTCCATTTGATGATGCCTTTCTTGAACTGTGTTCCATAGTATCGGTAACACCATGTATATATATTTGTAATGTTTTTCCTTAACAGTGCGATCTCTTGGATGCTGTGAACTACTAACATGTCAGGAAAAGCCTCCTTGAACATCTGAACTATATCTGGGATTAATCAGGAGTCATTTTATATCTTGGCAAGTGTGTGATGACTCATTTAATGAGTTTGAAAGTGATTGGTTCATTCTGTACATAGCTGCCACTCAAGTTACATGGAGGGGGGGGGTGCACACTTCTGCAACAAGATCCTTTCAGTTTATGTGTATGGGTTGTAGGTCATATTAATGTTGAAACGGTTTTGAGATGATTTATCCTGGCTTTTATTTTTTTATTGCACAAATAATATCTACCTTTTGGCCTCAAAGAGTAATTTAAGTTGGATTTTTATAAAGTGTCTAAATTACTGCACTATTTATGGCAACAATGTTAGTTGGCACAACAAAGAAAGCAAGTTGTTTTTAACTTCTAAAGTTGAAGTTCAATGAAAGGCAAAAGCGCTCTGGAAATGCTTATTTCTTGGTTTCGAAATGCACAAAAGCTCATTTTCTCCACAGCAAAACTTAAAACATTGATTTGAATTGCCCAACTCTGAAATGTTATCGAAGTTTGTTGCCTTGAAATTTTGAATGCACCCAACATTTTTATTTCCAGGGTAATGAGCACAACGAGTGTGCATGCACCTAAAGCTCAGTCTGAAGGATATTGAATAAATACTTAAATGGACTGTTTGCCAGTCAAGTGGAGGGATAAACGTAAGATTTTCTAAACATGTCAGGGATTAGCAAATCTATTAGCAAACCTGTAAACGGTTTTCATGTGAAGGCCATTGAAAGGAATGTTCAACGCACGCGTTTAAAATTCCCAACGGGCCGCTTCTTGACAGCGGCACATTTACTTTTGGCGCGCGGCCCGACGTGCGCGCTCACGTACTGTGCGTACGCGTCCTTTCACGTCAAGTGGGGCCCAGAAAATAATTCATCCGCCGCGCCCAAGTAGCGACTCGTTTCAACACGTTGCCTGCGCGGGCCTCTCCGAAACAACATTGAGCGACGGGCTCTCAGCCGACACGTTGAAGGCCTTCAAAAGTCACCGTGAGGACGTGTGGAAAGAAAAGCAGTTCGAGCACAAGCATTTTTTTCATCGGTTCAGTACAGTCTGTTCAAGTTGGGGTTGGCGAGATAAAAAAAGAAAAGAAAAGCAAAACAGCTGAAAATGGTTTGAACGTATGAAGTAAAGTGTGAGAGTTTGGCCAATGACGTGATGGAGATGATGTCTGCATTGACATGCAAGCAGCAATTGAGCGGTTGTCAAATGTGCTTCTTTGACATCCTGCGTAACGGAAGACTACTGCCACCTTGAGGAAAATAAGGAGAATTACACCCTGACCGTTTCGGTGCAGGGTACAACTCCGGAAGTTGCTCGGAGCACGCGCCTGACTTGTGTGCGGGCAGAGTGGGATCAGTTCATGACGAGGTGGATATGATCTCATGAATTACATAACTTCCGGGTTGAGTGAACGCTGGCGCGTTTGGCTGCCGCTGCTCAACCCACATTGTGTTTGATTGTTTTTGTTCCTGATTGTAAAGTGTCCTTGGGTGTCTTGAAAGGCGCTTATAAATAAAAGGTATTATTATTATTATTATTATATGTGGGTGTGAATGGTTGTTTGTCTCTATGTGTGCCCTGCGACTGACTAGCGACCAGTTCAGGGTGGAGTACGGTGCAATGAAGTGCTGAAGGGAAGAGCACTTGACGCCGGTCAGCTGCTTCTTCGTCTTTACGGTTGTACAAGAACTTCATCAGTATATAAGTAGCCCAAAAATAAATTCAAATCATTTGTGGACTCATCCTGGTGTTCCAGTGGTTAGTTAGTTAGTTGACCTGACAGTAGGGATCGTGGGTTCGATCCCGGCTCTGACCTTCCTGTGTGGAGTTTGCATGTTCTCCCCGTGCCGGTGTGGGTTTTCTCCGGGTACTCCGGTTTCCTCCCACATTCCAAAACCATGCATGGCAGGCTGATTGAGCACTCTAAATTGTCCCTGGGTGTGAGTGTACTGCAGATGGTTGTTGGTCTCTGTGTGCCCTGCGATTGGCTGGCAACCAGTTCAGGGTGTCCCCCACCTACTGCCCGAAGACAGCTGGGATAGGCTCCAGCACCTCCCGCCACCCTTGTGAGGATAAAGCGGATCGGAAAATGAATGAATAACTTGGATGGAAGTGCAAAGGGAGACAACTGCTTATGCCGGAGCAGCAGGTGGTGCCACACGGGCCAAAAATAACTCCTACCCTTCACACACACACACACACTATAACCACTCACCCTTGAGTTTTGTTGGCATGTGAGATTTTTTTGTTTTGTTTGGTGGTGAACCAGAGAATTTTTTTTTGCTGTGTGGGAGTTTTTTGGGGGTGAGTTTGAGAGGTGTTTTGGTGGGTTGGAAAACATTCACATGAACTTAGACAACTCCGCTATTGAGCTAAAGAAATCGGACACCTTGGGGAAATCCGAGGTTCACGAAAACATATTGCAGAAGGTTCTTGAATAAAATGAAAGCTTTTGCTACACGGGTGAGAGGAATTTATTTCAGACAGAATTCATTATTCTTATTATTAATATTCACACTTCTATACAATATGCCATTAAATCCAGAGGTCATCTTAATACTTAATACACCAAAAGTCAACCATTTCAAAGACAGCCTATTAAAGTACATCGTGTATAAAACAGATGACATGAGGAGAGACATTAGGCAGCCGTTCAAGCTTTTCTCCAGAGTAAAAAGTGGGGCGCGTTTGCCTAATTTCAAGATTGATCACTTTATCATACAAGCGCCGAGAGCCCACTTTGCGTGTTAGTCTGTACATGAATTCATATGGACTAGAGTTCAGAGCAGTGACACTGATAAGACAAAAAAAAGATCACAACGCAAAAGGGCACTCGAAAACGTAAAACAGTTCCATTTTTTCCCCCCACCTGGTAGCAAAGCTCGTCACCGCTCCCTCGGTGACGCGCTCTCCCCCGCCCCAGCCCCGCAAGCATCAATCATACGCACGCACTCGCACACAAATACCTATACACAAGTTAAAAATCGATATATTTAAATTTCAATATTAATGATATTACTGGATTCCACAATAAAAGGCAAACGAGAAGTAGAGACAGCATTCAAATAAACAGGAGGGCAAATCCAGAATTTCCTTTTCCCACCCCCATAGAATCCCACTTCAACTTTCAGCTCGACTGGCCTGCTGTGACCCAGAGGGCACACAGCGCGTTCCCTTTTGAGGCCGGCGAGGCCGACACTTTTCCTTTTTCCTTCCTCGAGTCTTTTTTTTTTTTTCTTCTTCCTTTTTCTTTTGCCCCTTTTTCCGTTGGTCCGAACAAAGAAACAAAGATTTTCATGGCACAGATGCCAACCGGTGCTGAGGCAGAAAGGTGGGATGAAGATCATGGCACAAGTACTGCGTTTTGAGAAAAAGTAACTTCCGTGGAGGAGGAGACGGGAGGCGCAGGATGAACAACAATACCCACTTGCCATGAAACAGGGTTAAGTGCATTAAGGGGTTAACAGCGTTCAGTCAGAGTTGGGTATCCACAAAAAAAAAAAAAAGCATCCGGGCCCTATTCAAGTGTGTGTGTGTGTGTGTGTGTGTGTGTGTGTGTGTGTGTGTAGGGGGGTGTCCAGCAGTTCAGTTAGGGCACAAATGCAGAGGTTGAAATATTTGGAGTTAAGGGTTATGCATGAAGAAGTTGGCACCCCAAAAAAAAAAGCCAACAGGACGAAACAAAAACAAAAACATCAACTAGACTTCCAGTGATTTTAGTCCACCGCTGACAGGATGACTGGCAAGAGGAGGACACACGTGTGAATGTTTCTGTGTGTGTGTGTGTGCTGATATCGTATAATGTATTGATATCAAGGTGTAGGGGAAGGGCGGTTTCCTTACAAGAGGAGACAGCAATTGCTCTCTGTGGTTTTTTCTCGGTTTCTTTGACCTAAAAAAAAAAAAAAAAGCAGAGACAAGAAGTGAGATTGAGGATGATGATAATTCAGGAATGGCGATATTGTGTTTGATGCAATTTTGAAATACTCGTCAAGTAAGTTGTATATGATTCATCCCGTACAAGTCCTCAGTGTACAGTCAAACCTCGGTTTTCGAACGTCTCGGTTCTCGGGACCGAGTGCCTCGGATCCGGTTTCGAACAAACTGAGCGCACTTGAGCACATTTGACTCCTCTCGCCTTCCTTCCATGAGGAAGTGACGCTTCCTCGTGTTGCTTTCCATGAGCAGACGTGTTCTCTCTGTTTCGGTTTTTTTCGGTTTTCGGTTCTCTTTGACCTAACAACCAGCAAAAAAAAAAGAAGAAAGGGCAGTTTAAAAGACAACCCCGAATGTTGTGAGATTGAGATACATCTGATGCTTGCCTGTTCTATGCACATTAAAATGAATCTCATCAGGAATGCCGTGATTGCTTCATTGTTTTGGTTGTGGCAACCGCTCAAAACATTTGACATAAGGAAGGTCATTGTTGGGCAGAAAAATGTCTAAGAACTCATGGAAACATCCCAAGTGTTGAAAATAGCTTTAGAGTAAAGCTTCAAACTCTCTTGTTGGACATTTGAACTGCCTGAAAAGTGGCGTATGCCTCGACCTCTTTTCTTCGACATAAAATGAAATGAAACTCAGCTTCATCTTCTTAACGTGGCAAAGCTTGTTCTCCATTTTGGAGAAAATTTAAGACTTTTAAAGGCACCTCTATGGTCGTGAAAATGCGGTATTCTGCGATTTTTGCAACCCAAGGTGCTAAGAACTGTCAATCAAACTTGTTTAGGATTTAGAAATCACAAATCCATGTAGCGGTTTTGCTTTCCAACGCTACTCTTGCCGTTGTCTCTCCTCAAGTGATGACATCTCCGGTGGGATGAGATCAGGTTGAACCGAGGATAAAAGGACCCAGGAGGGTGCAAATAAGGAAATGAGATCAAGTCAAGACCGGCAGTGAGGAAGTTGGTTGACGACAGCGTGTAATCTGGGATTTAAATCCATCACGGCATTATGGACGCGCGGCGCACGGGTCTATTTTCTGTGCTCACCATGAGAGTTGGGCTCTGGAAGCGTTTCCCTGGCAACCAGGTGCATGACGGTGGTTCGGCCCGGGGGCAGCTTCAATGCTGGAAGAAACAAGACAGTGATTCTGGTCATCTCTCGGCAAATGATAAGAAACAGGAAAACGGCTGAGGACACAGCGGGACATTTTAGTCTCGAGTGGAAGAAATCAAGTGGGAGTCTCACCTCCGAGGGTCACGTTGCCATGAAGAAAGCGTCCCTGGAAGATGAGGCGCAGTATACTTGGGCTGCTTACCCGCTCCTCCTCCCATCCTGGATAGACAAAGAGAAATTGGGAGGGGACGATCGTTCCAGCATAAATTGCTCTGGGGAAATGGGAGTCACCCTTCCAATAGCTCACATATTCGTAAAAATGTAGTGCACGCCTTCAAACAACCCAGGCTTAAAGTTTAGAAGGAAAAAAAAAACTATGATCGAAGAGGTATTACTGAGCCAAAATATTTCCAATGCTTACAATTGCATTGAATTATCCACAAGGGAGGCCGAGAGGAGACTCATTTTATTCATTCACTCACGGCTCAAACAGATGTTATAAAAGTGTTCTTCCAGTGTCCGACATTAATGGTGGCCCGACGACCCAGGGCCAAGACCTGACAGCATCAGGCCACCTGAAGTTCACTGTTGCTGGCCCAAGACCAGGGACACAAACTTCGCAAATGTGATCAAAGCAATACATTCTTGCTTAAAAAATAAAAAAATAAAAATCTCAGGCTCAATTTTTTGTAGTTTTAACCACTTAAATTGAACCCAGTCATTTTATCCCTGCTGTGCATTGATCCCATTCACTGACTCATTGTGCACTGCACACGTAGTGTGCGTTCTGGCCACCAAGTCTATCGCGCCACTATTACTTCCGCAGGTAGGCCAGCAAATTTTGTGAAGTATTGTTTTAAATTCCATTATCTAGCTACTGGTGGGGTAGAGAGTATGGATGTTTTTTTTTTTTTTTTTTTTAAGCTAAGCTGCAGCCTAGGTGGCCTGCTGATGTGCTCATGTGCATTTTGGTCAATAAGACTGGTAGGCCAACATATATAATGAGGAATTTTTAGACACACACAGTCAGAGAAGACAACTGTGAGTGGGCAACGTCATGGTTGGTGCTGTAATACTTGACGGCCTTGGGTAAACACTGACGCTGAAATCTAGACCTGACAGGAAATTGCAACATGACGTCTCACTCGCTCGCACGCAGTTTTTGCGTTAGGAAATCCCCCCAAAACTCTTTCAGGTCATGTGACCAAGGCAAACAAGAACCTCACCCGTGGGCCAGTTTTCAAAAACGTGCTTGGCGATGTCCGTGGCCGAGTCGTTTGGCGAAAAGGTGAAGTCCTGCGTTTTCCCGCTAACCAGGATGAGGCGAAGGTGCACCTGAGACATCAAAACATCATTCGTTAATATCAACACCGTCATCGCATGACATCCCGGGAATCCATCCCCGGCCCAACGGGTTCACCTCCTCTAACCTCGGCCGGCACGGGGGGACACGATGAGGAGACGGGCATTCCGCTCTAATAAGATTTAGCCCCGCAGCCGATCCCCCTCCTTCTGACGCCGCGTCCCGAGTGAGCGCCGTTTGCCAGACGCCGTCAGAGAAAAGGGGCGGGGCCGGATGGGCGGCGGGATCCCAAGCATCCCTCTCCGTCTGTCTGTCGGTCTAATGCGCTAACCGCAGGTGTCCCAGACAGCTCTGGGCCATGTTATTAAATTTGCATGGCCAGGGCGTAGCAAAGAAGGGAGGGTGTTGGGGTTTAACGTGTGCTTGGGAGGTGCTTTAATTGGGGAGGGGGACCACTAAGCAACATGCTGGAACAAAGAATTAAAAATAGAACGGGGACACCTCCTTCATAAATTTTTTTTAAAATGCAGCAGGAATTCCAAAAGACTTCATGGATGGTAAAATCATAAACACACACACACACACACACACACACACACACACACACACACACACACACACACACACACACACACACACACACACACACACGTAATATGCGTAAAAATGGAGAAATTATTCAGAGACTCCACAATTCAGAGGCTCACAGTTCAAATGTTGGGAGAGTCATTTTTTCATTTCCTTCAAGTGATGTGATGTAAGAGGTTCTCGTTTCTTCTTTCGTGCGACAAATTGAGAACAGCCACGACGGGACCTTCGAAAAAGTTTGGACAGGTGTATGCCGATCCGATCACGTGATCGGAAAGCACTTGGTCTAATTGTTACGTTCGTGTAAGACTTGGATTGAGAGGAAATCAATGAGTCAGTCAAAGGTAAGATAAGACAGGAGATATAAATGGAATTTGCTTGTATCGGTATTTTGTGCTGCATCACTGATATGCTATTAAAAAAAAAAAATATTCACTTGGTTGAACCGCAGCTGCAAAAAAAAAAAAAAAAAAATGTTTGATAGTTAGTATTTGCATTATGTTTTAAATGGGTGAGATTTTCATGAAACTATTTTCATTTTCTTGTCCTCTGGGTCTCTCTATATTGCGGATTTTTAACAACTGCAGCAGAGTCAAGAACGTTTCACTCGCTATGAACTATATTCCCATTATTTCCCAGGTGAAAAAACTGCTTCATCACATCAACAAATGTGGTTCAAAGTGTTTTTTTTTTCCCGTGGAGGAAGAAGACAACTGGACGACACTCTCAGGTGATTCGTTGTGGCAAATACGGAATGCATCCCAACTGTTCAGTCGTGTCTACTCGCTCACGGTTTGCGAGCGTCACGAAAGAGACGAGGTGAGAAGAACAAAGACTTCACCACGAGGTGTGACGTCAAGGCAGGGCAATCCCGCTCTCTTGATCTGTTTACAAATTCGACCCCCCCACTCCCCCCCGCTGTTGTCCCCCCCCCCCTCTGAACCGAATAACCTCAAAGTGGGGTTTACATACCCATGTCATATTAACAAGCTTCCCCTCCCCGTGCCCCCCTTTCATCCGCCATCAAATGAAAACAACCTCCAATCTGCCCCGTTTCCCGTGGCAACATCTTCCATCGACAGCGTCCTTGAGGTTCTCCAATCCAAAGGGCCTGCACATCAAATCCTTCAAACGCTGTTAGAATGACTTTTTTTTTTTTTATTGTGATAATGAGGGGCTTGCGGGGCTCTCAAAGGCTTAGCCGCTCTTGATAGTCTTACATTTTCACAAAAAAAAATACCAGCAACTGCTTTAGCTAAAGAGTCACGCTTATAGATTGGACAAGATGTCCGACATCACGAAGGATTAATGCACCTTTGATGGGAAATGTAACTCCTTTTCGTGTGCCACATACAACAAATCCTCGTGATGATCAGATTTTAATGTTTGTATGAATCCAATTATACAAAAAATAAATAAATATATATATCCTCGATGAGCCTTTTCACACAAACCCGTTTTCATACAAACTTTGGAATGTACGAACATTCACTTGATGCTTGCACATTTTAATTGAGTTCAAAACCTTGAACGCCACGGGAAAAAAATAACAAATAACAAATAACAAATCCAGCACAGATTGACCCTGATGAAAACATCCAAAAACCGAAAAGCTCATTTTTATGAGCCACACTTTTCAAGTGTAAGCTGCCCTGTGAGAAAAAAAACAACCATATTTCAATGCATCGTCACCTTGACACACACAAAAAAAAATCTTGGTAAATGTTTTCTTGTTTTGTTAATCGACAACCAAATTTAAAGACACTTAAGACACACTTTGTACCGCTTACTAATCATATCGATGCGTGCACATGCGACATCCTGAGCTTGCTTATTTAGCTGCCGCTACAACCGAACACTCGCCAGGACAGAAATACCTGTCAAGTGACAACCCCCCCACCCCAAATCGTGCGCATTGATCTGTGTGTGTGAGCATGTGTGTGTGTGTGTGTTGCCAATTCAGGAACAGGGGGCACGGCGGTCAGGATTTAGCGCCGGCCGGGGTACAATCAATTGCCGTCGCAACCTTTAAAGGAAAGTAGGGCAATGTTTTAACCGAGATTAGACAGATGGCGTTCACGCGGGAAGCAGTCACTGTCTCGGTCAAGTGTTTACGGACATTGGTTAATCCGTTACCCTGGACTCACGTCCGCCCGCCCAACCGCACACAAGCCCCAAAAAAACCAACAACAAAACAAAACAAGGCATCATTGTCGGGAAAAAATTAGTTCTCAGCTTTTATATAATAGCAAGACAAATGAATACCGGAAATGAAACAAGTGCGGTTTGCGGTTCCTGTCAGCCAGGAGAAGTGGCCTATAATGTTACATGTATTATGTATAGTTAGAAATATTTGTAATATCAATAATCTTACTTGTTTGATTTCACAACAGAGTGTTGAGTTGTGATTTCGACTTTTGAGGTCTGCACAATAAATCTCATATGACATCACAGTTCATATCCTTTTTTTTTTTTTTTTAATTAATTTAGCTTTGCTTCTCTGCAAGAGAATACAGTCTTCCCGCAATAAACAATGTGACTAACAAATAAAACTGTTGATTATAGAAAAACATATTTTATTGCTTAATAAAACCCTTAATTTGGGTCCCTGGAATTAACCTGAAAAGAAAAAAAATTAAATAAAACCTTGCTCCAGAATATTTGGAAATTGCTCCTCAAATGAAGTCACTGACTCACAAAACTATGCCGCAAAGACATATATAAAATTTGGGAGCTTTGGGAATGGTATAGAAATGTAGCTATTTCCATGTACTGAATTTATAAAAGGGAGCCAATAATTCTGGACATACCTTTTTGTTGTTGTTGAAATGTCAATAAAAGTTGAAAAATATTTGTTTCCCCCATCTTACTGGTCGAACAAAAGTAACTAAGTCAACATTTGCCATGGGTGTGACATATTCCGGCCTTGACTGTACATTTCTTTGTGTAACGCCCCAAGGTGCCACAAAGCGGCACCAAAAATCTGCCGAATAGGAAAACGGTAATTGGTGTCAAGGAAGTATTTTGATGCGCTGCATCTCGACTGTTGCTATATCAGTGTATGTCTGGGAGGAGCTAAGTTTAGCTGGCGTTGCTAAGCAGAATTGATGGAGTCTTTGCCTGGCCAAATATATTCACAATGTAAGTCCATAGAAAGCAAGAATGGGTTGATTTCATCGTACGTATTTATCAACCAGTCCACCGCCAGTCTACCCAGATCAACAGTGTGTCAATTTGGGGGAAATCCTGTCACATTGCTAATTTAAATTAGGTCCAGTGTTCCATCTCTCTTGGAAGCAAATTAACTCACGTGATATCATCTTTTCAACTGACACTTCACACATTCGAATTACAAGTCCAGAGCAGAAGGCGAAAACCATTCAAGCCTTTTATTAGTTTTACCCGGCGCTGACTGCCTGTCAGAAGTGGTCAGTCTGAACAAGCCGCATTCTTGATTGCGCATTTTGAGAGCCGACGGAAGTGCTTTTTACCGCGTTTCACTTTGTTGGCATGAGTCAGCTTCCAACTAAACACCACAACCGGCGACATAAGAACACACGTCCTTGTTTTAACTGTGATTTGGAAATTCCTCCCAAGAGCAAGTACATGCTTTACAATAGTCTAACCCGGGGGTCGGCAACACGCGGCTCCAGAGCCGCATGCGGCTCTTTAGCGACATCTAGTGGCTCCCTGGAGCTTTATAAAAAATGCTTGAAAATGGAAAATGATTTTGATAGTAGGCTAATATAGCTCAAATAGATATAAATACATGTTGCAGCTCCGAAAAAGGAGAGCTGTGGTGTTGGTTTTTTTAAACGTACACTTTATGCTTTTAACAGTCTCGACAGACACGTCTGCGTCCGACTCCGTGCCTTCTCTCTTCTCGTTCGACTCGAGAGGCGTTCAAAGACAGCCTCCGAAAAACGGAAATTAATGATCACTTCACTGACACTAAGAAAAGCGAAAATAATGCACCAAAACAAAAAAAAACAAAAAAGCGAGGAAATTACAAAATAAATACTATGGGGGCGCTTGTGCACACACAACAAAGGAATAAATAACAAATAATTCTAAGACAGTCCAGTCTCCTACATACATACAGCATGTGTTTCCTTCATTGTAAGTTTTATCGAAGGCGTTTATTTTTTTTGCGGCTCCAGACATACAGTCAAACCTCGTACAATTCGGTTTTCGAACTAAAATTTCGAGTTTTTTATGCCTCGGATGACGAACAAATTTCGGTTCTCGGACTAACTGAGCGCACTTGAATGCGTCACTTCACTCCTCTCGGCTTCGCGAGGTAGCGAAGCCGAGAGGAGGTAGCAAAACCGAGAGGAGTGAAGTGACACTCCCTCATGTCGCGGCGCTCCCTTGTGTCTCGTCGCCACACAGGAAGCGACCATTGCGAGCAGACGTTTTTGTATTGTTCAATAAAAAAAAAGCAGACGTGTTTGGTGAGACGCTTCTGTTAGGACTAGTGAAATCACCCTCTTTTCATAATGGTTTGCCCTGGCAGCACGGGGGGGGAGGGGGGGCGTGCGTTTGTTTGCATTTTTCAATGCAGCCGCACATAATGAACACTCTGGTGTCCGGTGTCTCATTATTATGCAATAATCGTACAGAAACAGCTTGTGAGCAGACGAGTTTGTATTGTTCGATTAAGAATGTTTTTTTTTTTTAAAAGCAGACGTGTTTGGTGAGAACTACGTTATATTGGACTGTTATTTTTGCATCGTGTATCAGCCCCTAATCATGGCACCAAAGAAAGCAAGTGGAAGTGGTGAACCTGGTGAAGAAAAGAGGAAAATAGTGCGCAAAACTATAGAATTTAAGAAAGATTTAATCGCAAAATATGAGTCAGGTGTGCGTGTGTCTGTGTTGGCGAAGGAGTTCGGGATGCCGAAATGCCCTGCCTACTGCCTGCTGACAGCTAGGAAGCCCCGCGACAGATAGAGAGAGAGAGAGATGTTCCTTCAATTTTTATGTTACTATGTTAATGTTAAAATTGATCATCTCCCATTACATTTGTACAGTTTATGGTGTAAATTGTAAAAAAAAAAGTGGTTTAAAAAAGTTGTTTTCTAGACTTGAACGGATTAAAACATTTTACATTGATTTCAATGGGAAGCATGGTTTCGGTTTCCGAACAATTCGGTTTCCGAACAGTCTTCTGGAACGGATTAAGTACGAAAACCGAGGTTTGACTGTATTTGTTTTTTGTTTTGTTTTTTCCTATATGGCTCTTTCAACATTTTGGGTTGCCGACCCCTGGTCTAACATTTCCCAAATTGGTGACGACGAGCAATTGTCAAACCCAGAAGTGCATCTTTATGATATATTTTTCGAGGCTTCTGACAATTTTGATGTAAACTGGTCAATACGCAGACACTTTTTTTTTTAGACCAACTGATGAGCAAGTCCATTGAGGTTACTTTGCAGTTGCATATATGCTTATATCTCATATTTTATATTGCATTCTGTACTGTATACAGTTCTTTTTTTTTTTATTTGTGCATGTAAATACTTTTCATGTTTTTCTTCTCCAAATTTTGCTGCTGTAGATTGCAAATTTCTCCATTGTGAGACAAATAAAGGTTTTCTTATCTTGACCCGCCACAAAGGTTCATTCCGTCATTTCCAATGGTACTTTCATGAATTTTATCAAGTACCTCCTGACTATGATATACTTCATCCTTGCTGTGTATTTTTACAACTTCAAGTTCATAACCATCATTATGATATTGAAAGACTTGAGCGTTTGAAGTGGGCATGAGCAGACATAAAATCAGGTGAGGGAAGATCATGTTTTTCAAACGCAGAGGCTCAGAGACCTTGTCTTTTGGAGGCTCAGGCTGGTTGCATTCACAGGCCAACACCACAGTAAATGTCTTTTTATTCGTCTTAGGAAGAAAACGAAACATGATTGGGAGTGGTATCTAAAATGACATTTTTATAACAAATCAGTCCAAGAAACAAGTGATAAGTGAAAAGTGCTTTGTTACTACACGTGTTACATCAGAGTGATCAATTGAACTGCTCAAAACTGGCCAAAATAATGCTGCGCAGGGCATATCTTAAACTTTTTTTCCCCAAGAAATCAGACGCAGTTGATATTTGCACCATTATTATTTATACACACGCTGCCGTATCGAATGAAGGACAACCAATTTTCAGAGGTGATTCATTTCACACGATTGGCTGCCGTTGGAGGCTGCCACCTGTCCTGGTGACCCGGAAGCCTAAGTGACGTTTTGCGGCTGAATTTTTGGCTGATTTTGGAACTGGATGTTAATTTTTTCTTTATATTTTAAAAGTGTAAATGATTTATAATTGATAAGGATTAAATTCGGTGTACGTAATTCAGATTCAGAATCTGGTGATACAGATATACGTCTATTTGCCTAAGTCAAATGACTGCAATGGTTTGTTTACTCGTGAAGCAATTCGAGAGCACTTCCGACTTCTTTCACCGTGTTACGTCATTGTGATAAAATGTGCGGAAGGTTGACCAATGGGTGCAAATTGCAAAGTATTCCCAAGGTAATCACAATATGTACTGGTGAGGCTGACTGACCATGTCAAGGTCCCGGTGGGTGCTCATAACTCAGCCAGCGAGGATACGAGGCAGCGTAGCCGGAGCAGAGAGGAGGCAGGACGGGTGTGCTTCAGCTGCAGCAGACGGGGCCAGAGCCCTGGCAACAAACAACACGACGACGTTTTTATAACCTTTTACAAGCGGCGCAACTGCACGGGATCAATTATGTGGACGGCGGCGTCGTGATATCAAGTGCTTGGTCAACCTAGATTTGACATAAAATCCGTCAGGGTGCCTGACAAAATCGAGCCCATCGAAGTGCGGAAAAGGAAAGGTAGGGGAGGTGATTCGGCTAAAGTTAGCATTAGCTTACGTCAAACCTGCCGCCGCTGGCTATTAGGAAGCTAAGTGGCTAAGTGCAAAATACACGCCGTCCATTTGCTTGACGTCGAGCTCACCTGCATTTGACGACGGCGGTCAAAATGCGCATTCAGCAGCGCGGAAGAATCATCGAGTGGCGCGTCTCTGACGGGGGTAAATATCGAGTGCAGCTGGACAAGGCTGAATGTGGAAGTCGTCGGCTAATGGACAGGAAGACGCCGGATGTCAGCTGATTGTAAACACACAAAACAGCCGCAATGCACGCCGGGAAATGACGTTCCGACACGACGATCGCTCATTCGGAAACAAAATTGACATAATAGTACGGTTTATGACAGAAGTAGCACTAATATAAAATAAAACTGCTTTCAAATGTCGGGATAAAACAAGTCAGAAAATACAATAAAAATACCTGATGAATCAACTTGAATACTGTCACAAAGTATTTGTACTTCATATCACTGGTACTACACTGGAGTTATTGCACCTTTTAAATGTTGTGTGACTTAATTCATTTTATAATACAAATTTCAAATTTCTTGGAGAAATAAAAAGTCAATTTGGAAGCTGTCGTTAAAACATGCATTTGCGGGGAGCGGGGGCTTTTTCATGACACATCAATGTCATTGTCAAGTCAAGGACCATTTTATTTTGATATGTCTGTGCATTTTCTGCTCATTCACATAACCATCAAAGGCAAATGAACCCACTAGAGTCTGTTAATAAAAGCTCTCCACATCTGATCCTAATGAACGGGAAACATTGGAGAAACAGACTGTGATGTGCTGTCACACGATACTCCTCGGGTTTTGTATCATGACTTCCTCATTTATTTTGATGGTCCACTTCCGGGGACTTTGTTTGCTTCCTCTATTTTCAGGCTGGGCCGGAGGTGCTCCCACACCTGCAGCTGATCAGCAATCACCACCTGTGTGTATAAGACCTCTGCTGATCTGCAAGCGGGTGCCAGATGATTCGTGAATTACGAGTGGTATCTAGGCCTTTTCTAGCGCACATGCTCGCCCTTGTTGGATAATTTGTGTACAACTGCTTACTCTTGCTTGTCCCTTCCTAGTGCCTCCCTGCCCAGCCTGCCGCTGCTCCTTCACCCCCGGACCACGTGATCCAACAATTATCCTGCTCCCCATCTGCTCTTGGATCCACTGCTTCTTCTTCTACCTCTCCTGAACCATAACACAGACACAAGGATCCCCAGTTTAATAACTCATCCAGCTTCCTATCAAAGCAATATCTCTTTTTTAAAATTCAACCAAGAGTTAAAGATGAGTAACACAACACACAAATTGTACTGCACCGTACTTTGTATGTTTCAGTGTAACTGGGACAATATGTTAATCATCACACAAGTGATCAGGGAGGAAGAACAAAAACACACATATCAAACATGAATTTTAGGTTCTGAATCTAATGGGCCATCATATCATACATGTTACTTTGGCTTACACATGTTCTTTCCATGCTTCCTGTTTATCTACTTCTATATTTATAATTAGAATAATAAAACAGAAAAAGAACACACCACGTTGTCGCCAGCCAGGTAAACAATAACCAACATGGTGCACACTTTGTGCCCTCCCATACAATCGCTACCTTAAAATGTTTGTGGAGTTGACATGGTGAATCAACTGTATGAACGGGACATATTGAGTGGTGCAACTATTTTCAGTAGATTTTTCAGGTGTCTGTACTTTGCTCAAGTATTTACTTCTACTTAAGTACAAAGTTCAGGTACTTTTGACAAATCTCTCTCTATATACATATCTATATATATATATATATATATATATATATATATATATATATATATATATATATATATATCCATCCATCCATCCATCCATCTTCTACCGCTTATCCGGGGCCGGGTCGCGGGGGCAGCAGCTTTAGCAGGGAAGCCCAGACTTCCCTCTCCCTAGCTACTTCTTCCAGCTCTCCCCAGGCGTTCCCAGGCCAGCTGGGTGACATAGTCTCTCCAGCGTGTCCTGGGTCGTCCTCGGGGTCTCCTCCCGGTGGGACATGCCCGGAACACCTCACCAGGGAGGCGTTCAGGAGGCATCCGAATCAGATGCCCAAGCCACCTCATCTGGCTCCTCTCGATGCGGAGGAGAAGCGGGTCGACTCTGAGCCCCTCCCGGATGACCGAGCTTCTCACCTTATCTCTAAGGGAGAGCCCGGACACCCTGCGGAGAAAACTCATTTCGGCCGCTTGTATCCGGGATCTCGTTCTTTCGGTCACGACCCATAGCTCGTGACCATAGATGAGGGTTGGAACGTAGATCGACCGGTAAATTGAGAGCTTCGCCCTTTGACTCAGCTCCTTCTTTACCACGACAGACCGATGCAACGTCCGCATCACAGCAGACGCTGCACCGATCCGCCTGTCGATCTCTCGCTCCCTCCTGCCCTCATTCGTGAACAAGACCCCAAGATACTTAAACTCCTCCACTTGGGGCAAGATCTCCTCCCCGACCCGGAGTGGGCACTCCACCCTTTTCCGACTGAGGACCATGGTTTCAGATTTGGAGGTGCTAATTTTCATCCCAACCGCTTCACACTCGGCTGCGAAACGCTCCAGTGAGAGTTGGAGAGCCCTGCTTGAAGGAGCCAACAGTACCACATCATCTGCAAAAAGCAGAGATGCAATACTGAGGCTACCAAAACAGACCCCCTCAACGCTTCGGCTGCGCCTAGAAATTCTGTCCATAAAGGTAATGAACAGAATCGGCGACAAAGGGCAGCCTTGGCGGAGTCCAACCCTCACTGGAAACGATTCCGACTTATTGCCGGCAATGCGAACCAAACTCTGACCTCGGCAGTATAGGGACCGAACAGCCCGTATCAATGGGCTCGGTACCCCATACTCCCGAAGCACCCCCACAGAACTCCCCGAGGGACACGGTCAAACGCCTTCTCCAAGTCCACAAAACACATGTAGACCGGTTGGGCGAATTCCCACATACCCTCGAGGACCCTGCTAAGGGTGTAGAGCTGGTCCACTGTTCCACGGCCGGGACGAAAACCACACTGCTCCTCCTCAATCTGAGGCTCGACTTCCTGACGGACCTTCCTCTCCAGCACCTCTGAATAGACCTTACCAGGGAGGCTGAGGAGTGTGATCCCTCTGTAGTTGGAACACACCCTCCGGACCCCCTTTTTAAAAAGAGGGACCACCACCCCGGTCAGCCAATCCAGAGGCACTCGCCCCGCTGACCACGCGATGTTGCAGAGGCGTGTCAACCAGGACAGCCCCACAACATCCAGAGCCTTGAGGAACTCCGGGCGGATCTCATCCACCCCTGGGGCCTTGCCACCGAGGAGCTTTTTAACCACATCGGTGACTTCGACCACAGAGATAGGAGAGCCCACCTCAGAGTCCCCAGACTCTGCTTCCTCCAAGGAAGGCGTGCTGGTGGAGTTGAGGAGGTCTTCGAAGTACTCCGCCCACCGGCTCACAACGTCCCGAGTCGAGGCCAACAGTGCCCCATCCCCACTGTACACAGTGTTAGTGGTGCACTGTTTCCCCCTCCTGAGACTTCGGATGGTGGACCAGAATTTCCTCGAAGCCGTCCGGAAGTCGGCTTCCATGGCCTCACCGAACTCTTCCCACGCCCGGGTTTTTGCCTCGGCGACCACCGAAGCTGCATTCCGCTTGGCCAGTCGATACCCATCAGCTGCCTCTGGTGTCCCATAGGCCATATATATATATATATATATATATATATATTCACGAGATATTCTATAAATATCAACCCAAAATGACAATTTCTTATGATAAATGCTGTTTGTCTGTCATTAATGGCAGTCTAAAATGCTAAATTTAATCCGTTACATGTACTTAAATCACATAAATTTTACTTTTCAGGGTAATTTTGTCACAACATATATTTTTTTGTATAAGAAACAACTGTACTCAATTATAATGACCTGCATACCCATAATTTCATCCTTTTATAAAATGTATTTTCGTTTTCGGTTCAAGGGATTATTGTTGGGCAACATAAGGATTTAGAATCTCTTGCTTGACCACGCAAAGGGTGACTAAAAAAAGATCAACGAATTATTCAAAAGTTGGTCATCACTTCAGGGAATACTGACTGAAGTAATTATTTGGAAGACTACTTTTTACTTTTACGTAAGTGATGCCACTCTAAACTTTAGAGCAAAATTTGTACTCAAGTTAGTTTCTAAAATAACAGTACTGTACTCTTACTTGAGTACAATTTTTGGCTGATGAACTCTGGTTAATGCCTAATTGGCCCGCGTGGACTGTACGTACCTTGAACGGTTACGTAAGGCGCTATAAAAGGCTCAAGTTTTGTTTACGCCGCGTCTCCTGGCCGAATGACTCAATTTCCCAGAATGCAGCTGGGCGCATGCGCAGTACGTTTTACTTGACATTGGTAAACAGACGTCAGAAGGGAGTCTTCACCTCGAGTCAAAACAAAACAAACGCAAACAAACTATTCAAGACACCCGAGGGGAGCATCTTCGGACCACGGGGACGACCACAATTCACAGCCGAGACGTCGCCGCCTCCAAACAGCCACTTTGCGCGAGTTCTGGGCGGCTCTCGGTGGACTTTTCGGCGCGTTGCAAACTCCGGAGTAGCAGCAGCTTAAGAGGCTAACGTGATCGGGGGGCTACCCGGACTTGTTTTCCCAACAAGTTGGGAGCTTCACCCCGGGGGGACGAGACGCCGCTACCGCCGCCGCTGAACGGGCTTCCTTTATACGACCACTTGTGGAAGTCGAGACGAACGCGTCGCGGGGGTAAGAAGCCCGGCGCGGCGAGCTCCGGGGCCTCGGCGGCGGAGTAAGAGGCGTTTTGTAACCGCCTCTCGTGGCATCGTGTGCGGCGCCACGAGTGGACAGACATGGCAGATGGCGACATGTGGCGGATTGTGCACACACCGCTCTTTGGATGAGATTCTTGTAGTCGCGTACAGTTAGTAAGTAAATTTCATCCGCCCCTTGTTTCATATCAATCACACCACCATTTCGTACTTTTTCCCCCACTAGTGGTTAAATCGGTGCTGTGGTTGTTAGTCTTCAATTTCAGCCCTGACTGGACTGTTAGTGTGAAGTAGTAAGGCTAGTTTGAGTGTTTTTTTTCTTCTTTCATTTTCTTTTTAAATATTTCTTTTATCTAATTTATTATACTCCTCATAATCCCTCAAGTGGAAATTGAACTGGCAACACAGGTCATCATCACTTTGTTTACAAACTATTCCATCTCTTCTCAGACTCCCCACTACAAAAGTAGTGTGCTCAATTGAAAAGTACTTTTCATGTTTTACTCCAAAGTACTTGGAGTACTTGCTTCTTTGGTTTGCGCAAGGGAAATTCACTACTATTATTTCAAACAAAGGAGCTCCCGTTCCCTCCTTCAATATAAATCAGAAGGTTTATGATAGTTAGTATTAAGGAGATTATTTGGGTTCCCTAATCTCCAATCTGAGGATTAACTGGAGCGATTGGTGTGCCCAGATTATTACGTCTTTTTTTTTTTAGGCCCCCAGTGTTTACTCTCAGAATATTGTTGTTTTCCTTCCCGGGATAAAAAACATTTGGAGGGTTGTAAGTAGTTCCGGTGTTTTGGAGTAGAGCGGAAGTAGCTAAGAGGTGGAGGTGGACGAAAGACTCACCATGGAGGAGTTGCCGGCACCGCCCATTGACCCAGATTTCGAGCCACAGAGCCGGCCCCGCTCATGCACATGGCCGCTGCCCCGGCCAGACATCTCGGCCGTGAAGCAGGAAACCCCAGACGGCGCCGAGTCCGCCGCCGGGACACCGCCAGCTGATGACGACAAGCCGGATTCGCAGCAGCGGCATGCTGTGGCCGTGGCCGAACCAGAGAAGGCGGCGGCCACAGTGGCAGGGGCAGCAACCGACCCCGCCGTGGGCGGCGTGACACTCCGCAAGGGTTCGTCCAGGCGCAACGCATGGGGCAACCAGAGCTACGCCGACCTCATCAGCCAGGCCATTGAGAACTCGCCCGATAAGAGGTTGACGTTAGCGCAGATCTACGAGTGGATGGTCAAGACGGTGCCTTACTTCCGAGATAAAGGCGACAGCAACAGCTCGGCCGGGTGGAAGGTCAGTCCCATGCACCGCTTGTGATAGACAATAACAGTGCTGCTCAACTGATGGGGCGAGGCCAGCTAGTCAAAAAGTACTTTTGTTTTTTGAGGGGAAAATATATATTGGACGGGTAGAACAAAAAGGAATCTGTTATTTGCGAATTCACCTCTTCACAACTTTTTGGGGCGTGAGCATGGCCTTCGTTCAACAAATTGTGAGTTTTTTTTAATGCATTTTTTGACTGACATGATCGAAAAAAAGGTTGAAAACTGTTAGAAACTAAATGTCTTTGTTTTGTATATTTTTGAAAGGCGGAGACTAGTGAAATTGGTGAAAGTAAAACATCCTAAAAGTATTATTTTTACTGTGTTGAGACAAATGGGGAAATAGGTCAAAACAATATATGTGTATTTTTTTGATAGTGGTTATCGGCAAGTAGAGGAATGGGTTAACCAATGAAGTAAAAAACAACTGGAGTGCAATTTTTGACAGGCGTTACGTGGAAATTCGTAATGTTTTAGAAATTGATGCATCCTCCTCAAAAAGGGACAAATTTGCCGCAAGATGGCAGCCAAGCACCACATGAAGCTCCATGACTGACTTTAACATAGTTCCTTGATGCTAAGATGCCATAGGATGGCAGCAAGGCACCTCTAAAACTCAATTTGACCTACCGGTAGTTTCCTTTACCCATGATGGTAGCAAAGCACTACATGAAGCTCCTCAACTCAATTTGACATACAGTCAAACCTCGGTGTTCAAACATCTCTGTTCTTGACCAAATCGGTTTTCGACCAAAAATTGAGTTTTTTATGCCTCGGATTAGGACCGAAAATCGGTTCTCGACCAAACTGAGCGCACTTGAATGCGCCACTTGACTCCTCTTGCCTACCTTACACGAGGAAGTGACGCTTCCTTGTGTAGCGTTCCATTGTGAGCATATGTGTTCAATAAAGATTTGTTTTTTAAAAAGCGTCGTTTTGTTTTTTGAACAAATCGGTTTTGGAACAGCCTTCCGGAACAGATTATGGTCGAAAACCGAGGTATGACTGTAGTTCCTTTTCCCTAAAATGCCATCAGATGGCGGTAAAACACTGCATCAAGCTCTTCAACTCACTTTAACATAGTTCCTTGGTGCTAAGATGTTGTATGATGGCAGCCCAGCACTACGTGAAGCTCTTCAACTCATTTCAACATAATTCCATGGCACTAAAATGCCATAAAATGACAGCAAAGTATGACATGAACCTCCTCAACTCACTTTGACAAGAAGGCGCCTCCCCGAAAATGTGAATTGGTGAATCAGAGAATAATAATTATGCGGGGAAAATGTGAAGAGTTCCCTCCCTGAAATTTTTTTTTCTTCCTTATAGAATTCCATCCGCCACAATTTGTCGCTGCACAACAAGTTCCTGAGGGTCCACAACGAGTCGACGGGCAAGAGCTCCTGGTGGATGCTCAACCCCGAAGGAGGCAAAACGGGGAAAGCGCCTCGCCGCCGCGCCACCTCAATGGACAACAGCAGCAAGCTGCTGAAGAGCCGCATGCGCGCCAAGCAGACCAAGAAGCAGGCGAGTGCGGGGCCCGGTGGCGGCGGCGGCGGGGTGCTGCAGGGTGATGGCGCAACAGCGGCGGCGGGGACCGGCGCCGACAGCCCCAACTCGTCCCAGCAATTTCCCAAGTGGGGGGTGAGCAGCAGCAGCCCGTCGTCCCGCGGCAGCCTGGACGACGCCGACATGTGGACTTCCTTCCGTCCGCGCACCAGCTCCAACGCCAGCACCCTGAGCGGGCGCTTGTCTCCCATCGCGCCGGGGCAGGAGGACGACGACAATCTCCCCGAGGACGGGCTGCTGGGCCGCTACGCCGCCAGCGCCCTGACACCCACTCTGGCCGAGACCCTCATGGAGGAGCTGGATCTGATCGACGGGCTGACTCTAATGAGTGGCCAGCAGGGCGGCGCTAGTCCCAGCCCGGCCCCACCGGGGCCGCCCACCCCGCTGCCGTCCGCCGCCACTCTGTTGCCACGTGGCTCCTCTTCCTTCCCCTCCTTTCATCAGCTGCAGGCACCGCAGACGCCGCCCCAGGCATCGGTGGGGCCCGCCAGCAAGGACGCCGCACCCGCCTTTGGCAACTCTCTCTTCAACTCCTCTCACGGCACCACCACCGCCCACTATGGTACCCACGTGCCCTCCAGCCTGGAGGCGCTGCTCACCTCCGACTCTCCTCCTCCAAGTGACGTCCTCATGGCACAGGTGGACCCACTCGTGCCCGCCCCGGCAGGTCTCATGGGCTTGGGCTCCCCGGTAGTGGGCGTCAGGCCCAAACCCACGCAGCTGCTCCTGGGGAAAGGCCTGGAAGCCAACGCGGTGGGCCCTCGCAGCCTGCAGCCACCCATGCAGCACCACCTGCACCACCAGCAGCAGCACCACCAGCAGCACCACCACGCTCCCCTTAGTCTGGGCATGATCCTCTCCGGCATGTCCCCGGACCCGCTGCAGATACCTGGTCTGAAAGTGCAACATGCCGCCCCGCAGCACAACGCCCTGTCGGGTGCCGGCCCAGGCCCGGGCCCATTTGTGGCGCCGCCTTGCTTCCAGGCGGTGCCGGAGCGGCTGCCCACTGACCTGGATGTGGACATGTTCACCGAGAACCTGGACTGCGACGTGGACTACATCATCAACAGCGACCTCATGGATGGAGACGGTATCGACTTCAACTTTGACCCCGTCCTGCCCACTGGACAGGGCTATGCAGGGCCCACCACCACGCAGGGCTCCGCCCACAACTGGGTGCCCAGCTAAAGGCTTTGCCAGGTAGGTGTACTGCTGTTTTCTGACTGTCCTTAGTCTCCCCGAGGGTCAAATTGTTTCTGTACTGAGGAGTAAACACCAGTATTGGCCCTCTGTTGTGTTCTTTTGTCGTTATTTGTTGGCGTGGCATTTTCGTGTTGCTTTTAGTTGACTCTTGGATTAAAGTCCTTTTTTTCGGTGTTTGTTTTATTTCTGCCCATAGTCTCCTCAAATTTGTCTGATTACCAGAAAGTTAACAATTTACCTCCTTTTTTTAATACGTTTTCTGTTTGTTAATGCTACATTTTCTTTCTGCCCTTAGTTATCCTCTTGGTTAGTCGTTTCATCATTTTGTTATCTTTCTCTCCTTAGTCTCCTCTTTGATTCAATTAGCTTCTTGCCAAGAAATCAACCAGTATTTTTTTTCCTCCTTTTTAATTTGGTGATGCTCCTTGTGCTCGCTGCACGCAGATCAAATTGTCTCTCAACTGAGAAGTGAATGCCACCATTTGCCATTGTTCTTAACTTTTGTTGTCGTTTGCTAGCACTGT
This sequence comes from Hippocampus abdominalis, assembly GCA_018466805.1. Taxonomy (NCBI): domain Eukaryota; kingdom Metazoa; phylum Chordata; class Actinopteri; order Syngnathiformes; family Syngnathidae; genus Hippocampus; species Hippocampus abdominalis. Next base: position 17,626,596 of record CM031695.1, on the reverse strand, counting down.
TTCTTTCTGACCTCCGTCTCCTCTTGGATAAAAGTCATTTCAGCGTTTATTATCGGTTTTTTATTTTCGTGCTGCCCTTGGTCTTCCCTTAAGCAAATTTGTCTCCTTGCTGAAAACAAAAATCTCTACCTCATATTCTCCTTTTTCGTAATTTTTTTGCGCTCTGTTGACTTTCTGCCCCGAGTCTCCTCTTGGATAAAATTTGCCTCCTTACCTAATAATAAATTCTGTACTTGTATTTTTATGCACCTTTTTTTCTTCACTTGCTAAGGTGTCTTGTAGCTCCATTTTCTTTCTCATAGCCTCATATGTCTCCTCTTGAATCCATTAATGCATAGGTGTCAAACTCAGGTCCTCGTGGGCCGCTGTCCTGCATGTTTTCCAAGTCTCCCTGTTGCACAATGACATGAGCAATGTCAAGATGATCTCATTTGAATCAGGTGTGTTAGAACAAAGGAATTGAATCCATTAATGGTTAACTTTCTTAAAAAAAAAAAGTCAAATTCCTTTCTTTACTTGCCAAAAAAAGCGGAAGGTCAAAACTAACATTGATGATTTTGGCCCTCCGTTGCTGAACTTTCTCATGTTTCTCTCCAGGAGAAGAGACCCCGCCTCCCTGACTCGGCCCTCCCCAAAAAGGACAAAAAGTCTTACCGCGTCATCACGCGGACCGGCCTCTTGTCACGTGCCAACGTCACTGCCGACTATGCACATGCTCCCCCGCCCTCTGCCTCTTCCTCCATTTTCTTGGATATTTTCTTCATCAAGACTTCAACTCCGCCTGTCAACATGTTACGCACAAACATTTTCTGGGTGGATGTGGTACCCCGTCGGCTTCTCAATGGAGGCTTTGTGCGCGTGTGTGTGTGTGTGTGTGTGTGTGTTGAAGAAATGGCCAGTTTCCCTGCAGGAGGAAGAGCCTGTAGATCGGTACAAAATGAGAACGCTGACGATTGTTTCTCACACAAGATGATACATGACTTTTTAACTTTTAAAAAAAACGTTTTTTGTTGTTGTTTTTTATTCAACACTAATTGCTATTTGGCCAATGTCTGTTGTTGTTGTTTTGTTTTGTTTTTACCTCCATGCGGTGTATAAAGCAATTAAGCGGGGTACACACATACCGATAATCGGGACACATTTCTGCATTCTCCCCTTTCCCAATCTAAGGCCTTCTTCACGGATGTCTCAAAACGTGGAGTGTCGGGACTTACTCCTCAAAAATAGTCGGGGCTGACTGTTGCAGATGTTAAACAATATCTACGATGTGTAAAAATGAGTTTGTCTGAGCGACAGACTCTGCGCTTTTGACGTGAAATGAAATGACGGGCACTTAAGCTGAGTGTTTCATTACGATCATAATTTGCATTGGTCCGATTGTCGGCACTCTCAAAAAGATACTCGCTTTTGATGTGGGGGTGTGCTTGGAGTGCGATCTGGTTGGGCCAACAATTGTGAATGTGAAATATGGTTCATATTTACAGTGGCCAATAAACAGGGTATGACAATACCGAAAGATAGAATAGTAGCATTTTACACTTTTACGGTCGAAGTTTACGGCCTGATTAATCGACATCTCTAAAAGATTATCCCGAGGGATTAACCTGTGGTGTGGAGAAATAATAAAGCCGCTCAATTGACACAGACGATAGTCAACAATTGAATACACCAGCACCATCCTCGGTTTTCCTCCCCGATCGATCGAATTGGACAATCATGAAATAGCGTTCAATATTTATGATGGCAAATTCTCGTGCGCGCATCCTGGAGCTACGACCTCGGCGTCAGGATCTTAAAATGTTCTGCATAGCGCTTTGTTACAACAAGCACTGTTGAAAGGGCGAGATCGATAAAGATGTCTCCTATTACAAGATAAGCTAGCTGTTAGCCTAGCATTAGCGATGTAGTCGCCGTGTGCGCGGGGTCACATTTGGTACTGCGGCATCGACAAAATGGGGTCTCCATGTTGAAAATTAATATGCGTGTGTGTACCCCGCTTTAGATTTGATTTGCAGTAGGATCATTTGAGAAAAAAAAAAAAATCCTAATTAATGAAATGAAGTTATTTGCTTGGATGTTTTTCGGGCATTTAAGGTTAAATTGCCTTACAAGTGATTGTTTGGCTTTTTATCAAATGTTGCTACCTAATTTTTGAATTTGTTGTAATTTTTTTGGTTCTTTTGTGTGTGCATTTTTTCTAGCACTTAACATATGACCAGGACCATACATCAAACTTTTTTTTTTCTTTTTGGTTTGAAACATTTCGACACACAATGCACACATTGCACATAACTATTGACACGCTATGCAGATTTATTCAGAGAATTTTGAAGGAAATTTTAAGCAACAACAAAAAAAAAACTCACAAAGGGTTTTGATATTTTGCCGCAGACCCTCACTAACTTGAAAATATATATATATTTTTTGGGTTATAGCTTTAATATACAAGATAGCTGGAGAATTATAAAGATGCGATTTAAAATTTTTTTTTTTTTACTTCGGAGGGTTGGATTTTTCAGATTTGTAACAGCAATTTTTCTATACTTATTTTTGTAAAAATGGACATGCATGTAGATTTGTGTGTGTGTGTATATATATACGGTATATATATATAAAACCTTACCAAAGGAACACTAATAATTGCATATGCATGGCATTTAGGGGGCGCACTCAACTCGACAGTGTCTCAGTGTACATAAGCTTTTTTTGGAGGGTGGGGGGGGGGGTTTTTTCTAGCTTTTACACATAACTCATCTCAAAACGAAATAGTAAAAAAAAAAAAAAACACAACAAGACTCATACAACCGTTACCTCTTAGGGTCGCTCAGAAGAAGAAAACAAGTTCAATCATGTGACAAAAGGAAAAGTATTTATTTTTAAATTTTCTGCCGCGACTGGAAATTTGTTTGTTGCTTTTTGAAACCATGGCATCTTTAAAAAAAAAAAAATGCTATGCATTCATTTGTAGCTTTTTTTGGGGGGGCTTTTTCACTTCCTGCCAAGATGGAAACACTAGCATGACGTTGCTACTAGTGTGTACGCAAATTGTTCTCTTTTTGTGTGAGTGTGTGTGTATTTAATTTTCTGGTCATGTACAGTTTGTTCACCAATCATTTCACACGTTTAGAGAAAAAAAATGGTTTAAAAAAAAAAAAAGTTTTAAAAAAGCACTCTATTTGCTTTGGCGTGGTGCTACGAGTCATTTTGGATGCATATCAGGGCCTTGGTGAAAGTTACCTGCAAGACTCAATAATAATCCTTTTTACTTGTTTCATTATATATGTTTTTAATCCCTCCCCTCTTTTTATACGTATATATTAGTCCTCAACCTTCCCACAATAACTAGTATGACATCCCAATCATTTGATGAATTGATGTATGGAATGTTAACTCCATGGAACTGGACGTGTGTGCGTGCGTGTGTGTGAGAGAGAAATTGCTGTGTTAGTTCCATGTTCTACTAGTGCACTTGTGTACTAGTAAGCTCTTTGTCCTCATGAGTCGGACGATTCGGCACACTAGTAGGAAATGGCAGCTTCAAAGTGTGACATTATTCAATTCCACGAGTTCTAGTTAACATCTAGCACATGGGTGTCAAACTCAGGACCCGGGGGCCGGATCCGAACCGCCACATCATTTTGTGTGGCCCACGAAAGCAGATCATGTGCGTCAACTTCCATGATCCTTTCTAAATCTGTACCGAAATGTCAAAATGGCATGTTTAATAAATAACATTGAGATTTTGCAGTAGTTTTCTGACCTTGTTTACACTCACTTGAACAATAAGTGAACAAACAACAAACAAATAATTGACCGATTTCAAAACTAGTAATCCATGAATTTGTTGTAAACAAGTAATAATACGATGTGATGATTCAACATGAATTCGGCCTTCCGAGGGATGACGTAACTCCAAAGTGGCCCGCGACAAAAATGAATTTGACACCCTTGATCTAGCGTGTAATGTACAGTACGTGTTCTACTAGTGAGCAGAAGTGTCCAATAGTAGAGGACTATTGCAAAGCATTTACTCAATATTCTACTAGTGCGCTGCCATGTCCTAGTTACCTCATTGTCCTGACAAGTGAGACTATGCACGAGGGAGAATGAATGACTGTCGACAATGATTTTCTACCATTGCAGTTTGACACTTTTGTGCACTAGTAGGACACCTTTGGCATCCTCGCCGTACGATGTGTTACTAGTCAGGCAAAAGTGGACAATAATTGATATTTGAGCGCAAGTGACATTCGACTAATCTGTTGCTTCACAAAGTACTACGAAATTCTAAAAGTAACATCTAACGCTTAACTAGTAGTACAAGAAGCAAATCTTTCTACTAGTGCCACATATTGCCTCACGAGAAACTAGTCCATGTCCAATTAGTGTGCAGAAACAAAAGACAGTCTTCTTTTTGACTTAAGTGTTACTAGTAAGACATTGTTAATTGTCTTACTAGTAGTATACAGATGTGAACAACAGCACACTTGCCTCACTAGTGACATGCCCTACAAGTTGTCCAAAAGGACAAAGAGTATACTAGTAGACAAAGGAAATCAAGGATGTGGAATAAATGCTGGAAGCGGTTGTTTGAGCATTTATTGGATATCCTTGGTAAAGAGGCTTCTAGTGCGTGGCACGTCTACTAGTTGGCCGAGTAGCGTTTCTAGTGCAGGACAGTGGTTTAGTAGTAAACTAGTAGAGCAAAAGTGGCACTTGTAGTGGAAAAACACTCCTATTTAGACAATCACTCTAGCGGTGTGCTGAATTGGCGCGCTAGTGAGAACTAAAGAGTGTACTAGTACACAGACCTGAAGCAGAATACGGAATGAATGCTCCATGGGCTTTCCAGAATTGTATGTTTTTTGGTTTTTGCTTGGAGTCACTCCACTTGTACTTGATCTCCATTTGATTTTTTTTGTCCCTTTGAGCTACTAGTCAGTCCCCCTTTGATGATGTTTTTGATGACTTGGAGAAGTCGGTCCCCTGGTCACACAGTATTTTAGAATTTAGCTTAACGGGATGAGAGCAAAGAAGCAGTTATTTTCATGATTTTGTTGATTGATGGGTTGATCTTGATAAGTAGTTTTCGCCCTCCTTCCTCATCCTCATCGAGTGAGACGCGACAAATGGAAACTTTATGAGTTAATAAACTGCTTTAATCCATTTTGCTTTCCTGAGTTCAATTTATCATGTCTGGCGTATTTATTTCCAAGAAAGCCTCAAAATTCAGATCTAAAAGCTATAAAACAAGAGTTAAAACAAACAAAAAAAAGTAGTAAAATGTTGAATAATGGTCGGCTGGTTAGCAGGTCCAGCTCACTGTGCAAAGGTGCAGGGTTCGATTCCGGCTCTGGCCTTTCTGTGTGGAGTTTGCATGTTCTCCTGCGTGGGTTTTCTCCGGGTACTCCGGTTTCCTCCCACATTCCAAAAACATGCTGGCTGATTGAACACTCAAAAATTGTCCTTAGGTGTGAGTGTGAGCTCGGATGTGTGTCCTGCGATTGGCTGGCAACCAGTTCAGGGTGTCCCCCGCCTACTGCCCGAAGACAGCTGGGATAGGCTCCAGCTCCCCCCGCGACCCTTGTGAGTATAAAGCGGTTCAGAAAATGGATGGATGGATACAATACACATATCTATATAGCTGTATACACACACAGGCAAGACAACAACATTTTGATTTCTTCAAGCATCTTTATAAAAACAGGACTTCACGTTTTTGCATCTTTCAACCTTTTTTTGGTTTTTGTCACTTGTTTTGTGTCCATTTTCAAAGTCAGTTGGGGCATTTTTTTTCATCTTTTTTTTTTTTTGTCTCAGCCCGGCCGCTACGTGCGATTCCCATCCCAAAGGTGCCCATCTGTGCTTTCATTTGTTTCATTATTGTCATCCAACCTCCTCAGGAAAGGCTTCAGAAACGTTTTGGTTCCAGCTGAGATTTTTTTGCTTCCCCAAGGAGCCTCTAATAATCTAAACGCAAGTTACATGTGCATACAGAACCACCAGAAGATTTAAGTTGCCTACTGCAGGGTGAAAAAAACAAAAACGTCGTATTTTTCCAACACAAAAGTCATAATATGAATATTTTGTCCAGAAAAAATGTAATGAAGTTGTATTGTCTCAAGAAAAAAAGTTCGACATTTTACAAGAACGAAGATTTATTTGCCGGAATGAAAGGTCACAAATCCGATATTTTTCCATGATCAAGTCATAGCAAATTCATAATTTTGTCAAAAAAAACAGTCAGAATTCATTCAAAAAAATTACGAATTTTGTATGTAAAATTCAGAATCTTACAAGACGTATTCTACCAAAGATAAAGTTATAATGTCAGGATCGCAATTGCTTTTGTTTTTTTGTAGAACTAAGCAAACTTTGATGTGATGAGAAGAATATCTTCTATTTTGATCACAAAAGATATAATTTATCGGGCTAAAATGCTGCAATTTTAGCAGAATAAGAATGGATTTCTTTCAAGATGAAGTCATAATATTACAAGATGGTCCATCAGACTTTAACACTGGTAGAAAGTGATATTTTAACATGTGAGTTTCAAAAAGGCAACTTTATTTTCACACTTCAACACTTTTTATTTTGAAACTGATGACTATCCTAAAAAAAAAAAGTTATTTTTAAATTAAATATGCTTTTCGGTATTGGAAAAAATAATGTATTCCAGTGATAATACGCTTTTTGTTATTTCAAAAGAAAGGCCCTTTTTGTTGCAAGCATGTCAAAAATAATGTGATGATTTATTGGCGTAGCTATGCACGTTCATTGAAATGATTTTTTTCGCAAATGACTTTTCTGACACCAGTTTGAGAAGCACTTGCTAATCCTACAAAGCACAATAACAACAACTCCAGCATACAAAACCTGTCAAAATCCAAAAGAATCATTTAACAAAACAACAAAAAAGTTTGCTGCGCGTTCAGCTTGGGCAAACGGTACCGTGCATTGATTCCATACAGCAGAAAAACAGATTTTGTTCAACGGGCAAGGAAAACAAAGACAATCATCTTGTCGATGGCTCAACTTCATTTGTTTCTTTTTTTTTTTGTGTGTGCCACAAAGCGCTCACGCACAAGCTTACTCTGAATTTCTTTGTTTTTCAGTCACTCACAATGAACTTTTCAGCAGGCCTTCCATAAAAAAAAAAAAAAAATATCCTCGGACGCACGGGAGGAAAAAAAATCCCACGTCACGTCTCCGCTCTCCACTTGCTTCCTCGGTTATAAATATATATATTTATAACGTTTTTTTTTAAAGTGCTTAAAAAAAAGAAACTAAGGTTGTTGGGTTCTATTTTTTTTTGTACAAAACAGCTCTGGAGATCCAAAAGGGTCCTTCAAACAACATTGAATGAGGATTGTCCCTGGACAACATTCAACTCGTCCACATTGGGCTAAAACTTTACACCTACGAATATAAGGAGAGTGTTCATGACGGACAGTATACTATGCACAAAAAGTTGGGGATATTGGGCTGAAATTCAGGATGAGCCTAAAATGCCCGAGAACATTTTGGCCTTCTCGAAGCTTTTGAATGCACCACTGTTCAATGTTTTTGTATGACAGGAACACGCAACATATAGCATTCCATGCCTTTCTGTCTTCTCCAGTCTCTCTGTATCGAGGGCTGTGTGTGTGTGTGTGTGTGTGTATATATATATATATATATATATATATATATATTTTGTCTCGAAAAAAATGTGAATAAGCAGGGGACCGGAGATGCATACAGTGAATAGGGGGTGGGGGTGGATTGGGGGTTGTCCTGAGAAAAAAAGGACAGGTTCCCAATATTAATCCACAAATAATTGATTATCAACATAATTTCCATGAATAAAACAATTTTTTTTTTGCTATTTCCCCCCCGGAAAAATATGCAAATAAGCAGGGGCTCAGGAGAAAAATAAGCAGGGGTTTCCACAAAAAATGGGGGTCGCGGTCCCCCAATAAATTCTTGAATAATTGACGCACATTAAAATGGCCAGAAATCCACCCGCCCCCAGGTATTTTTTGTGGGTGCAAGCGGTTTGGAAAATGGATGGATGGGGGAGAAAAAGCTGTAAGTAGGTTGACATTTTTTTTAATAATATTATATAATTATAATTGCTGCGTATTCAGGAGTTTACGGGAGGTCAAATGAAGTTGACTTTGTAAGAGTTGTTGTGCATTTTCATCCTGAAATGTCCCCCACAAGCTAAATACTTTTTTGTGAATGTGGTCTGAAGTCTTAATGGGATTGCACATAGTGATGATGAGGAGGGGGTGTGGCACATCTGGGAAAAAAAAAAAAAAAAAGAGCACACGTGCGCTAATATGGCCACAGATTTGTCCCACCGTCAGTGAGCTTGTCGCTCGCTCACTTTTTGGCTGGCTGGCGTACCTCGATGGAGAAGGAAAAAAAAAAAAATGGAGCAGGCGCTGGCGGGAAGCGCTCAGGCGACCATGTACTGAGTGATGGCTCTCAGGGCGTAGAGGAGCTCCGCCTGCAGACGCGCCTCCATGATGAGTAAATTCACATGAATCTGGGGAAGACGGAGACCAAGTGATCGCGACGGCCATGAGGCACATTTTCCATGCAAAACAAATCAGTGTCATTATAGTTAAATTTTTTTGTCATAGTTGTTATTTAATTTGAGGTTTGTTTAATTCATTCATTTTTTTCATTTGGTTTTAATTAGTTTCCAGAGCAAGTTAGTGTCTTCCTTGTTTGCATAAATAAAAAATAGATATATATACACTAGTAAATATTGTATCGTAGAAACAAAATGAATGAATTGTAAAACATTTTAGCTCATTCAATACCAGCCGTTTTTCTCAAATTGGCTGAGCCTGGCGCCGTCGGATCGCGTATCACACTCAGCACCCACCCACACACTGTGCGCAACAAAGATCTCCTGCCATCTAGTGGTCATTTAACATACTAAAATCATTCCCACGGGCTCGAAATTGACTGAGTGTGCCGAAGCTCTTTTTGAATATTTAAAAAAAAAAAAAAAACAAGCAAAACGAGTGTGGTTTCACTCTGTCATATTTTTTTGGAACATTCATTTTTATTTTATTTTGTGAACGAAAACATATTTTTTTCAATTTTAGTTTTCATTATTTGATCTATTTTGTTGACTATAATCACCACGAACGAGAGAATGCAATTTTGTCGAAGTTGTTCACGAACACTGAAGGGCAGTCGCGGAAATACTTGAATTGTTGAAATGCAGGATGTGTCAAGAAGAATTTGTCAAGAAATGTGGAGGAAGGTAAATAGGTCAAATTTTTGCATTTCGAAATGTTGTCATGAAAGGTGTGGGCACTTATCTGGGCGACATTCCGCTCAAATTGTATCGGTTCACAAATGTGAACAAAGAGGATAAAATCGTCAAATGAGTTTTCATTTGGGGATTTGGAAAAAAATGGCTATTGATAGAGTGAGCAGTGGTGTAGTGGGGATTTTTAAGTGGGTGTACGCAATTCTGGGATGTTCTATATATACATACAGAACATCAATCATAGGCTACAACACCAGTTGAACTAACGTTAAATTTAATGTTTAACTACTCCAAAATAATCACAGGCCAACGTTATTAAGCATAACTCGCATTAGAACAATGATCAACAAACATTTCAATAACCCGCAGACAGTGCAGGGCTAAAACCGAAATAAAAATGGAATGTGGCGTCGGGAGAAGTGGGTGGACGGCGTACCCCCGCGTACCACGCCCACTACACCCCTGAGAGTGAGCATAACAGTTCCAAAGATGTCCCGAATGTTGTGAACATTTTCGAGTTGGAATGGTTTGAATCAATCAGTCAAGAAATGTAGAATGAGCAGGTAGCTATGACAAATTCCTTCAACTGGGATTTTTATTTATGGTTTTGTTTTTTGTGGCTGGAGGGGGCAGGGGGGTTGAAAATGTTTTAAATCAGTAAAATGTGACAACTGAGGTTTGGAAAATGTATAATTGGGAGAAAAGTGGGAATAACGGGAATGTGGAAAAATATTTGAAGTTATGTAAGTTGCAGAGGGATGTTGGTGCTTCTCTGTTTGGAAAGAATTTTGTAGATTCTAAAGGGAAGAATGCCACACTAAATGTTCACTTTTCAGAGGCAACTCACCCTCTCCGACGTTTTAAGAGGAGCCCAGCCCAGTGGACGCGCCGAACTTCTGCTGGGGTCAGGGAAACACGCAACAGCCTTGATGTACACCTTCAAATCTCGCTCCAGGAGCCGGTCCACTTCCCCGTAGTCGTAATCGTCGTACCTGCCGCCAGTCATAAATCATCTTTGAATCCGCTCACCGTTTCCACGGCAACAACCAAAGAACGTTTGTGCACGAGGACGAAGGCTGACCGAATTCCCAACATGCAGTGGATGTAGTTCCATATGGCCCTCTTCAACTCGGGCCCATGTGGCGACGTCACGGCGGTGACGCTTCGAAAGCGCTCGTCCAGGAGGTGGCCGATGTCCGAGTACAAGCGGTTGGCCAACGAGAAGCCGTGGTCCTCCCACGAGTAGTCCTGACGACGAAAAAAATAATAATTGTCACAACCCCCCCATCCATCCAAATTGCGGCCTTCCACTCATGTTAAGCCTCACCTGAACTCGAAATACTTGGAAGTGGTCCTCGTCCCTGCGGGCGAAATCCTGGTAATCAAAATCGGGGTCTGTGACAAAGCGCGACGGGTCCGCGAAGCACATCATTTCGTCGTCGTCTTCAACATCTGAAAAAAAACAAAAGAAAATAATGAACCGCTGCAAGAAGAATAGACATCTCCCAGAGGTCTCGCTGGAATCGCGTCAAAGCGGCACATATCGCATATCCAACTTGGAACAATAAAACAGCAGTCAATTTAACGCTTCCATGCAGAAATAATGAGAACCTACATCAGGATTTGTTTTTATCAACTGTTATTAGTCTTTGGGCATAGAAAAAAAAAATCACATTGGATGGCAACAAACATAATGATCCATTGTGGTGGTTGATGCACAACTGTGACATTAATAATAATTAATTAGAAGAGAAAACAAGATTTGCATAGCTTTCCACTCTAGTAACCGCTGTACCTGAATGGGTTGATCAGCGTCGGGGGGGAGAATTAATACAAAATAATTCTACACACATAACTGAACAGGAAATGTTACGCCATCCTGTATTCCAACCCGGAGGAGTGGCCTGGAAGATTAACTGTATGTTAATATTGAGGAGAAGCAATTCAGAAAATGGATGCATATTATATTACAAATGTGGTTTGTTTTTGAAATACAGGACTGAGTTTTGATTTTGACACGTGAAAAATGCATGTTCTCAAAATGAAAGCTCTTCTTTTTACTTATGTTTTGTTTTTTTTTAATCGATTTCTGTCAGAAACTTTGCCTCCTAAAAATGTATGGACTGCTTTGCTTCATTTGATAATTTTATAAAGCAGCACGACTGGATGCATTTCTCATTTGAAAAAGGTCTGTTTGATGTCACTACAAAATAAAGTGAGAAAAGGTCATGACTTGCATATATTTTTTTTGTAGAATAACAATATATATTGTGGTATATCGTAATGGGGCGGCCCAGTGGTCGACTGGTTAGCGCACAGGTGCAGGGTTTGATTCCGGCTCCGGCCTTCCTCTGTGGAATTTGCATGTTCTCCCCGTGCCTGTGTGGGTTTTCTCTGGGTACTCTGGTTTTCTGGCACATTCCCAAAACATGCATGGCAGGTTGATTGGGCACTCAAAATTGTCCCTAGGTGTGAGTGTGAGCGCGGATGGTTGTTCATCTTTGTGTGCCCTGCGATTGGCTGGCAACCAGTCCAGGTGTGTCCCCCGCCTACTACCCGAAGACGGCTGGGATAGGCTCCAGCACACCCCGCGACTCTAGTGAGGGTAAGCGGATCAGAAAAAGGGCTGGATGGGTGGATGTATCGTAATCGTGACTCAAAAAGGCTAATATCGTAATAGAAGGTTTATCCACATCTCCCAGCACCAATTATTGATTTTTTTTACATGCCAATGAATCACACGTAAATGAAAGGAGAGCGGTTTGCGTTGTTTACCGGCTTGCTGGAGCGTCTGAGCGTGCAGCATCCGCTCTTCTCGCTTGTCTCGCTCCTCCTGGGCTCTGTGGATCCTCTCTTTCAGACACAACACGTCGCTACTCGAGTCCACGGACTGACAAAGCAAAAACAAAAACAAAAGGACAATGTGAGCGGTGACAGATTTGCATGCTGCAAAAACATGGGCACAAAACATCATCTGCTCATTGGAAGTACTGTAAATTTGTGTCCATTTTGCTTGGATTTACCGGGTTATCCCAATGGATTAAAAAAAGAAAATTCCGTAATTTCAGTCGATCAATTCCAAAGCTCATTATATTGATTGGCTACACTGAGAGCAAATTTCTCTACCTGATTTCACTATTACTTCGGTTATACATAACTATGAAAGCCACAATTGTTAGCCATCAAGTAAGTGTGGACTTCTGCAATTCGTAGAAGGGCTTTTTTTCTTTTTACCCATCTTCGCGTCATTTGCTCAGCGGCGTTGTCAAGACACAGAGGCCCGTTGGGGTTGCCGTTCGCGGCGTCAAAGGCGCATAAGGTGGGCGGAGTGCCGTTGGGGGACTTGCTCGGAGGCGACGGGTAGCCCGAATCGGCGTTGGAGCCAAATACGAAGCTGCACAGCGAGTGGCAGTGGGCCAGAATCACCACAGCCTGAACTAGCTCGGCCAGAGACCAGCACGACTCGCCGCACTTCAGCAGCATCTGCGGGAACACAAGTCGGATGTGGTGGTGGGTGGCCAGCTCATGGGTGCATACATACCGATAATCAGGACAAATTGGAGGATTATTTGTATTACCCTCTAGTGTTGCGTGTGTTAGGAGGGACTTTTCCTCCCTTTAAATTTAACCTTTAATACCTCTTCATGAAATCTTTGAAATGTTGGAGAATTTAACAGGGGTCACCAACCCTCTGTGGATACCGAAAGCCACTCCTTGGCTGATGATTACCGGTAGTGAGAATGACTACCAGTTTGATACACATTTCTAAAAAAACAAATCTTCACAATTGACACCGGTCAAAGCAAATTCTAATCAGAGATGGCTTTATGTGTCTCAAAATGTATTTTTGAAACCAATTTCAAAAACGTCTTTCCTTTTTTCGGCACATCAGGTTATTACGATATACAATTTTTTAGTCTGACCTGTAGAAGCTTGTGCAATCTAGATTTGACCATGCATTGTAATTTGCAGCTCTGAAGTTTCCGGGGGAAAAAAAAATCCACCTGCTGCTGATTGTAACCTTTAATTTGAAATTATTAAAAAATATATTATTTATTACTATTATTATTATCATTGGAAGGGAGATTGACTTTGGTTTACAAGCAGTGGAAGCCCAAAACAATAGGTGATGCGAATGTGCTGTTAAGCTGGTTTGCCAATTGACCCTCAGGGGAGGAAGAACCAGGAAGTCAAATTTGGGCTCTAATCGTCTGGGCTTGCAAGTTATGCGCAGAGCACATTGGAGAGAACGTTGTGATTGTTTTTATCCAGTACAATACTCTTCAGAGCATTTTTTTCTTGTGAAAATACACCTCCAAAACTTTTTTAATTTGAGATACAAAATAAAACCATTCAAAAACGATCGCTGAAAAATCAGCGACAGCAACAATGAAACTCGCCCTTGAGTAAAGGTGAACGTGTTTTTTTTTTTTTCTCAGACCTTGATGTGCGAGCAGGCGGCGAGCCAGGGCTGGTGAGCCAGCACTTTGTTGATGTGGTCGAGCAGACGCAGACGTGGAGGCGCCGCCTCCAAGCCCTGCAGCCACAGGGAGTCGCCACCCAGCCTCAGGAACTGGGCCGAGTGCAGGTAGACCAGATAGTTGCAGTGGTGGCGTGCCGCAGCCTGAGAAAAGCAAGAAAAGCTCAAAGATGTTAACTTCAAATACAGTCAAACCTCGGTTTTCGTACTTAATCCGTTCCAGAAGACTGATCGGAAACCGAATTGTTCGGAAACCGAAACCATGTTTCCCATTGAAATCAATGTAAAATGTTTTAATCCGTTCAGAGTCAAGAAAACAAATTTTTTCAACCACTTTTTTTTTTTACAATTTCACACAATAAACTGTACAAATGTAATGGGAGATGACCAATTTTAACATTAACATAGTAACATAAAAATTGAAGGAACATCTCTCTCTCTCTATCTGTCGTGGGGCATGCGCCTCTCCCAGCTGTCAGCAGGCAGTAGGCGGGGCATTTCGGCATCCCGAACTCCTTCGCCAACACAGACACACGCACACCTGACTCATATTTTGCGATTACATCTTTCTTAAATTCTATAGTTTTCCACACTATTTTCCTCTTTTCTTCACCAGGTTCACCACTTCCACTTGCTTTCTTTGGTGCCATGATTAGGGGCTGATACACGATGCAAAAATAACAGTCCAATATAACGTAGTTCTCACCAAACACGTCTGCTTTTTAAAAAAAAACATTCTTAATCGAACAATACAAACTCGTCTGCTCACAAGCTGTTTCTGTACGATTATTGCATAATAATGAGACACCGGACACCAGAGTGTTCATTATGTGCCACTGCAAACAAACGCACGCCCCCCCCCCCCTCTCCCCCCCGCCCCCGTGCTGCCAGGGCAAACCATTATGAAAAGAGGGGGATTTCACTAGTCTTAACAGAAGCGTCTCACCAAACACGTCTGCTTTTTTTTATTGAACAATACAAAAACGTCTGCTCACAATGGTCGCTTCCTGTGTAGCGATGAGACACAAGGGAGCGCCGCGACACGACGGAGCGTCACTTCACTCCTCTCGGCTTTGCTACCTCCTCTCGGCTTCGCTACCTCGCGAAGCTACACGAGTTAGCGTTGCTACACGATGTAGCGAAGCCGAGGGGAGTGAAGTGACACATTCAAGTGCGCTCAGTTAGTTCGAGAACTGAAATTTGTTCGTCATCCGAGGCATAAAAAACTCGACATTTTAGTTCGAAAACCGAATTGTACGAGAACCGAGACGTCCGAAAACCGAGGTTTGACTGTAGTCCAAATCTATTTCAGCCATTCTCCAGTGATAAATTCTCCGCTTTCTATAGTCTTCCATTAAGGCTAACTGATTAGCTTTGTGTTTTGTTTAGTTTTTTTCAAAGTAAGACATTTGCAAATATCTTTTTGTATTTGGAAAACAATCAACTATTATGCCTCTTTTGTAATAAGATAACCTTTATTTGTCCCACACTGGAGAAATTTTCAATTTAATATGTTCCAGACGGAACCAAGGAATCATAACCAAAGTCTGTCATTTATGTTTGTGCATTTTTTGCAGTGTCAATTTGAAATAATGTCCGGTTTCTAGATAAAGGAATGGGAAGTTGCCCTATTTTTGAGGAAAAAAGAAACAAATTCATATTTTTGAAAAAAGTTGTGATGTTATGAGAATCAAGTTGTACTGCTTCAAGAAGACAACAAAGACGTATTTTGTCTGGATAAAAATGATCATCTTACCGGGATGAATCTCCCCCCGAAATAAAGTCGTGATTTGATGTTAAAGTCAAAGTTTAACAAGGGAAGAAAGTCATAAGTGAATTTCAATACAACTTATACTTGTGGATTTTTATATTTTGCTTTGAAAAGGTTGCAAAACAAACAATTGTTGTATTGGGGCAGTGAACTCAAGTGACTTGAAAAGAAGCTGCAGTTGGGCAGATGGTAACCTATTCTTTAGAAAGGAGGCTTCAAGACATTTTTTGCCACACCTAGTTAAAAGTTTAACTGTCAAACAAATGTAAAAAAAACACATAATTACACATGGTGTATCTAAACAACCGCATAACTTAGTGAAGTCCATTTAGCTCAATGCTAACAAGCGAGCCAAAAACATAGGCGCATGGTTTGCATGTATGCTGTGGTGCAAGAAGCAACGGATATTTCAACATGAACACAAATACCGCATCTACACATGTAGGCAGACAACATAGACACTGCCATATATTCTTCATCCTCTCTGAAGAACAACTCAGATTACTGTGGCTTGCTGGGGAGTGACTCTGTACTGTATATCTATATTATACTGCCCCCTTGTGGCCAAGATGCACACACCAGAAGGAGTAGCGTGTCTAATTATTTCCGATGTATTTAATGATGGCATTACTGTATGTTTTTATCAAGCGTGCTATTTTCTTGATTTAAAAACACATCAAAAACGTTTCTTTTTTTGAGGGAGTGGGGTAGGCTGGAACTGTTTCATGGCATCTCCCTTCGATGTTTTTAGTCACGGCACAGTCATGGAATGAATTAACCTCGTATCTCAATGCACCCCTTCATCACGATGATCCAGTCAAAGAAGGGAAAACAGTCATACTTTAACAAGTGGACTTCACATACAACTTGATTCTCCTAATATTCCGCAAATTTGCTCTAAAAAAAAGACTCCATCATTTGCTGGAAAATCCACACCATTATGTCTCAAAGGAAAATGGTCCAAAACAGGAAAAACAGGCCGTTCACGCACCATGATGGCGATGTAATGGCGGCAGGGCAGCGGCAGAGGTCCGTCCATGTGCAGGATGTAGTGCTGCGCTCGCAGGAAGCTCTCCAGGTACTGCGGGTGCGAGGCCATCTGCTGCGACACGGCGTCCACGCTGCTGCGGCCTGCTGCCGACGTCATCAGCACCAGAGAGGCGCGCTCCTTTTCCTTGCTCACCATCGCCTGCTCAAAGAAAACAATATGGGAGCAAAATTACTCGACAGTTTGTACTGAAGTACAAGTACACACTAGACATTGAATTATCAGAGTGTCTCTCCCATAGTTGGAGGCATTAAAAAAAAGCCTACTAGAATACAACAAAATTAACTTTTGGTACTTAAGTAAAAGTAAAATGTACAGTAATTTGAAGTGTAGCAAAGGCAGCACTAAAAAACTGTGATATGACAGACGTTATCTCTTCATAAATAAACAGGTGGGGAAAAACATGCAAAATGTGTGACTCGGGCAATGCGTTTTGCCATCATCACTGTCTCGGAGGGAAAACGATGAGGACATTTGTGATGTCATATCGCAATTCAAGTGTGTCTGAGGGGAAGTCGGCCCACAGCTGAGAATGGCAAAAGTCTCGCTTTACGTGAAAGCGAAACTTCAAGCCGCCTTTCATGGGAAGACATATGGCAGAATGAATCATGAATCATTTCCTTCCTCATATGTTTAAATCACTGTATTGTGTATCCAGAGAGGAACCAATACTTGTGATGATTATTTGGTGAATCCCTGCTCAATCGCAGATTTTTTTCAAATTATTTAAGTGTGTGTGTTTGTGTTTTCTTACAATACACAGGAAAATTTGAATTTACAATTGCAGGCATTCAGTGTAGTACCACCTTGTGCCACAACATGCCAGGCAGCACTGAGCTCGACTGAAGGAGATGCAGCACACGCTTCCCTTTTTGAGCACCGTTGATGAGAAATATCGTCAATGTGAATCACAACGTCTAGCGCCGGCGACCGGCAATTGACGTAAACTATTTTCCTAATGGAAATGGGCGGAGAAAAGTCTTGGATAACTCTGGTTTGACCATTAAGTTGGGAAGGTTAACACACACACACACACACACACACACACACGATGCGCACGCACACAGCAAGTACTATAACTAAATAGTTAAGTGTGTCAAATATAAAATTGTTAAACTGGTGATTCATTGATCATACATTATTTTGCCATCAAAAGCACTTTTTTTTTTGCTCTTGGTATTTTATCGAAAGACTGGATGCTTTAGGCGTCACTCCGGAAAAGAGTATGAGCATAAAAGTCAATGTTGTGCATATAATATTTTCGCAAAAAGCTTGTTTCCTGCATTTATGGGGAGGACAAAATAGGTGATTTGGGTGAAGCCAAGACACGTTCTAGCCCTGATTACTAAAAAATTTCATCAGGAAGAAACACATTTGTATTTTTTGTGATTTTTTTTTTCATTGAAGCAAGCACTCTGGACTTCTTAATTGTATAACTGTGTAATGCTTTCTTTTCATCTCAAGATGATGTTGGAACAGGTAAGCACCAATAATATATTTTTTTTTTTACTTCACTGATTTTGAAATCTCTCTCTCACGCTCTCTGCGCCTTTTTCTTGTCCAGACAGACACACAAAGATGCTTCCTATCTATTGGCTGAAAACAAACAAGATGCCGACAAAAGCACTCTTGAGAAGGACAGACACACACCTTATTGTACACTCATATGCAAAAAAGAAAAGAAAAAAATAAGCACCCGCATGAAAAGGAGAGGAAAAAAAAACACCATGCATGTGGGCAGATAAGACTAAAAGGAATATAATCATCATTTCGGAGACGATGGGAGCTATAACAAAGCACATTTTTGTTCAGTGCAGTACACCACGAGATAAAGGAGGGCATGACTGCCAAGGCGTTTGTGCACATAATGTGACAACAACTATAGTACAGTGATCCCTCGCTCTAACGCGGTTCACTTTCCGCGGCTTTGCTGTTCCCCGATTTTTTTTGGTGCAATTTTAAAAAATGCTTTTAAACAGTGAATTGCGTTCTGCATCCTGATTGGCTAAGGCACTGACCGACGTGAACAGTCTCCGCACCTTGTCTCTGTACAGCTTGCCAAATTTACCTTTGCAAATCTTTGGTCTTTGGTTTCATTGTATCAGTGGCGGATGCTGGTCTGTCAAGGAGGGGAACCTCAATTTCGGCCTACATCATAAAATGTGTCCGTTTATTTATACGTGAATTTTACTCTCCGTTCCTTTTCAAAAAATGAGAAGGTTGCCTTCACCAAAAGATCGGCGATTGGCTCATTTTGCTGTCAATCAAAAAGAGATTCAGCCTCAGACAGATCATCCAATCATCATGCAGAAAAGCTGAGCTTCCTGGACAGTCTATAAATGCCCACTGTCCATAGACTCCCAGAGACGCTGAGCATCCACTGGGCGGGACAAAACCAGCATTTATCCAATGACTCGTCTCGTTTCAATGCATTGGGACAACCTGCACTGAACTCTCGAGACGCTGCACTGAACTCTCGAGACGCACAGCGTCCACGTGGTCGACGCTCAGCGTCCACACGGTTTAAAGCACAGTGAAGCTGCGGGAATGAATGAGAAGAGAGTCGCGTCATAACCAGTAATAAGAAGCTGATTCGGAACAAAAGTTGAGCGCGTTGTAGCGCATATTTAGTCAATGACATGTACACACATATATTTGATCACTTATTTTTTGACATTTTAGGGAAAGCTGGGCTTCCATTGCAGTCTTAGAGCAATCGCCTCTGCGTTGTATACATAGTTCAGTATTGTAAAATAACTGTAAAAAATAAAGCTGACTATCAAGTACAACTTTATTGTCAAATGTGCTGTATGTGAAACATACAGATCATTTGAAATTTCGGCTTAAAGAGCCATGCATAGCACCATAAAATGAGAAGAACCCGCTGTAATGATTCCCCAATCTGATCGAGCTTCACAGATTTTGCAGGATTGGCGTATGTTGTGAGGAAAAACTATTTGCAGAAAAAAGATGAAGGGCATCAATTGACAGTCAAATACGAAGGAAAGAACAGCGAGGTTGTTTTGTTTATTGATCGGGGAGCTTTCCACACGGGAATGCTGAAAAACATCATTGGGAGTCAAAGGAGACAAAGACGAGGAGTATGACAGGCGTGATGAATGCACAAAAGAAAGCAAACAAAATGGCTTCTCGGGGCGTACATGTGACATCTTGAGTCGTGTGTGTTTTTGTGAGTCACAGATATAGGAGCAGGACATTCAATCCGCATGCCAATTGCGTCCAAATCACGCGGTTGGCCGGGCATAAATTCATCCGGAAACACATGGGCTGCTTTTGGCCATGCAACCTGAACTGAGGTTAGCGGTGGTGGCGCAAAACCAGCCAAATAGGCCGCAGGACGGAAACAAAGAGGAGGAGAAGTAGAAGGAAGGAAGGGTGAAGAAGGAAGAAGATGGAAGGAAGAAGGGTGTCGAGAAGAGGAAAGAAGCAGGAGGAGAAGACAAAAAAACTGCGCTCCAATCCAGAGTGAAGAAAAATAAACAACCTTCAAGTATGACCGATTGAAGCCTCAAAACATAAATTTCATTCATTAAAAAAAAAAAAAAAATTAAAAAAAAAGTGGATTTGGCTTTTCCATTAAGTGGTTGGAGCATTTATTCTGTCTCCTTGAAATTCGGCATAAGTTATGAGGACGAGTACCGTATTGTCTGCATTATAAGGCGCACGGAAAAGTCTTCCATTTTCTTAAAAGCTCACAGCGCCTTAAAGTCCTTAACGTGCGCCTTGTGTATGGCCATTACGGTAATATGTCGAATCCAAAATGGCTTCTTTCTGGAGACATGCTTACAATGTTATAACTTGCTGTTGGTTCAGTGAACTGTGTTGCTGCTTCAAGTTGTTTTAAGTTTTTGTTGTAGCTCCGAAAAAAGGAGAGCTGTGTTGTTGTTGTTGTTTTTTTTTAAAACGTACACTTTATTAATGGTTTTCCCAGTCTCAACAAATACAGGTACGTCTTTGTCCGTCTCGGTGCCTTCTCTTCTTCCGTTCGACTCGGGAGGCGTTCATGACCGCCTCCGAAAAACATAAATTAAGGATTCCTTCAATGAAACTCCGAAAAGTGAAAATAATGCATCAAAACAGAAAATCAAGCGAGGAAATCCCAACATAAATTCTATAGGCCCCCTACAGAATTGATTTTGTGAGTTACTAGTTTGTGAATACAGTACACAACAAAGGAATAAATAACAAACATTTCTGAGACAGTCCAGTCTCCTACGTTTCACTGACATCTGATCGTTCTGTTGGAGCTTCGCTCAAGGAAATGCCAAAATAAATTCTGTAGGGGGCCCACAAAATTTATTTTGTGATTTCCTCGCTTGATTTTCTGTTTTGATGCATTATTTTCAATTTTCGTAGTTTCACTGAAGGAATTGTTAATTTACGTTTTTCGGAGGCGGTCATGAACGCCTCTCGAGTTGAACGGAAGGAGCATAGTTCTATCTAGTGGATGCATTGTAGATTGCGTCTTATAATCCAGTGCGTCCAATATATGCAAAAAATTATAAAATAGGCCATTTATTGAAGGTGAACCTCATAATCCAGTGCGACGTTTAGTGGGGAAAATACGGTACTCTATTTTGTTCTCACTACTGCAAGGCAATTTAGTGCATTATTTCTTACTGGTAAAAAAAAAAGAAAAATCATGATAAGCGCCACTTCTGTCCTACTAGTGCACAGCTACAGTTCATGTTACTAAACTGTGCAGTTGTTGACATCTGAATGCCTCAAGTACTACTCGTGACATCAAATTCTTCTAGCTATCATCTCATGCGTCAAGAGTAGTGTTAGTAGCAAACAGATGTCAACCAGAGCAGTTTTGCTGAGTTTTCTTACTAGAACTACAAAGATGTCTTGCTAGTGTGCAGAAACGTGGTACAGTAGTGGAAAATGTTTTTACTAGTCAGATTCACTCATCCGACTAGTTCGATGACGAATTGTTTTACTAGAGAGGACAAGGGGTGCTAGTACATTGATCTCCAGGTGGACATCAAGGATATTCAATTTATGAAAAGCTTTATGAGCATCGATCCAACATCCTGACTAGCTGCAACATAAAATTAAACTAGTTAACATCTAGCTGGCAGCATGTTGATTTCACCGTGGGCAGTTTTGCCTCACTAGTGGCATGTAGTTGTCCTACTGATGCGCTGAATTGTTATTCTTTACGAGGACAAAGAGCACACTCGTCTATTGACCTTCAGCTGGATATCAAGGATTTAGGATATACGTTTGAGCATTTATTCCATATCTTTGGAAAGGACTACAGTACTTGAGCCACATAGTGTTACTAGTGTAGCAGAGCAATTTACTGGAAAGGTTTGTGTATTAGTGGGCCAACAGTAGCACTAGCAGTGGAAAAACAAATCTAGCAAGACAACTTGTGCACTGAATTGTCTTTCGAGTGACAAAGAGCAAACCAGTGCATGGATCTTATACTAGGTATCAAGGATGTTGAAAAAAATTGTCAAATGCTTCCCATAAGAAGGACACAACCCATGGGAAGGAGCAAGATAAACAAAACTCTGTGCTACAGGGTGATGAAAAAAAACCTGCAAATGAGGGATTGAACCTTGTAAATGTGGATTTCACTCGTTTAAAAACGATGATTTGGCATTGATTACTTTAGATTCCCCTTCTGTGCTCGAAAAACGTTGACATTTGATGGGAACGAGTGGCCTTGCTCCTGCAAATCCTTCAATGCTCTCACATTCCTCCTGCCTGTTTTGCTCCATTTCATCTGCGGCAAACACGTCTCTCCTCTTTTTTTGGACTACTTGAGACAGCGCCCCCGTGTCGGTTGCAAAGCAAACAGCAGCGGCACAGGAGAAAAACAAGTTTGATTGGCAGTCCTTGTTGAGCTGCAAAAACAACGTAAAACAAGTGGTGCAGGGCCGACTTGGATAAAAAAATGCTAAATTGTAGCTATTTTATTGTGGCTGCCGACTGCACTGCACGTCTTGACACTTTTTTACCCAAATCTTCTCGGACTGACGTCACCTCCCACCTTCTGTGAAGCTTGTATACTTCATCCATTTCAACACACAATCAAACTCAACGGTGTCTTTTGTCACACAAATGTCATTTTACCGACAAACTATAGTAAATAAATCAAATGTAAACTAAGTGTATACAATTAAGTCACATAAACACGACATGTATTAATAAGAGTGACGAGAATGTGGCTTTATACTGTAAAGGAACCACTCACTAAATTGTTTGATGGATATTCAAAAACTATGTGGCTTTATATGTATAAATAATTCCTCACCGATAGAAAGTTTTAATTAGGTTAATGATATATGTATATACAGTATTTGTTTCCTCAGTATGTTACGTTAAAGTTACCAGGCCAAAATTTCCGAAAGCGAGTTGACAAAATTTCGGTTAAGTAGACGGCAGTGCAATGAAATGAAATGAAATTTGATCTAAAATGTAAGAGAATGTTTTTAAAGCCTCGGAGCAAAATGAATGAATTTCCGCTATGGTGTTTAGCCGTTAGGCGCTCCCGTAACTTAGCCACCTTCGCCTACCTGTTTCTGGACTCTCTGGCACTGGCTTCTGAGAGGATACTCCATTTTATTCGTGCAGATGATCATTTTCCAGCTCAGTGTGCAAATTACATGAACGCGGCGATGTCTTATGGGTCTCCCGCCGGGTGCTGCTTGTAACAAAAGGCGGAGGAGGAGTTGGAAGAGACCGGAGGAGCTGAGAACCGGAGGCCGTGTACGGTGTTCTGCTGCCCCGGCAGACAAGTGACGACGGAGCTTGGCGAAAGCTTCCAACGTGAGAACTGACAGCTACAGTAACAGTGTGGCCAATCACAGCAAAGGAGGGGAGGGAATGATGGCGGAGCTGGAGACGGGGTAGCCAATCAGGATGAAGGAAGGGCGGGCGATCTGACGTTTGCTATGTCACCTTGGCCAATCACAGCGAATGGGGACCGATCGAGATTTGCGTTTTTGATTATGGTTTATTGATTTGTTTTTTTTATCCTTGGGAATTTTGCTTGGTATTCTATTATTATGTGTCTTCAATGAATTGTCGTCTGTTTTTAAAATGTTCGCTAGAAATAATAAGACAAAGAGGCGGAAGAACAGCGTCTCTGGCAACAGCGTGGCCAATCACAGAAAGAAGGGGCGGGCGACCAGGCGATTCAATGTCAACGTGACCAATCACAGCTGAGTAGGGGCGGGTTTGACAGACTGAGGGCAGAAGATAAGGTCCTAAAATGCCAACTGCAAAAAAGTGTACAAAAGGAGCCCGGGCATAACAACATGACCTCTCCTTGGTACACCAAGCTTGTTATTAAAAACAAACAAACAAAAATACTAATAATAAGTAGAGAAACAAGACTTTTGATTCTTATTGTTTGTTTTGGACACAAATCACTATCAGTATTATGTGATAATTCAAGAACAAAGCAATACAATTTGAGACTGTGCACATTAAGACTCATAGTTATTTTGAATATGACATTCGTACAACAATCCACAACATGCACGTTTGACTCCATTTGTCTTGATGAAACAAACATGGATGCATGTGAACAACTAAGTCTTTGATTGGATTGGTTAAGCTGCCTTTTTGCCACTGAAAGGGGTTTTAAACGCTCACACGTGCATTTAAATACTGCCATGAAACAAAATCTGTGGATCTGTAATATAAAACTTCCTGTATTATGAATTAGTGACTAGGGCAAAGGAATGAGTAAATGATTCAGGAAATGAGTCATTCCTAACTTCTTTGTTTTGATGTTGGGATTTGGAGGGGACTTTTTAGTTAGCTCGATGAAATCTCTGTATTAGTGATGAGGGAGTAGAGCGTATACTGTGTTTGCTGTGCAGTAATTAAAATATAAGCACATTTGTACAAAAACAGTATTGTGATGGTTGACAAACTTTTGGGTACCTCGTATGGACAAAACAGTCCTCCTTGGGAAAGCCTCAAGGAAGACCAACACTATCCAAACCTATTTTAGGTAACTTAGACCACAGCAGACAGAAAATAACAACAAATATGCTTTAAAAATCTAAACCACTGAGATTTGAGCCAAGTATCAAGCACTCATTTTCCTGATTTTAACTCGTATTTGTAGTTGAAGCGATGCAACAGAAACCTGTTGTCAATTTCGTAATTCCGTTTCTTGTAAAAGAGCAAGTTATACAAAAAATTATTTCAACATTGAAAGGTTAGGAATTCTAAACTTTTCATAAGGTTTTGAGTGCTACATTTTTCATCCTGAAATTTGACCCCAAATCAGACTACCTCCAATGTTTTGTGAGTAGCATATCTCTGAAGTTGTTAGTTAAAGTTCCTTTTGGACTGACTCAGTTGTGACTCTTTCCATGGCCTTCCACAGTCCAGTTCTCTTGTGATGAATAGGAGGATTGTTCTTAAAGCGCTCGGCGTAACAGTTTTAAATCGGGTTGTTTTCACACGTTTACAAAAACAAGAGTCACGGCATCCCTGCTGACCTCAAGCATGTCCATGTTGTTAATTTTAACTTAAAGGGGTACGTACTATGCATTTTGTTCCTTCTGACACTATTTAGAAAACGGTTCTTAGGAGTCTTAATAACAGGACTTCAGAGGTGGCAAAATTAGTTACCGGCTCTGGTAAAAGGACAGATTGTACTCCTCTACCTAAGTACAATTTTCTATGATGTGCCCGTTTAAAAATTCTCCTAAAGCGATACAATCTCATCTCTGGCAGAAGTAGAACTGAAAGCAAGAACCTGCAGGATGATAAGAGGAAGTGTTGATGCAAAACTTTAAAAAACAAACGGAAAAAAAATAATTATTAATTAACCATTATTAATAACAGTACAGTACAGCTCCTGGCACATTGGGTGACTTATTACAACCAATTCTGTTTGTTTGGGGAGCAATGCAAAGTGGCGAAAGAAGCTCAATGGGAGGAAAAAAAATGAATTGCAGTCACACATGACAGTGAGAGAGCAAGAAAGAGTGAGTGTCCACCTTTATTAAATTACTTGCGGCTTTACACAAACATCATGTGGATCCTATTGAAGAGGCTGGCAGAACCGGTCTAAACAAGCAGATGGCTAACAATCAGTTCGGAACGTCTGCGTGGCAGATTCAAATGCTTAATTCTATTATCCTCTATGCTGAATGGAGAGAGTTGGAAATAGCTCAATGAAAGCAACAAGTAGGGGAAATTTGAGCATTTTCGCCTCCTTGTGAACAAGTTTAGCAATGGCCCGATTATCAGATGCTGAGCGATTAGCGTGTGGTGTGGGGTCTGTTCAGTGGTGTATTTTTCCCAACTAAAGTAGCTCTCAGAAAACAGGCAGGACTGAACTATCGTAAATGTTAAACTTGTTCCACATTACGATAACATATCCTTCAGACGCTGTGATAGTGGAACAGAATTGAGCCAATTCAGCAGGGTAGATGCGTACCAACAATCAACAAGTCAAATTTAAGCATCACGCTTGCGATACACTTCAGCAAAGGCCTGGTAATGGGATTTATCCAAAAGATTATCGTGCGTGATTATCCTGTGGTGTGGTGTATGCTAGGTAATCTTTTTCCTCCCAGATCTGCTCAGAAAAACGGTCTGGCTTGACAATTGTGTAAACCTGTTCAATATTGAGCCTGCATCCTCTCCTTCTCATCAAAGTGAACAAAGGCCAGAATGTCGGATGTTTCTAAATTCTAAATGAATTATCCAGAGTGATTATCCTGCAGCGTGGGGGGGTGTTAAGACTGTTTTTTGCTGTTTGAGACTGACAATTGGCAAAGTTAGACATGTTCAGTTTTTACAATCGTGTGGGGTCTCTCATATTTAAAGTTTTGATTAAGATCCACATACTGTATACCGATAAGTGAGCCAAATTTGAACCCTTTCACTCCCTTGCAATTCGATTATACTGAGTGATTATCCCCTGAGGTGTGATAAGTGTCATTTTTCCGTTCAGAAGGCAGTCGGGCCGCCAATTGTAAATGATAAACCTGTTTCATATTTGAGATCACAAATCATGTATGGTCATGGAAAAGATTTGTTTGATTTATCGCTGTGTGTGCGGTGTGCTGTGTCGGTAATCTTGATTCAACGACACACCAAAGAGGACATTTAGGCCGATTTTTTTTTCCTTTTCACGTGTGGAGTCTTCCATATTTTAAAGTACATTTGAGATGTTGAAAACCGTTATGTGAATGGAGCTATTTATTTGCATTTTGTGTTTTCTCAAACAGAACTCAAATTTAAATTTCCTGTTGTATTATGCTTTTTATTTTATTAAAAGCTGTTTAAATATATTCTTGTCCCAAGCAATAATCATGGATGATAAAATTCCTAACAGTAGTTGCATAGGTTAAGTCAAGCCTCCGTTTATTGGCGACCAACAGGTGTGAACTTCGAGCTAATAGAATTGTGTATGCGTATGCGTCTGCGTGTGAAAGTGTGTGTGTGTGTGTGTGTATAACCTTGACTTGGCGATCAGGTTACAGTGTAAATAGTGTACAACCTGCCTGTGTGTTGCACATTTGTCCCACTAGGATCATCACAACAGTATATTTATTGTGCTTGCAGGTTGTAACCACGTTTTCATGAAACCAAAATATAAATGCTCTGAACCTGCCCTGAATTGTGTATCTTTATCTTGCCTAACTTTTTTTTTTTCATCATAGAAACTGTAGAGCCAAAATTTGGAGTTGCACACCCTCAATGTAGTACAACACTGTAACACAACATGCCGGTCAGCACTGAGATAAACTGGAAGAGATGAAGCTTAATTAAGGGAAAAAAGAAGAGGCAGAGAAGGTCCCCTACTAAGCTACAGTAATATTTGAGAATTCATGCTTGTGAGTATTGCTCTATGCCCTGTTTGTATGCGTTGTGTGTTTAGTAACAGCTGTTTTAAGGTTTATAATGACAGCAATATTGATGCTAACTTATGTTACCCTGTCTGTGGCATTTCATACTATTAGCATTAACCTAGTAGATGTTGGTTACAGTGATGTTTTTTGGATGATCATTTTGGTGTTTAAACAATGTTTAATTTTCCTTGGATACGTGTTGCAGATACGTGTTATACCGTAGTAGCAGGTGTTTGGAGGTTTATGATGACAGTAACATGCTAATTTCTGTTAGACCATCTATGGATTTTCCCATTATATTCGTGTGATGCTAGCAAACCCGTTAGACAACACGATATGAGTAATGTTTAATTGTCTTGGATGTTATGTATCAGTTTGACAGTCAATTTCAACTGGAAGCAAGCATGCCTCACCTGTTTTTGTCTCCTCAAAGTGATGTTATACAATAGTCTTGCATTTCTTTAATTGGAAGAGAGTAAGAACAGATGCTCACCAATACTATAAAAATTGTGTTTTGATAAGCTGAAATGTTTAAAGGGCTTTGGGTACCAAAACTTTTTTTTTTTTAAATTATGATGTATATCGGGGATTTTTAATCAAGGGTTGACTGCATATGGATTTGTACATGCTGACAAGGTAGAGAAAGTGAGAAATGAACATGATGCTTCACTGGCTTTATTGAAGGGATGTCCACAAAGCCTACCAGCCTAAGATGACTTTGATAGCGTGCTCTACGGCCGACATACACATGATGGGAGTACCAGATTTATTAAAAAAATAAACAAAACTAGTTTATCCCTACCGAGTATACATAATTCAACTTAATGTTGTTAAAAGGAGACATATTGCATATTATTTTAGTCACAATTAATAACACTTCACATGTGTACTCATAATATATCTGTGGCATGTTTTTGTCAAAATATCCTCGGAACAACTTCACCAAGCAATTGAGTATGCTGCGCTTATCACAACGTAACACTGGCAGCTAATGCTCATGTGTGCATTGATCAAAATCCAATGCAGCTCTGCTAAACTTTTGACTTTGACATGATACGAAGGCACCCGTTGGGGCTATGACTGTTTTTGCATCATAACATTTCAAACAATGCAATGTAGCCCAGCTGTCACTTGAGCTTCACCCAGCCTAGCTGTTCATGTCATGGGTGGTTATTAGGTGACATTTGGGTGGGGATGAACACCAGAGAGCAAACTCTTTTTGGGGGAAAAAAAAGTTCATTCTCCATAATAAATCCTTTTCAAAGTGATGTCAAGCTTCACTGGAGTCCAAGCGCTTTGTCCATAAAGTTTGCAAACTTTTCTGGCTGACCCGGCACAAAAGGCTGAAGGACAGAAAGGTCCATGTTCCTCAGGGTTTCGGTCAGTGTTCTGAGAGAGGAGAACAAACAAGATTATGAAATTTAGCCCCCCGCTCTCACTAAATGTAATAATTTATATATTGTCATGCTGGGGTTCTCAAACTCGGGGTCCGCAAAATGATTTGTCATAAATAATTATGCACACGGGGTGAAGGAATGCTGGGACTAATGTGGGATAGATTAAAAAAACAACAATTAAAATAGATCCACAATAACAAAACCCATTTCCAATGAAGGAAGGATGTTGTGTTAAACAGAGACTTCAATGACTAGCAAATCACGCTCAACGTATATTAAATTCAATGGACAACAAAGACAATATATTCAATGTTCAAACGGATAAACTTTGTTTTTAGCAAATAACTTTGAATTATATGGCTGCAACACGTTTCAAGAATACTGGGACAGGGTCATGTTTACCACTGTGGCACATCCCCTTTTGCTTTGTAGGTGGAATTCGTTCCCATTTTTGCTTAAACGAATGGCTCTTGATTTGTTTTGATGAATTCAGAAGTCAAACTGAGCATAAGTTAACGTGAATACAGTATCTATCGTTCTAAGAGAATTGAATCCATAGCAATTTTTCTTCCGACTTCCGGGCTGAGTGAACGCTGGCGCGTTTGGCTGCCGCTGCTCAACCCGTACTGTGTTTTATTGTTTTGTTCCTGACTGTGAAGTGTCCTTGGGTGTCTTGAAAGGCGGTTATAAATAAAATGTATTATTAATTGGACTGCTCTGGGTGCCTTGGAAGACGATTGGCCTCTCATTCGAGAAAGCTTCAGGAGCACGGCTTGTTTGGGACTGATCAGCCTGAGTTGGCATGGTAAACCTGACCTATTTATGCTCCAAACTGGAGGCAAACCCCACCAACCCGAAAGGTATCATTCTTGCAACATGACTTGCAGAGAGGCCTATGTGGATCAACAAGTCCTGGTGGAGTGGAGTGGAGCTATCTCTGCTGTTGAGGGGGACTGTGTTTTCGTTGTTTGTCATGGATGGAAAGTGAAACATCTTCAGAGATATCCAGAGTAGTCCAGGTGCAATCGATTCAATTTCTTGAAAACTGACTATGGATGAATGAGAATATACACAAGCATGTGATAACGTATCTTGTTAAACGTAAAATGTATCACGTTATAAAGAGATCATTGTTTATGTCTTGTGACCTGTTGTAATTGTCATATGCTTGTGCTGGAGTTTTTTTTGCCTAACTCAAACTATCCTCAAAATGAGGATAGTTCGAGCGTGGTTTTTTTTCTCCCCCTCTCCCTCCCTTGTGGTTTCTTCCGACTTCCGGGCTGAGTGAACGCTGGTGCGTTTGGCTGCCGCTGCTCAACCCGTTTGGTGTTTTGTTGTTTTTGTTCCTGATTGTAAAGTGTCCTTGCGCGTCTTCTTTTTCCCTCAGCATTTAGTGCTCTGCCCTCAATGTAAAAAAAGTTTAGAACTCCCTGATTAATGCTTACATGTGGTGTTTAATTCGCAGTAGTGTGTGCTTGGAATTTTTTTTTTTCCTGGACCCAAAGAAGTTTGAGAACCCCTACCCAGGTCTATATTACATACGGGCAAGTGCAGTAGAGCAAATGTGAGTCGACGTGCAGCTGTCTGGCCATTTCCAGCTGGTGGTTGTCCATCAGCTTGTCATTGACCACCACCAGCAGGGCTTTGCCGGCACCCAGTGCCTCCAAGCAGCTTCCGGCCCCTGAGAGAAACAAGATCCGCATTCCTCAGCGTGTCCGCGGGCCCAACATCAAATTCCCGTTTTCACTTCACATGTCTTCTCAACATCTTTTACTGGACTGTGATCGTAAAAAAATACAGGAGTAAGCATGGGCATGTGGATTACTGGGCATGTCTCAAAAGTTGGAAATGGAGCCTGAGGGTGTCGTTTCCCATACCTGTCAACTTGTACGTTTTCCCCGTATTTTATACGTTTTTTTATCATTTCAAATCATGTACAGCGTATTACAACATTTATACGGGAAAACAAAAAAAACCCAAAAAAACAATTGTGAACCGATCTCACAAAGATCATTTTGGCTCAAATCCAGATCGTCTCACCTGCTGGTAGCCAATGACAATGCCGTCGTCGATCGCTACTATTGTCACAGCAAAAGTAATCCTCAATCGTATATTTTTTTTCATCGCTGCATACGGTCGGATTGATAAAGCATAATGTGCGCATGCGCGGTAAGCCGTTGTGCGGGTTTTTTGTTGCTTTGTAAGGGGAATCGTAATCATTTATAAGGGCAGGTATTAGCCGAGGTTGACAGGTATGCTTTTCCAAGTTGGTACCCTTCTTAAAGAATTGATGGGAATAAACTGTGAAGTGAGAGTGCCAGCCGTTTTAGAGCATTTCTGACCTTTCAAGAGGCACAGAATCTTGTTTTCTGCAACAACGTAAGGACCAAACCATACCGAAACAAAGAGTAGATGCTTGTCTTTCACCCCCAAAAGTTTGTTTGTAGTATTTTCCATTTTTCAGTAATCAGCAGTAGTGTGTTGACTTCACCAAAAACAGCTGACCTATTTCTATCAATATTTTTTGCTTTTGTGACATCTAAAAATTTTAATGAAAACAAGAGTGAAAAATAAATAATTTACTTTCGAATATACAACGAAGAAACAGTCCGCGAGCGACATTGACTCATTACATGGCTTGAATCGAACGTCAGTAGATTTTTTTAAAAAAATTTTTTTTTTTTACATGGCATTCGCATTCACTCCTTGGGTCATGTTTTCTCACAGTCACCATACAAAATGTAAACTACCAATGGCGACATGTCCTGCTGCTTATACTATATTGTACGTACGTACTACACACACACACACACACACACACACACACACACACTCGAAACTTGCCCACCTTATGTCATTTTGGCATTTCTGTCCCACGTAATTGACATGACAAGCGGAGATTTGTACTTGCCCGCATGGCTGATGATGAGGTCTGCTTGTTCCATGTCCTTGGCTATGGAGTCCTTGAAGCGAAAAACCTCCATAGTGACATGCGGAAAGTTCTGTGGATGTGGGAGAACCGATCCTCTTCCCACTTGGAGAACCAAACGCTCATAGCCGCGGTACTTTAATGCCTGGTAGCAAAAAAAGAACCACTGGCTTATTCAATTTGAATAAAAAAATACAACATATTTGCATCATTCATTAATTTGCCAAAGCCATGTCTAATACAAAACTACAGTTTTGGCATTATCTTGTGGCATCTATAGGCAATTACTGTGTACTTTGTGCTATTTGTGGCAAGGCTTCAGTCTATCCAATTGCATTGTTCTGGATGAAGTTAGTCACCAAAAACCAGTACCTGTCCTTTCTACTCCTGAGTTTGTCCAAATAGGCTCTTTACTTTTTTCACTGGTAGTCATAAGGTAAAAAAAAAACAAAAAAGCCGTTCTCTGGAGGAATCTAAAGCGGGGAACATTAACAATGACACAACAGATTTACCATTCACAATTAATGGGGAATATATTGTCTTGTGGCAGCTTCTGGCATTAAACATTCTTTGTCTAACTTGAAAAAAATATACATACAATGTGTATTTTCAGTCGGTATAATTTGCTAATTTAGCATAATTATGTTGTGTTGTTTTTATCATGCAGAGCCTGTTGTCAGTTCAGTCCTGCTGAATAACAGAAATTAGCTGTGCCCACTAGTGACTTACTTTAAGGGAAACAATTTTGTAAGCAGTTTCATTTTAACAGAGTATTTTCGACACAAGTATCTGTACTTCTCGTTAAGTACAGAGTACAAGTACTTATCATACTTGATTAGTCCTGTAAATGAAAATACGTCAGTAATAAATGGCTCTTATGCCTACAGGCGCCAACTTGAAATCACCTTTAGAGCCTCGGCGGACGTGATTTCCTCGATGAGGTCGTCAAAGCTTGTAGTACCAACGGTAACAAACACGGTCTTCATCGTAGCTCACGCGAATTTGGTCGTTCCGACGTTTTTTTCCGCCTTTTGGCTCAAACTGATTCACCAAAGGAGAAGTCATCTCACTGCGTACATCTGACAACCACTTCCGGATTCATTCGTGACGTCTTATCTCAATTAAAATAATGTGCTGCCTCCAATGGTTGGAGGCTGAACTGCAACGTTTTGAAAATGAAGTGGACGCCAATTTCAGTGCTGATGAGTAAAAAAAATTTCCACTCGTGCCAATTTTGTCCAACAAGTACTTAATTACATCTGACTAGTCAGCTACTGTTTTGCACGAATAACACCACTAGGCCCAATTAGTAGGATTTTGCATAGCCTCCTTCACGGATATAGAAAAAAAAAAATGCTCAAGACGGTTTCGCATAATTTGCTATCCATTCGGTTGTGTCACACACAAGTAGGCTGCCTATCAAATGGACAAATTAAATGCTTTACAAGCCGTTGGAGCATTTATTCGCTATCCTTCCCCCCAGGTCAATGTCCGTATACCGGTGCTAGTAGGCTGTGTCCTGACAATTAATGCAATTCAGCACACGAGTAGAACAACTAGATCTCACTAGTAAAATGACTATTTTAATAGTAATATTGTTCCCCCTAGGCTTTCTACATTAAAGATTTTGGAGCCGGTCACCGAAAAATAAAATAACTTGTGGATTTGATCAAATACTTCATTAATCATTTGTGAAATCGACATCAAAACCAATAAGATGCTAAATATCTGCTCATCTGATCAGATCTGTGTAAAGCCCAGTTTTGACTACTAATGGTTCTCTTGGCTGGCTAGAAAAAAATGACCCTTTAAACGACGGAGATGCACAAGTAACAATACTTGGCCCAACCAGTAGGATGTCACGTACTAGTAGCCTCACACTCAAAATTGTAGTTAACATCTGGCTCTCCACCAGTACAGTAGTTCTCTAAGCACATAGATGTCAACAGGTTCCGTTATTTATCACGAGTAAAATGTAGTTATCCTACTTGCAATACAAAATTGTCAAGCTTGTGATATTGTACACGCACACTGACCTAATATTTAATATCCTTTATACTGATACTAGTGGCATACTGAGTAGTCAGACTTTTACTATCGCTGCATAAGTTTGCACTAAGTTTTATTTGTTGATTACTAGCAGTGGTGAGGAACGTTACTTGTAAGGTATACTGTAGTCATTTCTACTCGTGCGCCACGTTGTCTTAATTATAAGGACAAACACAGTGGGAAGGAAGGTGTGAGCCGAGATTCGAACCCAGAACCTTGAATGTGAGGTTGATGTGCCAAACAAGAGGTCAACACATTTCTCCGTTTTGCTTTGGCGAATATTTTCACTGCCAATGTTAGTGTGACAATAAGCTGCAGAAAAAAAGAGGATGACACCAGGATGCACCAGAAATTATTTTAAGGCTCTGTTAAATTCTCATCTTAATATAAAACCAAAACAAAAAATACCCCACAATACTGTATATACCTTTGTAGCCAGATGTCACCAAAGCAGAAAACTAGTATAAAATTAACTGTTTAAAACTGGCTACTCACATTGTTAGTTTTTAATAAATATGATACTATTTAAAAAACAAAAAACAAAACAAAACAGAAAGCAATGTTAAATCCGCTTAACACATAGCTGGAGTTACTGAATGACAACAAATGGCCGAGTTGAAATGAAAAAAGTCAAAGTGTGCACGTGGAGGTGCATGCTCACTTTGGTCCTTGCACAATCCTTCCCCCGCCGCCGCCAAGACGTCGGGAGAAAAGCACACGAAGACAGGCGTCCATGTGATCCATGCGCTCGTGTATCTGAGGCTGCGTAGAATTCGTTCAAAACGTGGCTCGTTTTAGCAACTCAAAAGGATTGCATTAAACATTTTCAATTTTGAGCATGTGGATTTGAAGTTTTAACGATGGACTTAACTGGAAAAAAAAAAAGAGGAGCCAGTTCAATACAGTCAAACATCCTGCCAGTCAACATTTCCTGAAACTAAAAAAATAAAAAATTAAATGATACAAGAAGCGCAACTTAAGTGTGCATGCTTAAAATTCAAAAATGTCAGAAGATGAAATACTTCAAACTCCCAAAAAATTGTGACGTATGGAAAGCCATTTTGAGCATTTTTTCCCCCTATGTCCTTGATATCCAGTTTACGGACCATGTATGAGTTCACAAATCTCACTATTTAATGACTGTGATGCACTTGTAACAATACTAGGCCCAGTGAAAGGCAGTAGTTGTTCTACTAGCACACCAAAATAGTCATACTGTGGACAACGAGTATGCTAGTAGTAATTGGACCTTAAGGACATGGAATAGATGCAAAAACGGAATGCCATTTGAACATTTAATCAATATCCTTGAAGTCCATCTGGAGGTCCAGGTATTACTGTACTAGTAGGAGAACTAAATGTCAGCCGTGAGGCAAAACTGCACATCAGTTGACAAATGAAACCAGTGGCCACATATTTTACAAGTTAACATCTAGTGCTTTACTAGTGGTACCAGTAGTGGGCAGATGTCAAATAGTGCAGTTTTGCTGCTCTACTAACTTGTAGTTGTCCTGTGGTACTCGTCCTACCTAGCTAAAATTCTACCAGTTAACATCTAACGCCTCACTAATTGAACAAGTTGTGTGCCGATGTTGACAAGTGCAGTTTGTGACTAACTTGTAGTTGTCCTACTAGTATACCAAAATTGTAACACTAATCAGCAGAAATTCCAAACAGGAGTTTGGAATTTCAATGAAAAAAAAGCGAAGATGAAGCGTGTACTAGGATAAGGACCTCGAGAGCTGGATGTCAATGAGATCGAACAAACACTCAAGGATCCTTACGGTCCAGCTTGTACTAGTAAGCCCTTTGTCCTGCCTAGTAGGATGATTCATGGGCATTTTGGTGTTCCAAGTGGGGTCCAGAAGCCTAGTAGTGGGTGAGGCGTGCTTATTGGTCAGGTTGAGTAGTACAACAAGTTCTTCTACTATAATAAGAGCACTCGTGCACTCAATTGTCTTGCTCGTGTTGACAGAGAGTGTACTAGTACACATACTTTAAGCTGGATGTCAAGGATACATAATAAATGCCCAATGGCTTCCCATAGTGATACAAGTCTGAATAATAAAGTATAGAACGGTGATTAGGGCAGCTTGAAAAAGGAGCTGCGATCTCACAAACACTCTTGTTGTTTATTACACTTTGCGGCGGAGGGGCTGGTATGATTTCTCACTAAAAGGAAGGAGGGGAAGGGGATTGGGGTGGCCAAATTCAAGAGTAGTTGAGTCCGGGTCAAGTCTCTCAGTGTCCCTTTCAAGGCTTTTCAAGTGGCGGCACAGAACCAAATGTCCCACTGACAGTCGGGATATCAAAAATAGGAGCCACATCTCAGCTGCCAGACATACGTATGTTAAGACGCTCGGAAGCCTTCAAAGTTAGCAGTGCGGTCATGTTGTGCAGTTGGGGGAACCCCTCACCCCCTTGCTCCTGATTCAGGCAAACACTGCATCTGGAAAGAAACACAACACCACCTTAGTACAAACGGTTGCTTGCGAAAGCCACCACTTAGCAAGACCATAAAAAGCATCTTTGCTCACACACCAACACAAATTTAAATGTATTACGAAACAGAGCCTAATTTGCACTATCACACAGAGACAGGTGATGTCACGCCTCCCCACCCCCACCCGATATCAGGACAACAATTAGCGGTCTGATAATTATCATGTATCCCTTTTTCTAACTCTTTACTCAGAAAAAGAAAATGCCTAAAAACATAAAGGGATCCTGATCCGTTTCTGGTTTGGTCTGTAACATGTCAGAAAATTGAGGAAAAATGTTAAGCATTGCTTTCCAAAGTAAAAACAGGTAAACGCCAAGCTAATCAGGGTACTTTCATTGAGGACTACAGAAATCTTAATCGAAGTAGTTGCTGATTCACATAATTTTAATAAAACGTGAACATAATGGATTCACATATTTCTCTTCCTAGAAGGTGCACTTTTTCCCCCCCATAGTTTGACCAGTCCCGCGACATATATTCTGATACAGGTACGAGAGAAGAGGAGCGGTCTAAGTGCTAATGTGGTTTATGTTAAATCGGCCAACGCTACAGTTTATAACTTCGCAAGGGCAGATTACAGTCACACCGTGACAGAGGCTGAAATTTCATTCGACAAAAAAAGAACAAAAAACTACAACATCCACATATATGTAATTGGATGCAGTGCAGCCAAGAGAAATGCTACGAAATGATGAATTTAAACTGTTGGGAATAAATTAATACAATTTCCTGTTAAAAAAAAAAGTGTGTTTTAGTTTCAGAACAGATGGCTGGCTGGCGCTGTGCAACAATGACATGCTAACTTCCTGTTATGGAACATACATTATTATTCAGAATGTGGTGTTTTCATCTTTGTACCATCTGCCTCGCTCTGTCGCTCGAAGTGTCAAGCGGCAATGTTTATGGCTCGCCCCCGTCAAACATCCATCTTAAATGTCACTGCCCACTCATCCTTCACACTATATCGCTCATTTCAATTTTTGTTAATCTGTTAAAAATAAATTAATAATAATAATCAAGGGGAAATTGTTTTTTAGATACGGTGAACCGACGCATTCGCATTTTGACCAAAGCCACGTTCAGTAAGTATTGCTTTGGCACCATCGCGCCATCTTGTGGCACCTTGGAGCCAACGAACTATGTTGAAGTGAGAGGAGAGCAAATAATAGACTAGTCAAATAATGTATACACTAAAGTTTATTGTTCACAGTTACCCCAAAATTAAGGACGCACCAATATTGATACTGTATCTACTGTACTTGTATTTATAAAAATGCTCTAGTACTATGACATCGATATAACTTTCACAGCCTGACATCTCTCTTACGGTCAGGTGAAAAAGAGCCGCGCGGAGATACTTTTATGTAAAAAACAAGTGGTGGGTTGTTCCAGGTGACTCACGGTACAGTCCAGACATCAGTCTTCGATACATTTTTCATCTTTGTTTTGTGGTAATAATATATTTTCTCTGTCATTCAAAACTTCTTTATTTTGCTTGTAAGTAAAAAAAATGCATTTTGTAGTGCATAGGTGGCCAACCCGTGGCTCGCGAGCCGCATGCGGCTCTTTGGCTGGTTCAATGCGGCTCCCGGGCTCTCACACGACAAGAGCCGAAAACGCCTCGGTAGCAGCAATGGCATTCAAACAAGGCACTAACTTCACAGAACGTACTCCGTCAGCCTATCATCAATCCCGTTACTTGATTGACACAGAGAGCAACCAATCAAATGACTGCATCACCGCTCAAGCGCAAACAACGGCGCTAAGCTAGTCAGCGAATTACCTCTGATTTTAAGGCAGGGGTACCCAATACGTCAATCAGAATCAACCGGGAGCCAGCGAACGGGTCCCAAGTCAACCGCAAGGGGTGGGAGGAGGAAATGCGTGGGGGAAAAAAAAAGAAGAAAAGATTGGTTTGTTTGTATCTTGAGTTTTCATTCATTTTCGGCCCGTTCCGACTATTGCTCATCGTGGTGTGCGTGCATATGTGCGCGAGTGCACTGGTGGGCACTCACGTGTGTGTGTGTGTGTGTGTGTGTGTGTGTGTGTGTGTGTGTGTGTGTGTGTGTGTGTGTGTGTGTGTGTGCGTGCGAGCGCGAGGAAGGGTGTGATGTGGCTCTTTGCAGTAACTCAGTAAAAAAATTGGCTCTTCGTCTCTGACTGGTTGGCCACCCCTGTTGTAGTGGATTGACTAATACAGCATCCATACCTCTTGTTCACTGTACCACACAGGCGGTGCAGCACTGCTCCTGCTTCTCAGGCAGCGTGGAATAGTTCATCTGACGCACGATCTCGGCGAACAGCTCGTCCACCATGGTCTTGCTCTTAGCCGAGGTCTCAATGAAGGGGCAGCCCCACTCCTGGGCTAGGGCGCGGCCGTCCGAGCCCGCCACCTCACGCTCTGACTCCAGGTCCACCTTGTTGCCCACAAGAATCAGCGGCACCTTCTCGAAGCGCTTCACTCGCACAATTTGGTCTCGCATCGGTCGGATGTCCTCAAGGTGTAGGAAGAAATACATTTTGAATTGGGGACATTTTGTATGATACAAATGACAAAAAGCAGCAGAAAGGAAGAACAAGCAGGACCATATTTGTGCAGAAAGCAGCAAAAAACTGTGAATGACCGTCCCAACACACACAGACACAAACACTAGGCTGTTTGTGACATTTTGCCTTATATGCGAGCATTAACCTAGCAAAGTTTCATCAAATGATTTGCGTTATCATTTTTTTGCTTCAAAATACATGGACCCTCAATATCCGCAGAGGTGGGACGCTAAGTGATGTCGAATTGTTGTTCCATTAAATATTCTTTTTCGAATCTGGAAAAAAATAACTTGAATTAGCAGGCAAATGGGTCAAAAAGAAACATGAATAAGGGTGGGTTCGTGCGTCAGTTTTACAGTTAACTTAAGCCAGCAGTGGCAAACAAAGATGAAGCATGCACACTTGGTTTCTTATTTGGACAACCGTCTTTTTGTTACATCAAAATGATGGTATACGCTAGTCTCCCAGTAGGAGTTAAATTCAGGAACTAAGGATTACTTTAATAAAAGTGTTTTAAAACCTGAAATTACATTTTAATGAGGCTGAATGTGCTTAAAGCTTGTGGGGAAAGGTAAAACTATTCGGAATATTTTTTCCACACATGGTCATTTTATCCTAAAATGTATCCCCTGCAATTTACTGAATCGCTGCACAATCAAATACAAAATGGTTGCACCCAAAAACAGTAACACAATAATGTTTATTTGTTGGGGGACTGAGCATAATTAGTATATTACAGTTAGGACTGTGACTGGCGGTGACAAATTCTACATGTTTGATGGTCTCTCTATCTCGCTGGTTTTCACCCATCACGAATGGGCCTGCGACGTATTCTGCGCGATAAAATGGGTTTCACTGTGTCTGACTCAGAATGAAGCTACAGAGTGTACAATAATTTTTTTTCTTACCTGGAAAGACTGTTGGTTAACCAGGCTGTAGACCAGGATGAATCCCTGTCCGTTCTTAATGTACAAGTCCCGCATGGAGGCAAATTGCTCGGTGCCCGCCGTGTCTAGGATCTCCAGCACGGAAGGCGAAGAGTCCACCTCAATCTCCTTCCTGTAAAAGTCCTCGATGGTGGGGTCGTACTTCTCGATGAATGTGCCGGTGACGAACTGGACGGTCAGCGCCGACTTCCCGACGCCGCCGCTACCCAGCACTACCACTTTGTACTCCTTCATTGATGATGGACGGACGCGAAGCTAACTTGGAGTGGCTAACGGATTAGCTTCGCGGCGCCCCGAAACATTTACGGGCCTTTTATATTATCCAAAGCCAGGTCGAGACAACCATATAAACGCCGTCTACTTGCGGATATAATCAATCCAACATAACTGCCAGCAGCCCAGGTTGAAAAACACGTCGGGTAAAAGGGGGGAAAGTTGCTGTCCACTTCGCCTGTTAGCTAGCTCGGCGATGGATAAACCTTCGAGGTCCCATGCCCGAGCTCATCAGCGGTCCGACCCGGTTACAGAGAGGCACTGTCGGGGAACGTGTCGTCGGGTGACGCGCGCCCTGTACCGCATTCTATTTCACCGTCACCATTCGTACACAAATAGCGCGTTGGTGGCGCTGCTCCTGGCCTGGCGGGTCTGACTGTCCGGCGGCCGAGGCCTGCTAGTGTTTCCGAGGCTACCTTCTACCTTTGACGGACTCCTGAGTGCTCCCGACGCACTGCCGGGTGATTTGGCAGCGACGGGTTAACTCCGGGAAGCAGTCGAGGATCAAACCGGGTTAGGATATACGGAGACCCATGCATCCATCCATCGCGCTCATTCTCACGAGGTCGGCGAGCGAGCTGGAGCCTATCCCGGCTGACTCTGGGCCGGAGGCGTCGTACACCATGG
This sequence comes from Hippocampus abdominalis, assembly GCA_018466805.1. NCBI lineage: Eukaryota > Metazoa > Chordata > Actinopteri > Syngnathiformes > Syngnathidae > Hippocampus > Hippocampus abdominalis. Next base: position 17,585,889 of record CM031695.1, on the reverse strand, counting down.
AATGGTCGGCAGCCAATCAGGGCACATCAATCATTTCCACAAAGAGCGACACCCCGCTTTTTAAAAAAAACGTTTTTTTTCCAAAACGGGCGAAAACGTCAACATGTTCAGCGTTCAGATCAACTTGTCGGAACTTGGGTCATATTTTCACTTTCCAGAGGCCTTTTATTCCAAAATACAACATCGGAACCGGATTAGGGTGGTCCGGTTGGATAGCGGGAGTGCTGTAGTTATCCCCAGACGTAGTGCCGTTAAGGGATAACTAGGATTATTTTTTTAAAAAAAAAAAATTCAAAACGGTCGAAAAGGTCACCATGTTTAGCGTTCAGATCAACTTGTCGGAACTAAGGTCATATTTTCACTTTTCAGAGGCTTTTTATTCCAAAATACAACATCAGACCGGGTGAGGATGGTCCGTTTGGAGAGCTGGGGTGCTGTAGTTATCCCTAGACCTAGTCCTGTTTTGGGATAACTAGGATTCTTTTTTTTGGAACATTTTCTAAAAACGGGCGAAAAGGTCAACATGTTAGGCGTTCAGGCCAACATGTCAGAAATCAGTTCAACATGCCAGTTTTCAGAGGCATTTTATTTCAAAATGCAACATCAGAACTATATGAGGGTAGTGTGGGTGGAGAGCTGGGATGCTGTCGTGTCCCCCAGACCTGGTCCAGTTGAGGGATAACTAGGATTCTTTCTTTTAGGATGTCCTAAAATGGGCGAAAAGATCAAAATGTTAGAATGCAGGTCATGTCAGAATGCAGGCCATCTTGTCACTTTTCAGAGGCCAACATCAGATCCGAATGAGGGTGGTCTGGTTGGATACCAGGGGTGCTCTAGTGTCCTACAGACCTGGTTTGATTGATGGGATAACTGAAATTCATTTTTTAATAATCTTTTGAAATAAGGAGAGTACAGTACGTCAAAATGCCACATTTGTCGGATAACCAGTTACTTTATTTTATTTCTCCACTTGAGAACGATTCTGGTGCTTTTCTGAGCGTTTTTATGCTCCCTGTGTGACCTTATAGTTGTTCGGCAGCCAATAATTGACTTTGTAAAAATTTTTTAAAATCCAAACCACTGACGTGCATGTATTAGTTGGACGCTTTTATTTTGAAGGTGCCCAAAGCCACTTGCTGGCGGCAGATTACCGTAATGCACAGTATTGACAATCGCAGTGGCGGCTCACTTGACTTCTATTTTGCGAGTGGAGGCTGGCTTGGCCGCAGTCAGCAGCATCTGGTGCAGCGACTCCCATTCATCGCAAACCCCAACGTGACTGCTCATCGTCCAAAAATGCCCTCACCGAGGACCATCACCATTGTAGCCCTCTCCTTCGCCCTCGGCTTGTTCTTCGTCTTCATGGGGACCATTAAGCTGACGCCGAGGCTCAGCAAAGACGCATATAGCGAGATGGTGAGTGAAGGAGAAGGGGGAGGGGGGGGGGGGGGGGGAGGCCATTGTTCTGTGCAGGATGGATGACCTAAATATTCAACTCACCGCAAAATAACCGCTTAACGTTCTCTTTCACGCCACCATTATCTCATTTTATACTCCAAATAGACCGTATCCTTTAAACATCCTCGCTGGAAAATTGCATAAACGCCGGGATGTATGACTACCAACACATACATCAGCGGATAAACTAGGCCGTACGTGTGTTCAAATAGCCTCACAATATTCATCAGTTGAAATTAACTGCAGCATCCAGTGTAATATTTGGACTAAGCAGATAAAGAACTGAGCTGATTTTGTGTTCATAAATAGACTTTGACCTGGTTGTAATCAGGTTTATCTGGCATGACAATGAGAAGAAAAAAAAGTGGCTCCAAAACGGATACAAAACCAAAATGCCTTCACGAGACCTCAAACTGCTCATTTGTTGCCACAAATCAGGTACATTGGTGGTACCTTGCCTTAAGAGTGCCCCAACTTGCAAGATTTTCGCCTTATGAAGCATTAGTTTTGCATTGTTTTGCAAGTCAAAATTTAAGTTATAAGCTTCTCATGCGCGCTGCTTGAGTGAGGTGAAAAAGATGCTGTTATCCCCTCACATGTGGTCAAGGTGAGCCACATTCATCGATGCACTTTCAGTTGTTTATTGAACAGGACAAATAATCAAGCACACAAATATAAAATGAGAACACACGCAAGGAGGCCACACCAGACTAACTGGCAAAACCACGTCCACATTCTGGCGCTTGTTTCACAAAGTGTTCAACAAATTCTGTGTCTAATGCTGATATCGGAGTTGATCTGCTCTGAGATAAGAAACTCTGAGTTTGCGGTTTCAGAACATCGGATTTGAATGTGTTTAATCAACTCGGATTGTCTTCCCCTGGAGTTAACTGCATATAACACAACTTTCAAAAGCCAATATCAATGGATCTCCGATTTGATGAATCACCATGGCAACAGGGAAGAAGACAGCGAGTTTGAACAAATTGTAAGGAAAAAGTGCTCCACCGCTGCAGCTGCTAAAGACAGGGAGACAGCGTGGGAAAACATTGCTGCTCGATCAATGCTTAACTCACTGTAGTCCTTTGCAATCACAGTAATATAACAGGGAAAACTGCAGCCTATTAATTCATTTCATTTTGGTGCAATCCGTGGGGAATATATACATTTGGCAACATCTGAAGATTAAATATAAAAACATTGTTTGAATAAGCAAGACCTCGGCATAACACACTTTTCTGACTGCCCTGCATGCAGTTGCATTTTTAAGGTCAAGTGTGAAGTAAATCTCAAATGAAATATTTTTATGTCACAAGTAAAGTAATTAAACAAAATTAAGTAATCTGTTGTTTTTCACGGTGAATTGGGACCAAAAACCGTGAAGTAGTGTTTGCCCCCTCTAGGAATTTTCGTGTTTGTGTATGTGATGTAATGTTTGCATACAGCTAAATTTGAACCAGGATTTAACGGCTGTTGCACGGTATGTTAGCCCCCTTTGTTGGTGAAGGTGTTAGACTACACCAGTGCTTCTCAATTATTTTCTGTCATGTCCCGCTCCAGGAAGAATAAACATCTTGTGCCCCCCCCCCCACGCGACCATAAATATCTTTTGTCGATAAAATTGTTATAAGTACACATTTGCATAACACGGTATCCTTATTAACATATAATAATAATAATAATAAGAGAATAAAAAAGAAATATGGACCAACTTGTAACAAATAATAGCTTTAGTAACTGTAACAGAAAAGATTTTAAGTGCATCCGAAATTCAAAAATAAGATTAAATCCTTAATTAGACTATATACATTTTTTGACTGACCATGTCAAACCATACAATACTGAAAAATAAAATTACGTAAAATCAATAAATAAGAATACATTCAAACTGATCACCAACATTAATTCACGAGCACAATATGAAAACCTTCAAAACAAAAATATGTAAAATAATTTGCGCTGATTTTTTTTTTAATCAAAGCTGATGTCTGGATTAATGGCTACAAGGAGCAGTCACAAAGCGGGATGATTGTTGGCAATATTCAGCACGTTTTCGCTCAAAAAAATTCAAGCGGCTCATCAGCGTGATTGAGGTGTAATGTCTTTATTAAGTGACACCTTAATTTATTTGGCTCCATGCTGTCTGCTGCCAACATTTTTAGACACAGTAGGTACACTGGTCTTTCCTCGTCTCCCACCGTAGTCACAGTGAAGCCAAGCACGACATACGCTTTGTCATATTTCCTCGTCTTAGCTTTCGGGAGACCTTTGTGTCTGCACTTCATACTCATACTCTGCGCTGTGTGCAAAGCGCGCACGCTCAGTGCAAACAAAACACAGAGCGAATGCTCCCTTCGCACACCCTGCCAATGAGAGCGTCACTGCCCCCTAATGTAGTGGTGGTGCAATTGCACTTTATTCTAGGACAGTAAAAAAAATCTAAATAAAAAAGCATGTTCCCCGAGGTCAAACGTGCCCCCCTTGACGGCGCCTCGCGCCCCCCTAGGGGGGGGGGCGCACCCCACTATTTGAGAAGCACTGGACTACACGCAGTTGACAACAGGCCAGTCACGTTTATGTACGTGCGGGAGTAATCAGAATCAGAATCATCTTTATTGGCCAAGTATGTAGAACACACAAGGAATTTGACTCCGGTATAACACGCTGCATTAGTATCATCATAAACAAGGACATGACAAATAAGTATGGAAGGACATTTCGTAATGTAGTGAACCGTAGTGCAGTAGTACCACCCAGTGACAACTGTGAGACAAAGTGCAAAGTATTAAGCAGAGCTAAAATGATCAGTGGTAGAATACAATACTATAACAGTTGTACAGTTGGTGCAGAAAATCATTGAACCATTTTAAAGTGACCAGTAGCAGTATTTGTTGTACAAGAAGTGTGCAATTATGCAGATGTCCTTGAGCGCTTTAAAGTGTCTGGTGCGGTGGAGTATAAGTCAGTGACTGTTTAGGGAGTTAATGGCTAGAGGGAAGAAGCTGTGTAAGTGTCTGCTGGATTTGGTGCGCATGGATCGGAAGCGCCTGCCTGAGGGGAGTAGCTGGAAAAGGTGGTGGGCAGGGTGCGGTGAATCCAGTAGGATTTTCCGTGCCCTTGCGGCATGGCAAGAGCCACTGTCCATGTCGTTATCTGTCTGATCATTGATGTTATTGCAAGCGAGAAACATCACAGGTACCAGCGTGTTTAAAATATGCAAACAGTATTTATACTTAATATATTTAAAACAAAGGTGGCCCAGTAGTCAACTGTTTAGTGCGTCTGCCTCAGAGTGCACAGGTGTAGCATTCGATTCTGGCTCCGGTCTTCCTGTGTGGAGTTTGCCTGTTCTCCCTGTGCCTGCATCGGTTTTCTCCAGATATTCTGGTTTCCAAAAACATGCATGGCAAGTTATGGAACATTCTAAATTGTTCCAAGGTGTGGTTAGGAGCGTGAATGGTTGTTTTTCTATGAGTGCCCTGCGATTGGCTGGCAACCAGGTAAGGGGCGCACCCCGCCTACAGCCCAAAGACAGCTGGGATAGGCTCTTGATTAGAAAACTGATCGATGGATTTACCGATATATTTACATTGATTTTGAATGGATGAATATTGACCAGTTCCTGTTGTGACTACCACCAAGACATGGAGGGCAGGGGAGGGGAGCAGGGCCATATTGCTCTTTTCCAAGGGCTGCTTTTCAAGTTGTTAGTTTTTTTAATTGATTTCTGTGAAACAAATTGACAACAAATTAAAAAAAAGAAGAAAAAAAAAAGAAGGTTGCTTTCATTTATCCCATGTGCTTTCCTCTAGAAACGGGCGTACAAGAGCTACGCCAAAGCTTTACCAGGCCTGAAAAAAATCGGCGTGACCTCTGTGCTGCTCCGCAAGATCATCGGTTCCTTGGAGGTGTCCTGCGGTGTGGTTCTGACCCTGGTTCCGGGCCGGCCCAAAGACGTGGCCAACTTCATACTTCTCTTGGTCATGCTGGCCGTGCTGTTCTTCCACCAGCTTGTCGGCGACCCTCTCAAGCGTTACGCCCACGCGCTGGTCTTCGGCATCCTACTCACCTGCCGGTTGCTCATTGCCCGGCAGGGCGACGAGCGGCCTGAGAGGGAAGAGAGCAGGGAGGAGCAGCAGCCGCAACATCAGCAGCATATCAATGACCAAGAAAAGAACAAGGTCAAGCAGTCTTAAAAGCATTTTTTGTCCCACCACTCTCCAGGTACAGTGAAGGGAGTCATTGATATTTTTAACACACATAACTTGGAACTGGTGATTACTCATCATCTCGACATGACTGTGGACAATCATCCCTATGGACATGAGCTCATGTCATTGTCTTGTCCCATTCCAAAATTAGCAGACAGTCCAGTGTTCCCCGATACATTGTGGATTGTTTTCAACTGATTCAGTTTTATGTTTTTTTTTTTAACATGGTACCTTGATTTAAGAGCACCCCAACTTGCAAATTGTTCACTGGCAGCCATTTTCAAAGCAGTGTTCCCGATATTTCCGGTCATTTTTCAGCATTAGGACTGATTTTTAAAGACCACATAATCTGTTCTGTGACAACGTAAGGGACCGTCCTACTGAAAGAAACAGTAAACTTTGTCTTCTCTAGTCTGGTAGGAATAGCTACTTCAACAATACACCAAAAATTTGGACCTAAAGGGGTAATTTGCAGTTTTCAGACTGCTAGCAAGATTTTAGTTAGCTTTACTTTACTCTGCCCCCTCGAGTCTGGTTTTTTTTTTTGGCTCAAGTCAAACTTTAGTAGCTTTTGTACACGCTGATTGCCATTTACTCCATGAACCGTAACATCTTTTTTCACAATCATAGGATGGAACAATATCCAAATGTCACAATATGATATTATCATGATATGAACCTTACAAGAATTACCACAATGTTGCGGGCAAGTTGCTGATATAAAAAGCTTCTCTCAGTGGTCATTTCAGATCATGAAAGGATTCTCCTCAATAAACATCCAATCATTCATGACATCTACACACCATTCGATGCAGAATTCAAGGAATATCTTTAGAATCCAACGTAAACCTTAAGTTATTATTAACACCTCCCACCCTGTTGCCCGCGCCCATTGTAATATTCACAGAACTGTGCATGTTCCAAAATGTAAATGAGACAGAGCAGCCTAATTCTCCTGTTACACTATATTTTATTTATTGTTGGTTACAAATGTGAGTTCCATGTGTTGGTTCTTTGTAAGAGGAGTATTGCGTTGGGACTTTTTTTTTTAATGTATCTAAAATGTCCAAATAAAGACGCTGATTATTTTTTTTCTTTGTCTTCATTTGCAAATTTTTTTTTATGTTTGAAAAAATCCGCGATGCACCAAAGCCGCGATAAACAAACCCGCGATAAACAAACCCTGAAATAGCGAGGGATCACTGTATACTGTACTTATCTCTTGAAATTTTATTTACCTTTCTTCTGTTTTTATATCTTGAGTTTGTAAAAAATATATACAGTATATATTTTTCACTCATGAAGGGTTCGGCAAATGTGCATATTAACTGGTTGGGTTCGGTACCTCAAAAGGTTAAGAACCACTGTGCTAGATGGAGCTTTGCTGCTATCTGCAGACTTACTATTGCAACTGCAATTTGAGTCCAACGTATACACTACTGTATCTCAATAAAAGCGCATACATAAAAAATGAAAAAACAACAACCTTTAAGTAAATTAATAAGTCAGTTTTTATTTGTCACATTCTACTGTCTTCGCACTGTAGCGTCAATTTAAAAAGTCAGTTTCTATGGCAACAGAACAATCACGCGCACCGATGGCTACTTCCGTGTTCGTGTCACGTGACCTCGCGGCTGTGTTCTGGCCGACTTTCAGCGGCATCCAAGCAAGGATAGACAGTTAACTCATTCGGATTTGTAACCACACACGACGACAACATGAGCACTAAAGCTCTTCGGATACGTTAGCGCACTGCAGAAGCACCCAGGGACGACAGAGACGACGTCTTCTTTTAACGAGGTAATAAAACAAAAATATATTCTGTGTGGCGCTCCGTGTTGACGGTCAAAAGGATGGCTAACGTCGGATAGCAATGGGGATTTCTTTTTGTTGTTGTTGTTTCACTATTTTAGGGCTGTCATGGGCGCAATTCGCGCGGTTATCTTGTCGCTTACACGTAACACTTCGTCACTAATCCTATTTTTAGAACCTCTGCGTCGAGCTTTATGTTAGTCGTGGCTAATGGTAGTCACGGTTCGGTGGTAGAGTCTGTATCGGGTGCATGTAGCCACCCCCAGGGCAAAGCACTCAAATTTGAGCTGGTCGGTCGAGTATTCTTGGCCTGGTCACATCAGAGCCCTCACCCTCGGGAGAAGCAAACATTTGGTGCCCCCGTGACTGATAGTATCTTTTGTCGAGAACATTGTCGTCAGTGCATTTCTGCATTACATTATGTCCTAGTTATCGTTCAAGAAAAGGGGGAAAAAAGAAACGGAGACAATTTAGAACCAAAAAAAAAAATCTAACATTGTTTTTTCGTCAAAATATTTAAAGTGCATCGATTTGTCTGAAACTCATACAAGTTCAAGTCCCTGTCTGAACTATAAACATGTTTTAAGCGGCTGTTGTGTAATGTTGAATAAGAAAATATAATAAAATCGATACAGAATAAATGCAAATTGGTCAGCACTATTAACTCAGGCAAACAAAAACAAATGAAACAACTTGTAACTTCTCTGCTTCATTTTGGCTTGTTGAAAGACTTTAGATATTGAGATAAGACAGACAGATAAGTTTAATACGTAAGCAATGCAGTCACAGTCCACTTGTTCACCGATCATTTTTTTCATGAAACATGAAAAATTGAAGAGTATAAAGCCACAGATTTGTTTGGTTTCCTGTAATCTGTTCTGTGTTTTGCTACAATTTAGTTATTTATTGTAATACAGATTAATGTGTTTGTTTGTTTGTTTGTTCGAAAATATGGGAAGAGGACCTTAAAAAAATCGATTAATTAGAACACAAGGGTTAACCCTTTGCAATATGGAGGGGTGGGGGATCTCTACTAGATTATTTGTTGACATCGCTCAACTATAGTTTAAATGACGGCATAATCTCGGTTCTTAACATGTCTCTGTTGTGGTTGGTCTGGGCTGGTATTAAAATTTCACTTAAAACAAACATTGATGACAAGTAAATTGTTTGTCTTGAGTAAATGGCCCCAGGCTGCAAACGTATTCCTTTTGGCAAGTTAGCAATGGCTCTGCAGTCAGGGATGAGAAAATTTACGGTACCCATAAACGGTGATTTTAAAAACGTTTACATTTTTCTTACAAATGTTCTTAATATTTGACCTGATATAGGAATTTAATTGCACTGAAATTAATTGAAATACAAATAATTTGTTCCTGGACATTTTTTTAATTACATGTTTCTAGTAAAGAAATGGCCACTGTATTACGCAAAAATGTGATACAGTAATCGATTAAATAAATAATTCATTGTTTTTTTAATAAAGTGAAATAGTAACTGTACATACTGTGTTGGATGTATTGTGTGTTTGACTGACTGCAACTGTGGCTCTACTTGCCAGCCTGCAAGTGCATTCCAGTATCGCAGCCCTGGTATTCGCAGGGGATAGGGACCGCGTCGGACGGCAAATAATGATTTTTCCGAAAGTAACTCACTAACGCCTAAGAGTGATGTAACTTGTGAGTAAATTATACAGGTAACTGCATACAGTAATAGTGTGGCAATTGGGAGTCAGAGTGATGAGAGGGAGAAGAAGAGTTTTACTTCAGATTATGGAAAAAGCTAGAGATGGGTTGAGCAGGGCTGGACAGTTAATCCAAATGTAATTATGATTTTTTTATTTTGGCTTCTCCCGATCATAAAAACATCAGAATAGTAGGAGCACACCACCCTGAACACTGTTGGTTGCAGCAAGCGTTTGACATGTACATTACGCTGTCGTTCCAGAGCTGTGCTTTAAGCCGTTTGACACCCCAGGTGGGAATTTGTACACATTCGGATCTGCATTTGGCTGTAGACAGTCGTAACTGAAGATTTGTGTTGTCACTCTGACGTGACAGACTGATGTCCTTCTGTATTCATGAGAGACAGCATGGATCTTTGCATAACTGTTGGTTATAACCATTTCCCGGGTGCTTTTTGCTCACTTATTTTTGCAAACATCATTACTACACCTCATCGAAGAGCACAGATGAAAGAGGTCTTTAAAGGTTGGCTCTTTACCCCCAAATTACCAGAGGTGGGCATGTCAGTGAATTTTGCCAGTGGATGGGCCACCCGACCGTCATCGTCTGTCCGTGTTGCAACTCCGCCACAAACTGCACTTGTGTCCCTGCTGCTTGCCCACAAACTGTTCCCATGATGCCTCTTTTCTTTTTGTTCCTCATCCCAACTCTGCACACAGTATTCATGTGAAGTCACTGAAAAAAGTAGCATTGAAAAATGTATTTATTTTTTCATAAAAATGAATAACACGTTGACCATCTTGATAATAATGAGTCGTTCGGAAAGTCAGACAAATGCGCCTCTACATCTGCTTACCGCACACCAGTGTCAGTTTCAACATATCACAGGTGCATGTGTGGCTAAGTAAAGAAAAGAGACAGTGTCAAGCCTCCGAGTATACATTCATTACTTTGAGAAAAAAAACTGAAAAACGTCAGCAATATTTTATTCTTTGTTTACATTGACATATTTACTTCTGTATCCTGTTTAAATGTTTGCTTTTGTTATTTGAGCAAGGCCGGCCATTCATGCGGAAGACTGAATAACCAACACTGCCGATTTGGTTAATTTTAGCAAGCAAGACAGCAGAAAAATATATCTCAGCAGAAGATAATTCGAAACCCTTACTTATTAATGTATACATTTATTATTTGTATTATTTTATTCTATTGGATTTTATTTTCTCTATTGTTTTTTATTTTTATCTTATTTTGACTGACTTGGCTGATTTTCACACCTTGTCTACGTATAGCTGAGTGTTTTGCAAACGGTCGGTATTGTTCAGTGTTTTGTCCTGTCATCCACTCATCCTCGGATGTGTTTTTTATTGAAAACAAATGTTTTGGAACACTCCGGACAAAGTGGGGATTTGCCGGTATTTCCTGATCTCTGTCTGGCTTTGGAAAGTCATAACTGGAGATTTACATATTTTTGAACCATCCGTCAGCCAGTCGGTCACTCTGTCGTGCGGCTCCGACACAAACTGCACTTGTGTTCCTGCAACAAAAACTGTTTCCTCGCTGCACCTTTTCTTTCTGTTCCGTCTTGGTGACGACCGTACGTGCGCACTCTCCCAGCTCCAAACGTTGTATTCTCGTGACCTATGATAATTTGTCGTTAGGAAAGTTAGAGAAAAACTTTTCACACACCCTCGCATCAGTGTCAAGATGAAACCGGTTGATACGCCCTGTATATGAGGGAGAGGGAGAGAGTGAAAGAGAGATTGATGAAATATTTGTTTGACTCAGCCCGAATCGCAACGCTAGGTCGAGTGATTTTCTTTTTCTGGTTAAAAGTACACTGTACACCCAGATTTAATACTTTTTAACAGGAATTCAAGTCACAAATTCACTTAAGATGTCGGCAATTTGGCAAACAAGGTATCCTCTATGTATTTAATTGGAATGCGTGCATGCATGCATCCAACTTTCCAAGTGGTGCTTGAGTATTTACCGGTACCAAGCAAGTGATACCACTTTTGATTGGAAAAGTTTATATTTACAGTGCCGTGAACAAGTATTTGCCCCCTTCCTGATTTCTGTGTTCTTTGCATGTTTAGCACACACAAATATTTCAGTTCATCAAACCAATTTTAATATCACACAGAGACAACCCAATAAATACAAATGGAGTTTCTAAATGCCAATTTAATTCATTTAGACACACACCCACACCCACACCCACACCCACACCCACACACACACACACACACACACACACACACACACACACACACACACACAAAATCAAACCTACCTGTCCAGGGGACAAGTACTATTCCACAGCATGGAAAACAATGACAGAAACCTGTAATTTCAAAGAAAAACCTTTCGTTTATTTCTGACAAAAGGCAGAACAGTCACAGTATTTACTGTGCACATTTTCTGGTCCTGTAATTTCATTTGCTCTGAAGCAGGTTCTTTTGAAGCTGCCACTATCCAGCCCCAAGCCAAAAGCATTGGGTGTAATTGTGTATTTAGTCCTTATTTAACGCCAAGGTTTTCAGTAAAGAGCTCGTCGACGTATTGTTTGTTGGTGTTAAATACATTTGTCTTCTTCCTCGCAGTCAAGCGACGTCCATGCTGCAATCGCTGACGTCTAGTTTTTAGCACCCAAGAGGCCGTGAGACGCACTGCCAACATGATGTCCTCCAGCGATGATGTCCGAGGGGAAGGTATGAAAAATGATTTTGATTGTCTTTGGTGTTCATCCCCAAAAAATTAAGGTCATTTCATTGAAGATGAAATTTTGTTTGATGTTTACCAGGGTTTTTCCTGACTCAAATGAAGGCAGAGGTGGTACCATCCCGAACATGTGTCAATGATGTGCATGTATTCTGTAAATTCAACGGGCTCACTTTCTTTTACAGGAAACATACATACAACATACTAAGTTTAAAGTTCCAATAGGAAAATGACTATTATCATCTAGAAGCATTCGTTTATTAAAACTTGCATAGAAGAATGATGGACTCAGCTTGTGTGGTGGGGGCACTCTTGTTTGAGACACTATTTTCAAGCAGCCATCAAGCGCTCTGTGGTCCATGTCGACTTGTGCTGCAGTAGCACGTTGCACTGTCCTCCATTTAAAAAACACAAACAAAAAACATTTCTTAAACTGTCAGTCTAACCTATATTATTTTAGTTTTTGTAACTTTGAGTTGAGTGTTTTTAGGTACCGCCATTTTTAATATACATACTTCTCTTCTGCTGCTTTGCGAATGACCGTCATCGCATGTCTTTTAAATATGTCCAGCCTGTAGTTGGTTGATTGCTGTCTCGCATGGGAGGCAGCGGGTGCCTGCTGTGTTAGGGCGCAGTGCTTTTGGCATAAATAACAGTGCATGCCTTCCTTCGTATGCCTGAGCAAGGTAAATTGATTTAGTCATTGCTTGTCAAAGCCATTGGCTCGTGTGTTTTTAAGATGATATGGAAAGAGGAATAAAAAAAAAATGTTTCAATCACATACACATTAACTTTGCGTTGTAATGAAATGTACTTTTGTTCGTTTAATTGATGATGATGATTGCTTTTGGTTGTGTGAAAAACTGAAAGGTGTTTGATGATACAAAAAGTTGTTTAAATGAAGACATTAAATTGTCATTATTCACATAAATCTTTACATTACGGGTAGCTTGTGACCAGGCTAAAAATTGAAGGCAAAATTGTCTTGAGCCTCTACTTTTTAACTCATTCAGTACCAGCCAATTCTAGGCCAAGTCTGAAAAGACGTTTAAAAATGTCTTTGGGAGTGAATGAGTTAATAAAAAGTATTTTAATTCATTGAAGACTGCAATGTGTTTGTGTGAAGACTGTATAATGTTAGTGTTATGTAATGTTGAGTGGTGACCAAATTGTGTTCAATGTTTTAAAAATTTTTGTTATACAGTCAAACCTCTGTTTTCGAACGTCTCGGTTCTCGTACAATTCGGTTTTCGAACTAAAATTTCGAGTTTTTTATGCCTCGGATGATGAACAAATTTCGGTTCTCGAACTAACTGAGCGCACTTGAATGCGTCACTTCACTCTTCTCGGCTTCGCTACCTCGTGTAGCCGCGCTCCCTTGTGTAGCGGCGCTCCCTCGGGAAGCGTCGCTACACAGGAAGCGACCATTGTGAGCAGACGTTTTTGTATTGTTCAATAGATGTTTTTAAAAAAGCAGACGTGTTTGGTGAAACGCTTCCTAGTGTAGCGTCGATTGTGAGCAGACGAGTTTGTATTGTTCAATAAAAAAAAGCAGACGTGTTTGGTGAGACGCTTCTGAGGAGTGAAATCCCCCTCTTTTCAGAATGGTTTGCCCTAGCAGCACGGGGGAAGTGCGTGCGTTTGTTTACCCCTGCATTGCCGCTGCATTGCTGCATTTCTCAATGCAGTGGCACATAAGGAACACTCTGGTGTCCGGTGTCTCATTATTATGCAATAATCATACAGAAACAGCTTCCTCGTGTCGCGTCTATTGTGAGCAGATGAGTTTTTATTGTTCAATTAAGATTATTTTTTAAAAAGCAGACGTGTTTGGTCAGAACTACGTGATATTGGACTGTTATTTTTGCATCGTGTATCAGCCCCTAATCATGGCACCAAAGAAAGCAAGTGGAAGGGGTGAATCTGTTGAAGAAAAGAGGAAAATAGTGCGCGAAACTATAGAATTTAAGAAAGATTTAATCGCGAAATATGAGTCAGGTGTGCGTGTGTCTGTGTTGGCGAAGGAGTTCGGGATGCCGAAATGCCCCGCCTACTGCCTGCTGACAGCTGGAATCGGCGCACGCCCCACGACAGATAGAGAGAGAGATGTTCCTTCAATTTTTATGTGACTGTGTTAATGTTAAAATTGGTGAAAATAAAGTATATTACAGTTTGTTTGTACAGTATTTTACACATTACATGCTAATAGGATGATCACATCCTATTACATTTGTACAGTTTATGGTGTGAAATTGTAAAAAAAAAAATGGTTTAAAAAAAGTTGTTTTCTTGACTTGGAACGGATTAAAACATTTTACATTGATTCCAATGGGAAACATGGTTTCGGTTTCCGAACAATTCGGTTTCCGAACAGTCTTCTGGAACGGATTAAGTACGAAAACCGAGGTTTGACTGTACTTGTGGAAGACAAAATCATCTTTGATCAAAATTGCCTGCTTGTTTCAATGAACACTCTGGTCTTTGATGTTGACCAAAAGATGAACTGTACATTAGCCTTCTTACACACTCAAAATTGTCTTTGGTCTTTACAAAATGTATGCTATGTTGAATGAAGAGCCTAAATTGTCTTCTTGACGAGCACAAATAAACACAAAGTGGCGCAAAACTGGTATTTGTTGGTAAAATGATCACGCCATCGGCAGATACGACTGATCATTAGGGTAATTGCAACCATGCCCAAGGCTCCTCCGTTTGTGAACAGACTTGTCTGTTAACATGCCAGGTGCGGTTATGTTGGATTTGTATTCACTCCAACTCCCATATTGACTTGACTTTACCCTGTTAGTACAGTGTAAGATGCTGGAGTTCATGTTGACCATGTATATTTAAAAAAAAAAACAACAACAACAAAAAACAAAACGATTGTTACTTATGTGAAAGCCGCCTCCCAATGTAATGTGGACCAGGTCCACGGACACGTTGGACTCATTATGTAATCTATGTAGATAGTCGCCCTAGCTTTGACATCTTTAGATAACACGCTTCTGGGAATGGACAATAATATTGAAAGTGTGTGGAATTTGAACGTGAACGTTCCATTACAGAAGTGAGATATTTTGTGGGTGTCACTAAAGAAAGGCCTGACACTGCCTTGTTAACACGAGGAAGTTCAGACCAGTCATGCATCCTTAACAGCCCACAGTGGCGTGCTATATGTAACACTTGCCTACCAAGGGTGACCTTTAATCAATGTTGACTTTATTTTCAGGCTATGTTGGCATGACAAGTACCACAACTACTTTTGTTCTCCAAATTCATTTTGTCATGAAAACAGAGAAAAACAACAACAAAAAATGTCCACGTGTGTGCTTTTATCACTGATTTGGGGACCAATGGCGTTGATTATGCAAGGGTTATTAAATTACAGATTAGTGATACACCACAATATTCCTCACCCCAATTTAATAGCGATCCTGTTCGGGCTCGAGATAACTTTTGCACGGGTGCTACCAACTTTTTCATTTGGTTGACGCCTTTTTCCTCGGGATCCCCCGGGGAGAGCTGGAAGAAGTAGCTAGGGAGAGGGAAGCCTGGGCTTCCCTGCTAAAGCTGCTGCCCCCGCGACCCGACCCCGGATAAGCGGTAGAAGATGGATGGATGGATGAATGGATGCCGCCTTTTTATTTTGGGGCGGTACGGCATGATCATATTTGCTGATGTGTAGTTGTCTTAATTGGCATACTGTTGTTTCGTATGATGTAAAGATTGACAGTAACTGAAGATATACTGTATCTGCATAATATTTTGAATGTAACAACAAAAATAATGTAATGTGTGGGTTGAGAGTGTGAGAGAAGTGCATAATTTCTCATGCTTGCAGTTTAGAGGAAAACATTGCACTGGCCTGAGTAATTAAGCAAATTTACTGCTTGTCTTGTATGTGATTTGTGTGCTGTTTATACAGGTTGCACCGAAGCATTTTTAAAGTCAGAGCCTGTAAAACAATTAAAAAAAAAAGGGACACCTGTGGTCATATGACGATGTGTTTTGGGCCTTTGGTTCCCTTGAGCCGTTAAGGTCACGAGTATACATCCCTCCTGCTGTTGCCAAAATGTGTAGTCATCTCTTTCTCAC
This sequence comes from Hippocampus abdominalis, assembly GCA_018466805.1. Lineage (NCBI taxonomy): Eukaryota > Metazoa > Chordata > Actinopteri > Syngnathiformes > Syngnathidae > Hippocampus > Hippocampus abdominalis. The sequence continues at coordinate 17,569,904 of CM031695.1, read as the reverse complement.
ATTCGTATCAGCCCACACTCACTTCCTCTTGTGCATCAGTGTGCAGCCAAGTGTCACGCCTGAACCTCAGACGGCGATGGGTCGTTAAATGCCTTCATCAGCATGTCTGTGCTAATGTTTTTGCCCCATTGTTTAGCCGTAAATAACACCGGCCTTCATTCAAAATAAATAAATAAATAAATACTTTAAACAAAGCAGCCAACAACATTTTCTAGGGCAGTTGTAGAATCCGAATATCCCATTAGTTTTTTTTTCTGTATGCTAATTTTTAATGTATCTTTTTTTTAAGAAAGTGCAAAAAAAACTTTTTCTTTGGAAATCTGATTTGTACATCTATATCATACACATCCACTCATGCTAGTGGTAGGAGCTAGTAGTAACTAGCTAGTAGCCTGGCAAAACAGCTTCCCCAAACAATAGCACAATGTGGAAAAACTTCAGCAGATGGGGCAAAATATATGGTACCACCGTCTGCAATGCGAAAAACGGATCTAGAAAATATTTGGCATTCTTGTTTATTTTTTTTTATGCAGAGCAGTGTACTGAATTTAAAATACAGTGGAGGCAGGATGTCCTGCTGAGTGTTATTTTCTCACCCTTCTGCAGGGTCTCTGTTCTCTGATCAGAACCCATCAGAACTGGATGCTCTGTGTCCTTCCCCTCCAGGACCCTCACGAACACAGCGTCACTATGAGAGGATCGGCACGCAAACCGGAACTTCGTACGTAGCCAAGTAGAAATGCTAAAAAGGCCTCGTTGTGTGCTGTGGAAAGCTACTGTGACTCTCTTTTACACTTGTGCAGTTTCTGTCAGACTCTGATCCACCTGCTGAAGGGCAACATTGGCACCGGGCTGCTGGGTCTGCCTTTGGCAGTCAAGAATGCAGGTCTTGTGGTGAGCCACCTTTAAATTCTTTACCCAAAGACTGTTTCATATGAAATTCAGTAGGCATGTCTTAACTGAGTAGGGAAAACCTAGTTCACCAAACACAATTGGTTCTGTTTTATTCTCATTTAAATTCACAATATTAGATTTCGGCCAATCTTTCACTTCACTCAGACAGTTATGAAAGGACTGGAACGAACCACTTTTAGATGTGATCTGCATATATATTTGATTATTATCCACAAAACAATGAAAGGAGATTTGGTATTTCCTTAAAATTGAACTGAATGGCAACATATGCAAGGAAAACAAAGTACAGAGCCTTGGGGCACTCCACAAGTGGGTGTTTCAGCTGATGAAAAAGGGTCACCCAAAAAATGTCTTCCAGTAAGATATGAGTTGAACAATTCCAGTGCGTCTTGAATTCCATCATCTAATTCTAACCATGATGATGAAATCTCATGATCCACAGTATCAAAAGCTGCAGTGACATCTAAAAACACAGACAGCTCATTGACCAAAATACATTGTTAAAAATCATTTGTTTTAAATTTAGACCTACCTGTGCCAATGTAGGGCTGCGTGATGCTTTTATGACATGATACGGAGTACAGTATTATTGAAAAGCGTCCCATGTGTTCTTGTATCTAGCTGGGTCCGGTCAGCCTACTGTGCATGGGCCTCATCGCGGTGCACTGTATGAGGGTGCTGGTCGACTGTTCCCACTACCTCAGTGCAAAGTAAACGCCGCTCTCACCTCATTTTCTTTTTGTGATCACAAGCTTGTTTGTTGTGTGTTTGTTGTGTCTTTACACTCTCCAACTAATTTTAAGTGTAATTTGTCTTTGCTACACGGCAATGATAAAGTCTTTCAAGGTTACTTTTTTTTTGTCCTTAAGCTCAACTTAAAGTGTGACATGACAACACCCCCTTTCACACTGTGTTGATCCCAGTGGCGTCTGTTTCAATTTCAAACCCCACACCAAATTCTGTGTGTCTGTTTACAAAGCAGCTTGCGAATACAGTTCACTGAAATGGATGTAAAATGTCGGTTGGATGTTGGCACCAGGGATGCCACAGAAATGTGGCTGCTCTTACTGATGAGGAGGGGGTGGGGGGGGGACACTAAAACTAAAGTAATATAATACCAGCTCAGGGTTAAAGGAGTAGACTTCGGTTCTTTTTTACCTAGTTCTTCACTTGTTTCTTCCCTCTGGAGTAAGGTTGTTATAGTTAATGAAAACACGAGATAAAGACAACTAAAATTGACAAAACAGTTTTGTTCGCCAACTAAAATAACAATGTTCATGAAACAAATAAACATTTTGAACATGTTCAAACTTTCTTTGCAACAGTAAAAACTTTTTGCGGCTGTTAAAATTGTTGTTGAATGTCTGGCGAACATCTTTGCGACCTTGAACGAACCCTGACGCAAACACTCACCAACTTTCACTGCTCAGTAAGATACAGGCTTTGAGTGTCCTGTAATACACCCTGTATGCCAACGCTGAAATTGGATCCACAGTAACAAAATTTTGCCTGCTCACCATGAATCAGGATGCCATTGCGAGGGATTTGTCCAGAAATGAGTCGAGGCGCCTGGCGAGGGACAAGCAAACAGCCATAATTAAATTCAAACATGCCACTATTTCCGTAAAAGTTGGTTCCCTAGACTACAAAAAAGAATGCTCTTGCCACTTGGTAAACATTGGCGTAGAAAGCAAAGAAGACAAGATACACCAGCGTGCTGTAGCAGCAAGCTAACAGGTGTGCTTACTCGGGGGGCCGTGTTGGAGACATCAAACACAATCCCTGGGCATTGAGATCGTATCGTAACTTGCTCGTTTCCAGAAGTGGGCAGTTTGCAAAATTTTGCTGGTGCATCATTCGTCACCAGCCCGGGCACCCGTCCCTCATTGTCAGTCAAGCCGAAACAAACTGTAATCGTCAGTAAGTCCGTTGATTTTTGTGTATTTTAAAGGATTTTTAACGAATGACAATTTTAGTTGGAGTTATTTTGTTAGTTTTTGTTTACATAAATGTCTTGTCAAAAGAAGGTTTTGCCATTTCAGGATGAACAGGCCATCTCTATCATACGGCGAGGCGGTCCAGTACAGCATGGAGAATGTTTCGTGGCTCAGGCGACACTCTCATTGGGGAAAGTAGGTTAAAAATGTGTATGCATTCTCCAGCATCATAAAATTACACAGCTGTTGCTATTATTGCATCCAATTTTACACCTGTTGTATAAGCTTACTCGAATCAATGTGTGTCCTTTCCTTTTAGACGGACAGTCAACTTGTTTCTCATCATCACCCAGCTCGGCTTCTGCTGCGTTTACTTTGTCTTCCTGAGCGACAATGTCAAGCAGGTAACACACACGCACGCAAAAACACGCACACACATGCACACACACACACACACATGCGCACACACACACACACACACACACACACACACACACACACACACACACAAAGGGTTTCCATTCACCACAGAAACCTCAATTTTATCTGTGGTCACTCTGTCCTTTCACTGTTGGCATCTCAGCTCTACTCTTTGAAACTTGTACTGCAAAGTAAAACTATGGTGAACGTTTGAAACTTGCTCTTTGCACCACACTTGGACCTCATCATCCACTACATGATTTATATAAGTGGTATTGCATGGCCACTAGATGGCAGTGCCTCTCTGTTGTTACGCTGGTTCAGACATTGCCATTAACTTCGCAATGAAGCACAGTGGAAGCAAAACGTCAATGATGTCTTCATTTAGTCTCTCAAATCAAGGTTAACAGCCCATGTTAAAGTTTCAAACTAGGGTAAAGCTTGAGTGTTTCAAGGCAGGATTGGGGTCCAAAACAAAAATGATTGTTTCATAGTCGGGTTTTCAGTAATGCTGCTTCAGGCATTGTACTTTGTTTGTTTGATGTCAGGGTTTGGATCGCAAGAATTCAGATGGGATTTTAGCTAGGTTTAGAGATTCAAGTAGGGCTGTACTGATCGTCAGTGCTGATACTGTACGTTTGTACTTGTATCGAAAAGATGCTCCGATACTAACACACTAATACACCTTACCAGCCCGACAAATGCCTTCCGGGCAGGTGGAGTAGAAGCCATGTCAGCCGTTTGGGGATACTGTGAGGTAAACACAGGCGACAGCACTTTTTTGTTAGCCGACTGCAAATAATGCTCTGCAAAATGGAAAATGGACTCCACTCAGGTTGTGACCAAGTCCGCCATCCCGCGAGTTGCGGCGGTGGGCCATCGGCAGACACCAAGTTTCTCGAGCCCCGTTGCCAGCTCTGCTCCGCACAGCTCGTCTCCAGCTGAGCTTGCAGCGCGACGCTTCAAGTAAAGAGAAGTAAACCAAAATGCCATAAAGTATTACTTCGGTTTTCCTGTCACAATTTGATTTTATAACTTGTGGTATTCGTAAGAAGCAGTTCTTGCTTTACTTTGTACGCCTTTTATTTTGTAGTTAACACACAGATGTAACATAGGATCCCGATTTCTCTTTGTTCGCCACCAGACTCAACATTCTTCAATCGTTCTTATTTCTCCCTTATATATTTTAATTACCAGTACTGTGTGTACTCCTTTGACATAGTGTTGAAACAGAAACACCACGTAACTGAAATGCCTTTTGTGTGGCAGACCACATTCAAATGAAACGTGTATCAAGATTAGATTTAACAGCAATCTAATCAGCGGGATCGTATTGGACGATGTTTTGCATTTTATGCACATTTTGTGATTTGCCTTCATGATTTGAACAATTATGTTATTGATCAGATCTGCACATTAAGACATTACAGCTGGAGTTTTACCCACATACACATTTAACTGTAGCGGGCCACCACAAATGAATTTTGGCCGCTACTCAAACATTTTGGCACTACCTGTCACAATCAAACTTTAATTGCTGCACGGAAAGCTGCTCTGCGTGCGGTCCTTTTGTGAGTCTGCTAATTAATACCTTTGTCAGGTTTGGCACTGGTCATGAAACCTTTAAGCCCATTCTACATTAAAGTGTAATTAACCCGGACACCAGGTGTTTATGTGGCGGTGGTTGCCGCCTGTTTCACCGCTATTTTGCTACGGGCACCAGTTATGCAAGCACTTGGCAGAGACATTGTGGCCCAAGGAACACATAACACTTCATGACGTTGAACTGATAGAAATGGGCCAACTAATTATCATTAAGGAAGTGGCAATTGCGCCGAATTGCCCCAGATGAAATGAGGGCACTTATGTCGTGGGGATGATGGGGCCACTCATGCTGTTCCTTGGTTGCATCAGCTCATCCCTGTTTTAGCCCCGCCCCCCAAAAAAACGGGAACAACTGAGAGCACAGGTGTCAAAACTCAAGACCTGGGGGCCAGATCTGGCCCGCCACGTCATTTTATGTGGCCCGCGAAAGCAGATCATGTATGTCAACTTCCATGAACCTTTCTAAAATCAGGACCGAAATGTCAAATTGTCAAATGTAATAAATAACATTGAGATTTTGCAATTATTTTCTGACCATGTTTACACTCACTTGAACAATAAGTGAACAAACAACAAACATGTAGTTGACTGATTTCAAAACTAGTAATCCATCAATTTGTTGTGTACAAGTAATCATACTATGTGATGATTAAACATTAATTTGGCCCTCCGAGGGAAGATGTAACTCCAAAGTGGCCCTCGACAAAAATGAGTTTGACACCCCTGACTGAGAGGGTGAAAAGAATTTTACGCTATCTGTCAGCAATTCAGTACTAAATTGTTCTCAGCCTTTGCTGATGTTTTCAACACTTATCTTCCAACTTATTTCATGTATTTAAAAAATACACAAATGACTTTGCAGGGTTTATAACGTTTCGGAAATGTGTTTTTAACATTTATTGGAGTACATTTTTATTATGAAGTCAAGCACAGTATTAAGGTTGAATTGTGCTTCATGTTGCAGTGCCTCACAATAATAAATGCAAGCGCATTTTAGGAAAAAAAAACCCACCTGCCTCGTTATTGTGACCACTATGGTATTGTATTATTCTGTTGGTCCTAATGGTGGTAACTAAGTAGAAACACATTTTCAAGCTAGAAATATTACATATCCATCCATCCATTTTCTAATCCCCTTCTCCTCATAAGGGTCGCGGGCAGCGAATGTTCAAGTGAGAAATTTTGGTCAGTACACCCTGAACTGATTGGCAGCCACTTGCAGGGCACACATAGACGAACAACCATTTGCGCGCTTCCTGTCACACCTAGAACAACTAAGAGTATTCCATTAACCTGCCATGCATGTTTATGGAATGTGGGGGCAGTGGCGGATGCTGGTCTGTCAAGGGGGGGAAGCTCAATTTCGAGCTACATCATAAAATGTGTCCGTTTATTAATACGTGGATTCTACTCTCCCATTCCCAAGAAAATGATCTGTCATACCAACAAGGCGTTTTTCTGGGCTGATATAAGTCAGTCTGTGAACGCGAGCAACTACAATAAAACACACCAGAAATAAAAGATGAATCTGTCACTGGTCATTTTTAACAACGAGAGTGTCGCTAAGATGATTAGAAGAAGTCTCCAGTTCAACTCAGAACAGAATGAGAATTGAAAAATGCTCCCATGGATGCCAACACTAAAAGATCGGTGATTTGCTCATTTCGCTGTCACTCAAAAAGAGATTCAGCCTCAGACAGATCATCCAATCATCATGCAGAAAAGCTGAGCGTCCGGCCCAGCCCATAAACGCCCACTGTTCAGAGACGCTAAGCGTCCGGTGGGCGGGACAAAACCAGCATTTATCCAATGACTCGTCTCATTCGTTTCAATGCATTGGGACAACCTACAGTCTCGACGCCCAGTGTCCGCGCTGTAGACGCTCAGCGTCCCCACAGTTTAAAGCACAGTGAAGCTGCGGGAATGAATGAGAAGAGAGTCGCGTCGTAACCAGTAGTAAGAAGCTGTGATTCGGTACAGAAGTTGAGCGCCTTGTAGTGCATGTACACACAATTGTATGTACACACATATATTTGATCACATATTTCTTTTTTACATATTAGGGGAAGCTGAGCTTCCCTTGCAGTCTTAGAGCATTACAATTGCCTCTGGTGGGGGGGAAACCAATACGTACACAATACGTACACACCACTTACCATACTGTACCGGTGGAGTAAAATTAGATGTCTTTTATTTCCTTCACAATGTCCATCCTTCTTATACAAGGCTGGAAACTTATACAGTTGAGCCAAGTTTCAAAAGTCATTCCACCCCAAATGAGTGAGTGCCCACACTCATGCGGCACCAGCGAGCAACAGTTACTTCGATGTTTGCCTTCACGGCTAGTAGAAGGCTGCTCCAATGAAATGCTAACATCCACAGTAACTTGCACTGGGTCTTCCTCATCGTTGAGCCGCGGCTCTCCTTGGCTTGGGTTTGAACAAGCAAGTTCATCGTCTCCACCTGTTGTTCTCTGACTTGGGGAAAAGGAAGGTTTCCAATGTTATTTGACCCTTTATCCCTGACATGTCACACCAAAGTTCTTGTTGTAAATGTGACGCCAAGCAAGGTTAGCATTGGGTCATGAAACATTTTAGCCAATGTGGCTAAAGAGTATAAAAATCTCCCAGCCGCATTTGAATGTAGTTAGCCGAGACATCACTTGGTTATGTGGTGGTGGTGGGCCCTCCTGTTTCGCTGCTATCTTGCTACATGGGCTGGTCATTGTACAGGGCAGTGACATTGTAGCGCAAAAAACACATCCCACTTCAGGGAAGATGTCTTTTTCTTAGGTTGTGGTCATTACTTGATGGCTTGCTGCATGATGTTGCAGTGGTAGAAATGGGCCAAGTTGTTATCAACAAGGATGTGGCAAGTGTGCTGTATCGCCCCAGATGAAAGAAGGGCACTTATGTTGCAGGGATGGGGTGACACATGCTGTTCCTTGGTTGCATCAGACAGTCTGACAAACAAAACAAACAACAACAAAAATGGGACAACTGAGAGGGTGAAGAAGAATTTCACGCTATGTATCAACAATTCAGTACTAAATTGATCTCAGTCTTTACACCTTTTTAACACTTACCTTCATACATATTTAATGTATTTAAAAACGCGTAAAAATGTTTGGCAACTGTTTTCTAAACATTTATTGGAATGTTCATTCGATATTGACAATACATTCAAATGTGAGCATTACTTTTTATTTTCCTACATTCGAGCACAGTTTTAATGTTTGAACTGCAGAATCACGCACTGGTTGACAATAATAAATAATAATAAGTGTATTTTACGAATAAAACGTCTGCCTGTTTTTTGTTGTTGTTTTTTTTAAAGACCACTTAGGCCCACTATGTTATTGTCCTTTGTATTATGACGTTTTTTCCTAATGGTCTTACTTGTAAAATTATTTTTTTTTTTTGTACTTTGTTTAAAAAGTTCGAGAACCACTGTCCAAAAACAATGATTGATACTATTATTACAGATTGTTATAATACAATATAATGGCTGTATACAGGTAGTTACCACTATAGTTGCCACATTTAATTTTGTTGTAATACATTTTATGATGATGTTATGTCCAAGGGTGCACATGATTTGTTTTGATGGGTTCCTCACATGAGTACCAGGAGGTTGTGTTTGGTACTCACTGTGTGGTCGTAAGTAAGGTCTTCTTCAATATCCTCCTCATGTGTCCTCTAGCTCTACTTAACTTGTTAGCTGGTTCATTTTTGCCAAAGGACATGGTGTTTTTTTACCTAACAACTGACTTCAAGGTGATGCTGAAAGTTGGAGATGGTTCACAAAACACCGGAGCTAGTACATCACAAACGGGGTACTCCTTGACTTGTACTCCATGTATCCATCTGGAGGTGTTAGTTTGACACAACATAATCTTATTGCAGGAGTTGCAGTGAGGCAATGTGTGTTTTTTTTTTTTTTTTAAAGAAAACTAAGCCAAACTTTAGTTCGGCGTGCGTACACCCCATGCTCGCACTTCTTTGGTTGAGCTTCCTCTTAGGGTGGGCACTACGCAGACGAGCACTTGGCGACTCGGCTGCGCTTAAAAAATGCCTTTGTTCTGAAAATGTCCTTTTCCTTGGTTGTAATTGTGTAATTGTGGTATAAATCTAACGTCATACCGTCAGAATACCGAGTTTTCTTCCTAATTTTTCTTTTTTTTTTTCTTTTAAAATTTTACTGAACATTTTGTCTTGATATTGATCTTGTGTCTATCACAATACATATTCATGTTGATTTATCACGCAGCCCTGATAACTAAACATACATTTGACTGATTTCTTTTAATAGTGGGGGTTTTTTTTGGCCTTGTTTTTCCTTCCTGGCAGGTGGTTGAGGCAGCCAACGCCACCACCTTCAACTGCCAGGTAGACGGTGGCAACCAGACACAGGTGCTGGTGCCCAGCTTCGACTCACGCATCTACATGCTCTGCTTCTTGCCCGCCTTCATCCTTCTGGTCTTTACGCCCAACCTTAAGTACTTGGCGCCGCTCTCGCTCATCGCCAACTTGGTCATGGCCACCAGCCTGGTCCTCATCTACTTCTACTCCATCACGGTAAACACCACTGGGTATTTTTTTTTTTAAGCTGTTTCTGTGCTCACGCGTCATTTGTGAGTAGGACAGATGAGTCTACTTTTCATAAATTGCTGTGAGAAATGCCTGCTGGACATTTGCATAAAAAGCTATCACTCAATTCCAAGAAATTCAAAATGGTTGCGTACATCATAAGTAGTTTGATTGAACATTTGAATGGCGAAGAGAATTCTTGCTTTTCTAACAGATGACATTTAAGTACAAAAGAAAGTTTTGATTGATCAGATTTTTTTTTCTTTGCTGTTTATTTTTTATTTTTTTCAAATCTACTTTAATTGTTTAGTTAATGGGCTGTTTGTCTTGGACACTTCCATGGGCAAGCTTCAAAAACAAACCTAAAGATCAAGCTAACATTAAGTATAACAGAAAAACTTGGGGTATGCCACACGCAAGTATGATTTCAAGCCAGTGTTAACGTTTCAAAGTGGTTGTTTTTAATCAGTGGTTGTACTCACTCATTTTTCTATATTGGCGCAACACATTGTGGTATGGGTTGCTTTTCTAGAGAGCATTGGCTGTTCACTACTTTTAAATATTCTTAGCAAGTTACGTTGAGTGGATTTTTTTTGGGATGTCAAATGTTCAATGACATTTTATATTTTCAAATGGTTTAAATACTAAACATATTTTGTTAAATTCTGGCTCTAAATTAAAACATCGGAAGTGTGCAGTGTTCCCTCTAAGCTGCGGGCGTGAGCAATTGTGCACTGCTCTCACCCTCTCAATGCACATGGTGACAGCTGGCACGCACCATGCACACACTACATTTTGACACTAATTTCTTAATTTCCACTCGACTTTAATCTACAAACAGGAAACTAGACAATCTTCACTTCCATTTCAGTTTCAGTAGTGCGACTGAAGTTTGTGACACACTCACTGACATTGACACACTCACACTCTCCATGGAGGAGAGGCTGCAGGCGACAGATTCAGAACAGCATCAGTAAAGGCAAATCCATAGACAGATATTTTTAACAGTGACATGTTGAAATCTCATATACTTTGAGTCAACCTGCAACTGAACTGTAATTGATAAAAGTGTGAATATTGCTGTTTTGACCATCAAGGAAATGCAGCAATAACAAATTCCCTAATGGAATTAATCATTTATCTAATCTGTCTAACTATAAAAACAAATATAGGAGCCATAATATAGGAATGATGATGGTTATAGAGTTGTTATGGAAGTTAATTGCAACAGGTTAGCATCTCTGAGGTTCGGGTATCAAATTAGGATCTCAAACTTGAGTTAGGGTTTCAAGTCTGGGTCAGAGTTACCAACAAGGCTTATGGTTTCAAGCCTGGGTTAGAGGTTCAAGCAACGGTTTTGGGTTCAAACAAGTGTTTTAAGACAGCGTGAGCGTATCCAAGTTCTGTGTGTCTATTGTGTCCAATTTTGTTCCGACCAGGACACTCATGCTTCTTAATCTCAATGAGGTTAAATAATTTCAAACAAAGAATGAAACAATCAATCCTGTTTTCTCTTCCAGCACATCAAATACCCTATCGACCTTCCGTTGGTGGGCCAAGCCAAGAACTACCCACTTTTCTTCGGGACAGCCATCTTTGCCTTTGAAGGAATCGGAGTGGTACGTGCAAGAACAACAAAGAAAGGGGTCACATCATGCACACACAAGAAATAGGTTGACATGCAATTGTCGCTGTTGTCTCAAGGTCCTCCCGCTGGAGAACAAGATGCACAGGCCACAGAGTTTCCCCTTGGTCCTTTACCTGGGAATGGGCATCGTCACCTTCCTCTACATCAGCCTGGGCACCATCGGCTATATATGCTTTGGCGCCGACATTGGCGGCAGCATCACCCTCAACCTGCCCAACTGCTGGTAAGATGACATGACAAGTGTCTACATTTACTCTAGTTTGGGTGTCATTTACTTGTGACTGAAAGAAGACCACCGTGGTATTTTTGAGACGTCTTGGCAACTTTTGTGTGCAGCGCTTGAACATTCACTACTCGCAAAAAGTTAGGGCTATTTGGCTCTCCGATGAACCTAAAATTTGTGATAACCTTACACAAGTCCAGCTGTTAAATGTTTGAGTACTTCTTTTCACAACTTGCCATTCTCTAACAAGGCCAAAGACATAATTACCACCGGCTCCTGATTTAAATGTCAGTGGTACAAAAAGAAAAAAAGCCATTTATTACCAGCAGAACCAGAGAACTGGACATCATTTGAGATTTATTGCACTGTTCCAGTAAAATCTGACATATGGGCACTCCGCACACACGCACGTTCCATTCAGTCTGTTGTCTTTCTGTTTTGTTCTGTGTTTTCTGTTTCTCCCTTTTGTGGTCTCCCCACATAAGAAAGCTGAAGAAAAAGTACAAGTCACTGATACTTTGTTGTCCTGTACTATACCAGTGCTCACTTTCTTCCTTCTCCCTCATCTTCATCCAGGACCTACCAGGCTGTTAAGCTGCTCTACTGCTTCGGCATCTTCATCACGTTCGCTTTGCAGTTCTACGTCCCCGCGGAGATCCTTATCCCGTCGGCCGTAGCCCGCGTGTCAGAGCATTGGGAGAGGGCCGTTGATCTGGTGCTCCGCGCTGTCCTTGTCATATTCACATGTGAGTACTTATTCAGTTGTGTCGTTAGTAGTCAGGTTTTTATGACCGATCATCATCAAAGTGGTACACATGAAGTCCAGAGGAGCAAGGCCAGAAATTTAAAATCCTGGTAACACAACACCCTGGTCGTAAAAGGTTCCTATGATCCATGTGGTTGGCATTTCCACTGCACTTCAAAATTCAGGGTAGTTCAGCATTTCCCACATGAAGGTTTTCCATGGGCAGCCAGCTGATGTATTTTGACAGCTGCCTGGGAAAATGAAACAAGAATTAAAAGAAAAATAACATACACACTCGTGCAGTACAGACATCAGTGATGAAAGTCCTCCGGATTTTCCCAGAGTTCCGGATCTTCAAATTTTCATGAAAATTCCTCTGGAAAATGGAGGAAAAATTGGCGAAAATTAATCCGGATATCAGTTGACGACATTGAACGAACAGTTGAGTTCATTGTTTTGCTTTCACGATCTTAGCCATGTTGAGGCACTAACAGTAACAGTAACACCCCTCCCCCCGCATTCTTATGGCCTCGCCATATCTTGGAGATTTCGACATTTCGGCGCGAATGGAAGCCACAAAGGGTGCACGTGTGCACACTAAAGGGCAATTAATTATTGAATGTCGAGTATTTGAATAGTGTTTTGTCAAAACACTATTCAAATATATATATATAATTTTTATTTTCAGGAAAGTCCACTTTCATCTCTGAGACATACTGAGGAAAAGCTCCGCTCTGTTGTGCTGGGCTGCTCCAACACACATGCACACATACACGTCTTCCCCGCCAGCCCCATCCATCTCGTTAGTTCCCCTCAGCTCCGCAGCACTTGCACTGTGGCTGCAACATCGCACAGCTTTCAAAACTGGTGTGTCAGAGCCAATTCAAGTCAATTTTCCAACCCCTACTTTGAAAGCATTCAATGTCCAAAAATCTAAAATGACGCATTGTTGTATTTAATGATATCTGTATCTTAAATGTACGGTTAAGGGTGTTCAGACTGCTGGAAAATATACACTTTTAACTTGCCCTGGGTAGTTGGGGTCTCTCTTTTGCTCAGCAACAGAGTAGTCAACTCAATGTGAACATAAACAAGAGTGTCTCTGAACTGCGATTGTGCCGTTGCTGATGGGAAAAGGCATGCGTCTACATGCAGGAGGCATTCATTTGCCTTTAATGGCAGACGCACTCAGCGATTTGAGGAAATATGAGGCGTTTACATGAATGGGAAATGATTACCAACTGTGCTTGAGTAATGAGATAGGAGGGCGAATTAGAAGGTGGCGTCCGTGATGCCTATAATTGCAACAATACAGTGCATGCACCTCTTGTAGGTTGTTGTCGTTCACTATAATGCACCATTTTCGCAGCGTTATGTGCACCCCCCCCCATGTCACAGGGCCTCAGTTTGAGAGCCACTGCGCTTCTATAAAGTTCTTTTTTTTTTTTTCTCCAAATTGTTTTCCTCATAATCTGATGCAAATTTTTACTGGCAATCTTGATTGTGTTTTCCCATTTTACACATCGAGGCAGACGTCATTCGTTTCAAAAATGTTTCAAGGGCATATTTGTATGGATTTATTCATGAAATATTAACATTACAAATTCTGAGAATAATGTTCCCTTTTTATTTTTTTCTGATTCCCAAGAAAGCATAAATAATAATACATTTCATTTAAAAGCGCCTTTCAAAACACTCAAGGACACTTTACAATCAAAACAAGAACAATAAAACCACAGATAAAATGATAAATAATAAACGGAAAGATGAATTTAAACTGAATAAATGTGGTTGTCTTGATAATTCATATACCCCCCCATCCATCCGCCCCCTCATTACATGTTATGTCTTGTGACTTGTTGTAACTGTCATATGCTTTTTACGTGCTCGGTCTTTTTTTTTTCCGAGACTTAAATTATCCTCAGAAGAGGATAGTTTGAGCATGTTTTTTTTCCCCCTCTCCTTCCCTAGTGTTTTACTTTCACAACTAAGATCTCGGGGCGCTGTACATACGGCGAGTACCGACAGGCCCTTTGCACTGTATCCCATGTTCGTCATTGTTTTGTTGTTTCTTGTGCAGAGCGTGCCTGTTAAGTCCTAATTACACCATGGGGATAAATAAAGTTTCCTGAATCTGAATCTGAATATACATCAAACATGACTTAAGATTTTCGTAACTCTCTTCTAACATTACACAAAAGTTACGTTTTTACCCAAACAAAGTAAAAACTTGTCATCTACAAAAATGACATTTAAAAAACTCTTAACTCTGAAAATGTCATTTATCCATCCATCCATCCATTTTCTGATCCGCTTTATCTTCACAAGGGTTGCGCTGGAGCCTATCCCAGCCATCCTCAGGCAGTAGGCGGGGGACACCCTGAACCGGTTGCCAGCCAATCACAGGACACACAGAGACGAACAACCATCCACGCTCACACTCACACCTGGGGACAATTTAGAGCACACTTGTCGAACTCTGGTCCTGGAGGGCCGCTGTCCTGCATGTTTTTCCAAGTCTCCCTGTTGCAACACACCTGATTCAAATGATCAGATCATCAGCAAGGTCTGCGGAAGCCTGACATTGAACTTGTTCATTTGAATCAGGTGTGTTGCAACAGGGAGACTTAGAAAACATGCAGGACAGCGGCCCTCCAGGACCCGAGTTTGACCCTCTAAATTTTAGAGCGTTCAATCAACCTGCCATGCATGTTTTTGGAATGTGTGTGCCAAGCCAAGATGTTTTCCACCTCCAACTCAGCCTCTCTGTTTTGGAAAAAGGCAGCCAGCTGTTGCTCCATGGAGTTCACCTCCAGCTCTGTCGTGTCTGACCCAGCTCTGTCTGTGGTCACACCGTGCGCATTGGACCTGGGCAGGATGTATATTCTGATGACAAGTACTTCATTTAGTCTGGAGTATTGCTCCAAATCCTCTAATTTACTTTCCTGGTCCGCAATGTGTTTATCCTTTGATTCATTCTTGAGGTGCAGCCATTTTAAACTGAGGAAATGGTGTTTGACCTTAAATCATAGCCCCATCTCTATAAACGGCACAAGCATCAAGCAGGTCTCCTCTTACAAATACTTGAGGATTTATATGGATTGCAGGCTTAACTGGAAGACAGACATATCTATCAAATGTCTGTTCAAGGATCCATCAGCGCCTTCATTTTTTGCGACGTCTGAGGATATTTGGAGTTGGCAGAAGCATTCTGTTGATCCAAACCCTAACCTGCTTTGGAATAACCAGTTGTTTTGGGAACCTAACTGTTAAATCTAAGGCTCAGATAACCAGCTTGGTTGAGACAGCAGGGAACGTAATCGGGCAGCCCCCACCCCCTGCTCCCCAGGACATACATGTGCAGTCCGTTATTCAACAGGCCAACAAGATATTAGACAATCCTCCCCATGTGCTACACTCCCAATTCAAGCTCCTAAACTCAGGAAAGAGGTATAGGACTCTTCTCTGCAAATTAAACCGATATAAAAACTCATTCATACTGCAGGCTATCATCTTAATCAATAAACAATTAGAGGGAGGCAGACAGACAAGCGGAAGGACATGAGGGCAGTACAACTTTATTGTCAAGCTTTGTATAAGCTTGAATTTACAGTGATGATACTCTGAATGTTTCTTAATTATTTCCCTTTCTTTTAAAAGGACACTTGTCTACACTATGGAGTGCACAACCAACCTCAATGTTTTCATCTGGTGCCAAACTCAAAGTGGGCCAAAATTAAAAACTGGGACAAAGTTGTGGAGAGACTGGATGGATGGATGGATGGATGAATGGTAGTGTTTTATTTTTGCTTTTTACTGAAAAACAGTGCTTTTGGAGGTGGACGTATTCTGCACGATAGCGACGACATGCCAGACATATCGATGTGGCTATGATGCACCAATTGTTCCTGTAAAAGAGGACACCGTGCCCATCAGGACCATCTTCCCCTTAGTTTGTCATTTTTCAAATCACTTTTCTTATAGTTGCTGGCGTCGTGTTACCCCCAGATTGAATATAATAAGCATTATGTAAACACTCATTGGGTATTTGCAGCGAATGCTCAATTTTCTCTCTGGCTGTCTGAAGGTAAACATGTATGTCATTTATCAGTCTACTGATGTATTCTGAGCAAAGACGGATCATCTCAGTGGACACATTCTATATCTCGTCTTGTCTTTTTTTTTTTTTTAATAACAAAAAATGATTGACGGCTATTGTTTTTTCTGCCACACATCCATCACCATCATCATTATTCTTGAAGTCTCTGAAGACCTGTCAATAGGTTCTCTGAAGCTTGTTGTAGAGATTTTTTTAACGAAGAGCATCAACATTGTGCACCTATTTTTGAATCGGTTATGTTTGCTCTAGCTGGCTAGCATGATCACAGTCCACCTCTGTTTTACGTTCACATTGTTTTACATATGCCATTAGCATTCGCTTCATCCACGGCACACCTGTAATTTAAACACACACCATTAATATACACTGTTAGCATTAGCTAGCGAGCATAACCACAGCACACCTCTATCTTACATAGGCATTTTTTTACATACAGCATTAGCTTTTGCCAGCTACCACAACTAGGGAGGGTCTGCAAGATGACAGTGACTTTCCATGAAGTCATTCATCTATTAGCATTGCATCATAAGCCATTAGCGTTGTGTCTTAGGTAGCCGGAAAATGTAGAAATTCAGATTTTTCTTCTTTTGTTTCTGTGCCATGAAAGTCACTTGCGCGGACCAATTGTGCCACTTTCGCCTCTGGGGGGGACGTTGACTGAGCCTTTTAGCCACACTCATACATTTTAGCGCTTTGACTTGAAAGCAGGCCTTCGTCTCCTGAGATAGACTTGGTCCCCAATTCCCCTGCACCCTTTTCTCCCGGCTGGATTGAAGGGCGGAAAAGTGTTAAATGTTTTTTTAAGAGCGTCCTTCCATAGCCGAGTGACGCCTTTGCTTGCTGTCACATGAAAGTCGACCTTGGCGTTGGAGCTTGAGTTAATTTGGCTGCAGGCTGCCATTGATTGCGTTCAAAAGCATCTTTGTCAGACCGTATATACTTGTCACCATGGTAATAAACTAGTCGCAAGTTCATTTGTAGTCCTACTCAGTCTAAACCTAGACCTTAACGAGACCTACCCCTCTGCAGGTAGAGTAACATTCAGGCTTTACCTGAATTGGCTCTGATTTGAATGGGCATTTCAGTGGGCATGGAAAAGGGAACATCTAGTCACAATTTTCGCACTTGAATCACAATGAATCTTGTAATTAGGGCTGGGCGATATGTCTAAAAACTGCATCAAGATATACATCAGTTGATATCAATAATTATTGAATTAGACCCTGGGCAACGGAGTATCAATGATTGCTACTGGTATCCCCCTAACATGGCGCTCAATACACAATGCACTAGGTGTGACGTCATCTGCCCAAGAACCATAGGTCCAGACACTGTCACTGAACGTGTGCGTGGGTTTGACATTAAAACCCTTTGCGCACTGCACCTGCTTCATGTTTGAAGGTCTCGTGGGAACACCGAATGCTAACATCACATCGAAGCCTTTGAATAAGTAAAAATGGAGACATTCGACACTGATTCAGACAAGAAGTAGATTGCACCTTGACCAGATGTATCTTTTGTTGTTGCTAAAGAAAGCCCTGGCTTTGCTGATTTTTAGCAGGGGTTGAGGAAGGCGAGCTGTCGAAAAACAAAAAATGGAATGGTTCATTCTTTACCCATGGCCCGGTGAGAACTTCAGAGTTTAATCAGTCCTTTGTGAGCTGCAGTTCCACCAAGACCGCTTTAATGTATATTTCAGACTGTGCAGGGAGCAGTGTCTTAAACGGTATGTCATCTCTCTTGTGCCCCAAAGCCGGGACACCGAGACACCGCATTTATTGAGGCTCCCTCTGTTATCCTCATGTCGTTACATGTAAATAAGCCCGCCAAAATCTCACTAAATCAGTCCGCAAGCTCCGCTCCAATTGGGTGAGGATGACGCTGCTCTTGAGTTGAACAATTTTCAATTCCAGGTATCTTGCCACCGCGGCCTGGGCCACTGCCCCACGGGCCCCTCTGTTTCGGGCCACTGCCTACCTCAGAAGCTTACTGGACCAAGTCCCTGAACATTTTTGGCTGCTGAAAATCGCCCAAAAGTGCACTTTTTCAGATTTGGCACGCACCCACGCACCCACTCATTAAACATATATTATCAGTGATAATTTTACAGTTTTGAGCCCTGCGAGTCCCAGGGACTTGCTGATCAGAAAAGTATGAGTCCCATAATGCATTTAGAGTCCCAAATTTCGAAAATGGTCTACTTATTCAATTGCATAGGATAATAACACAAACAACAACAATATACATTAATAGGTTTATTCCTTATAAACAAATGCTGCAAAAATTTTAATAACTCAGGCATACAAGATTTGCTGAGAAATAGGTTCTTATTTCATCCCATGGTTCAGTCTTTGAGTTCATAAATTCTCCTCTTTTGACTCTGCTTCCAATGATGCAAGGCTTTCTCAAAGTCAACTTATTATCGCAAAAAACTATCCAACTTTAGCTGCTTACTCTGTGATATCTCTGCAATAAACTTTCGCTACACTTGTTCGCAACACTTATTTTAACGTTACACAACTTGGCAATCGTCTGCCGATCTCGCCAATCTCGTCTCGCGAGATTACTTAACGCGAGATCAAAACGACAATGGCGGCGATGGTCAAACTGCGATCGTTGCTGGAAAAAAAAGATGTACCGTAGTTTTTTTGTTGTTTTTGTTTTGACTGAGAAATTTCCTTGTGTCCCAGAAACGCACATTATTTGGAACTGCATCCCGCGGGAAAAATTATGCGTTTAGGACGTGGGGCGCAGAGGTAACGAGATGGCTGATATATGACACATGAATAGATCCGCAACCTGTGTACGTGTATACAGGTTTGTAATGAGTATGAGGGTAGAGTATTTGTTGTTTTATTTTTTCAGCACAATGAACATTTTGAACTTCTCTGCGTTTTTGTCATCACTAGGCACCCTCGCTATCCTGATCCCGGAGCTGGATCTGGTCATCTCGCTGGTGGGCTCAGTCAGCAGCAGCTTCCTGGCACTCATCTTCCCACCCATCCTGCAGGTGCTCACCTTCCACGGCGAGGGTTTGTCACCAGCATCGTTTGCCAAGAACCTGGTCATCAGCTTTGTGGGCCTGGTGGGCTTCCTGGCGGGCACATACGTGGCCATCGAGCAGATCGTTGCTCGCAACACGCTCAAATGTGAGCTCCAGTAGCCACAGCGCCAAGACTTTTTATTGAGGGCGAGGTGTTTTTATTCATCATCACTGTAGTGCATGTGTGTTTCCACCATGTCGTACGCTACTCAGTCCCGTCAGGTTGTTATTTTTTACGTTTTGAGTTTGTTGACGTTTAGTCAAACTACCTCAACATTTTTTTTCTGCAATGTACTGGCATGCTTTTTAGTACCTGGCTTTTACTCTCAAGCCCACATACCATTGAGGGGTGAATGTTTGCGAGTGTTTGCGAAGGTAACACATGTTGATTTCTTGTCAGGGTTCGTTCAATGTCGCAAACATTTGACAAACGTTCGCCAAATGTTTGCCAACACTTTTGATGTTTGTTTTTTTCTTATAAATTTTAAACATGTTTTAGACTTCCTTGAGACAAGAAAAACTGTCAGCGACCATTAAAACTTTTGGTGAGCATCTGCTGAACATATTTGCGACCTTGAACGAGCCCTGACAAAAAAAATCAATGTCCTCTACCCCCGCAAACACGTTTGCTGTTCAGTGGATTACGGGCTTTATTTATAGTTTTGACCAGCACCTGATCAACAAAATTCAAGTAGCACTTTTATTTTTTGCCTTATGCAGTAAAACAGCATAGAAAAATGGATGTAAAAATGATACAAACCAACATTCTAATGTGTATTTTAAAGTTGGAAATGTGGGTTGTGCTTTGAATTTATTAACAGGGATCAGTTTGAAATAATTTAAACCAGTGGTCATTTTCTGGACACAGTTTTCCAAAGATATATATATTTTTTCTTTAACTATTTAAGTGTACACTTACACTACTCACAAAAAGTTCGGGATATTTGGCTTTTAGGTGAAATTTCAGGACGAGCCTTCAAACCTTTCCAGGTGAACTTAATTTGACTTCCTTTAAACTTTTGAATGCTTATCGCCAACTGTTAAATGCTTCAGTACTTTTTGCAACAAGTTGCTGTTCTCTCACCAGGATTTTAACGGCAGAATTCACATTAAAAACCAATAAATGTCCCGGTTCAAAGAGAGCTGCTGTTTAGGTGTTCAGTCGACCTCATCATGTTGTTAACATTTTGACATCCTGAGACCAAGACGACACCTAATAATGGATCAACAGTAACTTGCCATTGTGATGCGTCAAACTGGAACCTTCTCAGACGGAAATGGCCACTGCTCTTAGAATGTCATCAGCAGGTTGCAACAGAGAGACTGGAATAGTCACAGAAAGATGTAGAAGTGGACGTCCTTAGGCCACATCCCATACCGATGACCGTTACATTGTGAACAATGCCCTGAGAAACCCAATGATGAGTGTCACTCAAGTTCAGGGAGGGGAGAGGCACCCAAGTGTCACGTCAGACCATTTGAAACCATTTACAGCTGCTTGGTCTGCACGTTAGACAATCTGCATGGGCCAGGGAGCATTTACGCCGAACGAGGGACCAGTGGGCCTCAATGCTGTTCTCTGATAAAAGTCGATTCACATTGAGCAGAAAAGATGGCCGCCAACGATGTCGATGACGTCAAGGAGAGCGCTATGCATCAGCCACTGTTGTCACCAGACGATCTTTGGTGGACAGCACGGGACGTCGTCGTCAAGCTATAATAGATGCTCAAGGGCACATGACAAGTTATTGAGGTGTTTACATTTTTTGTTGTGGTGTAGCCACCATTGTTGTAATTTGTTTGAGATGAGGAAATCCCCAGTGCATCCTTCTACTTCAATGTCCTACTTTGATGATATGATATCACTGTAGCGTGAACTTTTTACATTTTCCATAAATTTCACCTGAAAGCCAAACATCCCGAACACTTTGTGAGTAGTGTATGGAGCGAGCAGCACAAGGAATTTCAATTGAGGTCAAAATCTGAGCAAGCATTTGCAACTTCTAGATTTCAAAAATTAGAACTGAATGTTGATCTCACTGCTGTTTCAACCAAATTTCACACGTTGACTCTCAATACAATTTAATAATATCGCCTTGTTAGCTTTTCCACATTTTTATTACACTGTTGAGTGAGGGTTTGAGTTAAGAGATTAAGGCGAGAGTAGATTAAGGGATTAAAAATTGAATGTTGGATTTAGCAAGCGGGTTAGGATAGGGATTAGTTTTTAAGATTGGACCGGGTTTGGGTTTTGGATTAGCGTACCCATTGGCGTATTATTGAATTAATAAACCCAATGAAATTTCAATCAAAGCCAACCATGCAAGGACCAAATTCTATCAGCTCTTTTCATCCTTGAACATCTTTTTTTTAATTCTGTTCAATTTTGCATCATATTTTGTATTACAAAAAGCTTTTATTTTTAACTAATGCAGCGCATCTTTTTAGATTATTTGTTAAAAGTGTCATTCATCACAATGAACTGTCATTCCCAACTCATCATCTGTATGTGTAATACACACCGGCGGGCATTCCGTCAGACTGATGCAAGATCTGTCAGTCCGTCACTGTTCCCATCAATATTTCGGGCCCACCCACGTGGGCCCAGTCTGTCCCTCGTCTGCTGCGACAGCCAGTCGGCATCAAGCATAATTTCTACGTCGCACGCAGGCGCCGCACAAGCCACCACGCAGCCAAATAAAGAAAAAAATTGAACAACAGACACGTGCACAGCGTTGTGATTGGTGAATTAAAAACATGGGGCACATGTCAATGAGGCGTGTAGAATTCAAAGGTATACAACATTGTTTAATTTTTTTTAGTTATTTTATATTTGGCTGCGTGTCAGGTGTGGCGACGACTCGGACGCCTTGAAATACTGACGACAGCTCACCGATTATGCTGATGGTCTGACAATCCCCATCTCTGCTAATATATATTCAAAGTAGGAACCATATGTGATGTGATTTCTATAGATCTAGTAAAAAAAGACAACGCACCACATGCTGGATTACGCCAATGCATCTAAAGCCTGGTACACACATCAGGATTTGTAACATTTTAAAAGATTTGATGTGACAGATGTTTAAGTATCAAAAATCAGGCATTGAAGAGTTTTGGTCCTATTGTGTGTGTGTTCTGCTCAGATGTCAACACAGAACAGCACGCAGAAAGATTCTGTTCCACCACTGGTCTAGAATCCAGTCCTCAAACGGGGGACGGACCTCTCATATAATAATCGCGTGATCTCACAAACATTAAGCCAAGGAGAAACTTCCAGTTATAATAATAATAATAATAATACATTTAATTTAAAAGCGCCTTTCAAAACACTCAAGGACGCTTTACAATCAAAATGCGCCAATGGTTGCAGTGTGTTTCCGAAGAAGACTGCAAGCGGTAGTGTGGTAAATTGGCGATGTTGGCAAGAAAATGCTTGCTTTGGAAAATAACTCCTCAATTCATGTCGTGGTTTCCAGAGTCAGATGTCTCGACCATTCTCAACACACCTCCCACTAAAAGAAAAATCTTTCAAGACAATTTTATCTGTGGTTGGAAAGGGGCAAAACTGGGACAAAAACAACCCGATAATCTTTTTGTGTGTACCCGACCTTAGCTGCTCTGTGACAGAGGGACTTGGAAACATTGAATTCATTCACATCGTGACCATAAATCACATCAAGTGTAATGAATCTGTGTCAACTGTGAAACTGCATGTTTGAGTTGTTTATGCTGGCAGACAAATGCAGTGTTTGTACATTTTGATTTCCACACCTACTTCCCTGCCAACAATAAAGGACATTGACGATTAAGCATTTTATGTTTTTTATTTTTTTATTTTAAGAATTTATAACAACTTTTGAGTTCACGCAAACAAATGTGTCTTTTGTGGTAAAAGGCCTCAAAATCTAACAAAACAAGTTGAAAGTCATGATGACATTCTTCGCTGTTATTTTTATGGTCTTCTGATGTCTTTGATCACCTGATTTCTGCAAATCTTTTCAGATTTTAGCTCAGTGAGATACTCAAGGAGGATTTATTTTTTTAAAGAATTTTTGCAACAAATGTGAGATTTGAAACAGGCCTAAAGTTACAGAAACTCTCTGCGTCGAAGTTTGGTCACTTTAAAATGGGGTTAAAAAAAACAGCAGTCTTAAACGCTGCTGGTACAGTGCAGGAAATACGCACGTTGTCTGTTTGCTGTACGGTCAAGTTTTGTAAGACTTTCAAGAGATACTTTTTTAAAATGAGAGAAGAGTTTTCAGACAATCGCTAGCCCCTATTAACAATGCTAATCGCTGAATTTGACTGAGTTTTTGGAACAGTGTCTTTAAATCTCATCCCGAATGATCCGCTATCGCTTTGAATGTGGTCAGAATGATGGCCTTGAGCAGGGGTTGGCAACCCAAAATGTTGAAAGAGCCATATAGGACCCAAAAAACAAAAACAAAAACAAATATGTCGCTTTTCTTTGTGTCATTGAAGTGATCATGTATTTCCATTTTTCTGAGACTGTCTTTGAACGCACGGAGAGGGGAGAAGGCACGGAGACGGACGCAGACGTATCTGTGTTTGTCGAGACTGTTAAAAGCATATATAAAGTGTACGTTTTAAAAAGCCAACACCACAGCTCTCCTTTTTCGGAGCTGCAACATGTATCTGTTTCTATTTGAGCTATATTAGCCCACTATCAAAATATTTTTCCACTTTCAAAAATTTTTATAAAGCTCCAGGGAGCCACTAGATGTCGCTAGAGAGCCGCATGTAACATATCAAAATCAGTAAGAACTGTTGGGGGAAGAGCGGCCTCCTCTCCCCCGCGTGTTCGTTGAATTTCGGACGAGGAGAATGTTGGTACTGTAATCCAAATAAAGGCTGGAGGCGATGAACAGTTACTTCGAAGGGTTTTAATTTATTTACTGCAGTTTTTCGAATCGATTTGGGCTCCTGAGGGGTCCAGATTTGAACCAGGAAGCGTAAAACAAACACATTCATGAGATTACAGTATATACTATATACTGTAATCTCATGAATGTGTAGAGACAATATGATAATGAGAGGCGGGGAGGTACGCCTCTCATGCAAATTCCGGAAACAAAGAAAGTAACATGTCATCTGACCCGGTGTGGCTGGAAGAAGTTGGGAGTGGTGAGGTGAGACCAGACCACCACAACCCACCATTTGATGTGATGGCAAGTCCCAGACCCCCGCTGTGCATACATCCTGAGATAAGAGGTCTTCCCAGGGGGGCTCAACAGCAACCAGGGACTTACCCAAGGTGCGGGGGACAACAGAAGACACTTGGGGGCCGCTAATCAACCAAGGAGGAAGAAGATAAAATTTAACACTACATACGTTGTTTTAAGTGAGCAAACAGATGTTCAGGAAAGAGACTGGGATCAATAGTAATCATAGTAAGGCGCAGTCCCTAAATAGCTGCAACACAGATACTTGAGATAACAGTTCTTCTTTTGATGTTGAACATGTCCTATGGAGGGGGGCCCTAAAAGTGGTGGGGGTCGAGGGACACTAAATGTGACTGTAAATACAGTGAGCAGGAAATACCTCCAACAACATTCTACATTCTTAGTTTCTTTCAAATCCAGTAACAGAGAGGAACAACACCTTAACAGAACATTTCTCTGAGCCATACAGGTACTCAACACTGAACTTGCTTCGGATTTAAATAAATAAATAAATAACACTGTTCATCATGAGGAAATCAAGTGCTGAGATAAACATCAACCACCTCTGGTAGGCTACTAAGGACACAGCAACTATGCTGACTTCATGCCTCGTACGCGGGGTGTTCTCCTCGAGTTTAGTTTCGCGAAGAGCCTTGCTTTAGCTCGCTATATCGCTAACGCTTTCGGTGCTACCGTAGCTGTGGATGCACTCGCGACTGGGTGCTTTGCATTAATGTGGGAGGCTAAATTTGAGCTGCTTCAGTGGTCAGCAAACTCTTTACCAATTAGGCACAACACTTTACTTTTATAATAGTGCCATCAGGGCGTTTTTGAAAAGTAAAATTTCCATTCATTGGGCCGAGAACTCTCACATGCTCCTCCATTTTAACCTCTCCTCTCGTCACCGATGCTTACTTTGCCCGCCCAACTCCAATGGGAGCCAATCAGCTTATTGTTAAACAAACCCAAACATAATGACAGCCAATCAATGTCCGCTTCAGGCTGCGACTGACAGTTGTGTCCCCACCCTCAACTACTCGAACGCTGGAAGGCAACACATGAAAAGGGATATTGTAAAAAGGTAACCCACCTCCAGAAAAAATTAAGTTAGAGATGAAAATTTAGCTTGTAATGTTATTGAAGAATGTCCACTCAGAGAGTTGTGCTTAACAGAGGTTCTTTACTTGTAGCTTGCAAACTGTACAGGCTAGTTGAACAATAACGTCAACACATTCTCCTCTACGCAGGAAGTTGGTTGCTATGGTAACCCGATAGCAGCGCTTTACGGCATGTCGAACTGCTGGCGCAAAGTTCAATGCATATACAGTAGTCCTTATAGTGTATGACAAATGAACTCGATTAAAAAACATAACGCGCTAAATAGGACTGCAATTAATTATTCGCAATTAACGCAATAAATTGACACCTCTAGTTGAACGCAATGGTCGCTTTCAGATCACATAAGCTTAACATGTCACGGCGCCGACGATCCAAATGCGGGATACTGATTTACTGCGTGAAAGCACGCACAGTTGATGTATTATTTTGCCTCGCATGGGTCTGTGAGATGCACAGGCTTATAAATGCCAGACCTTCTGTCAGGGCTTTGATGCCTGTAAAGGGTACAGCGTGAAAGTGGTTCACAAGCAATTAGCTTTGTATGCTGACTTTGTGTTGAATTTCAAAGAAGGGATATATGCTGAATATAAAGCAGCAGTGACGTGAACGGCACATTAAAGATTCACATGGAGAAATGCCATACACAGGCACACACACTTGCAATATATTGACTGCATGGAACACATACTAAAGTGAAGCATGTTCACCTTCCAAAGCTGTAAAGGTGACATCTGCACTGTATTGGTATAATTCAGTAGACACCAAGGAGGCGCTTAATGGTGTACTAAGGTCCTAAAATGTGACCACCTGCTTCCTTGTTTTGTCTTTTGCCAAAGTGGACGAAACTCAAAACTCATACCCTTCAGGAGTGGCAAGCAAGCGGCCCGTTGGCCTGAGCGGCAAGTGGCCGGCCGCCATGACAGAGGAATACATTTGTGATTTTGTAGCATATTAAACAATTCAACATGATTTTAGGGTGGAGTATTGTGATAGGGTGGCTCGGTGGTCCAGTGGTTAGACCTCACAGTGCTGGCCAATCCCAGCTACGGCCTCCCTGTGTGGAGTTTGCATGTTCTCCCCGGGCTTGCGTGGGTTTTCTCCGGGTACTCCGATTTCCTCCCACATTCCCAAAACATGCACGGTAGGCTGATTGAACACTAAATTGTCCCTAGGTGTGAGCGGATGGCTGTTCGTCTGTGTGTGCCCTGCGATTGGCTGGCAATCGGCTCAGGGTGTCCCCCGCCTACTGCCCGAAGATGGCTGGGATAGGCTCCAGCATGGCCCGCGACCTTTGTGAGGATAAAGTGGATCAGAAAATGGATGGATGGATGGATGGGGTTTTGTGATAGTGGTGTGCAATGGCAAGGCTCAAAAGGTATAAGCACTTAGGCATCAATCAGTATTCGCATTTTCCACCGCAAACGCAAAACTACGAATGGGCCAGAGTTTATGTGGCAAAATAAAAGCTGACAAGTGTTAATGAAACCACTCACCGCTAACTTTTTACATCCGGAAACACGTGATTATTAGGATTCTATTACCGTATTTTCCGCACTCTCAGGCACACCAAAAGCATTCAATTTTCTCAAAAGCCAACAGTGCGCCTTATAATCCGATGCGTTTTATGTATGGATCAATATTCGGATTGGACACCAGACACAATATTCTGGATATTTTAAATGTTCTTTAAAGCGCTTCGTTACAGCTGCAGTGGTTGTGAAAGCTTGATATAAGTAAAGCTGCATTGTATTCTACTTCCTTTAGCGAAGCTCCATCTTGTAGATGCATAACTGAACCGCAGCCCCTATATCGTGGTAGATGTTTCCATAATCGCTTAGCCCTACCTCAAACTAACATGTCCCCATTCCTGTCTAAATCTTTGGCCACAAAACACCCCACAAATTTTGGTGAATATTTGACAGCTTTTCATCGGGCAATTTGGGCATTTTTACTTAGTACTGTGGTGTACTCATATTTGTCGCTAGCAGTTTAGACATGAACAGTTAACAGTGTTGTTATTTTGAGGGGACAGTACATTTACACGGTTATACAAGCTCTACATGAACTACATTGTGAGATATTGTATATAATTTTTATGAATTTTTTTGGTACCAAATGAAGTGGCGTGTGCTGCGTTTGAGTTTGTAGTAAATGAGAAACACATTAGGCAGCACAGAGGCTTGTCACAGTGAAGTCTTTATTAGCTGAGCTCCATTTGCGTCTTTATAACAATGTGACAAAAACATTCTAGTGGGAACATTCTCCATGGTTATGTGCATAAAGGTCATGTAACGCTCCCCACATTCAGCAGGCCCGCACTGGTTGAGGGCACCGCCGACCGCAATTAATCATTTTTCATCTTTTGAGCCTTTTTGACAACACGGCTCTCACAAGGTCATTTGAAGGCGACAAGAAGACAAGACGAAATGGCTTATGACTCATTTAACAACTATTTGGCCTTCATCATCTGTCAAATGTGTGGTGTGTATTATGTGCACGTACTGCATTGTACCATTTTAATATGTGGTGGCTATTGTGCTCTTGTTGGGCTGCAGAAACAATGTGTAAAACACTATCTGGTTTGATTTTGCCCGCTACGAGTTGAAAAGTGCAAAGGTAAAGCAGCGTAAAAATATCAAGGTAGTTGTGAGCAGGGTTGAGAAAGTTGCTTTAACCCCCATGCAGTAATAATCCCAAAATTGGACATTTCGGACACTTTGGACTGTTGGACAAATGGACACCACAGACAAAACAGTGAAAAATAACTCCACGAAGCTGAAATTTTGCATAGGATGTATATCTATGTCTTGGCCAATTCCCACTGAACAATTTGAGGGGTTGAAAGTGAAAAAAGATGTTGCACATTGGAAGAGGGACATTTTTGGGACGTAATACCCTTCATGCAGCCGCTTAAAAATACTGCATGAGGGTTAAGTATGTATTTCGATAGTTGTGAATGGATTTTGTAATTATAATCCAAGTACCATAATGTTAAGGAATGTCATTGGAATACTTGTAATTACTTTTGGATTATTCCATACCAAATTTGTTTTAAAAAAAAAAAATCAAGACGATATATATTTTTACATATTGGTCTGGTATTTTCTTCTATTGTTGTATAACCCTTTCAGTGGACAGCTTATCATGTTATCGGGTTGCAGGGTGCATGACAGGGTAAATAAAATGCATGGCTTTGAAATGCCGGAGGATGCCTGAGCACCGGCAATTCAAATCCAAAGCACAAGAACCGTGTGAAGAACTTGTGTACTATGTTGCAGAGATGGATCCATAGATAGTTGGATGGATGGATTGAAGGCCGAAGACAAGAATGACTGTTTTCGAACTGTCCCTGAAGGCAACCCACATCACTGGATAGATACATTTCCATTCGAAACAACTGCTTAGCTGCATACAGGAGGCTTTTGTCAGATTGTTCCTGAAGGCAACACCTTATGGAGATCCGACTGATGGATACAAAGTAGATAAATAGACAGATAGACAGATAATTTCATCTCATGAGGGAAATTAGTTCTGATAGCTTGATAAAGTTTTTCAAACCTTTTCCACAGGACCAGTGTTTGTTAAAAGTTAAATGTAACAGAGTGGAGTTAGCATCAGTGCCCCTGTTTTACACACATATGTATACACATACGCACAATTGTTCGTAATTTTGACGGATGATATGTGACGTCACCATCGGACCCCATCCCCTTTTTTTTTTAAAATTCTGGGTGACAAATTTAGCAGATGATATTGGTAATATGGCATTTAAATAGTATTGCTATGGGTGATTTGTGACAGGAATTAGTTTTTATTTATATTTACCTACAAGTGGCGTGGTGGCAGCCTACTAGCTCCTCATGTAGTAACAAGCGCTCCGAATAAATTTGACGGTGAATTTGTAAATGTTATTTAAAATGGAGGAATCGTCCAGCGAATATGATCCAAAACCGTCACCATCCATTTTCTTTGAGTCACTTGACAAAGCGACCAAACTAAGACCAACACGTACAAAGCCAGTGACCTGTCTCACTTCATCGTTGGCCAACAAAACCCTTAATGTAGGATGACCATTGAGCTATCTTGTGAGCAATTATCGACTTAACTCAGGAAAATCGTCCGACAAGGTAAAAGCGAGCGATCATAGACTCGACTGCGCCGTCTCTCTGCCTGCAATAAAAATGTAATCCTGCAAAATAATCCACATTTTTCTTGAATGTAGCTATAATCTGAGTATGTGAGTTTTTTTCCTGTAACGGAACTCAGTCAATTTTTTTTGTATCCTGAATATGTAACACATGTACCTTTGTAATTGGATACTCGTCAAGCCTGGTAATGAGGTATTGTCTGTGCAGCATGTTGACATGAAAATCAAGTTTAAAAATATCATCTGTTTCAGCATGTCAACAAAATTTCAACGGAAACACATGAACACATTTCGGCATACTAGCTAAATTGTTCATAAAACAAAACAAAAACATCTCAACAAAATGTTGCAGCATGTCAACATCGACAGAAACATTTTTGTCAGCTAAAAATGTTTGTGTCAAAAAAATTATCAACCAAAACATGTCAAAAAGCATGTCAACGAGACCAAATAAACAATAGCATGTTTCAGCATATCAACAAAACAGCCTCTCAACAAAATGTGCCAATCTAAAGTATGCTCCAGCTTTTCATAAAACATGTCTTGAATGTTTTGACATGTCAGCAAAATTGTCAACCCAAAGCATGTCAATAAAAGATGCCACTAAATTTGTGTGAACAAAAACATGGCAACTCAACATATTTCGGCATGTTAACAAAAATACGTCAGCATATCAGCAAAAACCATGTCAACATTATTCAGAACATTTTTCACAGTGTGTATGGCAGAGGGAGCATCAAAACCTAGTAACATTTAAAAAATATTCATTTGAGAATGTCCCATCTGCCATCTTACTTACAAAATGTTCCCTGTTTTTTAAATCCCATCACATTTTAGACCAGGGATGGGCAACTGGCAGCCTGTGGCCACATCCAACCCCCAACCACACTCTGAGTGGCCCTTGATTAATTTAAAAAAAAACAAATAAAAAATTTTTCCAGAGAAAAATACCTAAGGAAAAAAAACATTTTGAATATGCAAACCCACAGGTGCCGAACCGCAAGTATGCAGGGGTTGACTGTAGTTTTTAAGTTGTAGCATCACCATTTACCACTAGATGGCGGACATTGCTCAGTTGCGGTTACACCTAATACTGCCCTCGACTACAACATGAGTAGGCCCCCAAAAAAGTTGCCAATCTGCAATAACGTGTAGGAGACCACATACGTTGCGTCCTAGTTTTGGGAGTATACGACGCTACTTTTTCCGGCTTTTAATGTTTTTTGATTTCAATATGGATCTATAGCACCGAGCCCTCAGGAGATTTGCCCATTCTGGTCACATCTGACCAATGAAATTACCGAACATGTCACAGTGGACCAATGAAAGAAACAGCATGATTTACATAGCTGCGGGAGGAGCTTGCTGAGGGGGGGGGGGGGGGGGACTAAAACGCCGAAGCGGTACACAAGTGCAAAAGCCCTCTCTGCGTTACCACCTTGTTCTAATCTGTGAATTTGCCTTGTGTGACAAGACTGAGAAAGAGTCGGATGAACTTAGTAACTATAGCTGCGTTTGGCATTGTTTGGGGAGAAAAGGATCGACCGGTGTTTATGATATACGTAATACCCCATTCATTAATAAATTGGAGACTCGCCACTATTAATCCAAAGTGGTATATATGTCCAAATTATTTTTTATGGCTAAATTTGGCTGTCACGGCTTTTAATCAGCTGCCTTTTCTTCGACGGGAAACGATGGTACCTCAATCATATGAAAATTTTGAATGAGTTAATTTTTGTGAAAAAATGCACAAAATGAGTAATTTACTATTTGGTTTCTGGTTTTGTGCTGTCCTTGAATGGAACTTTCTATGCAAGAGAGCTCTTTGCACTGGGGGAAAAAATCACAGTACATGTATGGGATTTTTCTTTTTAAAAATTTTTTCTTGCTTGAAACTGGTGTTGGGTTAGAAGAGTGCAGTTCATTTTTGAGCCAAGGCACATTTCTGTCATTGAAAAAAATCCCGCGGCACACCACTTGCTGAAAATGGGCACACAGAAACGAACAACCATTCGTGCCCACACTCACACCTAGGGACAATTTAGAGTGTTCAATCAGCCTGCCATGCATGTTTTTGGCATGTGGGAGGCAACTAGAGGACCCGGAGAAAATCCACGCAAGCAAGGAGAGAACACGCAAACGCCACATAGGATGGCCGGAGCTGGAATTGAACCCGGTACCTCTGCACTGTCGACGTGCCAACCACTCGACTACCGCCCTGCTATATTATAACACCTTGAATATGAATCAAATCAACATCAATCCAATATTTTATAATCTTTCATATTTATTCTCACTCAGTGTGATAAATGGTTTGGATGAACACAGATCTGATATCCTGGCAACAATTGATGAAAGACACAAAACTCTTCATCCACAGCTCTCATTCTTTCTATGTTTGTAGCTTTGACACCAGTCAGGCTATTTCTTTATCCGCTTGGGGTCCGAACATCTCATTTACAATGGCTTTGCTCTACCACTTTTTTGATTTAGCCACAAGTTCAGCGACGTGATAACTTGCTTTCACGGCTCTCTCGTTTACCTTTGCGGTTTTTTCTCATGCACGTTGCTTGTTTCTCCGTGTGTTCACGCAGGCGAACAAAATACTCCACATTGTTATTTCGAAGTGAAGGGTGATTTGTTTGGAGAAGGACTTCAAGCTTACTCGGGACAATAGTGCAGTTGGAGAATTGCTTTTCACCACATACCAAGCACAACGGAGTCGGTGCCGTTGCATGTCCGATAAAAGTAAATCCAAATGAAAGAGAGCTTTCTTTACATTGGCTCGCGCCAATTCGCTAGCTAGTGCTGCTGCTCCCTACCAGTATGGAAGGGTACTACACGACTACTCTGCCGGGCGATAACCACACAGGCATACATATCGGATAATTTCCCACGGCACACCTGACAAATATTTTATACTCACATTCAGAAATGTATTATGAAAAATGAAATCATTTAAGTGCATGTGTTTTGTTTGAATGTAAAATGGCATTTTTGTCACACATATGGTTAGGAAACGTGTGGTTCTATGTCACCCTCCAGTAGTTACTGATGAAATATTGTGGCCCACTCCAGCATTGAAGTTGCTCATCCCTGTTTTGGACCAAAGTTGAGGCTTGTTTTCCTGAAAGAATTTGTGATTAAAATCATGTAAACATTAAGACACTTGTTTTCATTGCAACTGCTCACACACAAGTTTGCATTTCCACCTCAATTTTTTTTTAGCTTTTAGTTCTTGATACCTGTAGCTCGCGGCACTGGAAGATTCCAATGAGCTTCAGCACTGAAGAACCAACCCGCAAGGTTCTTGGACCTTTCAAAAGTATCACCTCCCCTTGCAAGGTCTTCTTTTGGCCCAAGAACCATATTTTTGGAAATAGTTCTATCCTACGTTTTGGAAACTTTACATTCTTGCTACTTGTAGGTCTTTCCATCTTCAAGCTCCAACCAGAACCCACCACAAATAGTGACTCTTGTCTCTTCAGAAAGTACCACCCATCCTTGAATGGTTTTCTTTGGCACTCCAAAAACCCTAGAACTACATTTGGAAATGGTACCCAAAAAGGTCCTAGTTCCTGGTTAAAGTTCCATGCAATGGCATTGCTTTGTGAATGGAGCTCATTTTGACAGTTTGCAGTTGATTTTGAAAACACATTTTTGCACAAACACAATAGAAGCTGATGATTAACTCGCCCCCTCCACATTTTATGTAACACAGTGATGTGGTCACCGTGTTCTAATGTAAAGTGTGTGTGTGCGTGTGTGTGTCGGTTGAATCATAGTAATGTCTGGCCCGTTATTTCACTGACAAAATGGCAGTTGGAACTAATTAACAGGCCGGAAGGACGAGGAGGTGGTGGTGCAACCTGGGTCCTTTGTCTCACATGTTCTGGGTGGGTGTGGAGATCATAATGATCATAGGCAAACGAAGCAATTGCGAATGTTTTGTCCTTGAAGAAGCTGATCGGATCAAAACAATCAGTGGCACACCCATTTGGTCACTTTCTGTCAACTGAAAACACCAGTTGCTCAGGTAACAGCCATTCACGGCGAACCTGTTTTATGACGCTAAGGCATGATTGGTTGTTACTTGAGCCCTGAGCAACTGTGATGTCATTTTCGGTCGACAGCAAGAGGCAAAATGGCCGCCGTCTGAGATGGACAAAAATGGGTGGATAATATTACTTACCTCATATTCCACAAACCCAATATTAATCAGAATGCCATGTTTACTTGAGTGGAGCTGCATAGAACATTTTGTCGGAAAGAATATTTTGGGGGTTTTCCACACTAAACTGTTTATGAAACAGAAAAGTATCCCAGGACGACCAACATTAACTTCTGATTTGGCATTGATTGCTTAAGAGCTAGATTCCAATCCTTAGCTCCGTTGTCTTTTATAGCTGAGTTGAAAAATGTTGATTACTTGTATAAGCAATAACCAATTTATGTAACTCTAACTTTGTTTTCCCAGTATCCTTGAAGGCAGCATCAGACTCCCAAAAGAGACTGTTGAATCAGATCTGCCGAACGTGACTAATGAGGCGTGAAGAAACTATACCTAATGTCTAAATTTAATTGTCAATTGTTACTACAACCAATGAGAACATTTGTTAATTCCTATTTGTCACATGTACTTGAATCTAGCATCGGATAGCGAGAAACCTCGCTTAGTATTGTGAAATAAAGCCCCTTTTTTAATCTCTTGCAATGCCGGACAATTTCCAAATGAACTGAGATGATGATGTCATTGTGCTAAAAAGCAACAGCAACCATGTTCCTGCCATTTTTAAACATCTTGTGTTTGGGTAGGTAGGATTAAGCATAAAACATCATGGTATTATTGTTAATACCATCATTTGATGGTATTAACAATTATAAGAGCGACACCATCTTCCCCGTAGGGTTTTCCATTTGAAACGCTTGACTGGTGCCGGGGGCGGCCCGGTAGCCCAGTGGTTAGCACGTCGGCTTCACAGTGCAGAGGTACCGGGTTCGAT
The DNA here is from genome assembly GCA_018466805.1 of Hippocampus abdominalis. Lineage (NCBI taxonomy): Eukaryota > Metazoa > Chordata > Actinopteri > Syngnathiformes > Syngnathidae > Hippocampus > Hippocampus abdominalis. Next base: position 17,535,201 of record CM031695.1, on the reverse strand, counting down.
CCCACTGTGTGGAGTTTGCATCCTCCCACATTATGCAGAGGCGACATTGTCCCTAGGTGTGAGTGTGAGCGTGGATGGTTGTTCGTCTCTGTCCTGCGATTGGCTGGCAACCAATTCAGGTGTCCCCCGCCTTGCCCGAAGACTGCTGGGATATTTGAGGATGAAGCGGTTCGGAAAATGAATGAATGAATGAATGAATGACTGGTGCCGGACAACCCCCCTCAACAGGGAAACTTCAATACGATGAGCATGATGCGCTTGTACTCCTTTCTGAAGTTGTGGTTGAGTGCGCCGTAGATGACAGCGTTGAGGCAACTGTTGAAGTAGGCCATAAAGTAGCTGGCGGTGAAGAGCCACTCGGGGATGGCGAGGCCCAGTCGGGGGTCCAGCGCCACCGCCAGACCGATGAGGTTGAGCGGCGCCCAGCACACGGCGAATAGCACAAAGACCACGAACATGGTGAGGAAGTTGCGCAGGTCGTGTTGCTTGAGCTTTGGCCGCGAGTCGGGTTTGACGCGGCGCCTCACGCGGATGACCAGAATCCAGATGCGCAGGTAGCAGTAGCAGACGATGGTGATGGGCAGCACAAAGTGGACCACCACCACGATGATGGTGTACGCCGAGCTCACTGACTGGGCGAAGGTGCACGAGTAGACACGCGGGTCGTACTGCAGCGACTCCATGAACCAGTTGGGTAGGATGGCCAGCACCGTCAGCGCCCAAACCAGAGCCACGTAGCACACGGTGTTGGTGCCCGAGAACAGCCGGTCATAGCGCAGGCTGTGGCAGATGTAGCAGTAGCGGTTGATGGCGATGCCCGTGATGTTGAAGATGGAGCTGATCACGCTCAGACCAATCAGGAAGCCGCTCACCTGTCCGGGGGAGGTATGATGAATTTAGGGCTTTAAACAAGGGGCAGGGGTTTTCAAATGAGGGGTTCATGCCTGGTCTTGGGTTTCAAATTAGGCATTCCAAGTAGGATTTTAAACCAGGGTTAAATTTGGCTTTTCCAGGCAGAGCTAAGGTTTCGAGCACGGGTGAAGAAATTAGGCTCTGAAGACAATGTTGATGAATGAAAGATTTTAGTAAATATTTAAGATGTTAGTAAATAGAGTCAAACCTCGGTTTTCGTCCATAATCCGTTCCAGACGGCTGTTCGAAAACCGGTTCCAATTCATGAGGGATTACTGTACACACGTTTTAGGTTATGAGCGTGGCCACGGAACAAATGAAACTCGGGTTTCAAAGCACCACAGTCATGTGTCATTGTGCATCTATCTGTGCCCGCGACATATAGTGACAGACAGAACCACGAGATAACCCCCGAACAGACCTTTTGCCACTCAAGCAAAGGGGAAAATGAAAAAGGCCCAAATTTCACGAGGAGTCGTATTCTGAGGACATTGAGAAGACCTCCTTTATTATGCCTCTCACCTGGCAGTGCACGTATCCCGCGATCCAGCCATCGTGGAATATAGCCGACAGCACCAGCGGGTACGGGTACACGGCCACCAGAAGGTCAGCCAGCGCCAGGCTCACCACAAACGCGTTTCCTGAAAGGAAGACAGCGCTTGCGGTAGCTCGACTTGCAAACGACACTTGCGACAATGGCGGGCTTTGAAGACATTTAGGGTTCAGGTCACTTGTTTCAGATTCGGCTTTCAAACAAAGCTTAAGCGCATCTATTTGCATGATACATTTGTGCTATACTTTTAATCACGCATGAAAAAAAAAACCCCGTATAAAAACGTTTTCTCGACTTTCTGATGAATTTGTCATTGTTTTTTTTTTTTGTCTAGCACAATAAAATAATGTGTAATATAGTGATATATGTCTTAATATTTATGCGTCAAGGGTTAGCTTCAGCAACGGGTGGAATTTTTTTTCTGAACCTTCAAGCTATAGTTTATAACATGGTAAAATCCATTTTCCGCAAGCTTTTATTGCTGAAAAAGGGGAAAAAAAATTGAAAATATTTCAAAAAGTGGTGTGCGAGAAAAAAGTAGACACACATTTGAAATAATCAAAAATACATTTAGCAACACATAAAGCCATCTGTGATTAACATTTTCTGTTGACCAGGGTTAGGATTGCAAGACAGGTTTATGGTTTCAACCAAAGGGTTATGGTTTAGGTTTAAAGCCTGAATTAGGGGTGGAAATTAAGGTTTCAAATTGGGGTTTCAGGATATGGTCATGGTTTCAAACCAGGGTTGGGTTTTCAAATCAGGGTTCCAAACTAGGGTTAGGTTTTCAAATCAAAGTTTCAAAGTAAGGTTTCAAGACAGGTTTCAAATAAGGTTTAGGATTTCAGATGGTTTCAAGCCAATGTTAGGTTGTCAAATTAGGCTTTTAAGACTAATTTTAGGTTTTCAAAGTAGGATTTCAAATTAAGGTTTCAAGCATTATTTAGAGTTTCAAATCAAGGTTATGGCTTTAAGTTTGGGGTTCAGTCCAAAGTTATGTTTTTAAGTTTGGGTTTTGAATTTAGGTTTTAAACCAGGGTTGTGGTTCTAAATTAGAATTTCAAATGAAGGTTTCAAGCCAGGGCAGTACAATGATCAACTGGTCAGCACATCCACCACAGAGGTCATGCGTTCAAATCCGGCCTGGACCTCCCTGTGTGGAATTTGCATGTTCTCACCGTGCCTGCGTGGGTTTTCTCCGGGTACTCTGATTTCCTTCTAAACTGTCCCTAGCTGTGATTGTGAGTGTGATTGGCTGGCAACCAATTCAGGGTGTTCCCCGCCTTCTGCCTGAAGACAGCTGGGATAAGATCCAGCACGTCCCGCGACCCTCGTGAGGATAAAGCGGATTACAAAATAGATGGATGGTTCCAAGCCAGGTGTAGAGTTTCAAGTCAGGGTTAGTGTTTCAAATTAGCCAAGGGTTATGGTTTTAAATGAGGCTTTCAATCCAGGCAGGGTGAAAGGGGATGGTTTCAGGGTTTGTTAAAGCCAATGGAAATGGGATCCTCACTAGGGTGTGCTGGAGCCTATCCCAGCAGCAGTTGAATTGGTTTCGCAGGGCACACAGAGACGAACAACCATCCAACAAAAGGGTTGCCCAACGAGCCATGCATGTTTTTGGAAGTGGAGAACATGCAAACTTGGTGGTGCACTTGAAGCCGACGTGCTAACCACTGCCGCCCTGGAAATGAAATCTTGTATTTTGAAAGTATAACATGGACACGTGTAGCAGCCAAAGAGAGAAGCACATTTATCTATAAAATGTGGATAGCGCGCTGCCAGCATATTTATTATCATCAGGCCCAAGTGGCTACGCGGTACGGCGCTGGACCATGGGGCGGGCGGGTGCAAGTAAATGAGGCCGTGACTCCATGTCAGGAGCATCGGCGTGCCGACGTTTATTAAGAACGCGACACGTAACAAGTTACAAGGCGCTTCTTCATCTGTCAATGCAAATAAAGTTTCACATTGGGGTTTCAAGATGGGGTTAGTGTTTCATATTTCAAACAAGAGGTAAAGCTTCAAATGAGGACTTCGGGCCACAGTTAGGGTTTTAAGGCAGAGATAAGGTTTTAAAGTAGGGTTTGAATTCTGGATTAAGGTTTCAAATTAAGATTTCCAGTTAAGGCAGGGTTAGAGTTTGAAGTTGGGGATGTAAATGAGGGTTTCAAGAGAGATAGTGTTTGAAACCTGGGTTTCAAGCTAGGGTTAGGGTTTGAAACAGGCTTTTAACTTTTAAATTACAGTTTGAAGTCTGATTTCAAGGCCTGGTTAGGGTTGCAAACAAGGGTTAGGGTTTTTAGACAACTAGGGTTGGAAATTAGGCTTTTAATTCATGGTTAGCGTTTTGAATTTGGATTTCAAGGAAGGGTGAAAACTTCAAATGGGGTTTCAAGAATATTACATTTTCAAATTTTGGTTTCAAGGCAGGGCTAAGGTTTTAAAGTTGGATTTCAAACCTGAGTTTAGGGTTCAAATTAAGAGTGAAGGTGTCAAATTAGGGTTTGAAGTCAAAGTTTCAATTTAGTGGTTCGGGACACAAGCGTTGAAGACTGCAGGTTAGGGGTTCGAGTCTGGGTTAGGCAGTTAGGCATTTAAATTAGAGTTCAAAGCCGGCGTGAGTGCTTCAAGCAAGGTTTTGGTTTTCCAAATTGTGATAAGGAATCCGGGGTTAAGGTGTCAACATGGGGAAAAGCTTTTAATTAACAGTCAATTCCCGTTTAATTCCCCACTCCCCGATCCACATGTTCGTCCCCTGCTAGAAGGAACAGATGTTTTCCCGGAATGTCACTGACGGCCGGCCGACGTCGACATGCTCTGCACGCCGATCCGCCCCCCGGCCCCTACCCAGCTCCTTCTTTCCACCGGCTCACGCTCGGACATTCATTTCCCTTTCCACTTTCACATTGTCGGGAGGGCGAGAATGGCGGCCGGGAGAAAAGGCCGGTGCCTGAACAATGGCGGCATTGTCATTACCATTCAATAGCCCTGCAGGAGGTCTGACGGATGATTCCAGGAGGTGGGATACGGAATCATGGAGATGGAGGAGAATAGTCGGGATGGAAAATTGGAAAAAGTAGAGGGCTGCCAAGGGTGATAACAAGAGGAGCGTGGAGTCAAACACAGTTGTGTGTGACTTTGAGAGAAGGGAGGGCAGCGTGAGCTGAAGTGCCATAAAAGAGCAGTGGCACGTACTATTCAGTGGCATGTGATCTCCAAGTGGCCACTTTGCGTTGACAAGTGGAGGTCTGCATGCAGTTTCTTCGACCTTCCACAGTGACTACAGCTGATCAGTTTCTGCGTCTGCCATCTTAAAGACTGTGATTTTGAAAGACATGAGAGGGGCCGCTTCCATTGGCTGCAAAGCACGTGGTGGCGCATACCACCCATTTCAAATTCCACTCAGCTCTGTGCATCAGCAAAAATAACAAAACTTTGTGTAGCCCACCTATGTGCACAGCAAGACTATGCTACGCACCAGATTTCTGCTTATAAAAATAATAACAATAACCTGTGAAGTGACAATGTGATGTACTAAGTCACATTACCTCGTCACGTCACTCTCTCAATGTCTCCATTCATTTATACTCAAATAATATCTGAATCATCTTGTTTATTGTCACAGTGAAGATGGAGTTTAATGAGCGCTATCAAACAAAGCCTCTTATCATAATGTGACACCCGACACCCATCACCTGTCAATCGCAGGATGGAGGCATGCAGACAAAAACACAGCTCACATTTACAGACACGTCAGAGAATAGACGTCCCTGAAGTAAAGCTGCTCAAGCCCACATTCCAACTCCTGAACCTTCTCTCCTACAATAGTGTCACACCTGAACTGAAAAATCCAATATTGACCTTGATTGTGTTCAAAGACGTTGACACACTTTGGATTTTTCTCCACGTTCCCATTCATGAATTTCATAAAAAAAAATTTCTTCAAACAACATGTAACATTTAGAGTGGGACGTGACATTGCAATGATGTTTTGAATTATTATTTTGGGGTTGGTGGGGCGGGGATCTAAACACAATGAATAATGGTAAAGAATAATAACAGTACTATTAAAAGTAATAAAAATGGATGTGAAAAGAATACTCGTGAAATGAAAAACAAAATTAGTTCAAGCAAAAAAGACAATACTTGTAAAAATAGTTTAAAAAAACCCTAAATACTAGCAAAAGAGGTCATAAAAATACATGTAAAAATGCTAGTAAAAATAGGAATTAAAAAATATCGGCAAAGAGTAGTAAAAAATAGACTTGCACAAATTGTAGAAGAACCACTGAGTAGTAACAAATATTGTTATGTAGCAAGCAAATCGCAATAGCCAAAAAAACAGTACAAAAAGTAAAAACAAACAAAAAAAAGACTCAGAAATTGGTAGAAATAAAATAGAGACCCTTCAAACAGCTAGGTTGTTAAAACAAAACAAACGAGCAATTTAGTAGCAAAAGAAGTTCAATAATCATAAAATAATAAGTAGTAGTAGTGAAAATGAAACCCATTAGGTGAAGTAGTACGAAATAGTATCCCCAAGATATAAGTGAAGTGAAAGTGCTGTAAGTGTTGTACCAGTTTTCCTGAGTTTCCTGTTTCTGAAGACGGACAGGATGACGAGCAGGTTGCCAATGACGTCCACCACGATGGTGGTGATGAGCACGATGGCCAGGACGGTCATCTCCCACGGGAATGCATACTGCGAGTGTGGGGCCCCGGCCGCCGTGGAGTTGCATGACCCCGCCACGGCCCCCGGCGCACCTGGGGGCCACGCCGGGGGCGGCTGCTGCTGCTGCTGCTGGGCGGCCATCAGCTGCGGGAGCTGCCGCGGCTCCACCATCCTCGCCGCCGTGTCTCGCTGTGGCCGTAACATGGCGGTGGAATACGTCTCGGGAGCTTTTTACGCGGCGTTTCAGGACATGAGAGTGAAGGTGCGAGTGATTCGCGCTGGAGCGATCGCCCGTACGAGTCTCGGCGTGCACGGCGGCACGCGTGGGCTCTCGCTCACGTCCCCTCGTGCCATGTTAGCGCGCTTCCCTTTTCCCCGCGCAGCTGCTTGCAGCCGAGCGGTTCCTGTCAGTGAATGAGCGTGTCTGGGGCTTGCGCGTGCCTTTTACTCTCTCCCCCACCCACGCCCCCACCTCTATCTCATTGCCGCTCTTTTCCCGCCCATTCCACAGCGTTCGCGTCGTCTCCCATCATTATAAAAGTCTCCAACTCCTGCTTCTTCATTGATAATTTTCATTGACAATGTTGGGGGAAGAGCGGCCTACTCTCAAATGAATTTTAACCGTAGAACTGTACTCCCCACCGTTCCTGCAGATTGTGGATGGCAGGAGCAGTGGTGTCTCAAAGCAATATGCATGCATGCGTGCATTCAATTTCATCAATTACCGTAATTTCCGGACTATAAACCGCGACTTTTGTCACACGCTTTCAACTCTGCGGCTTATTTAATGAAGCGGCCTATATAATGACTTTTTTAACGGCTGCCTGTGTACCGTCTTTCTTTGTAAATATCTCATGCAACAATATGGGCACCTGCGGCTTATAGACAGGTGTGGCTTATGTGTGTACAAAATGTTTTTTCCTTTAAAAATGTAGTGGTGCGGCTTATAATCAGGTGCGGTCTATAGTCCAGAAATTTCGGTACTCTGTTCACACAATGTGTTCTCGATATAGGTTAACATCATAGGTTGTATAATCTTCCCGAACCAGAGACACCAGTCCCCCTGCCAACGCGTGAGGTAACCCATGACGTAAAAACAATTTTGGGCAAAATGGGTTCACCGTCAGTGCTGACATAAACCCCATCTTGCAATGTAGTTCCCCTTTCATCTTTGATTGTTGATTGGAATTTGTTTCCGCATATTAAATAGGATTCAAATTGTAAAATGTTATCCTGTCGCTTACAGTCAGTCATTTCTCTCCCCCCCAAAATTTAGAAGCTGCATCTTTTGTTGTTTTGTCATCAGCAGTTGTGTGCGCTGTGCACTTACGTATCCCAATTTGATGTGGTAACTGAGCAGCAGTTGTCTTTCAGATGTAATTATTTTTCTTTCCTTCACCAATTCCTGACAATCTGTTTCTACGTCAAACAAACAAACGAACACAAACACACAGACAAACGAATTAAAGAAAAAGAACAAAGAATAAGAAACAAACATGACGTCATGAGTCGTGCCAAGAGTTGCGCCAAGAGTTGCGCTGATCTACACACAAGCAAAGATTAACAAGGCATACATTCTCACCACAGACATCACTCTACAGACAAACTAAAATGCTCACCCCGCAATCACTCTCAACTAATTCAAGTATCTTCAAACTTCTAATCTCACTTAACCTCATCCAAGAACGCACCCACACACTGGCACATACGGTGAGTCCAGGCCAATACAGGTCTATAATAACACCCCCGCCCTTTTCATTTCCGTGGAAAAATCCCGGAAACAAAGAAAGTAACATGTCATCTGACCTGGTGTGGCTGGAAGAAGTTGGGAGCGGTGAGGTGAAACCAGACCACCACAACCCACCATTTGGTGTGATGGCAAGTTCCAGACCCCCGCTGTGCATACATCCTGAGATAAGAGGTCTTCCCAGGGGGGCTTAACAGCAACCAGGGACTTACCCAAGGTGCGGGGGACAACAGAAGACACTTGGGGGCCGTTAATCAACCAATCAATTTAGCACTACATATGTTGTTTTAAAGTCCAGTGGTTAGCACGTCGGCTTCACAGTGCAGAGGTACCGGGTTCCATTCCAGCTCCGGCCTCCCTGTGTGGAGTTTGCATGTTCTCCCCGGGCCTGCGTGGGTTTTCTCCGGGTGCTCCGGTTTCCTCCCACATTCCAAAAACATGCATGGCAGGCTGATTGGTCACTCGATATTGTCCCTAGGTGTGAGTGTGGGCGTGGATGGTTGTTCGTCTCTGTGTGCCCTGCGATTGGCTGGCAACTGATTCAGGGTGTCCCCCGCCTACTGCCCGAAGACGGCTGGGATAGGCTCCAGCACCCCCCGCGACCCTCGTGAGGATCAAGCGGTTCGGAAAATGGATGGATGGATGTTGTTTTAAGTGAGCCAACAGATGTTCAGGAAAGAGACTGGGATCAATAGTACTCATAGTAAGGCGCGATCCCTCAATAGCTGCAACACAGAAACCATAGGAAACAGTTCCTCTTTGATGTTGGCATGTCCTCTGGAGGGGGGCCCTAAAAGTGGTGGGGGTCAAGGGACACTAAAGGTGATTGTAATCACAGTAAGCAGGAAATACCTCCAACAACATTCTACATTCTTTGTTTCTTTCAAATCCAACTAACAGAGAGAAATAACACCCCAACATTCCCTCTCTTGATCACAATTAATATTGTGATCAAAAAATCATCTGCATCAAAATCTCTTGTCAAAATATACCAGAATGCACACCTCATACCCCCCTCACAGACTCAAAAGAGTCCGTCACTGAAAGCGAACGAAACCAAATAAAGGTACCAGCAGCATCATCGTCGCAGGCGACTGGTGGAAAAAATGGAAGTCAACATCTCGACAAGAAGCAAAAGCACACAACAATGACCACGTGTTGATCGTTGAGGGATGTCCCTGTCCATGGTGTGTCAGATGTGCTCCGGGGCAGGGCCATGAATGAATTGACGAAAGCGGATGTTGTGTTGGGGAGTTGGATGAATGATCATGAGAAGGGCTGTTGTAAGTGTGAGCGGGAGCGGGAGCGGTGAGCGGGAATGTCATGGTGTCATGGTGAGTGGGAGGGGTGGGGGTTGTGGCTCGTCAGTGATGAATTGAGCTATATCGGTTGTTTTCTTCAAGACCTTAGGGTAGACTACCTGGTCCCAGGTTGATATTCACCGGACTCAACGTGTCAATTAGTTGTGACACACCCCTTGGCCATCACTGGCTAGTTCATTTTGTGAACAATTAAAAAAACGTATACAGTGAACCCTCGCTCTAACGTGTTCACTTTCCGCGGCTTTGCTGTTTCACGGATTTTTTAATGCAGTTTTTTAAATGCTTTTAACCCTTTAAATCAGAACGCGTCGGAGGCGCGTCTCGACAGTACAGTATTTCCAAAAACTATTATAGTTATTTGTTGAAAACGTTTGCTTTTTTTGTAATTGGGCCTGAAAACAGGTTTTGGTCTTTGTGTGTATATATATATATATATAAATTCTATATATAGAATTTGTAAAAAAAAAAAAAAATATCATTTTTATTTTCGCTAATGAAAGGTTTGTTGAATGTGCATATGAACTGGTTGGGTTCAGTACCTCAAACAAGGTTACGAACCACTGGGGATTTGTTCACATACCAAAAGAACAGTGGTTCTTAACCTTCTTAGAGGTAAAGAACCCAACCAGTTAATATGTCCATTCACCGAACCCTTCATTAGTGAAAAATAAATATGTATATTTTTTACAAATTCAAGATATAAAAAAACACATTCATTAAAAACAGAAAAAAGTAAATACAATTTCAAGAGATAAGAATACTTAAATAATGTTTTTATTGTACGACGTACAAGCAATCAAATGTTGACTACTAAGCGAACTAAACTTCCCACAGCACTGATTGGACAAGTGATGTCATGTGATCATCTGCAGCCAATGATGGCCAAGCGCATGTGTTATAACTAATTGACATGTTGAGTCGCGGGTATCTTACCGTCCATGGCAGAGCTTCGTTGAACCCCTGAGTGTGTGTGTGTTTTCATCTGATATCAAATTTGCTACGGTGAAAAACCCCGTTGTGAAAAATTTCTTGCTGCAAACATGATTTCGTTGCAGAGGAGTTACACTGTATTCTTTTCCAGGTGGTACTTGTTTTACATTTTTTAACATGTACAGTCAGACAGTGAGGCATGTAGTGGTTCATCGGACTTGACCCACAACAGGCCAAGTGTCATAGAAAAAGGCCAAATGTAGCATTTTATGGTCCCATTTATGGGAAATAAAATGAGCACGCGTTGTGGGAAAATAGCTTTTTCCTGACCTTTGACACGCGCGTCTGTCCTCTCTCGACCCGTTCCGACCCACAAGCGGTGACGTGCCGTGCGTGTAAAAATGGTGCCTTTTCAGATAATAAAAATGTATGACAGATGCACACGCAAAAACAGTCACACACTCGCAAACAGAAACACAAATTGACCGCTGCTGCAAATATGACTTTTTAAATTGGTGTCAGGGTGTGTATGTGTGTGTGTGTGTGTGTGTGCGCACGCGCGTTCTTATGCTGCTACAGTAAAACAGCGCGTCTAATTTTGCATATTTATGAGACGTCATTAAGGCAGAGCACGCTGTCAAGGCGTTCAAGTGTGCACAGGCACACACACGCATACCCAAAATACATGTGTGATATGAGCAATCCCAGCATGAATGCAATCAATTCATTATAACATGACATAATGAATGAAAAAACACAATTTTAATAAGGGGTATGGGTGAGGTTTTAGTGCTGAAACACTATTACTTACTATAATGTATATTGCAGTCATGCGGACACAAAAGAAGAATAGTTTCATAACTTCTGGAAGTGACTCAGTAAGATGCTGTAATATTTCTCTGCCTTGGTCTTTTGTGTTTCTTAACAATATTTGATTGAAATAATGCAGTGAGGTGTGTCTTCCGCCAATTTAGCCTAGCCTGTATAACATTTTCATGCCTGCAGCAAACCAAGTGCGTCCTTGGAGCCACTTGTTAGCCTTGATACACTGCTTACTGGAGACGAGTTCATACAAGATAAGAATCGGTTTCGGAGTCACTGAAGTCTCGAGGTTGCACCATAGTCTCGGTACCATGCTTCTGGTGAAATAAATATGTTGTGAATCCCTTCCTCCGACACACTCGGGATAAAGCAGCCATTGTCTGTAAATCATTGGTGTCCGGAATATTCTGCAAATAAACCTTCCGAAGGGACTGTTCATCGACTCCGGCCTGTATTTGGATAACCGACATCCTCATCATCCGAAATCAACGAACACGCGGAGGAAAGAAGGCCACTTTGCTCCAACAGTATCATAATTTCTTCTGTCTACATGTGTCGTTCCCCCGCTTGTGTTCACATATCCATTGCTTGTAAATCCCGACTTGCGATGCTGTTAGCATATGCTCCAGTTAAAAATATAGATTATTTCCACCATTGTTTTTTTTCTTTCTCATGAAATGTTTTTCTATTCAAAATGGATTATGTTTCCATATTGGAAATCAACCTTCATTGCACAGCATAAATGGGCCCGAATACTCTTTGATGGTTTGACATACAGTGTGACAGCAACGAGGCTTACATGATAATGAAAAATCAACATTTGCTATTTGATTATTACCTTTGTTATAATGCTACAATTATTTAAAAATAGGATAAAAAGCTCATCTCGAAAAACACTGAAAACTTTGAGACTGTCACTTTTTCCTCAAACAGTTTTCCCCACAAAAAATTATTACTTTATTCTTGTAATACAGCATATGTATCCTCATTTTTTCTTTTGGAAAAAATATTATTGAACCTGAAAGTGTCTTTCTACTATTTTTTTTTTAATTTAAAAAGATGCCACTCTTTTCACCTGCAACATTTTGCCCTACTGTTTTCATGAAAAAAAATATCAAAATAATATTTTAAAAATATATATATACCACTTTATTCCCACTAGCTCACTCACAGCTTTTTCTTCTTGAAAAAGTAATTTTTCTTGAAGCCCCAACCCTGTTTTTCCTCCACATAAGGCACTTTCTTTTTTCTGATGTAAACGCAAAAGCCAGAACACATTTACTCCAAGCCTTCACTTTTTTACAAGTTTCCATTAAAGATAAATTGTGACAAACGCCTCCAGCATCTACATCGTTATCTCAACGCACACACACACACGCACACACACACACACACACACACACACACACACACACACACACACACACACACACACGGCCTCTCTAAGTGGATAATGATGACGACACCTGAGGTGCTGAAATAATGGACGCTGTTTGATGTTTCATCAAATGTTAGTGCTCACCTTTCTTTGACGCACACACACACTTGTGCACACCCACCTCATCAGTGTGAAAACGCACTTGGCCAACACACTCATTGCTAATGTTATGGACAGGAACTCAACGAACCTGTGTGCATGAAAAAAAGGTACATTATGTAATCTGTGAATAATTATCCATAAATGATTTTCTTGAAAATCTCTTCGACTATTTTTTCGCAAAAAAGGAATCTGATTTTTATTACTTTCTTTGAAAAAAAACAATGACAAACCCCAAAACAATCCTAAAAAGATACAGTTCATCTTGAGAAATATATTTTCTCCAAAAATCCAGAAGTTAATTTTTAAGTTATTTTTTTCCATAAAATGATCATTAAAAAAACAATAACAAAGGATTCTTCAAATGTTTTTTTTCTACAAAATAAAATGTATTCTTGAAAAAAAAATTACATTTTAAACTCGTATCAATAAAATGTATTCTTGAAAAAAAATCGCTTCACTTGAAAATAAATTAATACTTTCTTCAAGAAACGAGTACATTTTTCTTGGTAAAAACAATTCTCAAAATCATAACCATAATTCTTTATTTAGTTAGTGGGGACTTTTCCTCCAAATACTCATCCCTTTGTAGAAAAAAATTTGTATTCTCTAAGACTAGTTAAAAAAAACCCCAAACAAACAAACAACAACAACAACAACCTGAAACTTACTTTGGTGCAGCAGGGTATCGTAGCTCCATAAATAGCAGGACGATGACAGCTCAAACTTTTCCATAGAAAATATTGAAGATAAACCATCAGTGAGTACATTCCAAACAGTGAATAGCGGTCATCACTTCCTCTTTTCCTTTTTGTGTGTGGGACACGACACAAATAGTTCCCCCACATCCCTGACTGGACATTTACACCGGGTTGCTCTCAGTAATATCGTGTGGAGCTACACGGAGCTACACAGCAATTGTGACAATTTATTCACTTGTTGTATTCCATTACTCCCCAAGCCTGAAGAAAAACACGTTTTTTTTCTTGATTAAAAAACAACAACAAAACAAAAAAAATCTGCATTGACCCTCTTTATTGAGGCTCAAACACGATTGAGTCAACGTTGTCTGATGTAATAATGGCTTTATTTCGATACAGTATTCTGATTAGGTCTATACATCAAAATACAGCATTGCAATGAAATCTCACAGCAACGAAACATTAAAAAAATAGACAATCTGACATTTGATTGGAACAAAATTAAACATTCAACCCAACTACACAGCATCACACTTCAACACCATATCAGCACACATTAAGACACAAAACATTTCACATTATCGCAAAACACACATTTCCATCTAAAAAAGTGCGAAAACAATACTCATGTAAGAGGAAAATGTGCTTTTATTTTGAAATCCACATTACGGCTTTATCTAATGCGTCTGACGTGAAAAGGACAATTTATGGTCTTTTTGTTAAGTCAGCCTAACAAAAAGGAAATGGACACAAAAAATGTAGATGCTCGCGAACCCATATGGATGGAGGCGCTTATTTTGAAATTGTGACTGCATTTTCAGTCTTGTGTGGTTTGAGGCCCCATTTGAAGCCCTCAATGTGCAGTTGCAACAGTAAATTGGGCAAACTGTGAAAAATCGGATACATTTCAATAGTAACGTGAGTAAGGAGTGAGAAGGGATTTCTAAATAAAAGATCAAGCTTTTGTTTCAGTCGGATGAATAGGAGCAGGAAATGAACTTTTAAAAAAGAACATGCTCAAGAAGACGGGTACGCTGTTATTTTGAAATGATTACCGTATGTTCAGGTATGAATATGATAGGATAGCTGTCTTAATATTATGCTAATTTTACGCATATGTGACTCAGAAGTGCATCAGGCATTTTCAAAATAAAAGCCAATACACTGTTACTGTACTGGAGAAAAAGTAAGACGTAAAATTTAATTTGAGAAACATTTTGGTGTCCATTATGTTCCTTGTTCAGACGATGCGACCTCCTTGAAATGTTGATGACATCATGGACGGGACATTTAGTCGTGATCTGCCTGCCAGAAGCATTCCAAAGGACAAAACAGTTTTCTCATTATGTCATTCAGTGTGTTCCTGTCAGTTTCCATTTACTGTACGTTTCAGCCTTATGTCAGTGTCCACTGATTGTCAGCGTCAATGCAGCCCCCTTCCTGAGTTTCCATTTTCTCTTACTTGTCTGATAGTTGTCTGCTTTCCGTGATTTTCTAATTCGCGCCTGATTCCTGTCACTTTCAACTTCCTTTCAGTGACTCCTCCCTGTCAGTTTCCACTTTCTTAGTGTTCACTTCCCCTCAGTGTCTACTTCCTGTCAGTTTGGACAGGACATTGAACAATGGGCTCGGAATCGGATTTGCTGATCCGGAAAGTCAAGCAAAGGCAAGGTTGTTTCAAAATAAAATATCAGGGTCCTCCCGTCAGGCTGCCCAGATGTCATCCTGCCTCAGAATGACGCAAAGTTGTCCAGCCTGGCCGTGTCCTAAAACATGACTTCCTCACAACTCCCAAAGTCGCTCTGCAGCATGCTGGTTTTGTCATAGCTGTGCGGGTCGGTCCCACTGGGGCGCGTCTGTGGTTGGGCGACGTTGGGCGACGCCCCCGTCGGCTCGGCATAGGACGACCCGGCCACACTGAGTCGTACGCTGAGACGTTTGTAGCCCGCCGCCGTGTGGCCGTCTAGGCTGCCCGCGTGCTTGGCCGGGTAGTAGTTGGTGGCGGTGTACGCGTCAGGACACTGCGATCGCGGAAGAGGGACACCGTCGGGGTCCAGGAAATGGTCCAGGTTCTGGTTGCTGTAGCACGGCGGGAGTGGGGCGCGGCGATCCGAGCGGTCTAGCGGGAATGGGAAGCCGCCGAAGCGAGAGTTTCGCCGTGAGTCTGACACCGTGGACGATGAGTAGACGTCCTCCACGATGTCAAATTGAGGAAAGTCCTGGGTGGCGGCCATGGGACGGCCAAAGTAGTCGGGATCAGCAGGATAAACTGAAGACAGAGCACGCACAGACATCAAACAGCTGGAACCTCTGTTACCTGCGACAAGCACGTTAAGATGATCGATCCTGCATATCGAGTTGATGGCTGTAATCCTTATTCTCATTATTCCCGCAACTGTTAACTAACTATCGCCTTTTGGTAGCTTTGATTATTACTATTCTGAATCAAGTTGCAATTCAATTGCATGCTTGAGTGCTTTACTACATCCAATTTTAGAGGGCTTGAATTATACTTACGATTCTGACAACTACAATATATAGACCGCATATAGACTGCGTGGCTTTAATTTAAACTCTCATTATTATAGTAAAGAAATCACAGGCGACATGGCACCTGGTCAGCACGTCTGCTTCACAGTGCAGAGGTGCAGGGTTCAATTCCTGCTTCCTGTGTGAAGTTTGCATGACCTCCCTGTGCCGGCGGGAGTTTTCTCTGAGTACTTTGGTTTGCTCCCACATTCCAAAATCATGCACCGGAGGTTACTGGAACACTCAGAATTGTCCCTGGGTGAGATTGTGAGTGCAAATGGTTGTTTGTCTTTGTATGCCTTGCAATTGGCTGACAACCAGTTCAGGGTGTACCCCGCCTACTTGTCGAAGACATCTGGGATAGGCTCCAGTACGCCCTCGTGAGGCTAAGCGGATTAGTAAATACTGTAGATCACTAGATAAATAAATCTGAGTCACTGATGGTGTTGTGGTACACATGCCGGATGTGCGGTGTTGAAAATGGATGTAGGGATGGATAAATAAATCACGTTTACGGGTGATTCATGAGATTTGTTAGTACATACAGTCAAACCTCAGTTTTCGTCCATAATCTGTTCCAGAAGGCTGTTCGAAAACCGAAATTGTGCGAAAACCGAAACCACGCTCTTTTTAAAATAAAAATGTTTATTGAACACGTTTGCTCACAATGGAAATCAACACGAGGAAGCGTCACTTCCTCGGGTAAGGAAGGCGAGAGGAGTCCAATGGTGCATTCAAGTGCGCTCAGTTTGTTCGAGAACTGAAATTTGTTCGTCATCCGAGGCATAAAAAACTCTAAATTTTTGGTCGAAAACCGAATTGGCCAAGAACCGAGACCTTCGAAAATCGAGGTTTGACTGTATTATTTTGATTTTCAAAATGAAATCAATCAAGAGGGGGTAGGATCAAGCAAATCTCCGGTTACTGTGGACATTTAAAAAAAAAAATTAGATTACCGTCTTTTCCAGTATTTTAGTGATTTGGAGTGACATTGATGGTTTGGTGAACTTGTTAGCATGTTCTTTATGCTATAGTTATCTGAATAACTCTTAATATGTTACTTAAACTACCAGGCACATTCTCAGTTCATCGTTTATGCGTCATGTAACGTTAGCATATTGTACACTTATTCAGCTTGTTGTTTTCTATTTAATTTTTTTTAAATTGCCTTTCAAGATGACATGTCTGTTCTTGGGGTCGGATTTTATCACATAAATTTCCCTCCAAAATGCGACTTATACTCCAGTGCGAATCATGTATGTTTTTTTTGTTCTTTATTATGCATTTTATGGCTGGTGCGACTTATACTTACAGTCCGGAAAATACGGTACTTGGTTTTAGAAAGTCACAAGTCAAGCCACATAGTCTTGCTTGTCACGGCAATTCTTTTTTTTTCTTCCACTAATCCAAATACTAACCAGTATATTTCTTTGCATTTCACACTCAATTTAACCCAATCTGATTTTGTTACCATTTATGTGAGCTAGTCTGAATTTGTTTTTGCATTCAGCGGTTGGCGCCTATGTTTCGCGTGCAGCATAGGCGCTACTTTTGTAGTGTACATCGCTCATAACCAAATTGGGAGGTTTGCATGACTAAAATGTCAAAAAATAAGTGATCAAATATATGTGTGTACATACAATTGTGTGTACATGTCATTGACTAAATATGCACTACAAGGCGCTCAACTTCTGTACCCAATCACAGCTTCTTACTACTGGTTACGACGCGACTCTCTTCTCATTCATTCCCGCAGCTTCACCGTGCTTTAAACTGTGTGGACGCTGAGCGTCTACAGCGCGGACGCTGGGCGTCTCGAGAGTAGTCCCAATGCATTGAAACGAGACGAGTCATTGGATAAATGCTGGTTTTGTCCCGCCCATCGGACGCTCAGCGTCTCTGGGAGTCTATGAACAGTGGGCGTTTATGGGCTGGGCCGGACGCTCAGCTTTTCTGCATGATGACTGGATGATCTGTCTGAGGCTGAATCTCTTTTTGATTGACAGCGAAATGAGCCAATCGCCGATCTTTTGGTGTCGGCATCCGTGGGAGCATTTTTCAATTTTCATTTTGTTCTGAGTTGAACTGGAGACGTCATCTAATCATCTTAGCGACACTCTCTTTGTTGAAAATGACTAGCGACAGATTAATCTTTTATTTCTGGTGTGTTTTATTGCAGTTGCTTGTGTTCGCAGACTGACTTATATCACCACAGTTAAGACCCTGGAAAAGACGCCTTGTTGGTATGGCAAAGCCACAGATCATTTTCTTGAAAAGGAACGGAGAGTAGAATTCACGTATAAATAAACGGACACATTTTATGATGTAGGCCGAAATTGAGCTTCCCCACCTTGACAGACCAGCATCCGCCACTGATACATACTTTTCATAAATATGGCACTAAAGAAATGAAATGAACATCTTTCTCTGTTTTTCTCTCTCTGTTTTTCTTTTTTCCTTTCTCTCTTTTCTTTCATTCTTACTGTACTTCCTTCATGTGTTGATATGTGTTAAAATTCAGATTTCCAAGTCATTGTTGTTCAAGTCGAAGTCAGTCTTTTGCACGTTTTTTTGACAAGCAAGTTGCAAGTCCTAAAAATGGCAACTCGAGTCTGACATGAGACAAGACATACAGTATGACCCGAGTCCCCCATCTCTGTCAATAACCTTTTGGGCAGGGCTTTAATTCTTATTATCACTCCAGCAGCTAAATTGTCCCTTTGGAAACTTTAATTTTATGTACTTATAATTATGGCAAGTTGGCAACTAACTTTTAGTGTTTTGATTGATATTCTTTGTACTTTTACAGGACAAAACTGTCTTTTAAGGCTTTTATCTTTGTTGGTCTGGCAAGTAAATCAGCTTTAATTGTATTCTGATTATTACGGTGGCAGTTACAATGATTGTCTTGATATTCGGCAGACAATGTTTGTCATGATATGACACACACAAAAAAGAAAAACAAGTCTCAAGAAGCCATGCCTGAAAACCAAAAGCAAGTCTGCCATTTTTGGTTTGTTTTGGGTGTTTGTGCCATTGCCGAGTGTCTTTGGAAAAATGCTTGCTTGTATGTAAAGTGCATCCTCAAAAGTGTATGAAGGTCTCATAAAAAGTGCATACACTGGTGTGTTATGCAAATAAAGCATTGGCATTTGCATTTCTCAGAAGAATGCATGGTGGCAGGTGCTGACCTGGCCTGAAATTCAGATTTCAAATTGTGTGTCGTAGTAGCAGAGCATAAATCCGAATTAGTGTCCAAGTGCGGTGCAGTTACCTTGTGTTTGATAACGGACGACATCATCACGCTTGGCTGTCAGTGCTTTCAAGGCCTTGAGCCTCAAACTTCCTGTTAGTGATGTTTATGGTTACCCATGGCCCATTTTTTATGAGTTCACTTTTCGGTCTTTGTTTCTTCAAAGGCAGCCTGTTTTTTTGCCGGTGTGTAGTTGCAATGTGTCTCCATATGTTTGCCATCATATCATATATGAATGTCATTTTTCATGCCAAGGTGAAAGTGTACCACACACACACACACACACACATGCGCACACACACGCACGCACACACACACACACACACACACACACACAGACATGCGCACACACACACATGCGCACACACATGCACGCACGCACCCACAAATACCTTCATAGTCAAGGTCCCAGTGGGTCTTCTTGACTGAGTCGTTGTCAGAACTGGATGGGGGCCTGACGGGCAGGTTGGGGGCCACGCTGCAGACCACCGGTCCGTGCGATTTATCGGTGGGCGCTAAGCTGCGGGCACGCAGCGAGCAGAAGGGCGAGTGGTCAAGGTCGTTGGTGGGCGACGTCATGCAGCTGAGCTCCATATGGCCGCCGTCCTGATCAGAGGCTTTTGGGCTCTTGGACAACATGGATGGCGCGTAACTGAAAAACACATTTGTGTGTCATTCAGATGGAAAATTATCATGGTGGTCAGGACGTATTTAGATGTTACGATATCTCAATATTTTAGAAAAGTTGGAACACTTGGAACACATGCTGGTAGACCTCCACTACCAGCACTAGGCACCAGTTAGGTATTTGGGACGCATCATGAAGGAAAGGATCAAAAGTAGGAATGGACAGAAAAGTATTTATCCTCCACAACAAAATAAATGACCTTCTGAGTACCCTACCATCTGACCAATTAAGCGACCAACTATGTAACTGAGTGACTAACAACCAGCTTCTCTAACCAATTTACTAATTAACCAAGCAAATATAATGGTCTGACTCAGGGGTTGGCGACCCAAAATGTTGGAAAAGCCATATTGGACCAAAAAACCCCCCCAAAAACAAATATGTCTGGAGCTGCAGAAAATGAAAAGCCTTACATTGAAGGCAGCATATGCTGAATGAATCTATATTAGCTATATTTGCCAACTATCAAAATGACTAAGTTGGCTACAAATACACAATGAGCATTCACAATTCAAGTTTTTTTCTCCTGCAATGCATCCAGTAGAGAAGGGGTGCCCAATCTTCGTTGACATTTAATATTTATTCTACACATTTTTAATGCATCGGAAAAAATGTTAAGAATGTTTGTTTCATGTGTGTCCTCCTACAGAAAACATATTAAAACAAAAAATATACGGTCTCCCCCATCTTTTCCATTTTCAAACATTTTTGAAAAAGCTGCAGGGAGCCGCTAGGGCGGCGCTAAAGCGTCGCACGCGGCTCTGGAGCCGCGGGTTGCCGACCCCCGGGCTAACTGAACAACCAGCCAAACACTTGACTGATTAGTAACCCACTAACCAACCAATTGACTGCTAACTAGTTAATTTACTGATGATCTAACCACAAACTACCCGAACAGACAACTTCACTTTTCACACAGACCAACTAATCACTTGAGTAACCAACCAACACAGTAATGACACCACTAACTAAGCAGACACCTGACTGATTATATCTAACTAACTAACTAACTAACTAACTAACTAACTGTACAAAAGGCTAGCCAATTATTCAACAATTAACCAAAAATAGATTACCTACACAAGGAAGTAAATTTCCAACTAACAACTCATCAACCAAGAAGTTCACTGACTAATTAGCCAAATAACAACCACTTGATTGACTAACTAACTAACTAACTAACGAGCTAAAAGTGTGTCCATCTTTTGTCTTAAAATCAAATGAGAAGACCAAATTGAATATTGACATTTAAACAATTAAGAAGTGTGACATAAATGACGTAAAGAATAGTTGGGTCACCCGTTGGAGTCGGTCTTCGTCTTCTTGTTCTTCCTCTGTTGGATGTAGCGCTTGCGTCCACAAACAAAGATGGCCACCAGCAGCAACAGGCCTAGCACACTGGCGCCAATCTCCATCAACTCCACGTAGCCCACCACCGGAGACACCTGGGAAGGACCACCCACCACGGTCAAGTCTACTCATCTACAAGAGGACCCGATTGAGGACTGACCAGTGGTAGAGGGTCGCAATGGAAGGAGCCGGGGGAAACTTGGCACAGGAAACCGCTGGGACATGGATTGGGAGAGCACACGTCCACGCCGTTGTGACACCTGCGCCACCAAGATGGACAGTACAGAAAATTAGCGATCCAAATTAATGGCCCATATCTAAAATTCTTATGCGAGGTGTATAAAATGTAGTGACCGGCATTTATTTATCCAGTTGTAGGGTTTCAAAGCTAA
Source organism: Hippocampus abdominalis (assembly GCA_018466805.1). Taxonomy (NCBI): domain Eukaryota; kingdom Metazoa; phylum Chordata; class Actinopteri; order Syngnathiformes; family Syngnathidae; genus Hippocampus; species Hippocampus abdominalis. Next base: position 17,513,790 of record CM031695.1, on the reverse strand, counting down.
ATGAGGGAAATGTACATTTTCAACGGGGGTTTCAAACAAATGTTGTGCTTTCAAGTAAGCTTTCAAGTCAGAGTGAGGTTTTCAAGATAGGGGTAGAGTTTTAAATGACCATTTCAAGTGATATTTCGGGTTTCAATGTAGAATTTTAAGCCTGGGTTAGGGTTTCTTTAGTGTTAGTGTTGGAAAGTACGGGACACTTGGGCTTATGATGTCAAGTAATAGTTAGGGTTTCAGAGTAGGGTCTCAAGACATGGTTAGGGTGTGAAGGTAAGCTTTTTAAGCTAGGGTTAAGGTTTCAAAGAAGGGTTGGAACAAATCTTTTTAAAAAATGCCCCCCTAACCTCCCAAAAAATAAAAAATAAAAAGGAAAAATAAATCAATAAATACAATTGAAAAACAAACAAAAAAAGTTTGGTTAATTTTTTGTCTACATGTGCCCTGCAAATGACGATCACCAGTCCAGGTGCCTGTCACCCAATCAACTGACCTCCAGCACATCCGCAACCCTTGTGAGGACAAGCGGCAGAGAAAATGGTTGAATGGACAAAAAATAGATCAAATACAATTACCCAATAATTTATTCAATAACAATTCAAAGTACAACTAAGATCAGATAAAAAATAAGCATCAAGCAAACAACAAAGCAGAGAAAAGAGCAGTCGAGCCTTCATAAGTCAGTCTTTGTTTTTAGAAGTCAACACGATAATCAGTCGCCACTGATGAAATCAGAGACGGATATTCTGCCCTCTGTGAGGAACAACAGTTCAATAAGTAAAATTCTCTGTGTGGTTTGAACAAGCCTATGAAGTCTTGTTTGGTAACAATCGATTGAATGCTGTGAGAAACTCAGCAATCTGCCGATTCTTAAACGAAACAAAATCGCAAACACTGATAATAATAAAAATGAATACAGTAATAAGTCCGACGTGTGTTTTTGTTTTCTCCATGACACACAGCCCTCTGCAGCTTCCCTGCCGCTTATGTGTTATTACACTGAATAAAAGATGGGATATGTAATCGAGCCTCCCGCTTTCTACATGTGTGCACATCACTACAACGTCGATCTGAGGCACACTCTGCGGAATGCAGACGTGTGTCGGGGCATTGTCATGAGGCTTTTAGCCATGGCGGGGTTCCACCGTAATGCATGTGACGATTTGACAACATCAAACACCTCCGGTGGAGTCATTCACAAGATCACGTAGTAGAATATAAATGTGAAGCAGCATGTGGTTCATTGGCCAAGGCTATTCTCGCGCGCTCAGTAAACAATTTGCGCGTTTGTCATCATGAGACAGCTCCATGATTCGTTGATCTGGCTGTTCCACCAACAGGTCAATTAACTAACCAGCCAAACAAAAATCAACTCACTCAATTAAATGTTTATATTATTGTAGTACTGTTTGTCCAGCTTATCATTCTAAACCCGCAAAAATATATCAAGCATACTTACGTTGGAGTACAGTAATCGCTCGCTATAACAAAGTTCATCTTTCATGGCTTGGATGTTTCGCGGATTTTTTTCATGCAGTTCTGATAGCTTGCCAAATTTTCTCCATGACAACTCACAATGTCGACGAAACGTTCTATTCAGTATTTCGAAAAATTGTCAATTGTAACATCAACATCATCATAAAACATCATCATCCATCATACATAAGTAACTAACAATACGAAGTAGTTGACAGACAGACTGACTGAGGAAGTGAAAAACTAACATCATAGATTTATCTTAAATTACATTTTAATTCTATTTGGAGTCAGCATATCCCCGCTCACTCTGATTACAAAACTGAAATACGATAAAACTATACCAACAAAAAGATGTTATTAAATGTATTAAAACTAATTCTTACCAAGGGTTCCCACTCTTCCACTTGCTTTTTATTTATGGACCTTTTAAGTACTTTTGAGGACTAATGTGGCCATTTTTAAGGACTTTTTCTCCATTAATGGATTCGTGGATTTAATGAACAGAAAGCCATATATCACTGTGCTGGTGTTCAAATCATTGCTGCCAAAGGAAGGACACATCTTTATTTTCAGGAGCTATCAGCTAAAACTTTATTTGACATAATGTATGTCAAATTGGCCTGAAATGACCGGAAGTGATCACGTGATCATCATCAGAACTGATCGGAGACGGCGGGAAAATTAGAGCGGGAACCAGGAAGGCATGTAGCCCAACAGCGGGGTTTGAGGGGAAGGGCGCATTTTTCGACAAAACTATTAATTGGAAGGGTGGGGAAAAATGACATACACAAATGAAATGAACACCACAGGTTAATTTTTAAGGATTTGTATTGATTTTAGAAGCTTTCCCTGAAAATTAAGGACAATTAAGAACATAATTTTACAACTTCTTTTTTTATGGCTTTTTAAGAACTTTAAGGACCCGTGGGAACTCTGCTAGCAAGGGATGTTCAAGCTGATTTAAGAAATTTACAGAAAAATATGATTTCAAATATAAATCAAATAAAATACTGTACAATAAAATAAATGTGAATCGATTAAATTGAATCAATCTTTTTAATCCTTTGATTTCATTTTATGGAATAAAATGTGGCTGGCCAGTCAGTGTTTTGTGGGTGTGTCTTAGTTAAGATTATGCAATATGCGGCTCTAAACTGCCGCAACAAAATTTTCTGACAGATAACAGGTTCGTGTTGAACTTCGTCTTCTTTTCCACTCTGACTTCAAGCGTCAGAGGAGGTCACTCAGCAATTCAGTGGGACAACTAAGCGAGTCCTGAAAAAGTGATTATGAGGCAGGAGCGGAACATTGGCTTTGAGGGAGGTTACCGAGGGGAAAAGCCAACGGCCTCCATTCCGGTCACGTCGCTACAGAGAAGTCGCCAGGTTCATTTTACACACCTACACAATGTATTTCCACACACAGACAAATGGGATGCCTTGTTGTATTCATGAATGAATCATAACTATATCTGCCTGCAATTCACGCGGCCATATTGAGCACATTGTTTTTAGTAAACATATATCATAAATAAAGAAGGAGCAGCCTCTTTCAGCATGTGTCTGCTCTTTGGGAATTGACAGCTTCTGTGTAAGCCAGTCAGTTATTTTGTCACTGTCAGACAAGGGTCGCATATATTCACCCTATATGTTGTCAAAACGCAGCCAGCGCAGAGATGGCTCTACACCAGAGGAAATCTGTGTAGACCAGGGGAAGTCCCTTCAGCAAATTTTATTTGATATTCTAAAATCTATTTATTAACCCTCCCCCCCGCCCTTTTATCTCCGAGATGACAGTATTGACTTTATATTTTACTTAAACCCCACAAAGCGTGGACATTTGTGGTGATGGTAGTAATTCAGTCATGCTTCATTTATTCCTGCTTATCACCTCGAGGACTGGAATCGAGCCCAACCACATGGCGTGCCAGATTTAAGATGCTTGGGCCTTGCTACATGGCACATTTACTTTGCTTCAGTGTTCATTGGGCACAAAACTGTGAAGAATAGCAACTGGTTTTTGGGTTCGGAAGAAGAAGAAAAAGCTTACTGTGCGTTGACATGTGCCATTGAGCAGTTGCAAATGTATCCTTGCTCCTTGGGCACGCACACCCGACCGTGGGCGCATGGCTCGGAGACGCATGGGTTGTTCTTCTGCTCGCAGCGTGCGCCATAGAACATGCCTGTGCACCTACAGTGCAGCTCTGTACGGTGAAAAAACAAAACAAGCACAAACAAACAAACAAAAAATCGGAGGATAATCATAATTTGACAACCCTTACCAGCATGCATGTCAATGCGGGAAACAGACAGGAAACAAAAACATTCTGAAATGTTGCCATTCTGCCATGCTACAGGAACCAAGCAAAATAGTTTCCCTGCGTGTCAAAGCTAATTTCCTTTTTCATATACAGTAAATAGTGCCCCCAAAATGCATTGTCTCTTGGGCATTGTGAGTCTGCAAGTCATAATGCATCAGTGTTTTGACACTATGAGGTCTTGCTCAGTGTTTTCCAACCATTATTGGGCTAAGACATGTGGTTCGCATCCCCCCAAAAAATGTCACGGCACACCACTGAGTAAAACCATTCCCAAAAAGTATTGACACAGGTAAATTATGTACCTTCAGTCATTGAGTCAAAGAACATGTCATTTTTTTGCTTGTTTCAATGCGTGGTTGGCAAAGATAAATGAAAAAAATAAATAAAAAAACAGTTATTATGATAATACGTGTTTTTGTCCAAATAAATGACACTGGATAATATTTCACAGCACACCTGATCATTTCGCAAGGTTATGAAGACAATTGATTCAACAAAAAGGCACATAAACCTTATGGGCTCACATCCACAAGGGGTTAAATCTTGCTCTTCTCCTTCCTTCATTTAGTCAGTAGTTAACGATGCTCTTGGTGTTATCTTTGTTTTATAATAGCTGCGCAGAGCTCACAAAGTAATTGTCTGTTTGAGTGTGTGTTGGCGAATGCACGTCAATTCGTGTTGGGCAGAACCCATTTAAGGTTCCAATTGGTTCCTGCCAATAATCACCACGAGATGGCATAGGAACACTAACAGGGAAACAACTCAATGGGGGATTAGAAAGAGAGTGACAGTCGATTTATATTAGGCGCATGTTTTTATATGTTTTTGTTTAGGCTGCACTGCCGGCTTTTGAGAAAATTTAATGCTTTTAGGTGCGCCTTATAGTGTGGAAAATACGGTATTTGGAAAATGCGCTAAATGTTGCCACATTATGCTAACTGTAGGCTACTGGTACATAAAAATTGCCATAGATGCACTGTGACTTCAGACATATACGAAGGCATTTGCAATATGATGAAATCAATGAGAAATGACATCCTCTTGTGAACGGTTGCAAGGTCTGTTTCAAGAAATGAATCAAACCAGGAGAGAATTATTGTAATATTACGGTACTCGGATTATATTACTAACTACATTTTTTAACAGGTAACTAGTCACTGTATACATTTTTAAAGTAACTCTCCCAACCCTGCGCACGCACGCACGCACGCACACATGCTCGCACACAGCCTGTCAGTGTCCAAGTGAAGCATTTCAGGTGTGTTCTTTACTTCTGAAGTGATCTGAATGGCTATCTTTGCTTAGAAGAAGCCACCAGCTGGCCAATTAGCGATAAGCCAAAATGCTAATGAGGGCCAGCATAGGACTCCCGCCTGGAGTCCATTTCTTGGGCAGTTTGCTCTTCTTTTTGAGTAATGAGGTGGACACATTGTTGAATGGGCGACAATTGTTCAGCACGAAAAATAGAAGAAAAGAATAGAACAGAAGAATATGGGTTCCAAGCCATTCTGTAGGTGAACACCACAAATGAGAAGAAACTACATAAAATAGGCATGCATCGATTACTCTGTCGCAAATGAGTGATGACATCGCACACAAGAAGTCTATTTTGGTTATTTGACCTTTTCCAACATGGCAACAGAGGCACTCTAAAGTTCAGCTATGTTTCATGCGAAAAGTTGGTGCCACGGCAACTTGCAAGTAACCAAAAGGGGAATTCATACCATATATTTGCTAACTGCTAGGTGGTGATTAGCAAAGTGGTGTCATTAAACAAATTTGTTATTTCAAGTTCTTTTTTGGGCGGCGCGGTGATCCAGTGGTTAGCGCGTCGACCTCACAGTGCAGAGGTACCGGGTTCAATTCCAGTTCCGGCATCCTTGTGTGGAGTTTGCATGTTCTCCCTCGGCCTGCGTGGTTTTTCTCCGGGTACTCTGGTTTCCTCTCACATTCCAAAAACATGCATGGCAGGCTGATTGAACACTCTAAATTGTCCCTAGGTGTGAGCGTGTGGTTGTTTGTCTCTGTGTGCCCTGCGATTGGCTGGCAACCGGTTCAGGGTGTCCCCTGCCTAATGCCCGATGACAGCTGGGATATGCTCCAGCACCCCCCCACAACCCTTGTGAGGATAAGCGGATCGGAAAATGAATGAATGAATCAAAGTTTGTTTTGGAGACAGTCTATACCACCCTCTCCCTACTATTCAGGAATGAGTCCATATCCTCTTTTTTTCTAGTTGTTTGACCTTTTCTTAACATAGAGACAGCACACATGAACATAATGCTTCTATCGGCATGACTACAGTTGCTTGTCCCACCTCCCCGACAGACCTGCGCCATTGGACGGAAGCATGTGACATTTGGGCGAGATAACGGGCAGAATGGGAGCTTATGTCAGGGCTCTCTGCATGAAAGAGCACACGCTTACCTCCACTGGTGTCCTCGTGGCAGACCCCTCCATTCTGGCATGGGTTGTGTTCGCAGGGTCCCGCCCAACTGCAGCACTCGTAGACTCCAAACACTCGCCTCCTGCCCTGACCCCTCCACTCCGTCGCATCACCCACTGCGATTGGCTCCCCGTTGTGCTCCAGGTGCTCCAGGCAACCGCGGAATCGGCGATTGCCGAAGAGCAGGAATCCGCCGGAGCGCATCAGGCGGCACGGCGACCCCAGGTTGGCCACGGCGTGTGGCTGGCGGTCCAAGGTAAGCTTCAAGGATGTGGAGCTCACCTCCAGGAGGACGTGGTGCCAGCGGCCGTCGGACACCGCAGGCGAGGCCAGAGCCAGGCTGGAGGGAGGCAGGATGCCACAGCTGAAGGAGAAGTGAAGATGGCCGCCACTCACCTGAGGACAGAAGAACATGGTCAGTCAGTGTTTGATACAATACCCGAGGCTTGGCAAACACCAAACATGGGGAGTTGAATCACATGAATTGTCTCGAGTCATATTTAAGTGGCCAAGTTTAGGAATTTGGGACTTGCTTGGCTACTCCCTGTTTAATTGGGCCACTCTTCACTCATACGCACAAATTCAATGGTTCCATCTTATCAATAAAACAAGCCGGCCCCGATGCCGAATACTATGTAACTTCTGCACATGCCTTTGAAGTAAAAGCTCTTCATACCACGATGGCGGGAGTCAGTTCCTCATTGTAACTCAGAAGCTTGGCAGCTGCACGTAAACAAACCGAATCGCCTTCATTTTCCCTCACTAGACCACAGAAGGTTTGTTGCGAAGTTGCATTTATTACAAAAGAGAATTGTATAATTTGGGTACGGATTTTAGCAAGCATCATGGAAGTTCCCAAGTTTGATTTGCTTTTGTGGGCCACATAAAATGATGTGGCGGGCCAGATATGGCCCCCGGGCCTTGAGTTTGACTTCAGGGTTTTAGCGCATCCATTAACAGGCGTGTTGGCGCCAGCATTCTATTGATTTTATTGCTCAATTGCAACAATTCACCCGACACTATTACAGTTCCCTTCCCAGTACTGATTGGCTAACTAATGACTCACCAGACAGACAAAATCCACAAAATAAACCTTAAGCAAGTGTTCCAGGAAACAAATATTTTCAGCATCAGAATGTTCATGTTGGCTCTCATTATTATTGCTCTTCAGTTTTTTCTGGAAGATGTGATTGACAACACAATAGATTTTCGGGAAAAATGTCAAAACAAATAACAACATCTTAACGCTTCATTATCTGACTGCTGAATTTTATACATGTGCTGGGGGGTGGAGTGCTGGAGCCCATTCCCGGCTAAAGGTAGACTACACCCTGAACTGGTCGCAGGGTGCATATAGAGACAACCATTCATACCCACACTGTCACTGAGTGGGAACCGATCCCAGGCTGCTTGTTCACGACTCAGGCGAGTGCACCACTACACCAGCAGCGCCGCTAACATACATTACACACGGTCACTTTTCATGTACACTGTATATGCATGTTTTCTCAAGATTTCTTTAAAAAATCCAGGGGGCATATTCATGAGCACAAGGGAAATGATCAATATCGTCACATCGTATAGATGTATACTGGTGGGTTGTGAAATTGGTTGTCAGGTACTTTCAATCCAATATGATATGTAATTTCTAATGTTACCAATGGACATATAACCGAATTTTCGGTTCTCACCGAGAATCACGGTGGCTTTGTGAGTGGATTTGTTTTATCTTCTCAGGTTCAGTAACAGGTGTTGAATTCTGAAAACTGGTGATCGGTTGTGATGTCATAAGAGTGTCTGTGCTGCCCTTTTTAGTAATCCAAAAGGGTTTTCAGCAGATGCAGTTCAAAATCCATCCATCCATTTTCTGATCCTCACACGGCTCTGTCACATTTGAGGTGGTGGAGGACCCCAAAAAAGCAGGCGAGAGGGAGGGCCGGGGTGTAGTTGACAGAAAAACTAAATCCAGAAATCAGACATGAAGAAAGCAACAATCCAAAGTCACAAAAAAAACTAACCATGGCTGACGATAAAAACTAACAGTGACCGTAACATGAGCGAGAACAAGAGCGAAATCTGAACGAGACATGAACAAAACATGAGCTCGAAACAAACATGAGCGAAATGTGACAGGAGCAAACAAACAAAACAATGACCCGACCCTGAGAGGTCGTGCCAGGAGTCCCTTTATAGCAATAATCACATAATGACTAACAGGTGTCCAGCTGCAGGAGGAGCCCTACAGCGCCACCTCTTGGTCACAAACAAAAACATGGCAGGTTCACGGGCATGCTGAAACCTATCTCAGCCGTCTTCAATACGGTTCAGAATAAGTGTTTAGGTTTCATTTTGAGCGTCTTTACAATGACAGTAGAATAAAAGTTGAGTTCAGCAACAAGAACTTTAGTCTTTAATAAACATAAGTTAAATTTTTCACAATTTCAGGATGATTTCTGCTGTTTCTTCTTTACCCGGCAACACTCTCTTCTCTTTAATAAATCTCAGCGCCTCATAAACGCAGTAACTGGCTTGTCGTGACTAATCGGTCACCTTCCTCTCACCACGAACTCAAATGACACCAACGCATCATCATCATCATCATCATCATCATCATCATCATAAGCACCATCATCTGCAGCATCAAGTCAGAGCGGAATCATGTCGACCTCCATACAACGTCGGGGGGAAACAAACAATGACAAGATGGGGGTTTGCGTTGCCCGGGAGCCCACATGGAGCTTTTTGCTCAGCATCAGTGAGCCTCTTTGCATTCATGCACACTCAGCACTTTTTATCGCGAAAACAATGAGTTCAAGAGGGACAGAAAAGAGAGAGGAAAGAGAGAGTGCAGACCGCGTGATGTTTTACCCCCGTAATTCCAACAGACAAATTTCCTCCAACTTCGATGTGTCGTTTGGCTTCACAGGGACATACTGAGCCCCAAGTTCAGCCTGTAAATTTAAGATTGAGAGGCCCCCATGGGCTCAAATATTAACCAATGCGCAGTGACAGTGACTTTCGCCATTTTCATTTATGTGATATACTGTAAAAGAGAATCACTTGGCCAATCACTTGGTGCGTACACTGCAGCCCAGTGCCACGTGCACGGCCGGTGCGCTTGTTGTAGCTCTGTTGACATACTGTTGATAACACTTGCTGTTATATTTGGCCTCTTTGGCACAGATAATTTGATAGGTGGCTGAAATTAGGCCAATTTAAAAATGTGACATTTCACTTGCTGTTTTTTTTTTTTTTTTTAATGCGTAAGATACAATACTATATTAATATCATCTGACTACAACAAGACTTACCATGGATTGTATTATATTGTATATTTATAATGTCATATGTACCTGTGTATGAAATAGAAAAGCTTGCAGTCCAGTCATTCAAAACTGTATGCGAGCGATGAATGTATCACGCCTGGTAGATTCAAAGGAAAGGAAGCAAGACGAGCCTCTCAAAATATCCAAATCCTCCCTCTGTAACAACCCACTTATTTTTTGACTTTAACTTTCATCATTTTAATTGTTAAATAAAAGGTACAGTATACTGTATGTGCAGTCTTAAAAGCGTATACAGGTTTGCGTTTTAACGTCGCAGGGTGTCAATAGATCAAATCGCTCAATGTGTGATGCGGCAGACTTAACTGGTCTTAAAGACTACTGTACTGCATTAGACTAAAGTTTATTTTATATTTTCAGAAAATGTATGTAAGATTCGTTCCTACTCTGAATTGTAATTGATGTTCAAAAAGAAAGAAAACTACATAAGGAATGGTCTTTAATGTTTCCAAAAGTTAGACAAAGTTTGTTGCATCTTTGATGACAAATCTTTCATATTTACAGAAAATGTAAATGAGGTCATTGAAGACTAAATTGTGTATGATAGTTCTAAAAAACTAAATGTTCTTTGATAGGTATCAAGAAGGTGAACTTGAACTATATTGTCTTTGCCACATAAAAGAAAATACACTAGCAACATTGCATCAGTGATGTTGAGAAAAATGTCTCGACATTGTTCTAAGTTGACAGAAAATCAAAATTGAATTTTGAAAGCACCTGGGGAGGTGTTCGGAAGCCAATTCGCGCCATGAGCACGACGGGACCTCATGTTTGCGTGTACGGCAGAGTCCTTATTGTGGCACTGAACAAGTGCTCGCGGCAGAACAAGAGGTGACCTTGTAATCTATTTTACACCACTGGGTGTCATCTCCACTGACGGATATTTCAAGACGCCTCACTCAGAGGATTTACAGCATCAGCACCAGTCGACGCGGCAGTGCGGCAACAAGCCCACCTGAGCTCCGGAGGGACCGGAAAAGCTCCATGGCTTTGCAACTTCATACATCAACGACTCCGAGCTCCACTGCGCTGAGGGAACTTCCTGTAGGGGGAGTGTTGTGTAACACCTGTGTGTTTTTTGCACACACACACACACACACACACACACACACACACACACACACACACACACACACACACACACACACACACCCACACACACACCACACACACACACACACACACACACACACACACACACACACACATGCACACACACACAAAACTCATTGGCATGCATAGCAGTCATCCTGACAACGGCTATGTTAACTGGCAGCGCACGCTTCCCAATCACAACACTCGAAGACCTTCACTTGTACGAACTGGCACTCCAACGGGGGTCCGAAAATGTAAAAAAACAATGGCCACTCATTGCGTGAATGTAAATGAAATACATTTATGAAGCGTTTCTTTTCACACAGAAGCCTGCAATGTGACACGGCAGCCGCGCTAATGACTCCCACTTCAAATCATCTTTCCAATTCGAAATGTATGGAAACGCAATTAATCCATTCCAGCCCCGCCCCAAAACACCACCGTTTTTTATGTCATCAGAAAAATTGCACCCAACAGTAGTTATAGTGTATCAAAACACACAGTAATGACATTTGCATGCCATATAACATGCAACTCCAGAAAATGTGAGCAAACTACACAAGTGTTCATTGGTGGTTGGCAAACCATCTTAATGGTGTATATCTCAAAAAACAAAAAAAACTCTTTAGCCATGGGACTTGTTACCCAAGGCATTACAATCAGATCAGTCGTTCTCATGCTGCTGCAACTGTAGCTGTAATTTGGGGCTGGGGCTCCACAAAATTATATGAAATGAAATATTATGTAACAATTTTAAGAAGTGCAACCTTACATATTGGGCCCAGCACGCATGGAAATCAAACATCATAAACCAATTACTCCTCCCTCAGAGCCAATCATAAGCTCTGATATGATTGAGAAGTCTCACATAAACGCAACATCCTTGCATGCATGTATTGCTGTCATAACACCAAAGCGGATTAAAAAGTGTCGGGTATTAGACTTCACGCCCCGTGCTGATGTTCCCGTTCACACAAAGCCCAGGATTGTTTTTTTTTTTTTTTTCCCCTGTGAGACCTATCGCTAGCTATTCGCAGGTTGCCGCCGAAGAAAAGTGTGTTGAAGTGATAGTTCTCTGCTGAGGCAAGCTTTGTGTGTTGGGGAGGAGCTAAGTTCAGCCTTCTTCCCTGCATATAGATGTGCGCTTGGGTTGCATGTTTCCAAATCAAAATAATGTGGATGTCTTTAAGGATAGTGTGAAATGTAATATGAAATAATACTAAAGTCTTTGGATCGTAGTTTGTGGTATATTTACAGTTAAACTATTCATGATATCAAGGTAATTGTAAGAAATTTTAGGGGGAAGCTTGGCCCTTCTTTCTCCCAAATCGTGGTAGATTTCTGCACAAATTCATTCCTCATTGCATACTGCTCCCTTTTTGTCAAAGTCTTTTGCAAAAGGGTTCAATGAAACAGGGAGGGCGCTCAAATCAACCAGCGAATTTGATGTCTTTGTCACTCGAGGGAGTATCAGAGGAGGTGGTTTCGTAGTCCCCCACTTATTTGCACTCGACTATTCACAAATGTATCTATTTGCGTTATTTTCGGTGCAACCTCCATTCATCCGACCATATTCTATTCCGAGCAACTGGATGAAAAATACACCTCTGCGTGTTTTTTGTGCCCTTTCTGAAATGTTCAAAAAGATGCCACACAGTGACAGGAAAAGGAACATCTTGACGGGCAGTGTGAATGGGGTTACAGAGTACTTTTTTTCACGTCCTGGAAGTGCATTCATGTTCAGTTTTTTATTTTTATTTTTAGGTATGAACTTGAGTCTGTTTTTATTTCATAACCTTTCAAAATCCCTCCCCAAATAAGAAAAAAAAATCAGGGGTCAAAGTCCACAGATAACCATTTCTTTCCAAATTCTCTCTGAAGTTCATTCCACTCCCTATGAATCCTTCTTACCGTGTTTCCAACAGACAGGATTGCGGCTCTACTGGCACCGGATGAGGTGTCCTTTTGATTTTTTTTTTTGTTCCCCAAGAATCATGGTGATTGAACATTCCGCTAGCGTGCCATGAGTCCCCACGAGGGCCGGCATCACGCAGCATTTCATCTGCTCAGAGAACTATTCATGGCCACTGCGTACAATACAAACTGTTCCACGCTCATGAATTGTTGTGTTGAGCTCGGGAGCATATTCAATTTTTTTTTTTTTGAGACTTTTTCCCATTAGATTGCCTTCACAAATCTCAAGATACCTTCTATAGGGAACTCTGTCACGTGGCAGGCAAGCGAGGGTCATTGAGGCACACTGACAAAAAGTGAAGTTGCATTCTGTCACGTCTTTAAATCACCAAGACGAACGTAAATACAGCTTAAACGAAAATGAAGACATCAAACTTGCAGCTTACAGCATGCTTGTTTTTGAAGGACCACTGAAAAAAAGCAAACTAACCTGAAAAGGGCAGATTCAAAAAGAATATGCATAATTTCTATGTTTTTCACAGGCATGGCTTCTTGACACCTTTTTTGTGGATCTAAACATGTCTACCCAATTTTACGATGCTATAGTGAAACAGACATCCGGGGCTACATTTTAAATGAAATCCCTGGGGGTTACAAAGAAGCAAATTGAGTCTGTCATGACTTTCTGTGGGTCTACTCATGACCGACATCAGGCTGAATTCATTTTTAAGCTATAATGGCTGCTTTAAGCCAAAATGACTCCTTACTTTTCCAGGCACGGCTTTTTGAAAATTTGTCGCGGGTCTACTCATGGTTGACGGAGGCCTAAAGCTTTGGATTACCTGCAAGCTCCCCCAGTCGGTGCCATTGGCCAACATGAGGAGACCCTCTTGCTGGAAGGTCCGAAAGCTCAGGGAGACGGTGAAGTCCTGCTGGTCCTCGTCCATGCCGTGGACATACTTGAGGTAGGCCTCGTCGCTGAACCTCAGCGCCGATTCTGAGACACAAACACATGAGGACAATGCGCTTGATATTAAATGGTTTCCAAAGAGGTTTACCTTCAATTGAACATAGAACAACCTTGTTGATCAGGTTTGAATGAGTGCTTGAGATTAGGATTTTAAGTTGAGTTTCAAATCAGTTTTCAAAGAGGGGTTGAGGTTTGAATTTAGGGTTTCAAACAAGAGTGAGAGTTTTAAATTAGGGTTACAAGTCAGGGCTTGCCTTTCAAAGTTTCGTGTCTCAAAGAAGGGTTTAAAACAGTGGTGGGCAATCCCAGTCCTGGAGGGCCGCTCTCCTACATATTTTCCAAATCTCCCTGTTGCTACACACCTGATTTGAATGATCAGATTATCAGTAAGCTCTGACGAGGCCTGATATTGAACCTGTTCATTGGAATCAGGTGTGTGGTAACAGGGAGAGTTGGAAAATATGCATGAGAGCGGCCCTCCAGGACTGGGATTGCCCACCCCTGGTTTAAAACATAGGTTTGGGGTGTGAGTTAATGTTTTGTGCTTGGGCTTCAAAAGAGGGTTTGGGTGAGGGGTTTCAAGCAAGTTTTACAGTTTCAAAGTCGGATTTCAGGCCATGGTTAAGGTTTAAGTTTGCGTTAAGGCTGCAATTTAGGTCTTCAAATATGGGTTAGGAAATGAAATTGTGGTTTCAAGCCTGAGTTAGGGTTTTAGATTGGGGTTGCAAGCCAGTACCATGCTTTCAAGGCAGAGTTCCAATTTGTGTATGGCTTTAAGACATGGGTTTAAGGTTTCACTTCTACAAAAAAGGATTAGGGTTGGAAATTAGAGTTTCAACTAAGGGGTGGGGTTCGAAATGACGGTTTGAAGCCAGGGGTAGGGTTTCAAAGACAGATATCAGAGCAGGGTTAAGGTTTCATCCCTGGGTTAGGGTTTCAGATTAGGAATCCAAACAAAGGTTAGGCCTTGAAATTATGAATTCAAGACATTGTTAGGGCTTCACTCTCAGGCTCGGTCTTAAGGGAAGTTTTCAAGCCAAGCTTATTGATGGATGTAGGTTTTCAAATCTCAAGCCAGTGATAGGGTTTCAAGTTAGGGTTTGAAATTATAGATTCAAAGTAGGATCTCAAGACAGCGGATTGGATTTCAAATTTGTGTTAGGGTTTCAGATAAGGTTTCAATGTAAAGGTTCAAGCCACCGGTAAGACTTTCAAATGAGGTTTTAAAGCCAAGGTTAGGCCTTTGAATTTATGTTTCATTCCACGGACAGGGTTCGTTTAATGGCTGACATGAAACCGTTTCAAAATGTCCACCGTCAATATCACTTTAAAGTGTGCATGCCGTAGATCCTGCAGGCATTCAAGTTGGCGGCGGCGTGTGCAGATGAAACGGCTCATGAAGCAAAGGGTCAATTCTGATCTCGTGTCTGGCAGACACCGGAGCGGCAAGGAGGAGCTCAAAAACAGACAGAAAGCGCCTTTGATCTCTTTTTGAACGCTCCAAAAGCTGAAGGACAAAAATGCCGCCGGCTCCCTTTCAGAACGTCAACATCACTAAGAAACGGGTGACGTCGTAACGTGAATGGACAGCCAGCTAATCGGTTTGCGGGCGGCCCGAGTTAAACGGGTGACTCGAGCTCCGGCTCCCTGTGTGGATTGCATGTTCTCCCGGGCCTGCGTGGGTTTTCTCCGGGTCCTCCGGTTTCCTCCCACACCCCATGGCACTGATTGAATACTCTATTGTCCCTAGGTGTGAGTGTGGGCGTGAATGATTGTTCGTCTCTGTGTGCCCTGCGATTGGCTGGCGACTGATTCAGGGTGTCTCCCGCCTGCCCGAAGAAGCTGGGATAGGCTCCAGCACCCCCGCGACCCTATTCAAGCGGTTCGGTGGATGAATGAAATCGGTTTGCGTTTGTGATGGTTCATATTGATCGGGTCTGCTTTCTCAAACTGATGAGAATGTAAAACAGCATCAAAAGGTCGCGGGTTCGAGTGGATTAAAACAAAACTAATGAGATGTTTTAGTAACTAAACTACAAACATGTGCACATGCACCCACATAAATGGCGTCACCAGACCTCTTGTACTGGTGCACATACCCAGTTTTAATGAGTTGTGCCACAGTATCAGGCGTTGACTGGTCATCAGACTGGCTGGTACAGCCGGAGTTGAACAAAAAAAAAAAACAATTACTGCCCTGTTGTTAATATGTGGCAGTCAGCAACAGTGTTTCCCTAAATTCATTAATTTGCATCCTACCTCCTCTGTTCCCCCCAATCGTTGTGTGATGATTGCCGTAGGTAGGTGAGCCCCACTTCTGATAGACGACACAACAATTAAAAAGTAATTGGAATGACCCGTTGGGCATGAAAGACCCCTACTAGCAAGCTTGTAGAAAAGACGTTAAAAAAAGGCATTAGTGGCCCATATACCGACTGCCCAATGGCTGCACGTGTCCCTACTACAGTACCAGCCAACGAAACGAAACTAACCAATAAATCATCCGCTCAACCTAGCGGACAAAGCTCACTCACTGACTGACTCACTCACTAAGTAATTGGACTCCAATAACATGGTCATAGTTTGAATGCATTTGCCTTTGGTTTACATTGACTCATTATCTGAGGAGCTTCACAAACAGCAACAAAGGCTGTCCGGTGGAATCACCATGTTCAACATGGGCTGTGAATGTCAAATTAAATATTAAAGAGTCTTGAAAGAGTTGTACACAAGGGGACGGAATGAAAGAAGGTAATAGCTTCTCATGGCTGTTGAAAAGAAGACTGGCTGTGACCGGATTGTCTTATCAGCTCTTCTCAGTCTTTTGAGTCAAAATAACACAAGGTTCCAAAACAAGCGGGTGACAGCGTTTCATTCTGAGGAGCTTGCAGCTGATATTTATTCCGGCCGCAATGCCGTTAATCCTGGCACGAATGCCCACACACATCAACTCCCCCATCACCGGTGCAATCGTTGGATTTGACGCATTTCGTAGGCGGATAAAGCTTTTCTGGTCGTCAGGCACCTAATAAATAAAAGTTGGGGCGTCAACTGATTTTGGAGCAAAACGTAATGAAGTGCATCCTGAGGTTCTGTTTTCTCCCTCTTATAGTTTAGTGAGGATCATCTAATCAATGCCGTAAGCAGAAAATTGATGCAACACAGACTTGTCTACAGAGCAGAACTGTTTAGGCCGGGGGTCGGCAACACGCGGCTCCAGAGCCGCATGCGGCTCTTTAGTGACATCGAGTGGCTTCCTGGAGGTTTATAAAAAATGTTTGAAAATGGAAAATGATTTTGATAGTAGGCTAATATAGCTCAAATAGATATAGATACATGTTGCAGCTCCGAAACCACCAAAACACTATCTCCCAGAAAATGTTGCAACTTCCTTCCAATTTGGCTTGTGACTGATGGACATACCATTACAGGGACAGACGCTCTCCCAGCGGTGCCGCGGCGTGATGTAGGCCAGTCTGGCGGTGCTGAAGTGGTACATGGTGTCTCCTGGCAAGTGGATGGTGTTTCTGCATCCCCTCGGCGGACATCCGGCACCCAGACAGCCGTTGTAGCTCAAATGGACAACGTCTAGTCCCAGAGAGTCCTCGATGTCTGACAAGATGCCTACATGCGCCCCAATGATGGTAATAAAGAGTTCTCAGTGATTTTTCGAAACCATCACTCATTACTTTAATAAGAATATAATAATGACACAACACAGGCTACCTACACTTACATACTTTTTTCTCACCTGAATTTCAGGCCTTCTTGGTACAACTTCAAATCATTCTTTTGACATGTATGTAAATGTGTCTCATTCGGATTCTTTGATGAGCCAGTCGTCAGAGAATTTAGAGTACCCATTGTGAGTGATAGCAGCAATTATACAACAATGGACGAATATACATCAGGGTTCATATCTGACGATGTGTGCAATTATCAGGGAAGTCCAGTTTCAATTATTACACAGCGTTTTTTCAGTATAGTTTTACGTAATGGTTAATGCAAGCTCAATGGCAACACTGAACTCTATCGGTGTGATGTTGACTGGATGGCGGCAAGTGTCTCTGCCTTTAATCGTCGATTTTGTTTCCTTCGCACTGATTTCATCCTTGAATTTTATGGAGTAAACTCATTTTGCCACTTCTGCACCATCCTCATCATTAAAGGTGTTGTAATCACCAAATAAAGTAAGTGATTATCTCACTTATTGTTTCAAAATTGTACATTTCTATTCTCAGAATACAGTAATCCCTCGTTTATCGCGGTTAATGGGGACCAAAACCACCCGCGATAAACGAAAATCTGCGAAGTAGTGACCAACTGACATATTAAAAAAACATTTTAAATGTTTGTTTTTTTAAGTCCACAAACGGTCCGCGAGAAGCTGCGAAAGTCAGCAAAACAACAGCGAGTCACATAGAGCAACATATACAGTACTGTACTCCATGTATATGAAAAAAATAAATAAATATTTTTTATGAATATGTTTGAAAAAATCCGCGATGCACTGAAGCCGCCATAAACGAACCACGAAATAGCGAGGGATCACTGTACTTCATGTTGACTTATCCATATTTGCGTAGGAACCCAGTCAACACTTTAATCCCGGCTAAGAAAGAGACACCCTGAGCCGAATCCTATTTGTCTTGCCTGACGTGGATAACTTTACATGAGAAAGGAAGGCGAGAAAGCCATCTGCGTTCATACAGGGATGTGAAAAAAAGACCATCATGTTTTACTGTACTTCACATACAGCCAAGTTACAGCTTGCGGAAAAAGAACCCAGGAGAAACACTAATATGGGCGATTTAAACCAAATTGCTAAGGATCACCTGCTACTTTGTTGGTCGCTAGCGACTGGATGAGTCCACTCTGAGGCCTCCAAATCAGCAGAACCTCCAGAATTGTGGTGTGGGGTAGTATCTGGAGGCTGGCCAGGTGCAGCTCTTGCCGGGGAAATGTCAGAGCTTGTGCCAGGCTGCGCTGGAGGCCTCGCCAGTGATCGGCCAGAAACTCCTCTGAGGAAATCCCTTGCATTCGCAGGGTCAAGCCGGAGTCCAGCGCCCTCTGTGTGGCCGCCCACACGTGAACCTTCACCGCTGTCCAGACGCTGAACCTGCCATCCGTCACGCTGACGTTGAGTGCGTAGGAGCCCTCTTCCAGATTTTTGTCCACCCAGATTTTACCATTGGCCCGGTCCACGGAGAAGTGGTGCCCAGCAGGGTCCTCAGAGACCAGCGTGTAGGCCAGCACATCTTGCGGGTCTTGATCAGAGGCGTGGAGCCGACCGATAACGCGGTTGGCATAAAACCCGCCGGCTGTGGTGATGAAGACCTCCAGGGGGACCACGGAGGGTGGGTACTTGCTCTGCTCAGTGACGTTGATGGTAACCACGCAGATGGAGGAGAGTGGAGGATGGCCGCTGTCCGTCACCTTTGAGAAAGTAAAATCATAATATGAAAGAACGAATGATTCGCAAAGTGCAGAAAAATACACTAAAGCAAATGTACATACGGTAATTTTTACAGGTAATTTTACAGGTAATTTTACAGGAACTAAAACATTACCCAGTACTGTATCATCAACTATCGACTATCAGTATCGACGATCAAGAACCGAGTGGAAACTGGGCTATCGTTACGGTTCTCCCGGAATCGTTCAGATTTGGAAATATCAGTGCTAAATTTTGATGCGTTGCCATGTGGACGAAGGACCAATCAGGAAGGTGTGTGTGCGCGGCGCACAGCCCCACCCTCACAACTGCAGCTGCACTGTGGGTGTGCGGCACGTCGGCAGGTGCTCGACAGACGGCGAAGGTCGATTGGTGGCATTAGGCGAATGTGGGGCTACTGGGTTTGATTCCAGCTCCGGCCTCCCTGTGTGGAGTTTGCATGTTCTCTCCGGGGCTGCGTGGGTTTTCTCCGGGTACTCCGGTTTCGTCCCACATTCCAAAAACATGCATGGCAGGCTGATTGATCACTCTAAATTGTCCCTAGGTGTGAGTGTGGGCGTGCATGGTTGTTCGTCTCTGTGTGCCCTGCGATTGGCTGGCAACCAATTCGGGGTGTCCCCCGCCTACACTCCCCGAAGACAGCTGGGATAGGCTCCAGCAACCCCCGCGACCCGAGTGAGGATAAATCGGTTCGGAAGAGGAATGAATGAATGAATGATCCATGAACCGCTTATCCTCACTAGGGTCGCGGGGGTGCTGGATATCCCAGCCATATACCCTGAATGCCAGCCAATATCCACGCTCACACTCACACCTAGGGACAATTTATCAATCAGCCTGCCATGCATGGAACGTATATAGCTATCGAACCCGGTACCTCTGCACTGTGAAGCCGACGTGCTAACCACTATACCGGGCCGCCCATATATATATATATATATATATATATGTCACATATATGTGTGTGCGTGTGTGTGTGTGTGTGTGCATGTGTGTGTACGCATGTAAAATTTGTATTTGAGTATCTAGAACACAACAAGTTTCGGCGGTAATGCGATCGCATTCAGAGATTTGCGTAACAAATCATGGACAATACTTATCATTTCGCAGCTCAGTAAATCACTAGCCAGACAGCCAGCCAACTCAGTGACCGATTGACCAACCAACCTACTAACCGATCAAGCAACGAACTGACTGAACTCCCCAACAAACCAGTTTTAAGTCACACAAGAAAGACTTAGGTCACAGACCAAACGACCGACAAACTAACTGTCCTAAACGACTGACGAATGAACAAACCAAACAACCAACCCACAAACCGACCCTATGACAAACCTGCAGCTCTCTTTGGCCGCATTAACGCTGGTCTCCCTGTAAAATGGCACATCAGAGTCAGAAGTGCCATGCCAGAATGGTCTTTTTGGACACAGTCCTGACACATGACGGTCTGTGAGCTGTTGCAAATGGGTCGCCAAGATAATTGACAGTAATTTATGACACATCATTCATCTTCAAACCCTTCACGTTTTCATAACGTCTCGTTTAAAGCCACGAACCCCTCGACCTTTTATGCTTTTTGTCAGTGTACGCGACATGTGACTAGTGTTGTGTGCAGATCCATTACATGGTGACTTGTTCGTAACAATTCCTATAATTTGTCTTATTCGATCGTCAGATTGTTTCTGGTCGAAAGCACTCTTTTTTTGTGGATGGAGATAACGATCAAAATGGAAAATGCAGTCATTTGGCAGCAAATGTCAATCAATCAAAATGTTGGAAGGTTAAAGTTTTCTCAACCTTTTGCCCCTTTCTCAGCCTGTACTTTTTTTATTCTTTTAAAAGAAGGCAAAAATCCCGATTATTTTATTTTGTTGTCAGTGAGTATTGTCAGCAGAATTCTAATTCTAAAGGTGATGCAGTGTGAAAAGTTTCTGTTTTCACTCTATCTGAAGTTAACGCATGTGAGTGGATGTTTATGGCATAATTTGACATGTATACTGAAATGTGAAATTAATAAAACCAAGATTTCTGTTTTGAATCCATGCTCCGGGTTCGGTTGAATGACTTTCAGGTCAGAATTTAGCTTGTGACAGTCAGGTCCATCCTCTGGAAAATTGATGATCTTCTCCAATGTACTCTCGCGATAAAGAGTCAATAACTCAAAACTTTGCCGGCAGGGAGACACTTGGAAGTTTCGCCTGGCTGATTGCAGATTCTGACGATTTTATTTTGACCTGTGACCTTGCCGCATCGCTTGCATACATCTCAAATATCTTAAATATGCATTATATGTTGCGGTGAATGTTAATGTTGCTTTAACGGTTGCAAAAGTTGTCCAAATCAACCTTTCGCCACCTTTTCGCGCCCTCCCTCACCCCTGGGTGAAGTTAAATGAATGCCGCAACTGGCCGGGTCAGCTGTGTTTTAGCAGGAGGAAAGCGGACGAACAATAACAATCAGCTCATTAGTGGTGTGGAGACAGTCACCCGCATGGTCCCTAATCATCATCATAATCATCATCACCATCACCAACCTGCCTTTTATCTCCAGAGTGAGAGATTTCTGCGTGCAGACACATGATCATAGAATATGTAAGAACTGTAATAATAATAATAATAATACATTTTATTTATAAGCGCCTTTCAAGACACCCAAGGACACTTTACAATCAGGAACAAAAACAATCAAATACGGGTTGAGCAGCGGCAGCCAAACGCGCCAGCGTTCACTCAACTCCGGAAGTAAGACCTTTAAGACCTTGAAATGTGGCAAAGATGATATTAAAGGAACTTTCCTCCCCATCCAATAATAAATGCAGCTGCACCAAAAGTTGAGGGCCAACTTTTTTCCGCTCTTGCCTGAATCTTGAGGCGGTGCTGTGCTCGGCTCGTCCTCCGGAGCGGCGCCGCCAGAGACAGGAGACCACCCTGGTCCACGTGGAAGCGCCGGTCCTCATTGCCGCTGATGATGTGGAAGGAGAACGGTGGTCCATTGCGGGGGGTGTCCTTGTCTGTTACGAGCAGCTGCAGGACGCCACTGCCCACCACCTCACCCTCCTTTGTTAAAACAAAACCAAAACAAAACAGCGGATTTATTGCTGGACAAAGTTATGATAATTAACAAAAAATAATGAAAAATTGCTGGTGAGGGTAAAATGTTTCCATTCTCAGCAGAATTTAGCAACAAAAACAACTTCCTGTGTCATTTCAGGCATGGCTTCCTGAGACTTTCCTTTTGTGGGAAAAATCTGGCTTAAAAACGCTGACAAAATGTGAAACCGACATTGAGGACTAATTTGTCTTTTTCATCAGTTTGTGTTCAGTCGAGTCAACTGAGTCTAAAATGACTGATCCAAACAAAAATGGCAGACTTTTCCGTACGGCTCCCTGAGACTTTTTTGTGGGCCTACTCATGATCGACATGCTGAGCATATTTTATGTTGCTAAATCCAAATGGTGTCGGGTGCTGGATATGTTTTGTAAATCACGTTGGACACAACTGAGTCAATTGAGCTGAAAATGGTTGTTGCAAACCAAAATGACAGAGTTCCCGTGTCTTTTCGCTCATGTCTCATTTACTTTTTACATGGTTCGACTCATGACAGATATATAAATAAAATATAAATAACTAATAAATCTATATAAAAATGGCTTCAAGGTAGAAACTTTAAAGTCAGTCACACTGGCAAAAAACTCCTGGTTTTTACAAACAGTGCAAAATGGAGAACCATGAAGAATCATCATGGGGTTTTTTTTTGCTGAAATTTTTTTTTTTTTTAAAGATTGAAGGTGGCCTAACCTGCAACAGCAGACTGTGCTGGACCTGGGAGAAGAGCGGTGGGTTGTCGTTGGCGTCGGCAACGGTGATGGTTATAAGGACGGCGGAGGAAAGTGGTGGATCGCCTTCGTCGGCTGCTTGCACCGTCAGGGAGTAATGAGTATGCTGGACAGACATAAGATACACATTTATGTTACGATAAAATGATTCTATTTACACCTAGTCATTGGTCTCATGCTCATTTGTATACGGACAGTTAGGGCGGCGGAAAAAATCATTGGCACCGCCCTACCCACACTTGAGGACTTGCACACTTCAAGAATCAAAACAAGGGCACGGAAAATCCTACTGGATCCACCACACCCTGCCCACCACCTTTTCCAGCTACTCCCCTCAGGCAGGCGCTACCGATCCATGCGCACCACATCCAGCAGACACTTACGCAGCTTCTTTCCTCTAGCCATTAACTCCCTGAACAGTCACTGACTTATACTCCACCGCACCAGACACAGCGCTCAAGGACATCTGCATAATTGCACACTTCTTGTAAACAAATACTGCTACTGGTCACTTTAAAATGGTTCAATGATTTTCTGCACCAACTGTTATAGTATTGTATTCTACCACTGAACATTTTAGCTCTGCTTAATACTTTGCACTTTGTCTCACAGTTGTCACTAGGTGGTACTACCGCACTACGGTTCACTACATTACGAAATGTCCTTTCATACTTATTTGTCATGTCCTTGTCTATGATGATACTAATGCAGCGTGTTATACCGGAGTCAAATTCCTTGTGTGTTCTACATACTTGGCCAATAAAGATGATTCTGATTCTGATTCTGATTCTGATCTACCCGCACGTGTCTTAGTTAGCTGTACAAACAAATTTTCTTTCACAAGTTTTCTTAATGATCCCCAAACAGTTTTCATATTGTCATTATTTGCACGTTTGGGTCGATTGGGTTGTTTTTCTCATTGAATCCCAAAAGGTGGGCTTTCTCCCATGACAAGATCAAAGATGAGAGGTTAGATCGTTAAAGGAATTCATCACAGAAAGTTTCAGGCCGTTTGTTAAAAGTTTGGGGGAAGGCTACTTCAATGTCAAAAGCTGTGAAAGGTACCAAAAAAGAGAAAATCATAGTTTTAGGCTACTCAAATTTTATTTTTGCACTTGGACATCATGGAGAGAATATAAATGATGTCACGGCTACTTGCGTCACAACGTAAATGATTTATTCTATGATGCCATGGCATGGCATTGCCAAATCTGTCATTAATCCGGCCTATGAATGCATTTTCCATTTTACCCTAAGATAATGAAAACAAAATCTACCCTAAAATAAAATTTGTTTCATTTTGGTTCATAATTTTTGATATTTTGTTGTTCAATGTCAATATTTTATGAAGAAATTAGATGATTATTTTTACACTACTTGTCTTTTTAGACTGTAAATACAGTACGGCAAATAGAGGAAATTCGCATATAATTGACACCCAGTAAAATGCAGTGGGAGGGGGACTAAGTCTTTTAGAGGATATAATATTGATATTCTTTTTTTTCTTTTCTCTTTTTTTTCTTAATTGAACACAATTTGAAAATAAATCTGCAAATTTCATCTGTGCTGTATGTTACACACACGTACAGCACATATGACAATAAAGTGTATTCAATTCAATTCAATTCAATTCAAAATAAGCAAATCAGAGGGTGCCAAACCGCGAGTGTGCGGGTGTCGACTGTAAATGATGATTTTTAATAGAAATGTAAATCACAGACAAAATCATTGAATAATGTCACAGCTTCTATCACCAGAATTTCTGACAAGTGGTTTGACAATTATATGTAAGTAAGATACCTGGATGAAAATATTTTACTACTGGTCTTGAAAATAATACAAGAAAATACGTAATGAACTGATGACTATGAGTATTTAAATGAAGACAAATATCTGCTAATACATAAAATGTGTGTTGAAACAAGTAAACACAGCTAATAGCAATGTGAATCTCTCGAGTAAAAAACTTTTTTTTTAAATTGATACACATCTCCATAAATGGGGTACGATACGATTCAACACCAGTACATTTTCAAATGTAACAACTCGATTTGGTTTGATTCATTGGGTTTATGACTGGTTTGTACCGATTTATACCTCGTGTGCATCTGTCATAAAAAATGACTTGATACGAATGGTTATTTGTCTAAGCGTGCCCTGCGAATGACTGGCAACGAGTTCATGGTGTCGCCCGCCTACTGCCTGAAGAAGGCGGGGATAGGCTCCAGCACGCCTGCGACCCTCGTAGGCATAAACGGATTAGAAAAATGGATGGATGGGTCATGTAATTAACCTTCGAGCCTTGTATTAGAAGCCCCACCCCCCCACCCCTCCAAAAAAATAAGCATTCAGAATGTGCGGAAAGTCTTCATGCTTTTTTCATCTAGTATCACAATGAGAAAATTTCAAGTATAAGGGTGCATGCTTTCAGTGTCTAGTGAGGGCGCTGATATGCTGGGATGTGTGACATCACACTGCCTGACTAACCTCCTCTCGGTCCAGGCCGGCGCAAATGCTAATTTCGCCGCTCCGAGGGTCAATAGCGAACTGGCGCAGAGGGTCACCGCTCACGATGGAGTAACGCAGCAAGTTGTTGTTGGGCGGACCGTCACGATCGCTGGCCGTCACCTTCAGGGGGAGAGGGAGAAAAATCAAGGACATAAGACGAGAGCAGGGGTTGTCAAGCAATCAAATAATCCCTGACTTCCTCTGAAACGTGTCTTTGGCAGCTGCATATATGAATACAATCCAACATAACATATACACAGGTACGTGTAACCAAAAAGATAAAATTCAATGAAAAATTTGAATTATAAAAAGTTTACATTCTTGGAGTGAGGCGAGGCGCTTGTATATTTGTGGGAGTGACAGCGATGCTAATGAGAAGATTCAAAACAAGTAGTAGAAGGTGGATAAAATTCTAATGTCATTAAAAATGTTAAAATGTGTGGCAACATTTTAGTATTAATTGGCCCTTATTTAATGTTTTATATCTGTGTCTCCACAGAGAAATGTCGGCCAAATTTGACGACGTGAAAGCGCTAAAGGTGTGCGGCGAGGAGTCCGTAATAGAAGAATGTCAAACAAGACAGGGTGTGATTACGCTGCTATCAGCAAGCCACTGAACTGTGTCATTGCCACCTTATCTCTCGCACAGTCCCTGACATGATGGCTCACACGGGTTAAGTTCGCGCCTTGCACATCATTAACTTACGTAATGTCGTGAGACCCTGAAAAAGGAGATTTGTTTCTAAACACATTAAACACGTTTGAAGAAAATTGCTGAAAACGTGCCAAGACTGAGAGCAATGTCGGAAATTGGAGAAAATATAGTATAGTGTTGAACTGTTTTTCATCATTTCAGTTGTGGCTAAATCGACGCTCAGTGACTCACTTTGGAATACGGCATGAGTTAGCCCCGACTGCATAAGAACTGCAGCGCCTTTGTTTGCGTCAGCGGGTGTCCGACAATAATCTGCTGCTTTTAATGCATATACCAGGGGTCGGCAACCCAAAATGTTGAAAGAGCCATATAGGACAAAAAAAACAAAAAAACAAATATGTCTGGAGCCGCAAAAAAATAAAAGCCTTCTATAAAACTTATGTATGTAGGGGACTGGACTGTCTCAGAATTGTTTATGTTATTCGTTGTGTGTTCACAAACGCCCCCATAGAATTTTTTTTTGTAATTATCTCGCTTGATTTTTTGATTTGGTGCATTATTTTCGCTTTTCTTAGTGTCAGTGAAGTGATAATTAATTTCCGTTTTTCGGAGGCTGTCTTTGAACGCCTTTCGAGTCGAACGAGAAGAGAGAAGGCACGGAGTCGGACGCAGACTGTGTTTGTCGAGACTGTTAAAAGCATGAATAAAGTGTACGTTTAAAAAAAAACAACACCACAGCTCTCCTTTTTCGGAGCTGCAACGTGTATCTAGAGCTATTTGAGCTATATTAGCCTTCTATTAAAATCTTTTTCCATTTTCTAACATTTTTTATAAAGCTCCAGGGAGCCACTGGATGTCGCTAAAGAGCCGCATGCGGCTCTGGAGCCGCGTGTTGCCGACCCCCGGCATAAACCAATATTCTAATTTACTAACGTGAGTCCTACTGACTAACGATGAGCAAGCTAAGTTAACAAACGGCATGATCCCTGTGGTATTGTGCACATAATGTACGTTGAATGAAAATATTTCATCGGACTATATGTGTGTTGATGCGTACCTTGATCACCAGGCTTCCTGGGTTTCGCTCCTCGGAAATCTCAGCGCTGTAGTCGCCGCGGCTGAAGACGGGAGCGTTGTCGTTGACGTCGCTCACATTGACCACCACAATGGTAACATCGGCCAATGACGACCTGCCCCGAGTGCCCTCTACTGACAGGTAGAACTCCTGGGACACCTCGAAGTCCAGCAGAGTGGCGAGGGTCAGCACGCCTGTCAACACCGAACATGATTCAAAAACTCATTCAAAAGTTATTTTCCTTTTCTTTTCTTGTATTTTTTTAACCATGGTATACAGTGGGTAACTTTGCTTTATAAATAGTGTGCAGTAGGTAATAGATCTTTATAACTCAGAATGGAGGAATGAATTCATTCTACAACATGGATGGGCAACTGGGGGAAATTAAAATTCTTCTCATCACCTTCAAGGCCCTTCACAACCTCCCCTGCCCTCCTTCCTCACTGACCTCCTTCACCACCACAAGTGAACCCACAACTAAACTGGGAACAGGTGGGTGACATGATTGGGTATAAAGGGACTCTCCACCAAAGGCTCAGTTGGTCACGAGCAAATATGGGGAGAGGTTCACCTCTTTGTGGACAATTGCGTGAGAAAATAGTTGAAGAGTTTGAGGACAATATTTCTCAACGTATAATTGCGAGGAAATTAGGGACTCATCAAAAGGTTAGTATTTCTGGTTCATCTCACTCGAATAGGATAGGAAAGAAAATTTCCTTGGCAAAAACCACATTTTGAAGAGGCCCTGGGTATATTTATGCGCTGACCAATAACCCGAATGATAATGTGTTTACACCACAAGCCCCCAAGTGTACCGCTACTGCTCTGCGATTGAATGTGATTGATCAATTCTGAAGCCATATGCCAGTTGTAAGAGGCTTTGCACACTTGTGGAACCACACGGTTTAAGTTGTTTATTCTTATTTCCCTTGTTGATTTTTTAAAAATTGAGTTACACAGGCAGAGCAGTATTTCAAAAGAAGCAGCATTGGGTGTTCGTGTGCTCTTTTAAACATGCATCAAAGAATTCACCATAAAATATTCCATGCATTTTCACGGCCACCCGTGGCACACATATGAAACTATAGCAGCGGCGGCACGCTTGGATGCCTGTGGTATTTGCATACTGAGCGTTTTTCACATGGCGTGACAGACGCAATCAGCTCTTGAGAATGGATGAACATCCAAGCCGCTGGCCGTGTTCATCCCCCAACACCCCGTTGCACACAATGCACACGTCCTACATGATTGACTCATCATTGCTGTATGGACAAAGTACTAAACACAAACACAACCAGATATTGTTTTTTGGGCAAGTGTTACAACAGGTCAGGGGTTTGGGTTCGGTGTTCAGGTTGTGGATTGACAATGTTAGGGTTAGGCCTGGGATTAAGTGTAGTTGCTAGACAACAATAAAACATTAACTTTGAAACTGGGTATCTTAACCATGCTGAGACTGGTGTGATTTTTAAAACAGTCGATATAGTGGCGCCTTAAAATACCAGTTTAATTGGTTTCGTGACCAAGCTTGTAACAAAAAAAAAAAAAAAAAAATCCTATCTCAAGTAATCTGTCCCCATTAAAATGAATGGGCATGCCATGAATCCGTTCCAGGCTCCCCCCTCCCCGCCCCAAAAAAAACAGCAACAATAATTGTTGTAGGGTGTTATCTATAATTTGAGAAGGAAAACTAGGCTGCCATAATGATACTACTTTATAAAAACACACAGTAATGTCACAATTCATTAAATAGAATTAAAAAGAATGAACCCCATTTGATCACATTGTACCAATTGAATGTTGCCCCCTCTGGTGTGCCTGCCTTGGCCACATGGGAGCAGTTTAAAGATACAGTATACTGTTGGTTGGGACTGAAGATGAATCCCACTGAAGTTCTAGGCAGGACAACACAATCATATTGGAGTGGGGCAGGAATTGGAATAAATAGTAACGCCTAAAGTCCTCTTCCAGCTCAAAGGATACATGTCTATAAATACTGTCAGATTGTCACCGTATATGGGGATGCACCGTTTGTTTTCAATCCACTGCTTGAATTTGTAAAGGGTTCAGCGTAGGGGTTGATTAGTTTTAGATTTAAGCAAGTGGACTGAAAGGCAAAGCAAAGGTTGTTTTAAAATACGCAAACGTGTAATTGTCTTTATGTTTAGTTTGACAGGTAAACCTCAAGTGAGAGTGGCATTAAACAGCTCGAAGCCTTCTTTTGGAGGCGGGGGGATTGTTCATTATTTGCCACGGTTCAGCTATTGTGAAGAAGTGGGATGAAAAAAACTCAAGGCACCCTTATATTCTCTTTGCTTAGATCCTGAACACTGTTGAGAGGCTAACCACAAAGCTCCAAAAGTGTGAGCAAGGCGTACACATTAAAAAAAAAAAAGTTCACATTTGGCCTTCCTGTCCTTATAAAATATTCAGTTTGTGTTTGTTTTATAGTTAATTTTTTTCCAGCATTTCTGCTGATTTCTTCACCTCCGTTGATTCCTCAGTCGTCCCTTTTGTGCCTGCAGAAAGTCTCTTCTCCTCTCAGTTCCTGTCATACATGCCTTGCTCTTATTACGACCCATCAGTTTTCCCCCTCGATAAAACACTTACATTTGATTTAGGACATGCGATTGACTAGCGACCAGTTCATGGTGAATTCCGCCTCTCGTACACAGTCAACTAGGAAACGCTCCTGTTCACCTGCAACCTTTATGAGAGTGAGCGTTATAGGAAACGGATGGCGTTACCTTGACAGTAATTAACAGTATAGGCAGACCCATTATGTTGGACCATGAGGACTTTTTAGAGTGGAGGAATGAGAGAAGAAAGTTTGAGCTTTAATGAGGACTTGGAGCAATTTCAAGCATCAAAATGAAAGAAGTGTGAAAAGTGCTGGCGAGTTAAAGAAGTAAATCATATTACACTGCTGACTGATGTTTCTTGAGGGCATAAAGCAATTATTTTATGTGTGTGGATGAAAAGCGTTGTAGCTTGTGCGCCGGTCTCGGCGGGATGACCAGAGGTTTGTTTTCGTTTTGCAGTGTGAAATTATTCAATGCATGCAGTGAGCGTCACACTCACTCCCCCCCATTTGCATTTTGTCGATAGTAGAAAAAGTGAAACGACATGCCAATTATCAATCCATTTGGCACGGCTGGCTCGCTGCGGACTTGTTTTTTTCCCCTAACTTTGTCGATCATTTCTTGCCAACTTTATTTCTATTATGCGCGATGGCCGTTTCAAGCAATGCTTTGCGAGAGGAACCGTCGTATTGAAACCGACGTCGTATGACATCTATAACGCATGTGGCTGTGTTTGAACGATCGTCTGGCACACTTTTTGGACTCTAAGGATAATTTGTAGTTGTGCATAATTTCGCTGAGCAAGGTAGGCATTGTCAATAACAGGTAAGAGATTATTTTTATTTTAATATTTTATATTATTAATATTTATTTTTATTTGACAATAAAGTGGTATTCAATTCAATTCAATCTCTAATTGTCTTTATTTATCTTGTGCATGACGTCAGTGATCGTGAATAAAGCCATCGTAGCAGTCATATAACGCCTACATTTCATGTGACGTTAATTCGCGACTCTGTGACTTGTCATTCTGTTTATTTCGTTCCAATTCGACTTATAGCCGTCTTTTGACACTCTGTGGATTGACCAATTTGCTTGTCATTCTGTTACCTACTTTGCTATTTAGGTAAGATGGTGGTTATCGTAAATAAGTGCCCAAAGGAGCGCTCGTATAAATAAAATGACAGATGTTGGACAAAGTTTTTTTTGACTCTGGATTATTTCTCGTCATTGTGTATCCAGTATTTCTTTTGTGCGAGGAGAAGGTTATCGTGAATACTTGATTAGTGAAGCCCTTCCATTAGTCGTAATGCTGCATGCTCTCAGTTTTTACATCACAATATACTGTAACAAGTGCAATGAGCGTGTAGTGGACTTTTATGGGATTTTTTTCATCAGTTGTTGTCCACTTGTTTCTTTCTATTGAGAAAGGTGGATGTTATCATTACCTAGAAAGGGAATTTATCGCATTATTTCCTCTTTGAAAACTGACTTCAAAATATCATGCAAACATTCGATTCTTATATTGAATAAACATGTTAACGCAATGAATACGTATCTGCCGGTTTTCTTATTAAAATTCCTCGAGATTCCAGCCAACCTCGCCAAGGCGGAGCTTTACTCCTGGTGTTCAAACTTCTTATCGCCGCATCTGCACTGTCCAAAACTTGACGTCTGCCCTCAGATAATGAGAGCGAGAGCGTGGAATGTGATCGATGAGCCTGGCTGACCTTTAATGACTTTTTTGGGAGAACCAAAGTTAGAAAGTGTCTGAAGGGCAGTAGGTCCAAACATCAACCTCAGAGCTTGACTCCAAAGTCCACATGAGTTAAAATTCAATATAATAAAAAAATCTGTGTTAGGACCAGAGAAGGACTATCGATTGGGTTGAAGGAACAAACACAGATTCAGCAAAGATGATAACAAAAAAAAAAACAACAACAATATTTCGACCCTGAATGCTTCGCAATGTCATAGAAGAATTGGAGAATTTTGAGGGAAAAAAAAGTCAAATGACTGTAAATTACTAGCTTTGTTGTTGTAACTTGCTAGTTTCTTTTTTCATGGGGAGTTGTAAAACTTCACTATCATGTTTTGCCCAGACTTGAGGATGACGCAGAAGTGGATTTTCACTCTCATTCACCTACTCCCACAGAAGATTGATCTCATTTCCTCCCAATCCCCAAGTGGCCGGTTCAGACAAAAATTAGACGTCTTTTCAGGCATGGCTTCCTTCTTGTGGGTCTTCTCATGATGCGCATGTCAAAGAAATGTTATGTTGCGAAGTCAAATTTGGTTGTGGCCCTGAAATCTTTATATACTGTATATTTTTTTAATTCCAGCTTGCACAGATCCCAGAAATGATCCCTAAAATGGCCTTTTCAAAAATGAAAAAAAAACTTCCTGTGTCTTTTCAGCCAGAAATATTTGAGACTTTTTTTGTGGCTCTACATTGGCTTCTCCTGCCACAACTCAAAAATATCCCAAGGTACTATATCATCACTATGTATGTATGAAAATGCCTTTAAAAAATGGTTTTACATTTGTGTGGTGATGCAAATGGAAGAAAATCCAAGTAAAAACCTGGTTGTCATCATCCAGTGTATCAATGGATATTACAACCTAATTTATTAGCATAAATCAATGGGCCTGAACATGTGAGCAGACGCACAGCCCGCAGCCGCCTTGGAGGAACAAATATGGATTCTAGTGTGAATTAATCTGCAGTTGTTTTTCTGCCGCAAGGCAGCTCAGCTCTGAAAACAAGCAACTTTATTCCTTGCTTGGTGAGATGCTTCACATCGAAGAACACACGTCAAGAAGTTTTTTCCCCCCATTTTTTTCGCCATTTTAAGGCTTCGATGGCACTAAAATCCCAAATTCAGATCATTTCCAGAGTTTTATGGCGAGGCACTCACAACTGAACAAGCATCTTTCCAGTATTGGGTTCAAAATTCCCGCAATCGGACACAATTTCTTGGACAAGTTAATCTTTGAAGAATGCAAAATGGCATGGGTCTTTTTGCATGGGGTGTTCTGAGACTTTTTTTTTTGTGTGTGTCTACTCGTGATAGACATGCCTACCAAATTTCATGTTGCCAAGTGAAAATGGCTTCAGGTGCTGAACAAAGAAAAATCATGTTGGTGCAAAAGTGGCAGATTAAAACCCAAGTAGTTTGGCCTCCTGAGCCTTTTTGGTGGGAGAGAGACATCCACCATCCATCCATTTTCTGAACCGCTTCATCCTCACTAGGGTCGCGGGGGTGCTCATGTCTTCGGGGTGACAAATTGGTTGCCAGCCAATCGCAGGGCACACAGAGACGAACAACCATCCACGCTCACACTCACACCTAGGGACAATTTAGACCCAAGCCTGCCATGCAGTTGTGGGAGGAAACCGAGCACCCGGAGAAAACCCACGCAAGCCCGGGGAGAACATGCAAACTCGGAGCTGGGATCGAACCCGGTACCTCTGCACTGAGAAGCCGACGTGCTAACCACTGGACTACCGGGCCGCCGGGAGAGAGACATTTTGATCAAATTTCATTTTGTGAACAGAAACGGCTTGGAGGGCTCAATTCTTTTCTTTTAGTCTTTATTGATATTTTCAATCAAATTAGTCGCAACTGTGACAATTGAGCCAAAAATGTATGAAACCGACTTGTCAGTTTTTTTTAGTTATGACCACTTGAGACATTTTTGTGAGTCTACTCATGATAGACAGGCCTACCAGCTTTCATGTTGCGAAGGGAAACTGGCTCTCGGGAATGAATTCAAAGGGGTATTATTGAACCAAAAGTCTGTGTAATTTAACCTTACCAAGTATGAAACACTTCATCAGCCCAAAAATGTTTTAAAATTGTAAAAATGGTAGTACCTGTCTTGGGGTCCAGCAAGAAGTGGCCATCCTCGTTCCCAGAGGCAATGCTGTACACGACTGAGGTGTCTCCATCAAGCGCCGACACGCTGACCACCTCTGAGCCAACGGCCAGCGATTCGGGGACCCGGGCAGTGTATTCGACACTGGGGAAAATGGGCTGGTAGTCATTCAGAGACACTACGTCCACCGTGACTGCAGCGACCGAGTGGAGTGGGAGAGGCAGTCCAGCGTCCGACGCCTTCACTTTTAGCTGAAAGCGTGTCGGCGTGTCAGGGCCGAGCACTCGCTCCAGACGCAGCACGCCAGAAAACTCGTCCAGAGAGAAATAACCATCATCGCCCGCTAGCAGGGTATATCGTACCTCTGAGTTTTGCCCTGCAGGAGACAGATGTACACTGGATTTAATGGGAACTGTACAGCCATTTGAGGATGCTTTTGGCCATTCACAATGATGCAAAAAACTCCTTGGTTGTGTGATGGAAAACCATAAAACAAATGTATCTCGTTATATTGATCTTTTGAAGACAGATGAGTATATCACTAAAGCACCTGTTTTTGACATTAATAACAGTAGCGTTAGTGCTTCTGATTCACTTGTTGCTAACGAGCCAAAAATATATGTACAGAACAAGAAAGGCCAGACTACTGGTCAAATGACCACATAAGGTATTAATTAATCAATGTATTTAAGCGGTAGAAGATGGATGGATGGATGGATGGATGGATGTATTTATTTGTTAATTATACCTATATGATCAATTATATAGTTAACTATTAATTAACGTAATGATCTGCTGTTACCCCTAATTTGAACATTTGAACTGGCGCTTATTTTTTGTTACTTAAAGCACTGGATACAAGTACAATACAATACATCCTGATTCCTATCGAGCTTTCACAACAGCAGCAGCAGTAACAACGCGCTTAACAAAATAAAATAAACAATAAACACACACAATCACATGCAGACCAAATTTAATGATGTCGAAGTGAAACTGGCTTTGAGATAATTATTCATTCATCCATCCATTTTCCGAACCGCTTTATCCTCACTAGGGTCGCGGGGGGTGCTGGAGCCTATCCCAGCTGTCTTCGGGCAGTAGGCGGGGCACACCCTGAACTGGTTGCCAGCCAATCACAGGGCACACAGAAACAAAGAACTATTCGCGCTCACACTCACACTCACACTCACACCTAGGGACAATTTAGAGTGTTCAATCAGCTTGCCACACATGTTTTTGGAATGTGGGAGGAAACCGGAGGACCCGGAGAAAACCCACGCAGGCCCGGGGAGAACATGCAAACTCCACACAGGAAGGCGGGAGCTGGAATTGAACCCGGTACCTCTGCACTGTGAAGTTGACGTGCTAACGACTCGACTACCGGGCCGCCTGAGAACATTATTAATTTTAAAAATGTTTTTTTTTTTTTTACCTGACATAGGAATGGTGAGAGAGATAATATCGATATTTTGAGACATCAATATCTTTTTAGTTAGTAAGAGTATCAATACCAGATGTTTGCATCTCGATACAAACGTGCAATTGATAAATGACATGTTGTTATATGTTAAATGTTGAAACAATTCTCTATGTTATACTGCGGTCTCATTAGTTTTTATAGTATCAACATATTTTCAGCTTACGAAATAAAAGATAATAGTTGCTGCATTGCTATAGTACAGTAGGCGATACCAATACCTCAATATTTCTAGTATGGATACATATTTTGATATTCCTGTAATGGTACCTGTGTCTGCGTCATGGGCGTAGACTGCTGCGACAGGCGTGCTCCTGGTAGTGTTGTCATACACACTAACATGGTAATGGCTGGACGAGAAGAGCGGAGCATTGTCATTCATATCCAAGACTCTTAGAGAGATGTCCACCTGGCAAGACCGCCCGCCGCCATCAGTTCCACGTGCCACCATCTTGTACTCTGACACTAACTCACGGTCCAGCACGGCCAAGGTGAACAGTTCACCTGGAGGGGAGAATATTTTTGGTGCTACATTAATAACTAACGTACAATGTTTACATTGTTAGATGTTAAAAAAACATGCTAATGATAGTTTGATGAGGGCTAGCATGTTAGTCTCATTAGTGTCAACTAAAATCTATGATATCAATTTCACCTGGTTAAACAAGCTTGTTGGCGTCAGTAAGGCTAACGAGGATGTTTTGACAATAGCTTGACCATGTCTACTAAGCTTGTTCATCTTAAAGGGTTAAGTACCATGTTTGATTAGCTAGAGTACTAAATAGCATGTTAAACTTTCTAGGACTAACAGTCTTTAAATGTAGTCGCACCAGCAGTGATGGCTCGTCAATAGAGGTCGATATATTGGATGCCATATTGGACATGGCTCAGTCAGGTGGCTACGATGCTTCTCGATTTGTATCTATATTCAACTCAAAGAAGTTACTTTGAAATATTTCAGGATCAGAATGTGGAGCCCAGCACGCATGGCAGGCAGGTTAAAGCAAATGGCTTCATCAGTGAATGGTCACTAACTGTTCAACTTGGGCTTTTGTATTTACTGAATAACTTTGTCTGGTCTGTGTGAGAGTACATACCAGTGACATGGTCCAGATGAAACTGGTCTGCATCGGGACCATGGAGGCTAAAGAAGATGAGAGCATTTGGGCCGTCATCGGCATCCACTGCTGACACCTTCAACACAAACGTGCTGGTTGGAGAATTCTCCACCAGAGCTTCTGAATACACCAGCTAAAAACACACACCGTGCTAACAGTTACCACATGCAATTCAGTACCCTATAATGTAACAATGCAGGGTTTTTTTTGCTTCATATATGAAAAAAAAAGTACAACCAGGTTTAATAATACTAAAATACAGCTAAAATAGAACAGGAATTTCAGCCACAAATCTCCTTTAGAAGTTGGCAACTTGGCAAACAAGATAAGAAAAGCCATCCAATCCTAGCTTGATTTAAGATGTTAGGGTTGTGATGCATTTACCTTCTTAAACATATTGCTTTATTATTTTAAAGTCTGTGGACTTTTATACAATATTTGATTTGGGGACGGTTGTTTATAAATAAATACATATGTTTTTACTGTACAATACTTTACCATTTTTTAAATCTTGCACAAAAGAAATACATACAATAATGAAACTAAAACGAATAAAACCTAAACTAAAGCAAGGCATTTTTGAAAAATCGAAAACTAATACAAATGAACAAACTCTCCTTGTAAACTGAGGAAAACATAAAAAAAACAACAACCTCAAAACAAAATTAAAACCAACTACAAGCAAAATTCCCAAATTATTATAACCTTGATAGTGAGGAATGCAAAACATATATGAGGCGATATTGTGACCTGCTGGCATTGCGGCGTGTTATCATTTTCGTCCAGTACATCCACGTGCACGTTAATGGGGGACTGGAATTTGCCATCCGTGGCCGTGATGGTGAGCGCATAGGCGGCGTTGGCCTCACGGTCCAGCGGCTCTTTGGTTATCAAGCCCCACTCACCCTCGTCACGATGGATCACGGCAAACTGGCCCAGGGGGTCCCCATCTGTGGCCAAAAACACAGAAACCTGTTAGACAATGAAAAATGCAATAATTTTCTCATTATGTTCTTTATTTCTATTGTACAATTGTTAATCATGGAGCAGCACAGTGACCAACTGGTTCACAGATCCGCCTCACA
This sequence comes from Hippocampus abdominalis, assembly GCA_018466805.1. Taxonomy (NCBI): domain Eukaryota; kingdom Metazoa; phylum Chordata; class Actinopteri; order Syngnathiformes; family Syngnathidae; genus Hippocampus; species Hippocampus abdominalis. The sequence continues at coordinate 17,476,555 of CM031695.1, read as the reverse complement.
GTACAAAGGTCCAGGATTCGAATCCGGGCTCCGGCCTTCCTGTGTGGAGTATTGATGTTCTATCCGGGCCTGTGTGGATTTTCTCTGGGTACTAAGGCTACCTACCACCTTCCATCAACATGGATGGCAGGCTAAGTGATCACTCAGTTGTCCGTAGTTATGATTGTGAGTTTGAATGGTTGTTTTTCTATGCGTGCCCTGTGATTGTGCGGCAACCAGTTCAGGACGTACCCCGCCTACTGCCCAAAGAGTAGGCTCCAATACGCACACGACGTTGGTGAGCAGAAGTGTATTAGCTCATGTTTGGATGCATTGTTCAACATTAATAATTGCTAAGAGAAGCCATAGCATTAATTATTTTACCGTTGTGGTTGCATAACATAAATAGTTTTTACATCATTAAAACAATTTCACAAAAAATACATTTTACAGTTACAAAAATAACTAAAACTAACTATTATCATTGCGAAAATATCCTTCGTTTTCATCTTTGTCAATTTATTTCAGACATGACTATTTGGAGTTTACTTTAAATCATAGGTAAAGTGTCTTTCTCTATGTATAAATACATATATGTATATGTATTTACACGTATATATATGTGAGTGTCAGTGTCTGTGTGTGTATGTGTGTATAAAACTAAATGTAATTAAAAAATGGATGGATGGATGAAAATAGTGTTAAAAAAACAAATCCACTCTAAAAAATTCTAACTTGCTGAGTTTAAAAAGCTAAAGTCAAAACGAAATAAAAATTAACCATGATCCAAAACCATTACAACCCTGGTATTTTTGAAAATTAAAAAATGAATATGCACCTGTGATATAGCACGTCACTAGACGGTTCTCCAGCGACACGTCTGCATCGGTGGTCGTCATAGAGACAATGACTCTGCCAGGGTGGCTATTCTCTGCCACCGAGCCGCGATAGGCGTCCAGAGAGAATGCCGGAGGGCGGTCATTTTCATCGGTCACCGTCACCTCCACCAGAACGCTGGATGACAGCTTAGCGTCGCCGCCGTGGTCGGTGGCCAGTACGTGGAAGCGGTGCAGCCTGGACGCCTCGCAGTCAGCCTCGCGAACAGTCACAATCCAGCCGGTATCACCGTCAATGGAGAATAAGTCAGTGATGTTGACGTCGTCGTCTGATAGCGACTCCAGGCTGTAGGTGACCAGACCATTGGTATCCGTGTCCGGGTCATTGGCAGTCACCTGAATGACGGTGGTTCCGGCGGGCATATTCTCTGCCAGGTAGGCCTTGTATGGGTTGGCGTCAAACACCGGTTGGTTGTCGTTGACATCTCGTACTTGGATACTGACCGACACCATCGAGGCCACGTCGGTGCCATTGTGGTTGCCCTGAGCCAGCACGTCAATGTGATACCACTTGGTCCTCTCATGGTCCATGGTCTTTTCCAATAGCAACGTCCCACTTTCTTTGTCCAAACTGAACACTTTGTCTCTGTTGCTTTCCACCGTGTTGCCATCAATCAGGCTGTAAATGAGCGGCATGTTTGAATCAGCTCTCACCGAGCCAATCTCCGTACCGACGGGTGTGTCTTCGGCAGTTGAGAAGGTGTATAGAGGCTCAACAAATTTGGGCAGAGGAATTTCCGGAGGGAGCACTTTGACCCTCACAGGGACGGTGGAGTTGTAGAATGGGAAGCTGCCGTCGCGAGCCTTCACCTTGAAGGTGAAGATCCTATTCTCCATGCCGAGCAGGCTCTCCTTGACACTCACCACACCAGTGAATGGGTTGATCTCGATTAAGTCCTCTGTGGCCCCTTCAGCTTCATCTACAGTATAGGTGATATCAGCATTTTTGCCATCATCTGCGTCATACGCCATAATTTGAATGACAGGGGAGCCTTTGTTAACGGTCGACTTAATGCTGACATGGTATTCAGATGCTTTGAACTGTGGAACATTGTCGTTGTCATCCGCTAGGATGATCTTGACTGTGCAAAAGGCCACTTTACCGCCACCGTCTTTTGCCATCACTTTGATGGCGATTACCCTCTGGTCAGGGTTTTCTCTATCTAGCGGTTGCGTGGTGACAATTTGCCCGTTAGCATTGATGGCAAACTTCTCATCTGCTAACTTGTTTATGATGGTGTAGTCCACACTGCCGTAGGGTCCATCATCAGGGTCAATTGCAGCCAGCTGGATCACGCGGGTTCCTGCCTCTGCATTTTCCGTAACTTCTGCCTCATAGGTGCTCTGTCGGAAGTACGGGCTGTGTCTGTTGCTGTTGATCATGTCGATGTTGACCGGCGCACTTTTCTGGAACACGCCATCTGAAACCGCCACCGTCAGGTTGTAATACGGGTCCAGGTTCCTTTTGCAAGTGTTGGAAAAGGAGATGATCCCAGAAGTCTCATTGATGTTAAAGTAGCGGTCTTCATTGCCTGAGAGGATTTTGTACTTGAGGTGGTTAGCGTCTGCGATGTCTGGATCGGACGCCTGAATCTTGATGACAATGTGGCCACATTTTGCAGACTCATCCAGTGAGGCTTCAAAATGAGAGCTTACAAAGTCCGGGGGATTGTCGTTGACATCGGTGACATTTACCAAGACAACAGTCTCACCACTGAGGGCGATGCTTCCATTGTCAACCACTTGAATTTTCAACCGGAAGTGATTCACACTTTCATGGTCCAGCACTTGCTTTAAGAAAATCAATCCACTCTTGTGGTCGATGTCAAATAAATCGGTTTCGTTGCCTTCTGTTCTCACCATGTGAAATGTCAGCTCTTTATTTGTGCCAGAATCCAAGTCGGAGGCAGACAGCTGCAGAACTGAGGAGCCAATGGGAAGCCCCTCCGCGATGCTGGTGGTGTATTTTTGCTGGTAGAAAAAGGGGGCATTATCATTCACGTCTTCAACCACCACTTCAATACATGCCTCTGAAAAGGCTCCGCTCACAGAATCTGTGGCTCGCACAGTCAGCACATGCAAGTTCTGGCTCTCGTAGTCCAGCGGGTTGGTGACTGTCAACGCACCCGTCTTGAAGTTGATATGGAAGTGCCTGGAGGCGTTTTCCTCCACTAGGTTGTAAATTAGGCGATAGCCTTCGGGATTCCTGGCCTGCACATGCAGGATGGTAGTGAAAGGGGGAACAGATTCGGGGACTTTTAAAGGGTATAATAGTGTCTGAAAAACTGGATTAGTCCGGTTCCTGACTTGAATACTGAGCTGTGCCTCTGTCATGTGACTAGGAACGCCTTCATCCATCGCCAGGATCGTCAAGACATATTTGCTCAGGGTGTCAAAATCAAGAGGCCTCTGGATGGAAACATCGCCTATGGTTGGATCAATTCTGAAGAGGTCATAATCCTCCTCCATAGAGTACACAATCGATCCGTTCTCACCCAGATCTCTGTCCCTAGCGGTGACCTGGTACAGAACATCTCCTGGTTCTGTGTCTTCAGACATCGTCATCGAGAAGGGTAGGTTGAGGAACTGAGGTGGGTTGTCATTGACATCATCTATAAAGACTTTGACCAGAGCAGTGGCCGTCCTTGGTGGCATCCTTGTGTCTTGTAGTATCACCACTACATCGTAGGCGTCTGTGTCCTCGCGGTCAAATGGCACGCCTGTGGTCTCCATGACACCAGAAGTCCGGGAGATTGAAACTCTTCCCATGGGGTTCAAGAGTGAATAAGACATAGGCTCGTTTAGATAACACCCTCTTGGTTTGAGCACAGCTAATGTTTTCGCACTGCTCAGGTTCTCTGAAATGCTCACTGAATATGTTTTTTGCTCAAAGCTGAGACTGCTCTCTGTGACGTTGGTGATATTCACCCTCACAATGGCTGAATCCTCGTGAAGGCCATCTGAGGCGCTGACTACCAGATGGTAAAATGGCTTGAACTTCAACACGTTGCTCACAATGATGACTCCAGTGGTGGGATGAATGGAAAAGGCACCATTAAGATTTCCTTCGGCAATGCTGTATGACACTGCCGAGTCTGCGTCGTGAGCCACCACTCTTGTCACCTCTGCGCCTAGGACTGGCGGCAAGATGATGGATGACTCATAGGTGGCGGTAGTGAACTGCGGCGGGTAGTCGTTCACATCCAGGACGTGCACAGTGACCTTGGCAGGCTGGGTTGCGTACAGCGATGGTTTCCCCGAATCCCTCGCCTGCACGTTGAAGTGGTACTCAGCCTTGATTTCAAAGTCTAACGGCGCTGCAAGTGAAATTGCACCTGTGCTCGTGTCAATTCTGAACACTTTTGCAGCCTCCTCTTCCAGGATTTCATAGACGAGCAGCGCATTTGCATCTCGGTCCAAATCTGAAGCCTGGACAACCAACGGCATGTTATCTTCCGACATCACCAGACTATTGGTGTGTGCCGCCTCACCTATTAGCCCAACGTACTCGCGCTTGGCAAAAATAGGAGTGTTATCGTTCTCATCCATGACATAGATATAAACTGCTGTCCTGGACATAGCTCCGGAACTAGTTGACGCCGAAACGTTAAGCGTGTAGGAGGAGCACATCTCAAAATCCAGAAGCTTTCGGACTGTGATCATTCCAGTGTATCGGTCAATGTGAAATGTTCCGTTGGGGTTGCCGCTTTCAATGTCGTAATTTACCGCAGCCGGGCTGGAGGCAGAGATGGCGACCACCGGTGTCCCTAAGCCACCCCGTTCGCTGATTTCTGCAAGATATTCATCATCATGGAAGACGGGTAGGGTGTGGTCAGAGATGCGGACATGGATGTGGACGGAGCAGATGTCGCTGCGCTGAGGGAAGCCCTGATCCGTGGCTTTCACCGTGAGGTGGAAAGGGTCCTGGTGCAGAATGTCCAAAGGTTTGGACACGCTGATGGAGCCCGAGACTTGATCGATGGAAAAAATGTTGTTGATGTTTCCTGTCAACAGAATGGAAAAGAAACGTGTCAAAATTGGATTTGAAGTGTGTCGTTGTTCTGTGTGAAAGGAAGGATGGTCGCTCCACAAATTTCCCCAGTTTCCGAAGTAGTTTGAAAGGCAAATCAGAGGTGAGATGGTGGGTATTGGAATGGAGATAGAGGAAAGCTGAAACTGGGTTGACTACCGTTTTTGCCTCTGATGCTTTATTTTGTAAATTGTCTTTTTCCTGTCCTGCATGGCCTAATCACTATCACATGGATTCTCAAACTGTGGTGAGGTCAAAGTGACCGCATGTGTTTCATGCTTTGCTAGTGGAAGGCGCAAAAAACATTACTGAGGTACAGCAACTAAATCAATCACTCTGATAAATGAAGGGAACTGGCATGATTTGTTTTTAAACTCCCTGCGAGAACATAGCAATTAAATGTGCAGGTATATGGGGATGTGCAGCGAGTCACATCTACTTGGAAAATCTTTCAATTTTTCACTCCACTACCATCTGAAAACTCAATGATACATGACATTTTAGAAATTAACACTTTCTATCGGTTTCAAGGGATATACTGAAACCTGAACACAATGTCAGTACTCATCAAGACAAAATTTTCCATTCAGGTTGATGCCATTGTACAAATGTCAAATCCATTAAATTTGTCATCAACTAGGGGAACCCCTTCTTTGATTGTCCGACTAGTTTAACCCCCATGCAGTAATAATCCCAAAATTGGACATTTCGGACACTTTGGACGATTTTGGACTGTTGGACAAATGGACACCACAGACAAAACAGTGAAAGATAACTCCACGAAGCTGAAATTTTGCATAGGATGTATATCTATGTCTTGGCCAATTCCCACTGAACATTTTGAGGGGTTGAAAGTGAAAACAAATTAAAAGTGAAAAAAGTTGTTGCACATTGGAAGAGGGACATTTTTGGGACGTAATACCCTTCATGCAGCCGCTTAAAAATACTGCATGAGGGTTAAATGCCTACAAATTAGCTCGAAATTCGGACCAAAATTCCAAGGTCTTCTCTAAGTGGGCTCCCTATAATTAGAGTGATGTTTCAAAATGCATCACTTGCCCGACAAAACTAACCTTAAAAAGTGCAAATTCAAAAGTATTCATGTAAAGAACAGTGTTGGCAACAGAACTGGCCATGAATCAATCAATCATCAATTATTTTCTCATGACTTTTTCTGTAATGGCAGATTTGGCCTTTGATGTCCTCATTCCATGTTTTTTAGAAAACTCCACTGGCGGCACCTTCTCATGTTTCTTCTTACAAATGTTTTGATTTCTAAAAAAAGCAACGGAAATGTGCTTCTATATGCAGGGAAGGTGTAACTTCCAATAACAACCCAGGCTGAAATGACCTCTTCCCCTCCATCCAAAGATCTCAGTCTCAGTAAGGTGTATCACTCCAACAATATTTTGACACCAGTTATTAATTTCCTATTAGCCAGGGCTTTGGCACTATCTTATGGCATCTTACAGCGCTACTGAAAGAGGAGAAAAATATAACCCAAACTGAAAAACGGTGTTTTTTAGGGAATAGCAGAAAATACATTCCAAAAGAAAAAAAAAACACTGATAGGCGAATTTGTAACTATCAAATTCCCAAAGAGTGAGCATTCACTCTTTGTTTTTCCTGCAACCTCATTTTCACGTCGAGAAACATTGTTTGCCTATTTTGAATTGTTACCTCGTTAGGGTAAATTTGGAAGGTTCTGGGCAAGAAAGGGAAAGTAATGTTGCATTGTAACAGTACAATCGAACCGCTTTACAATTCGTATTGTTGCGCAATGATAAATCACTTGATTGTAAAAGCGGCTGCCTTTAGGTTCCTTGCTTCCCATGAATTCTTTCCCTCTTTCTTTTTATTTAGCAAAAAATGCTATGTGAACAAAAACCCCAGTAGGAGAAGAATTCTTTGTTCAGGAACTAACACATAAATCAAATCCAGGTAGGCCCTTTTTTTTCCATTGTACTACGGGATAAGAGACAAATCCAGGGCCAAAGCTGGGAGGTATTTGTTCTCTGACACTCTGTGCACAGCGCAAATGAAACAATAAAACAGCCACGGAGAGCTGGCCTGAGCCCAGGAAATCCCAAACATAAAATGATTGCCGGGGGAGGAAATTGCAAAGCACTCTGGGGACTCTCCAGGCCGTCATAATGGCGTCCTGGAGCACTCTGTTTCAGGGGAGCTCTAAACTGGCTGATGTTCGATGGCGAGCGGAAGAAAAGATGACAAAATATTGGCGTGTCTCAGATGTGAACACATATTTATAGTGATGCTTTGATGTATGAGTTTAATTTGTTCCATGACCAAGCTCTTAACTCAATTTAGTTTTATGTCAAATTATTTTTCCCCGATTAATTGATTTGAAATGCCATTAATTGGTTCCAGCTACCGCCCCCCCCCCAAAAAAAAACTAACTTTTTTGTCACTTGATTTTCAACTGAGAAATATAGCCTCTATTGTTAAAAAACAAAAGTATAAGAGAAGAAAATGTGAAGAATTAAACATTTAAAAAAACTTTGATGCTCACCAGAATGCAGGGAGTAGGCAATGTCGGCGTTGCTGCCCGCGTCACCATCTAGGGCCTTGACGCGAACCACCTCGGTGCCGCCGGGAGACACATTGGACACGACAGCCTCATAGCGCGTGCTGAGGAAGGCGGGCGCGTGGTCATTGCAGTCCTCCACGTGCACCATTACCTTGGCAAAATTCCTCTTGACCGGGATTTCCTGGTCGCGCACCTAAAAGGTTACATTACATTTCATCATACTGAGAATAATTTCCGCCTTTTGCGTTTGCCCTATATCACAATTTTGATAACTACAGAACTGTGTAATCTTGGTTTGGGAGGGGAGGCCAAAGGGAGTTCCTGACTCGGTGTTGCCCCCTCCAAACAGAAACTGATTTGAGGAAAACGATGGTGTGGCCATTAGCGCGGCTTCCTCAGTAGCAATGTTTAAATCTCAACCCCAGACTTATTTCTACACTCTCGCGTTTGGTTAAACGGCAAAAAGTTTGACATTAGTCTCTTGCTCTGCCTTATCCCAGACTTTCAGATTTTGGCCTGTTTTACTGCCGCTTCTCACCCCTATGCCTCCCCCCTACTCTCCTATTCAGAGAAGGGGGTGATGATCGAATTGAGGTCGTGGCTGCAACGATCTTGCATCGACTGACCGGGAAAAGATCTGACGAGGACCATTTCCCCCGAAATGGTCTACCTGTGGCTCTTTATTTTATCAAATGGACCCTCATGCTGTTTTAAATAACACTGCACAGCATCATAGTGACAGATGTTTCCGATTCAACATTTGCTGCAGCCTGATCATCCTGGAAGGGGATCTCTCCATTGAAGAACCCTTCTCAAGGATTCTTCTTCTTTACGTACTAAATGGGCTTTCTCATGATTTTTCCAACCCAGGGATGTCGTTCATTTTTGTGTGCTGTGGGCCTACGAAGCCCTCTGAGATTCTTTGGTGATCGAGGGACTTGACACCATCATCCCGAGACCTCAACCCTATTGAGAATCACTGGCACATGATTCAGTGGAAGATCTATGACAGTGGACTACCGTATACTTAATTTATAGTGCAGTGTGGACGTTACCATGACAACAAGTATGTGCAGTGGGATGGTCTCATAGTCCAGTTTGTCGGTGGTGGCCAGGACGCCGCTCTTGGGGTCCAGGTGGAAGAGTTTGGAGCTGATGGGGTTTGCGCTGCTCTGAATGGAGAAGACCAGCTTGCTGTTTGCGTCAGCGTCACGTGCCGCTACGTGCAGGATGTCCTTCCACGCCGGCGTGTCCTCAGGGACCCTCACCTGAGCAGTTTCAGTTAGTTTTTGGTTTTTGATAAGAATGTTCGTTTTTCTTTTATTTTGTTGATGACAGTGTTTTGCCAATTTTAGTTTTAGTTATTTCGTTAAGCTTAGGTTTACCAGAAAGTGAGAAAATTGACATTGTGACATCTTAAACTTTCATGTTGTATGCTGTCCTCACAAGGCCTCAATTTAGCCAGCAAAAAAATTTCAATTCTGTGCCTGTTTTGTGGTTGATTTTTTTCAGCTTTTTCCTCCAAAAACAACAAACAAAAAAACCATAACGAATTAAATTGAATTGAATTAACCCTTACCAATTCATCTCAACCTTTACCTCAAAACCTAACATTAAAAATGAACCCTGACCCAAAACCTCTTGCTCCCGACGATCTAAATCTTTATTCCAAACCTGAAACCAAATGATCCTGCCCCTAATCCCTCTCCTTATGAAAAAGCAGTATATGAAATTTGGAAAAACCGTACTCGAGTATAAGTATATAAGGTCTTTCAACTTTTTCATACTAAAGAGGAACAAATTAAGTTTCAAATGTAAATTATAAGTACCTGTGCATACTTTTCAATACAAGCCAAGTATACTTAAGCATACTTCCCTGAAGTTTATAAAAGACAGTATTTTAACATATACTGCCTCCAATTTAGTAGATAAATATTTACTTATAGCATACTTGAATGACCTACTTTGTGCAAAGTGTCAACCGAATTATCCCTGATCCTAACCCAAAACGCAAACCTGCTCACTTGACCATAATCCATAAACCCCAATCCTATATTCAAAACCCTAAACCTCTTGATCCTAAACCTACCAATCGAGGTTGTTAGCGTGCTGCATCACGTTGACTCAAAAATCACTGAAAGCTTCTTTTACTATTCATTTACTCATCTACTCTTTCTTCTTTACAGTTTTGACACACAGACATATACATGCAGACACCTGCGCACACACCTCATAGAGCGTCTTGAGGAAGACAGGCCGATGTTCATTCATGTCCAGAACGCGGATGTAGGCCTACGGTCAGCAAAAAATAAAAAAATTTAAAAAAAAGTCCAGGTTATAGAAATGACATCCAATATGGAGGAGATAAAAACAAATCATAGAGGTTGCTGTTTGTTATCACAGTGACTCAGTGGTGCAAATCAAACACACACACACACACACACACACACACACGCACACACACACACACACACACACACACACACAGGCATATTGTTTTTATTTCACTAATCACCTCACCCTGTGTGTGTGTGTGTGTGTGTGTGTGTGTGTGTGTGTGTGTGTGTGTGTGTGCGCATTGTTGACAGGTGTATTGAGCACATGGGTCTTGTGCTGGTTTGAGGGAGAATGAATGCACATTTTTAAAGTCCATTCTTCTGTCAATTGCAGATTTTCACCATCCAGTTTTCCTTGAGCAGCACACATGGAGCATTTTTGTATAATATCGGCTCTCACAGCTGGCAAAGTGTCTATGAAAGTTGAAAATTGCACTCGCAACAGTGAACTCAGGGACCCACTAACAGTCTGTACATTGCTTGGCATCCAGCTCTGGCATACGCGTGCTAACCCAACCAAAGTAAATCATGAAAGAATTGTTTTTTTAATTCAGGCGCGCCAGCCAAACGGTCGATGCCCAGCTGGTGCACCAACAGCCTCGCGTACATAAATGTAACTAAACTGCCACAGTGGTGCCTTGAGATCCGAGTGAGCAGGGGGGGATGGAGGGGCGGGTGAGTCGGAATAATGGCATTTCTATTTCATATCAATAGGAAAAGAGGATTTCTGTTATGAGCATGATAACGGATTGATTTAACCTAACCGACACCAAGGCGCCACTTTACTCTGAGAAAGCCTGATCTCTCGTGATCTTAAAAGGCCATAAGAGTTTGCGGGCAACAGGGAGGCAGCCGTAATTAAGGGCCGAATGCAGCACGTGGCCGCTGTTTCTTTGTGTGCATCTGACTGGAACGCTTTCCGCCCAAAAAGTGGGATGCTTCACAGAGATCAGAAATAAGGCACATGGAGTGTTTTTTACACATTCCAACCTGCACGGTAGAGCTGTGGTGGCTGTCGGTGACCTGCACCGTCAGGTTGTAGTTGGAGCGGCGGGCGGCGTCTAGTCGGCGGGCGATGGAAATTGTGCCCGAGTTCCTCTGGATGTCAAAGTCCTTTTCCTCATCTCCACCTGACAGACAGAAAGACAACAAAACTCAGCTGTAGCTACTGATATGTTATACAGTCAAACCTCGGTTTTGGAACGTCTCGGTTCTCGACCAATTCGGTTTTGGACCAAAAATTTAGAGTTTTTTATGCCTTGGATGATGAACACATTTCGGTTCTCGTAAAAACTGAGCGCACTTGAATGCACCATTTGACTCCTCTCGCCTTCCTTACACGAGGAAGTGACGCTTCCTCGTGTTGCTTTCCATTGTGAGCAGACGTGTTCAGTAAACATTTTTATTTGAAAAAGAGCGTGGTTTCGGTTTTCGAACAGCCTTCTGGAACGGATTATGGACGAAAACCGAGGTTGGACTGTACGATGATCTTTTTCTTCACTGTGCGGATTCATTCTATCTTGTTTATTTCGATTGTACAAGTTGGTGGGATCACAAAGAGAGAAGCCATCACAAATGTGAACGTGGCACTATACAGCACAAGGTTTTGGGCACATGACCATTTATGACTAGAGTGCCATGGCCTTTTTGGACCCTGGGGATTTTTTCAAGTTTGTCATATATTTATTCATTAATTCATGAATTTAATAGTTGGCTGTTACCCACTGCCTAATTTACTTGGCAACGTTTGAATAAGAGGAGTACCAGCACTTATTTTTTTCCACTTCAAGCACTGACATAAATCATATTATGTAGCGTACCTGTGCCCGTGTGTGACTGAGCCTTCCACCTTTCTTTTTTTTTTTGTTCTGTTTTCCAATTTGTGGATTATTTCAAGATGAATATTTGAATATGTATTTATATTGGGAACAGTCTTATTAAAGTTTTATTGAATGACCTTTTCTCCACTCCTGCTACACACACACACACACACACACACACACACACACACACACACACACGGTGTTCCATTTGTTTCAGTCAGTTTCACCTGAACAAAAGAAGTGACTAACATTCTCTTGAATTGATTTCAATTAATTGGCGGGATCCACTTCCTGTTTGCGGTGCAGCAGGAAGCCTTTAACCCTTGAAAAGCTATGCTAATGTTCAATGCTAATGCTTGAGTGCTTGCTGTGAGTGATGCCGCAACAAAAGGAGCCTTTGTGCTGGAATTCAATTTTTCACTCCTTTTTTCATTCCACCATTATTCTTCATATTTATCTGGGTCAGGGTCACAAAGTGGAGATGAGCTACGCAGCTCCCGAAGGAAGAAGACCACCCTCACCCTACCATTCATAAACCTCCTATATTACTGACCTAAAACTTTGTGAATCTGTCAAATGTGGCATTAATATGGAAAAGTAGTGGTCTATAGACATTAAAATTGATGCAAATAAACTGAATTGCCGATATGCAGGGGGACACAAGAGTAGGTTATAAAAATGAGAAAACACAATCGTTATTGTGTTAATACAAAATAAAAATACATTCATTGTATGTCACTCATTTCTCCAATGTGATACAACTGTATTCTTATAATTGGGGAACTGGCAGCTCTGTGAATGTGATGCAGTCAAAAATTTTGGCGCAACTATTTAGGCCGCGGGTGGCCCGTTGACCTCACAGTGCAGAGGTCGTAGGTTCGATCCTGGCTCCGGCATTCCTGTGTGGAGTTTGCATGTTAAAAGTTCGTCTTGAGCCCCGATACAACATAAAATGTAAATATAACAGAATTTGAGGGACTGGAGCAGATTACTTGCATTTGCATTCCATTCACTCAAAGTTGTCAGGAAAGTGTTTTCACAGCAACAAAGCCAAAAAAGTGTGTATTTCCTCCTGAAATGACAAAGTGGATGAACGGCCAGCCATCCCCGCCTGTGGCGACCTGTCAGCTGATGATAGACGGAATGCTATTGATTTATTTTCACTGTTATAAAAAACAAAAACAAAAAAAGACATTGTTTACAGCGAAACATCTTTACCATCCATCAGATTGACACGGTGACCATTTACTAAGTCACGACATAGCATGACACTTATCTATCACTTGTTGGCATGTCAAATATGAGTGTAATGTACCCACAAAAATGTCTCCAGAAGCTATGCCTCATAAGACATGACAAGTCAGCCATTTTGGTTGAAGGAGAGTTTTCAGGCTCATACTGGCCATTTCCAGGGGGCCTTCAAAGACGGACTTTTCCAAGTCAGTTTCATCTATAGCTGCTTCAATAGACAAGGCGGATGCAGGCATAGTGGTTATAATTCCATGACCATGTCCATGCCTTCTGTTATGTTGTGTTATATCTTATGTTTTGTGTTCTGTAAAGCGCTTTGTTAAAGCTGCAGCTGTTGTGAAAGCGCTCGATAATGAAAGATGTATTGTACTGTATTGTATTGTATTAGCAATATGAAATTTCATATGCCCGTCATGAGTAGAGCCATGGAACAGTTTCAAGAAACCGCGCCTTGAAAAATTGCAGTGGGCATTTTGAAAGCATTTTGGCCATCCACGGGGGTCTTTCAAAGAGGTACCTGTCTCTTCAGAAAAATTCAGGCCCTGGAGCCAGTTTCACATATCAACATGGAATTTGGCTGACAAGTACCTGTATATTTGGACAAGAGATGTTGCCGTAAAATATACAGGAAGTCTGCCAGTCAATGTTATAGTCGCCATTTTAGGGTAATTGTGGTCATTTCCAGGTGTCCTTCTCCGACAAAGTTCTCCACAAAGTTTTTTGTTTGATTATTACTCGATTTGCCCCTTGTATACAAACACTCGGCAGATGGCTTTAAGTTTCACAGCAAAATTCGATGCGTTGCCACACAACAAGAACCTCTAATAAGTCAGCTCCCCACGAACACGTCCCAACCAAGTGCACAGGCACAAGTATCTTACCTACGATGTGAAACCAGCGCAGCCGGTATGTCTCGGTCATGATGATGCCCACCATGTGAGTGACGGGTTCCGTTTCCATGACGGCGAAGGTGAAGTGAGGTTCGTCAAAGGCGATGGGCTCGGCGGAAGGCGGCTCGGGTGAAGTCCACTCAATGTCCAGCCTCGCTGCTGACGACAGCGGCGGGCTGCCAGCATCCGTCGCTTTAATCTACAAAATGGAGCAACAAAACTATTCAAATTAGACATGCAATCACATTCGAAGATTAATGTGTGCTGACTCGTGTATGCTAATTAAATTTGCAGTTACACAGAGTAATATTGTTTTTTTTTTTTGTACTTTGTTCATTACAAATTTGATGGACGTTTGTTTCATCATACATGTTGTTGTTCTATACTTTCCTTACCTCTTATGCACTTTGGAGGACTTTATTTAGTTCTTTGCTTGTTTTTACTCACATTTTGTAGTACTTTCTCTGTTTCGACTGCACTTTGTTGGATTTTTTGTACTTTCTTGGACTTTTTATTATTTGCATTCATTCATTCATTCATTTTCTGATCCGCTTCTCCTCACAAGGCTGGAGCCTATCCCAGTCGTCTTCGGGTCGTAGGTGTTGGACACCCTGAATCGGTTGCCAGCCAATCGCAGGGCACACAGAGACAAACAACCATCTCGGGACACACTCACATCTCGGGACAATTTCAAGTTTTCAATTAGCTTGCCATGCATGTTTTTGGAACGTGGGAGGAAACCGGAGAACCCGGAGAAAACCCACGCAGGCCCGGGGAGAACATGCAAACTCCACACAGGGAGGCCGGAGCTGGAATCAAACCCTGCACCTCTGCACTGTGAGGTTGTCGCGCTAACCACCGGCCCACCGGGCTGCCTTACTATTTGTATTATTTTTATTTTTTTCCACATGATGTAATTTTATTCCTCACACACATTACAAAAGTGCAACAAAATGGTGAATAGGGAATGAGTAATAAAATGTGTACAGGTTGCAAAGTGGCGCAATAATAATTTTGTGTCCTCACACTTTCAATTAACACACTCTGTTGGGGTAACTTTGGAAGATGTGTTTGAATTGATAAATGTGTTGGGATCCAAGTTTATTTTAATGTTGTATCTATTAAAATAGGTAATTGTGGAAAATAAATATATATTGGGAGGTGTCAATTCTTCTTTGTGTCAGGACCATGACCGCGTGGTCCTCCTCCTCTTCCTCCGGGGCAATAGGCCTCCATCAGGGACTTGTCCTCGCCGACCGGGTCCCACACCCGGTATGACTCTCGCTGGTGCCTCGCGAGGTTCACACCCAGTGCGGGCCCCGGAAGGGCCTTCGCCCGATTGTTGTTTAAGGAGGGTTAGGGTACCTCACCTTCCGATGAGACCCTACCTCATTCCCCGCCGGCTGGTGGGCATTTAGCCGGGTCTGGGGCCCAAGAGCCACTCGGAGGCATCCCACCACGCGAGGATGACCACATGGTCCCTAACCCGTGGTGGGCATTTACATTATCACGCTAGCGAATGAACAATTTCAAGCGTAAACTACCGTGAGAATGGTGTAATTCCCAGGCCAGAAGTCTCCAAGCGACGTCACCACACCCGTCAGCGAATCAATTTGGAAACTGCCATCGTGGTCGTCTTGTAGCGTGTACATCACATCGGCGTTGGAGCCCTCATCATCGTCACGGGCCATCATTCGGCAGACTTCCAGACGGCCGTCCTGCTGGCGCTGGGCCAGCAGCTTGACGTGGAAAAGTTTGTCTGTGAACTTGGGCCAGTTGTCGTTGTCATCCAGCACGCTGATCACCACGGTTGCGGTGGAGTGAAGTGACGGAGAGCCGTTGTCGGACACGATGACCTGACCATACAATGATTGGAGGAAATCATAACGTGTCATAATTGGAGTGAATCGTATCATCATTGGGGTGAATTGTGTCGTTTTGTAATTTGAGTGAATCGTAATCCTAACTGGAATGAACTTCAATGCATCGTCTGGATTTGCAAAGGAATTGTATGACATCATACTTGAGTAACTTCTATACTGTAGTACTGGAATGAGAGGCAAGCTTCCCGTACTTGAAAAGGGAAAGAAAGAAGGTGCTCAGGCCTCACCTCGATACTGTGCTCTGCTTTATCCTCCCGATCCAACGCTGCCACCGTACTGATGACTCCTGTGCACACACACACACACACACACACACACACACACACAAAAACACACACACGCATACAGATTGAAATAATGCTAATGTATGCATGTCCTGTGAAATGAGTGTGCCAATTACTCCTCAACAAAAGCACGCCAATTGCAGTGACAAGTGTTATTATAGTGTAAGAAACGTGCAAGTGTGTGTGAGTGTGTGTGCGTGTGTGTTACTGCCACTTTTCATGCATATGTGATGGAAGGCCAATGAAAGCAAGGGATTGTTTTATTTCTTTTGTTGATCACATTTCATTCAATTTATGCAATGACCAGTGGCCATATGTCATGACATTTTCAATGCATTTTAAAATGTTGATTGCATTTTTTAAATTTGTTCCGATATTCTTTTAATTAATGGCATTTTGATTTATGGAACTTAATTTTTCATCATTTGGGAGTTTTTTTCTTGTATAAACCTAATAATCTGTCCATTCATTCTCTACACTGCTTACCCTCATTAGCGAATTGATTGTGTTGTATTGTGTCTTTAGTTGAGACAACAAATCGTATCTTTTGTCTGTATATATATACAGTATATATATATACACGTCTCGGTTCTCGACCAAATCGGTTTTTGACCAAACATTTTGAGTTTTTTATGCCTCGGATGACAAACAAATTTCGGTTCTTGAACAAACTGAGTGTACTTGAATGCACCAAGTGACGCTTCCTCAGGTAGACGAGGAAGTGACGCTTCCTCGTGTGGCTTTCCAGTGTGAGCAGACGTGTTCAATAAACATTTTTATTTTAAAAAGAGTGTGGTTTTGGTTTTCGAACAATTCGGTTTTCAAACAGCCTTCTGGAACGGATTATGGACGAAAACCGAGCTTTGACTGTATATATATATAATAAATACATACACACACACACACACACACACACACACACACACACACACACACATACATACATACATCCATACATACATACATGCAACCATAAATAAATAACGAAAAAAGCCGAATTGTCCACTCAACCAAACTTCCTCGGCAGAAGGCAGGAGGTTGTTTTGCGTATCCAATTCCAAATGGGCAGGGGTGTTCGATTCGTGATCGACAGTCAGCGGGAGTGGATAAATAAGATGGCAGCGACCATGTCTGCTGCATATGCTTTGTCTCAAATACTGAAGCCGAACTTGGGCTTAACAAGGCACTGACACCAGTGCAATCCGTTACAGAGCGTAATGGAACATCACTAACTTTACAACCCAGCGGGCATCTGATGTCCATTCAATATGACATCAAAGTCCAATCTTCAACATCAAACCGACATCACTAAGAATTTTATTCCGATGAGAAATTCATCTTGCCCTTACGCCGCTCAAGATAGCACTGAGGACGTCCCACAGAAAGTCGAGCAGCAACAAAGCATAATGACTGACTTTTAACGACTACAATCACTTCAACCATTCATGTCAAACATCCGCCCGGCTGAATTACGATCCATCCGTCATTGCTGAAACGCTGGTGCATTTCTTTAATTAACAAGTTCAAACAAAAGTTGCATTGATGTGGTGTCAAATGCCTGCAGAGTGAAAAGGCATATTTTACACTCAAATTTCCTTTATTTGACATCTTATGCGAAGAGCTCCATTGCAAAAGATGACTTCCAGCCTCAGGCTCCTTAAAATCCCACTGAATTGTTATGACTTGAATTCCAGGTTGTCATTTTACTCTACCAAAAAAAAAAACAACAACTTTCGCCTCAAGTCCTGAATTCGTCGTGGAGACAGTTTTCACTTTTCCGTAAACGACAAGCATGACTGAAGTTGCAAGCAGTGACAGACGATGATGTTCATCAAATATTGATGGCTCGTAAACCTGCTTCCGATTAGGGCTCATTTGGGTGAATTTCTTCATCAAAGTCGAGTCCTGGAATTTGCCCAAAAGCTTCACTTCCTGTTCAATTTGATGCAACTCCATGTTGCTCCATGAAACTGGTGGCAGGGGCTCATCTTTTTTTCTTTCTGGTTGAGACCTCTAACACGAATACATTTTCACAACGATATATGCATTTTTTTTGTGCTAAATTTGAGTTTAAAGGGCATTCATTTATTTGGAAGAATAATGACAGGCCAAGCACCCCTTAAAATGGCAGCTTCAAACCAAAATGGCCAACTACCGGTAACTGTGCATTTCAGAGCAGAGATTCAACAGTGTCATGATTTTCACGGTTTCTGTCATGATGAATTTGCGTGCCAAATGCAATTATCAAGACTCAGCGTGGCATTTTGGGTTTCATGTTGCACTCAATCATCAAAACTTTCTGTCAAGACCTACACCGTACTATGAAAACTCACAACTTTGGCAAATGAGCACTGCTCACCTCGTACGCAATGGTACTTTGACCGGCGAGTTTATTCCGTGACCAAAGTCATAACTTTACTCATAATTGTACAGTCAAACCTCGGTTTTCCAACGTCTCGGTTCTCGTCCAATTCGGTTTTCGACCAAAAATTTTGAGTTTTTTATGCCTCGGATGCTGAACAAATTTCGGTTCTCGAACAAACTGAGCGCACTTGAATGCACCACGTGACGCTTCCTCGGGTAGACGAGGAAGTGACGCTTCCTCGTGTTGCTTTCCATTGTGAGCAGACGTGTTCAGTAAACATTTTTATTTTAAAAAGAGCATGGTTTCAGTTTTCGAACAATTTCGGTTTTCGAACAGCCTTCTGGAACGGATTATGGACGAAAACCGAGGTTTGACTGTATTTGTCCTCTTGGGAAAGAGTTACTGGAACCTTCATCCTTATCTCAACTGGATTATGCAATTGGAGTCTGCGAGTCCTTTTTCACATGTTTCCGTGTGATTTAACATGCTGCTAACTCCCTCTTAACTGGAACACGTAAGAGGGAGCACATTAAGTCCTATCATGGCCTCCCTCACTACAGGTTGCTTGTGAACCTTAGAATCCATTTTATATCTCAAAATGGTTTCTCCCAGCCGCAACTCTATGAGCTGCTCCCTCCCTAAACTGCTGCTCAGTGCCTCAGGTCGGCTGATCAGCTTCTATTGGGGGTCCTGAAGTCTAAATGCTGTGAAAGGCGCTGACAAATAAAATGTATTATTATATTATTATAAATGGAAGCTGAGAGGGGATTGGGCTTTTCTGCTCATGGTCCAAACTACGGAATGACTTTTCGGTGCACCCTTCACCATTTTTCAAAGCCACCTTCGAATCCAAATGTATTCAGCTTTCAAAACAGCTTGATACTCTGTCCTCATTCTAGTGTCTTGAGTTTACTGTATATAAGTTTTTCCCACTTTAAAAGTTTTTATATTGTTATGGTTAGTTGTATTTTGTTTGATTTGTATTCACGTATAGAAACTGTTTCAGCTACAGTTGTTTTAAAAGGGCTTAATTGATAAAGTTGCGTTGGGGAAATCAAAATATTATACGCGGCGGTGATTTGCTGATTTCCCAGAGTAGGAGTTTGCTCAGGTACAAACCTTTGAAAAAGCCCACAAAAAATCCAGAATAAACATTGGTGCCTGGTCTGTGTACAGCACATCCAACCAGTTAACATCTTGAGAGCCAAGCTGGAAGCTTTCACTTTGATGGTAGTCTTGGAATTTTTTTTTTTTTTTAACGCGAGTTGAAACCCCGCTGGGGTCGTGGGGGTGGTCACATTGACAGCAGAGCAAACAAGCCCTAATGTTAACCCCCCCGAGAGGTCATGATGAAGACAGGTGGGTATGTTCAGGAAGAGTGTTTTCGTCATTAGGAGCTTTCACTCCCGCCGTGAAGACACACAAAGCCCGTCTGGGAACGTTTTTAACAGCTTGACTGTCACTCAAATGTTGACTTGTCTGAGACTTTTTTGAAAGCGTCTCATCTTTACTTAGCGACTTAGCATCAGGAGTCAACAAGTCAACTTCTAAGCGGCTGAATATGGTAGTTGGATTGTCGGAATTTCCTTGTAAAGGATTGAATTGTATTGAATTACAGTGAATGCAATTTATTGCATCACATCATAACTGGGATGAAGCCTATGATGCCGAGGGATTTGTAACATATTACAGTACAATATGTGTGATCATTGTCGCAGTTTATATTATAATGGCTGGTCTGGTTGGCAACATTTTTTCCTTATTTTATTATTTCATTTTATTGCATTATTGTAATCAAAGAAAAAACAAAACGATAAATTCAGCCCCAGTGATAGAGAAGAACATCTCTTGGTGCAGACTATTTGCAGTCACCTGTGCTGTCTTTAAATATTTTATTAAATATATTTTGAACCAAGCGTGCAGAGTTTTGACATTCATAACCAATGTATGCAAATGTGGCGGTGTGGCGTGAACGATCGCTCAAAGAGATCAATTTCATGGCATTCTCCTGCTAACTTCTTGACGCTCTTTCAGCAGCCGCTGACTGTTACGTCTGCTCCAATAAAATTAAATTGTAAGATGAAAAGCCTGATATCATCCCACTGATCAAAGTGCGTTGTTGTGGCATGTTTTCACCATTTGGAGACTTCACACTGAGCTTTGCACTTTCTCTCAAATAAAAAACACACATTACCAAGTGTGGAAAAACTGCAAGTAAACAGGAATTAATCAGTGCCGTCCGGATGCAAAGTTCACATTTCGTTCACTTAAGAGCATTTGTATACTGTATTTTTTTTTTTAATAACAGGTCTAAGGTTTTTAATGATAATATTATGTCTTAAGTACTTAAATAATGTCAACGTGTTTGACAACAGAGGTTGCCATTTGATACAAGCAGGAAAACATGTACAGTACACTCAGAATTAATTCAATCATGTTTGAAGTCAGAGGTTCCACTCTTTTTTATAATATAGCATGCACGTGTGACATTTCTTGTTTTTTTTAAATGTAATAAAAGAAATACAAAAGAAATCATTTAAAGTTTAAACCTCATGAACATAACACTTGAGAATAAACTTCAGAGCAATAGCGGTTTTACTTTCTTTTCATCAGTCATCAGAGCTTTTGTGAGACACTTGAGCTAACAATGCGGCTGTGGCAATTTAGGCTCGATTGTGGTTATTGAAATAAATTATTATAATACTATCATGTAGCCCCTGCAATGTTCTCATGTAGCCCAAGGGCAGGTATGGGCAACTGGTGGCCAGACCACACTGAGTGGCCCCTTGATTAATTGAATATGTTGTCGCTGTCCTGTGAATAAAAGATAATGAATCGTGAAGCTGGATGACATAATGGATTTATTTTCTTGACAAATCTCCCAAAGGCTTCAATAAAACCCTGACAAGTATTTAAATATATTTTTCTGAGCGAACGCTGGCGCGTTTTTGTCGCTGCTCAACCCGTTTTGCGTTTTATTGTTTTTGTTCCTGATTGTAAAGTGTCCTTGGGTGTCTTGAAAGGCGCTTATAAATCAATTGTATTATTATTATTATTATTCAGGTCTAAATGGGGAATAAAAATGCAAAATATGAAAAAATATTGGAAAAAAAAGAAAAAAGAAAAACACATCCACGGCAACAAGAATCCGCAGGTGCCAAACTGAGGAACACAGATGAATTAGTCAGAGAGTCATTTGAAAAGACCAACTCAATGTTGTCCATGTGCTCCTTTTCACTTTGTGGACAAAGCACGTCGCAGCAAACGCGTTAAACTTTGCGCTAATGTGCTTGCATTGCGAGAAACCACCGGAGAAGACGACAATAACTTTGGGTATTGTTTTTACACGTGTGTGGAAGGCACGACACTTTAGTATTTTCAACCTCTGAAATAATTTGATAGGTTGGCACAATATTTTATGGACAGTAAGCGTTTTTGTCAGTAAACTATTGTTAGCGCTTATGGCGGGGAAGACATCCTGCTCGTAAAATTCCAAATATCCGTGCGTTTGAAGTCAACATAATCTGAGATGGTCGTATAAACTTTGAAGATTGATTGCAGTTTTATGACATCGGGTGACGTTTACATGAAGCGTCATGTGTTTGCCGTGCAGTGGAAAGTAGGTTAGGCTTGCTCTTATGTCTGCTTGAAGCAAAATAAGACGGCGTGCGACCTCTTTTAACAAAAACAATTAGCTTCTCAGATTCTTTGTGCTGGAAGTGACAGAGTTTGGAAAGTAGTTTAATGTATGATCGTACGTTGTCGTTGGCCTCTTTTTTTTTTTTTTTTTTAATGTCCTCCTTTTAACCCGTTATGTTCGCACAAAGAAAGATTGAAATATTTTTCATCAACACGTGTCGACCCCACTTTGTTAAAATCTGTAACTGTCATAGGAAGTGGAGTCGCGCAAACAGATTCCATGTAAATAAAACACCGGATTCACGCTAATGTTTCGGCTCATGGGGATGAAGAATAAGTGGATACTTTAACGTGAGCAGACCTAATAATGTTTTTGCAGATTTTGAATGATATGCAAGACAAACATAATACCTCAAAAATATTACAATTTTGAGTAAGTTGATTTTTGTAAAAAAAAAATTAAAAAAAGAAAGAAAATCCTGAGATGGTAACTTTTATGCAGGAGAACCTTTTGTACTGGGAAAGTAAACAGTACGTGTTTATTTTGTTGTTTGTCTCAAACCCTTTTTTTGTTTGGTTAGGATAGGGGATCTTTTATAAATTCATTGTTAATGCATTTGTAAATATTCAATAGATGTTGTATTAAGAGCACATATTTGACATGTATGCATGTATTTGTCCATATTTAAAATAGCATTTTTGTCATGCATCTGACTAGCAAGTGTGTGGTCTTATGTGTCTCCCCAGAAACACCAATAAAAAAATTTTACGTTGCCCATCCCTGCCCTCGGGGGTCTCATTCGAGGACCAAATGTAACTACAAGGCATTTCTGCTCTTTTTCACACCTGCTTGATCTGAACCCTCCCCCCCCCCCCCCCCCCCCCCCCCCCCCCCGCCTTGTTTGCAAGGCTACTGTTTAAAGTCCCGAGGGTGTGGACAAACAGTAGAGCTATGTGTGCATCTTAGCCAGAGCTTGTAGCAACACGCAGCCGGCGCCGCAACTCGAAACACATCAAACTCCCCATTCACCTCCACCTCATGCCTCTGAAAACTAGAACGTGCAGTGACACGAGGGCCTGCACTTTGCTCCAATTCTCACCATCCAACATTTAAAAAGAATGCGTTGCGTTTGATTCAGCGGCACGCCCAGCCAGCCTTTCGCTTCGGCCGCATCTGCACAGACTTGCAGTGAGTGGACTTGAAAGGCTGGGTGATTCTTCATCTTATTATCATTAGTCACCACAATCTGCTGCCTGGAGCTAAATGTGATACAATGTGTTGTTCTGTCAACTGAAACTAAACAGAAAAATGTTGTTTTCTGTTGGTTGCCACGTACGGTGGCCTTTTGCACCCTGCCAAATGCAAACGTGTGAAAAATTGTGGGCAAGTGATACACTATTAGCTAGTGATAACTTGATTTGCAATGTGGATGTGGAGGAGGGATGAACATCTGCTATGGGGTGAAACTCACAGTCTCTTCAGGTCTCTAATAACTCACACACACACACATACACACACACACACACGCATGAGCACACACACACACACACACTCACATACACACACACACGCACACTCACACACACACACACACACTCACACACACACACACACACGCGCGCACGCACACACAGGCACACAAATCACTCAGTTAGTTGTTGATTCTTTAAAAAAAAAAAAATGTCCAATCCCACTCCACAGCCATCACCAGTCAACTGCCTATATGACATGAGTAAGTAGGTAAAGCATTTTATTTCTGAAGCACTTCTCAGAGAGTGAGTTCAAATACAGAGTCGCCAAACTACCACTCTTTCATGATTCTGCCATTTTGCGGCTTTACAAGGTCATTTTTTACAGTCGTCATTCAGCCACTTTTTCGCTGAGAATTGCAAGAGCAAAATTGTGATACGAAGGCTCTATAGGGGAAGGAAGCTTAACTCGCACCACAGGAAGCAGCACTTTGGCAAATACTGAACAATGCTTCAAAAAGAGAATGCAGATTGTTTTATGCCACTTTCAGTTTCAACTGGAATCGCATTTCACAATTTGGGGCCGAGGCACTATCATCTTGACTTGTTAATCTTGTGTGACGAACATGAAGGATAACCACACACTGACCTAACAGGACAATAAAATGACATCAGATCCAACACGTATGGAGGAGCTTGACTAAAAATTGATGAAAGAGGCGCCTGTGAGTTGGCAGCCTGTTACAACAGCTCTGCAAATTGTCTCCTTGATTTGTACTCTTGCACCCTTTTTTGTAATTCAGTGTTTGGTGTATGTCGTATTAAGCCATTTTGGACTGTTTGCAGCGCCAAGGGACTTTTTCCGCTTCTCTGTGACTCAACAAGCAGGAGGAGCTTCAGCTGAATTTGGACATCTAAATGGGGCTAAAATCAAATAGAGTGACGTGAGAGACAAGACTAAATGGAACAGGGGAAGTAAACCAATGCTCCTGTATGTAAATTACTTGCCAACGACAAAGTTGTTTACATTCAAACCCAGCTCGTAGCAAACATGAGTGACGTCATTCACGCTATGATCACGAGATTACAATTTGAGTATCGTGGCGCCCTCATACTGGTCATTGGAGACTTCAATCTTGCTCCTCTCTGATCTACTAACAGCTTCTTGCAACAAGAGGGAACAAACTTCGTTTTATTGTCATTGCATGAAAACATAAGGAAATTGCACATGCCCTCCTTCACATAAAAATCACAACAACATTCAAACATTAGCAACCGTATGGAAACACAGTTTAACATAACATTTCTTGATTTTTATGGTTTCGGCACAGCACATTGTTACAACTGCGGTTGTGGTTAAAGTGCTCTTGAAATAAATTTGAATTGATTTGCTTTGAGAGACCCTGGCTGACCTGGCATCTAATGAATCTAATTTCTGTCAAGACGCTGTTCATGTTGACGGCCCCTGAGGTGCTGCTTAGGAAGGTTGGAGACATCTCCATTAACCACCCTTCATTCTCCCAAACTCTGCAACCTGGAGATTATTCCAGGCTTCAAGATATCATTTTAATTCCACATCACCAATTCTGCCTTCATCCACCTTACAAATATCTCTGGACTCCTGCAACTGAGTAAATATCAACAGTGGTGTGTTTGTGAATTGTTTAATTAGTATAAATGTGACAGCGGCTACAGTGTCATTCTTATTCGGAAGACTTTGCAGACAGCCTTCGCCCTGGAATTGTTCCTCTTTTGCAAGGAAAACAACTAATAACAAATCTCCTCTTGCCACTACATTTCTACTAAGGGACTGTTATGCACACTACATCATCATCAACATTATCAACATGCTTTTTGTGGCCTGGAAGCCAAAACATTTGCGGGACATCAAGACCAAATCAATCGATCTCTCTCGAAGGTGCACATTCCTGCGTGATCCTCTTTAAAGTGGCATCTACTTTCTTTTTATGCTGGCTGCATGCTGGCACAC
This sequence comes from Hippocampus abdominalis, assembly GCA_018466805.1. NCBI lineage: Eukaryota > Metazoa > Chordata > Actinopteri > Syngnathiformes > Syngnathidae > Hippocampus > Hippocampus abdominalis. Next base: position 17,451,171 of record CM031695.1, on the reverse strand, counting down.
TAAACAGATGCACTGGCATGTCACAGCCCGACCATATTGTTTTATGTCAAACAGATTTAATTTCACCATCAGATTGATAACGGGAAACCGGAAAATACTTGCTGATAGTTCTTGATCTGATGACGCATTAAAAAGGCACTCTAAGAGCCTGATGCAATTCCTTTTCTTTATATTGTAAAGGGAGCAACAACCATAATTCATATTTAGCCGACTTAGAACAAGAGTGGGCTAACTTCATTTTGGTAATTTTGAAGTTCAGTGCAGAACTGAATAGAGAAGAGGCATATCTTTTGGAATCTAAAAGATGAATTCTGGTCTACTTGAAGGTTTAATTCACGTTTCAGTTTTGACATGTAGGGGCCAGTCCTTTTGCACTCAGCACTTGTACTGATTGATCAGTGTAATAAAAGGGGGCCAACTCCCACTCTGAGATTGCTGCACACAGGACACCAGGTGTCAGTCACCCCAAGAAAAACATCCCAGAAAGTGTGGTTCAGAGATTCATGAAAGTTAGTAGTGATTTGGTTCAGGTTCCGTTGCATCACTCAATATGTTAGTATAGGTGAATGTTACTTATAATTTTTCATGAAGTACGGAACGATTTGACTAGTGTTCAGAATACCAAAGTAAAATGAGAAAAAAACAAGTATCCAGAAAAAGTAATTAAATCACCAATATATATGTCTCTCAGATTTCAATGCAGCCAAAAACCTCGAAATCACAGATTTAGCCCACTATTAGTTCTCAGTGGATCATTTATCTGCAGTTTGTCCTTCAAACATCTGACAGCAGAGACTTTTTTTGGCGTCACGCCCACAGAAATCCAGAATGGCAAATCGTACCCAGCGCAGCACAGTGGAGCATGGCACAGATGTCAGACACGTAAAACATTTGAGGATTTTTATCATTTTAAAATGCATTTTTTTACTTCCAAAGAACAACACTAGATCAATGCCGGTTCTGAATGAAGCTATGTCACTAACCTGTTTTGTGATCAACATCAAAGTAAGTCCGATGCGACTCTGTAATGTGGAATGAAAGCTGCCCCTGCGAGGACGCGTCAGCATCCGAGGCAGCCACCAAGACGATGGAGGTGACGGCTTCCACGTTCTCAGGGACAGACGCGAAGTAGATGGGCTGGGAAAGCTCCGGAGCGTTGTCGTTGATGTCCAGCACATCCACATAAACATGCGTCCAGGAGGCCCGGGGCTCAGTACCAAGGTCGGTGGCCACAACGGAGAGCCAGTAGTGGGCAACTTTTTCTCGATCCAGCGGCCCAGTGGTCCGGATCGCCCCTGTGGAGACAACGCACAGTATCAACAATATATTTGGATTGAAGGATGAGTCTGTCTTCACCAAGAATCCCTCCAGTGTTACCAAGAACAGGTAAGGTAAGCAGAGTTTTGATGAATGCACAGATTAACATTAGCCTCTACTAACTGGCACAAGCTTGATTGCTCGTTAACTTATTGATTTATTGGATGACGGGAATTTGTGTTTAGTGATGTGTCAATGCAGTCAAGTCAGAAATTGAAGTGCTGCCTCCACGAGTGAAAAGTTCTCACGTGTTTTCAAGTCAAAAATGTTCTTCACCCACTAGTCTAAGTCTGGTGTTCTGATTAGTATTGTGTTTATGGAATCTGCATTAAGCAGCAAAATCCCCCCATTTTTATCCATTGCAGGGGGCGGCCATGTTGCCACTTGCTGTTGACTGAAAATGACATCACAGATAATTACATGTTCGAAGGTGATACGATCCATGCCTCACTTACACAACTTCCTGCTCCGAATCCACAACCACAGTTAAACAAATGCACATTTAGTGAGGTGGTGAATTCAAACTATATATATGTATATATCCATCCATCCATCCATTTTCCGAACCGCTTCATATCAGTAGGGCGGCGGGGGGTGCCGGAGCCTATCCCAGCAGTCTTGGGCAGTAGGCGGGGGACACCCTGAATTGGTGCCAACCAATCCAGGGCACACAGAGACGAACAATCATCCAGCTCACACTCATACCTAGTGGACAAGTTTAGAGTGCCCAACGAGCCTGCCATGGGTTTTTGGAATGTGGGAGGAAACCGGTTTCCGGAGAAAACCCACGTTCCAAGCCCGGGGAAACATGCATGCAGGCTGATTGTGCACTCACACTAGGTATGAGGCCGGAGCTGTGGATCGGTTGTACGTCTCTGTGTGCCTGCGATTGGCTGGCAAGCCGATTCAGGGTGTGCCTACTGCCCGAAGACCACTGGATACTACCGGGCCGCCATATGTATATATATATATAAGCGGTTAGATAATATATATATATATATATATATATATATATAATTATAACAGCCTAAAATAATGCACAAAGTCCAGATAACCTTTATTCGTCCCACACTGGGGAAATTTGCAGTCTACAGCAGCAAAATTGTGGGGGGGCCGGGAATATATATATATATATATATATATATATATATTATATATATATATATATATATATATATATATATATATATATATATATATATTCCCCTGCTGTAGACTGCAAATTTCCCCAGTGTGGGACGAATAAAGGTTATCTGGACTTTGTGCATTATTTTAGGCTGTTAATATGTTGTCTGTCCTTTTTTTGATTATGCTGCTCATGCCCTTTGAGTGCTACTCGGGAATAAATAGTGTTTATTTATGTAGGTGAGTGGCGTGTGCACTGGTGCCGGGAAGCAACGAGAATGGCTTTCCAATTTGACCACTTATTTTATTTCTTCTTCTGCCATCCCTGTTGTTTATTTTTTAGTAAACTGTCAAGACCAGCAAACATCGTTTCCAATGCGTTGATAAGAAATTCATTTTCGTTCTCTTGCTTGTTGTGATGATTCATGTTTCCCAAAGCAATGGACAGCATGGCTCATTTACTGAGGTGGTCCTTTGCAACCGTAATTGGTTGAATTGAGACATCCACTTTTTAAAGTGGAACTCTGATTAATAGTATCAAGGGATAATTTCCTACTGGTTTGGATACATATGCTTGATAGGCCTAATTGGTTTTTTGACATAAGCCATTTTCAGCTTTTGTGTGAGCTTTTAGTTGGAAACTTCAGTTGGAAACACACTCTTTGATAAATGAAGCATCTGCAGTCTATCCCAGCTGAATTTGATGGAGAGATGCAATAAATTGCAGTGAACATATAGACAAACAAATATTCATATTGTCATTCACACCTTTGGAGAATTTTGAATTTTCATTGAAGCTAACATACATGTTTTTAGAATGTGGTAGCATGTCTTAGTAGAAACTCATACAAGTACTGGGAGAGCATGCAAACTCCACACAGGAGGGTTCAAACCTAGAACCTATCAACAGTGAGACAAAAGCTGCTATCCACTGCTATATCATGATTTTCACATTAACACTAGTCATTTGAAATTTGGTCCGTTTTACCTGTTTCCTCATCAATGGCGAACACTCCTAGACCAGAGCCGTCATGGATACGGTACCGGATGACACCATCTCCACCCACGTCCTTGTCCATGGCTGTCACCGTGAGCACCGCTGTCCCTGCCACAGCATCCTCCATCACTATGGCCTCATACAGAAATTCAGAGAAAAGTGGCGGGTAGAGGTTCTCATTGACATCCAAGACCTGGATCTCCACAAAGCAGGATGATGAAAGTGATCGTGGGAGGCCGTGGTCAACAGCGCGGATGGTGAGGTTGTACGACGGCCGTCGTTCAAAGTCCAACTCCCTCTCTAGGGTCAAAGCACCAGTTGAAGAGTCCAGGCGAAAGATCCCACTTTCGGTGTTCTTAAGGTTGTAGGTGATGAGGCCACCACCGCCCAGATCGGAGTCCACACTTTCCACCCAGACCAGCAAGGTTCCGACTGGTAAATCCTCTGGAATTTTGACTCTGTAGACTTTTGTTACAAAGGTAGGTGGGTTGTCGTTGACGTCCTGAAGCATGACTACAAGGTGGAGGGTGGCAAACATCGGAGGAGTAACTTTGGACTGATCCCTGGCTTCGATCCATACATCATGCCTGGGTGAGGATTCTCGATCCAAAGGAGCCATGACCACCACCTCGCCTGTAGCCTTTTCAATCCGAAATATTTCGATGGACGTCAGGAGGCTGTACGTGACTTTCCCATTCTCACCTAAGTCAGAATCGGTTGCTCGGGCTGTAAAAATGACCGCATCTACTTTGGTGTTTTCGGGGATGTGAATCACATGTCTGGGCTGATCAAAAAGAGGCGGATTGTCATTAACATCCAGGACATTCACCGCAAGAAACTTCCACGCTGACCTTTGCGGTGTTCCCAGATCATAGGTGGAGATATTCAGAATGTAGAACTCTTTACGCTCTCTGTCGAGCCCACAAACTAGACGAAGGTCACCGGAAAAGGTGTCGACGGCAAAGCAGCCATCCTCGTTCCCACCGGAGATGGCATACGTGAGCATACCATTGAAGCCCGTGTCGTGATCCAATGCATGCAAGCGGACTACCGTGGAATTCAGTGGGTAGTCCTCAGAAAGATCCAGAGAGCTAGGAACACCAGCGTCAAATATGGGAGAGTGTCTGTTTGTGATGTGGATATCGGAAGATGTATAGTCCATGTCTTCAGTCCAGATAGGTTTAATTGACTCCATCAGTTTATCGGTGAGCTGTTTGAAAATGAACGTTTCCTGACAGCTGACCGTTGGCTCGTCGCCCAAGCTGGTGACCGTCACTCGGACGACTGATGCTTCTGAGCGGTGCTCCCCGTCCGAGGCCACCACTTGCAAATCAAATGAATGTACACCCGGCGGAATTGCACGCTTCAGGATGACCTCACCTGACACAGAATTGATGGCAAATATCTGGAACTCATTACCCGACTCAATGATATAGCGCAACTGCTGTAGTTCATCCAAGTCGATAGCCGACATCTCCACAATCGTACGGCCAACGGCGAGGTCTGGAGGTACTGTGATGTTGCAGCCCACCCTCTCAAAAAGAGGCACGTTGTCATTAACATTGTTTAGGGTGATTGTCACGGTGCACTCGCTGACCCGACTGAACGGCTCGCCACTGTCTGAGGCCCAAACCCTCAGGTGGTACCAACGCTTCATTAGTTCAAAGTCCATGTGCTCAGTAGTGAAGAGGACACCAGTAAAGGGGTCTATTGCAAATGGCAGTGGGTCTGCATTGGCAATGGCATAGGTCACAAAACTGTGTTTCCCATCATCTTTGTCGGTCGCTTTTATTTTCAAGAGACTGCTGCCGATGGGGCTATTTTCATCCACCGTGGCCTGATAGGACGACGGCATGAATTCTGGACTGTTGTCATTCTCGTCTGCGACCTTGACTACGACATGAGCCTTAGCCTCACCTCCATTGGCCAGTACGTCAAACTCATAGTGATTCTGATCCTCATAGTCAAATGTCTCCCTGGTAATGATGATCCCGCTTTGGGGATTTATCTTGAATTTAGAGCTGTCTGGGTTCGTCTTGATACTGTATGTCACAGTGCTGGAATCAACAGAAACCTTTGTAACAAATGTTTTCGGGGGTGACATCTCACTGAGCACAAGAATGTAGGTCTCTTCAAAAAACGATATAGGTCGGTAATGAAAGGCAGGAACGTGGATCTTAGCAACGTGAGACATCAAACTGGGGGAGCTGATATCCTGAGCTTGTAAGGACAGATTAAGCCCAAAGGGACTTTGTGACCACAGGATCTTCTTAGTCGAGACGATTTGGAAGTTGCTTCCCTGCAATCCCTCAGGGATGACCTCAAAGTTTTTATGAGGATCACCGCCAATGATCCGAAGAGATTTGACGGGCTTGAGGCCTGCCTCGACGTGGACGTTGATCGTCACTGTGCCATCTGCAGAGATGGACGGATTGGCAGGGGGTTTGACCACCGGAGAAGCTGCGGCAGCTTTTTGTACCTTTATGCTCACCTTGGCGACATTGCCGAATTTCTGAATGCCAGAGATTCTCTTGGTTCTGTCCTCGGCTAACACGGTGAGCTCGTATCGCTCGCTGCGGGTGTGATTCAGTCTCTTCAAAAGTCTGATAATGCCGCTGAAAGGGTCCACAACAAACGGATGGGATTTGACGGTGAATGAGTAGTAGAACTCAGCGTTGCTGCCCATGTCAGCATCCGCCGCTCTGACCCTGACCAGACTGGATTGAAGTGGTGTGTCTTCAGGGATGGCTATGCTATATGAGGATGGATCGAAAAGAGGCTTGAGGTCATTTGTGTCTAGGATCTGGACAAAGACTTTGGTCTTGGCTTGGAGTTCTCCAATGCTCTCCGTAGCCTCCACAGTCAGTGTATAGGCATCCCTCACTTCCCTGTTTAGGAGTGCCACATGTCGAGTTTTGATCCTCAGGAAACAAAAATCTCCAACTTTGACATCCTCTGCTTGGAAATAGCCACTGTCGTCCCCGGAGACAATCACATATTTGATTTCCCAGAATGCGTCCGTCATTTCTAAGCCCATTTTCACCGGCGTCTCAACGTATGACCCTGCGCCAGAGTTCTCATCGATGGTGGTGTTGTAGAGGTGGTGAGTGAATCTCAGTGGAGATCCGGCTTTGAGTTCTGCCACTATTCCGTCACATCGTGCTGAATTTAGCAGAACTGTGGCTAATGTCAGCAAATTAGCAAGCAGTGATGCTGCCATTTGGAGTAGCATTTTGATCCTCTGTTGTCTGAAAAGGAAAACACACAAATGTGTGAGCCATATGTTTTATAATAGATAGAAACAATTGAATTGTATTCTCAAAAGTGTTTGACGATAAAAAATGGCTGTCAAAGTTGCACTTCATTCCCTCCCAAAAGTGACAATCATTATTTTAGATGACGGGATATTTTACAATAAAATAAATTCACTATTACAGCCTTGATCATATATAAGGTATTGATAGCATGATTAAACTAAAAAAGCAAAAATCACTGTTTTCAATCACTCGCCACCATGCTCTGCTCTGGGTTGCGCATAAAAACACAAATTTAAATTTCTCTCTCTTCTGGCTTCCAGCACATCAATGGCAACAAAATCAAACACAATACCAGAACTCTTGTTCCGACTTGCTCTGAGCAGCGCTGCACGATGTTCCAGAAGACAAAAGTTGCCTTGGAGCATTTTCAGGCAGGCGGCAGAACGGGCCACCCTCCCCCGTGAAATCTTAAACCCTAACCCTGCCATTATTACTCTGGAAGCCACAACACAGGCAAATGAGCTGGTTCTTTCTTGGTCATCACAGAGCTTTGTGTGTGTGTGTGTGGGGGGGGGATTCAGTGGGAATCAAATGTGCCGCGCTGTGCCGTTGCATTCAATATCGTCAGATGAATGTTGCTTCGATTCATTCTCAAAGACACCAACGTTTATTTGGGCAGAACAGAGTCAAAAGTCAATCAAATAGTGGAGAAATAAGGGGGGCACTGAGGAGACTTTCCTTTCTAATACATATACTAATGTTCTCCCCAGGCCTGCGTGGGTTTTCTCCGGGTACTCCGATTTCCTCCCACATTCCGAAAACATGCATGGCAGGCTGATTGCACACTCTAGTCTAAATTGTCCCTCGGTGTGAGTGTGAGCGTGGATGGTTGTTCGTCTCAGTGTGCCCTGTGATTGGCTGGCAACTAGTTCAGGGTGTCCCCGCCTACTGCCCGAAGACAGCTGGGATGGGCTCCAGCACCCGCCGCGACCCTTGTGAGGATGAAATGGCTCAGAAAATGGATGGATGGACAGTGTTTTAATAGGAATACAAGGTATTTTGTGCTCACTGGAGCCTCTTTTGTGAGCAAATAGAGGGTGCAATTTTTTTGCTATTGCAACACGAGCTCGGTCCCTATACGCAATGAATAGCAGGACATTACTGTATCTACAGTGTTCTCAGCTACAGTGGTTCAATATTCACGCTGTCATGATATCACATTTTTTTCGAGGTCGCGTGCGGTCAACATCGACACTTTTTTGCCAGGTCAAAACGAGTCTGTGACATGGTTTCAGTCTGAAATTCAAGCGGTTGGTCATTTGCGCGCAATAGCCTTTAAAAGGCCAAGGCCTGCAAAATGAGCAGATTCGATTTTGGCATCATTGTGATGTAGATTTGACACTCATTATTCAAGTACCTCCTCAGTTGGTGGTTGCCACACACTCACTTGACACGGGAAAATTGACTGAATCTCCTGAAAAGCTAAAAATGTACCTTAGTTGCCAACTTCAGAGGAGATGAAGAGGAAATTGCTTCACTTCATCTTTTGATTAATTCCAAAGTGTTTCAGACCCAGAAGTGTGCTTTTGAATTGTTGAATGGGATCTTGCAAACAACCAGCACATTTCTTGTGTTCATTAAGTTAACAATGTGTTCCAAATCTGTTTTATTAGGTTTAAATGTGTTTGGAATGTCAGAAAAGTTCCAAATGACAGTGACAAACATGAAGTTTTTTAGCCTTAGATGTGGGCCCGATGATCAAGCAGCATGTCAACAAAAAGTTACCCTGTGGCATTTGCTCCTTTCGGAGTGCAAGCACAAGTGAGAGTTGTGGTTGGAAAAGCTGTTGCTGCTTCATCATGACAAAAGCGCCTGCTCGTAATTCTCTGAGAATCCTTTGGCCCGGTACACATCGAAAGACAATCGGGCTGTTTTTGTCCCCATTTTGTCCCTTTATGACCAAGGGCCGGCCTCTTTCGGCGGAGCTCCGCAATTCGCTCTATTTTCTAAGACAAGCTCTGGGCGGTGTGTGAGGAAAGCTCATGTACCCCTGCATCATTCGACTCTGTGGGCTGTAACGTGAATGTGTCACGTTGCGAGGTGGTGGTGGACCCCAAAAAGCAGGCAGGAGGGAGGAGCAGGGTGAACTTGAAGAAGTGTATTGATAAAACACAGAAAACTAAATCCAAAAGAAAGTCCTAAGAACAGAAAGAATCCAAAGTAGCAAACAAAAACCATGACTTAAGCAAAAAACTATCAATAACAGAAACATGACCAAAAACATGACCTCAACATGACAAACATACGTGACAGCAACAAAGAAACAAACAATGGCCCAACACCGAGTGTTCGTGCTGGGAGTCCTTTTAAAGCAATAATTAGATAACGACCAACAGGTGTGCAGCTGCAGGGAGAGCTCTACAGTGCCACCTGTTGGTCACAAACAGAATCATGACAGAATGAAATTTTGCACATCAAAGAAGTTCCATAACTGACAAAAAAGGATGCGGTGGTCAATAAAACACAATATGTTCCTTTTGTAAATGTCAAATAACAATTTTTGGATAAAAATGTGTTCCCCAGATGCCTAGATGTCTTGACACCATCGCCATCTTACAATGCTCCCGCCTCTTGTCCTCTTCAAAAATGCTCATCTCATAAGTGTCTATTTTATTTGTTTTAGTGAGATCACGCAAAATTTCTGGCTCGGGGGACTTTACATTACAATATTGTTGGTGAAACAGAATATGTGTGGTGTTCTCTATTGAGATTATTGGAGCAGGCCACAGACAGTATGAGCAAAACTCTTAAAGGCCCATTTTTTTAATCTTTAGGTGTGCCTGCAAAAGGGGGGGGGGGGGGGTGCTGTCATAAATTGTACAAAAAAAATACAAAAATAAATAGAAGATTTGAAAAATCTTTATGTACCAAGCATAACTGAGAAAAACACTGCTATGCTGGAGCAACCTCGCCATACTCACTCGACGTGGCTCCGTGTGATTGAGTTTTTTCCTCCAAACTCAAGTGGGTCATAAAGAGGACCTGGTCTTAAAGATCTGGACAGTATCAAGATGGCTGTGACAACAAAGCTGCGGAGGATCCTGACAGAATCCTTCCAGAATGACATGCAAGGGTGGCATGCAAGGCTGTCAAAGTAAATCAGACTAATGGTGGATTACTTGGAAAGGGAAAACTTTGTTGCTGTAGTCGTTTTGGGAGCTTTGTGACACCGGACCACAAAGTTCTGACATACCTCGAAAATTATGGATTTTGCGCCTGCATCTGGAACAAGGGCTATAGTGAATTGAGTTGAGTGACAAGTCTCGCCGGCCACCTCAATCAAACATCCCTGACCGCTGATCTGCACAGAAGCGTGCCAAGCATGTGAACGACAGCATCAGCCATCAGCGTTGAAAAAAAGAAAGAAAAAAAGAAATGCAGTCTTTCCGCCTCTTCCGAAAGACATATGCAGCTAGTCCTGCGGCGGAGATGGAAACCAAAGCCGCTATTATTTCTTATCTGAGCATTCCGATGGAATTCTGCAAAACGCTCGCCTGGTTACGGCACAGGTACTTGGCCCTTGCAGGCAGGCTGCTGGTGTTGGAGGCTCCAGCGGAGGGTGACGGCGATGATGATGATGATGACGGTGATGATGACGGTACGGGTGCTTTATCTGCGGCGCAGAGGCGACGTTTTGCTGACGCGGGATCAGATTAGAACGCTCTGGGTCACTGTTTGGGTTTCAGGGCTGTGAGATTTGTAGGCATCGTTGTCATCTCAACACAGCATCCCACTTAGTTTAGGTAACGCGCAGACACCAATCAGTTGATGCACGCATCATTTACCAGGGGTGTCGAACTTGTTTTCGTCCTGGCTTAGTTCGTAATTATGGTTGCAGATATGCGGTGCTTACTCATTCGTGGTTCAGTGAAGAGACGTTAACTGTAGTTTTGGTTTTTTTTTCTTTTTAGCCACATGAGATCCAGCGGCGGGCGGTTAGGACGGTCGAGTGGTTAGCACGTCGACCTCACAATGCAGAGGTGCAAGGTTCGATTCTGGTTCTGGCCTTCCTATGTGGAGTTTGCATGTTCGCCCTGTACCCGCGTGGTTTTTCTCCGGGTACTCTGGTTACCTCTCACATTGCAAAAACATTCATAGCAGGCTGATTGAACACTCTATAAATTGTCCATAGGTGTGAGCGCAGATAGTTGTTTGTTTCTGTGTGCCCTGCGATTGGCTCGCAACCGGTCCCGGGGTGTGCCCCGCCTACTGCGTGAAGAAAGCTGGCATAGGCTACAGCACGCGACCAAATTGCAAAAGTTCTTGGCTGGAATGTGAAAACCTAATAGTTCTCAGTTGCAGCCAGTGGTGTAGTGGGGATTTTTTAAGTGGGTGTACGCGTTAGCATTGTGCTCTTATCTGTTCCACTGTAGCTAATCCCGTAGGAACGCCATTCGTCTCCCATTCGTGAACCCTGGGCTTTGAATCACTAATGGACGAGCACACTTGCAGCCGAGTTTCCCGTCCTTATCATCGATCCAGGGATAGGCCTCCTTCTTTCTCTTCCACATGTCTTCACTCCAAATCGCGAACGGTGAGCTACTGGAGCTCCCCGCCACCTCCGTGCTAGCATCACCATGGCTAGCATTAGTTGACGAAGTGACTTGGGTGTTGGCGCTGACTGGTTGCTCAACTTTCTCACACAAAGTCTCTGAATTGGGTGTCTGGCTACTGGAGGCGTCTTCCTCTTTCCGAAAATAAAAATCAATGTTTTTCTGCTTTTTCTCTGTCATTTTAGTGCAGGGCTAAAACGGAAATAAAAATCGAATGTGGCGTCGGGAGAAGTGGGTGGACGGCGTACCCCCGCGTACCACGCCCACTACACCCCTGGTTGCAGCACTTTGATAGATGTGAGGTGTTCCATTATTGGGTGTGCGGCAAATAGCCACCAACTGTAATTTTTCCACTACGGTCCATTTCAGCATCACTTGTGGTGTGGCAAGCTTGGAGGGACAAATAAAGCACGAAATTCTTGGCTGTCTTTTAAATCACTCGCTATCCACTTGGTACGCCTAAACCCAGAGTTTTAGAGACCGAGGTTGTGTATAGCCGACTGTACAACGTTCCCTGACTTGTGATTGGAATTCATTTGAACATGACAAGTCCTGACATAAGAGAAGAAATGTCATTATCCAGATCCCGCTAGGCTGGATACAGTTTTATTTGCTCTACTCAGTGCAGAGCAGCAGCAGCAGCATTCATGTGACCTCAGCAAAGACAATTTGAACAAAAAAGTGATCCATTTGACCATTATCAGGGGAGGGGATGGACAAAAGTGCTGCGGGTCATCTTGTGACGACCCCGAGAAGAATGAGGGCAACGAAGAAATGTGATCCAGCTCGACAAGTGGCTGCAGGTTGCTCCTGGAGTGTGCGTTTGCGTGTTTCTTCCCCCGCAGGCCCCGAAAGCGCAAATGCTCCCCAATCAATCATCATTCCAGTCGGATTTGTGTCAGCATAGGAACTGAAAAACTCTCCACTTTCCCGCTACCACAACCACTCGACAAAGAAATTGTTAGTGTTAGAACATGGAGGGGAGATTGCTTCGATTCTACTTTGTTAGACCAAATCAACTGACATTTTGAGGACTTTTCCCCTACTCAAACGCTCCCCAAATGCTGGTGCAAATACCTGGTAGGTATTGTGGGTGTGAAACCCCTGACTTGATTGCAGACTGAAGATGGGAGAAGGGATTGGTATAATATTGCAGGAGACCCCAAACGACCGGGAGAGAAGAACCGCCTGTCACACAGAAAAAAATCCGACCCTGAGCAAGTTAAAGTTCTAATTGACGATATTTTACTTGCCATTAAAACGAATGTACCAAATATTGGATTGATGTTGATTTGATTCCTATTCAATGTGTTATAATATTGCGTTCATTTTCAATGTTAAAAAAAACGCTTAGAGTCACAATATAACACTTAATTAGTTAAAATAACTTTTTTTTCACATTACAGGTAATGTAGGTGATTTTTTTTTCAATGAAAGATTGAAAAACACTGACTTAGACCAGTTCTCGGATTTCAGCAAAGGGGTTATTGAACAAGCCAGCTTCCCATAGTGACATGAAAAAAGTTAGACTTGTCTACCATGGGGGTGGTCGACTGGTTACCACGTCTGCCTCACAGTGCAAAGGTGCAGAGTTTGATTCCGGCTCCGGCCTTCCCGTGTAGAATTTGCATGTTCTGCCTGCGAGGGTTTTCTCCGGGTACTCCGGTTTCCTCCGACATTCCAAAAACATGCGTGGCAGGTTAATGGAACACTATAAATTGTCTCGAGGTGTGAGTATGAACGCCGATGGTTGTTTGTTTGTGTCTGCCTTGTGATCGGCTGACAACCAGTTCAGGGTGTCCCCCACCTACAACCCAAAGGCAGCTGGGATAGGCTCCGGCACGCCCCGCGACCCTTGTGATGAGAAGCAGATCAGAAAATGGATGAGTGGAGGTCTATTGTGAGTAAACTCACAAAAAAGCATCAAGATCGCATGCTGAAAGTCTCACATTTTGGCTGAGAGCTGCATTTTTTCCGGTCCTTTTGACCATTTCCTTCAAGGATTAATTCCTCTGAGAGATTTTGTTGGTGAACAATGTATGATCACTAGGAAGATTGATGATACTAAATTGTCATTGCGTTGGGGCGGAGGAAGACTGCAAAGTTTGATGACTCGCCATACAACACAAAACTTAAGAGAGGCGTAGGAGTGCGAGGGTCTTTTCAATGATGATTTATACTTTTGTTTGCGCTTCACAAAACAGTCCACTGTTGAATAAATGGACAAACACGAGTAAATAAACGCCCACCGGGGCGAATGTGTGTGCAGCTTCTACCAAGGGTGCTGATGCTGATGTGTGGGATCCATTACGTGGCTGACAGCGTTCATTAGCCTTAAATGGAGTTCATCATGATTGTTTGTGTGTTTTCAATTTGTTGTCTAATCCATCCTCACGGCTATACCTGGAGCCCCCAATTACAGCCTGGAGTAGAGGGACGGATGGGATGTACCACAGCCCACTCGGAGCCCACGCGGATGTTTACAGTGTAGAAACAACACGATTAGTGTATGTGCTCCTTGTGTAAAGTTTAATATAAGGTTGACTGTAATCTGCAGCGAAATCTATGCGATATTCACTGGACCAAATATCTGCAACAGAGCTGACTCAAATAAAGTTTGGCAAAAGCACAAAGTGAATGCAAATTGAAAAGGATCCATGCAATTTTGATGCGACTGAGCTCTATTGTCGCGCACAACTCGAAGACTGTTGGGCCAAATGATCCATCCATCCATCCATTTTCCGAACCGCTTTATCCTCACTAGGGTCGCGGGGGGTGCCGGAGCCTATCCCAGCTGTCTTCGGGCAGCAGGCGGGGACACCCTGAATTGGTTGCCAGCCAATCGCAGGGCACACAGAGACGAACAACCATCCACGCTCACACTCATACCTAGGGACAATTTAGAGTGCACAATCAGCCTGCCATGCATGTTTTTGGAATGTGGGAGGAAACCGGAGCACCCGGAGAAAACCCACGCAGGCCCGGGGAGAACATGCAAAATCCACACAGGGAGGCCGGAGCTGGATTCGAACCCGGTACCTCAGCACTGTGAAGCCGACGTGCTAACCACTGGACTACCGGGCCGCCCTGGGCCAAATGATATGATTACTAATTTTAAGTATGTAATTTCTGCTTCATAAGAAAAACCAACAGAAAAAGTTATCTGGCAGAGGCTCCAGCTCACCTTGACGAGCAAAAGCCCAAGAAACTATCGTCCGCTGGATGAAAAACTAAAAACTTGAAAATGAAAAAAACTTTTTTTTTTTACAAGTTTACAAAAAACAAACGAGAGAGAGAGAGAAAGAAAGGAATGCATTACTGCTACTTCAAGGTGAACCTTTTTCACTCGCACTAGAATTGATACAATAGTGTCATTTCAACCTGTAACATTGACCGATGCAATTGCAGAGGTCACATGTTGTCAGGCATCAAATTTACTCACTCGCAGCAGCAGCTTTGCAGTAATTATTATTATTATTTTTATTTTTTTTGCCATTTCACATCATTTGACTCATGTGGCAGATGCGACCTGTTTTGATGTTTTTGTCAGGTACTCATTTGCATCACCTCATATTCGCATCAAAGGAGCATCATTGGTTGAGTTCAATGATGATGTCGCAAAAATAAGTCCAATTGAAATCAAATCTGGTTTGGTTGTCTGACAGATTTGAAGAAGCAAACAATGCAAACAAAGCAAACAATTCATGACAAGAATGCCTATTGCTATTGGACACATTCCAAATTGGACCACCTGCTTTAAAAACAACACAAAAAATAAATTATGACTCGTCCTCCTCCTCCACGCTCCAACCTGTCTGTCCTCCAGGGCGGAGGTGAAAAGAAATAATAATAAAAAGTGTCAGCTTTATGAGCTTCTCCTGCATTTTATCAACGCCCCAATGCCTCTAACCATTCAACTTTCCCTCAACAACTCCCTGGTAGGCTCCATTATGGAAAGATGTCACAGGGACTCTTGGATATTTCTAACATTCCACAAGCAGTTTGTTAGCTTTTAGCTGTGTCGTTCACGCTGACAACCTGAACAGCGATTTGAAATGAGTGCTTTTTTTTTACAGGGCACCTAAAGGTGACATTTAATGATCACATGCTGCATAACTATATTGTAAATCATTTGTTAATGGTGTTAAAATATTAGGTAACTTTGAGATCTGTCTGTTAAAGTAGTTCATCACATATGTACAAGTAAAGGCTCTTTCTAAATAAGTATTAATGATGTTTTAGCTTCATAATCCATTAATAAATATTTAAAACATGACTATGGTGAAGCCTGTTTTGCCACACTTAGTATTGGTCTAATTATGTTAGACTAGAGGTGTCAATTTATCGTTTGGACATTGATTGGCTGTCATTATGTTTGGGCTTGTTTAGCATGAGCTGATTGGCTCCCATTGGAGTTGGACCGGCTAAGTAAGCAGCGGTGAGGAGAGGAGGGGTGAAAATTGAGGAGCATGTTCTCCGCACAATGAATGGAAAATTTACTTTTCAAAACGCCCTGACAGCACGATTGATAAAAGTAGTGTTCTGCCTAATTTGTAAGTAGGAGTTTGCTGACCACCGAAGCGGCTCAAGTTTAGCCTCCCACATTAATGCAAAGCACCCAGTCACGAGTGCATCCGCAGCTAACGTTAGCACCGAAAGCATTAGTGATATAGCGAGCTAAAGCAAAGCCCTTCGCCAAGCTAAACTCGAGGAGAACACCCCGCGTACGAGGCATGAAGTCAGAATAGTTGCTGTGTCCTCAGTAGCCTACCAGAAGTGGTTGATGTTTATCTCAGCACTTTATTTTGTAATGATGAACAGTGTTATTTCTGAATTGCTAACTTACAGCACTGTGATTTAAGGGTCTTTTTTTTTTTTTTTAATCCGAAGCAAGTTCAGTGTTGAGTACCTGGATTGCACAGAAAAATGTTCTTACTGTTTTTGATATGTTAACTTTTTATGGACCTGCTGTTCAATTTTTATTTTTATTTTGTAATTATTTGGAGATTTACAAAAACAAACAATACGGTGATACTCACCCTGGTGGTCGAAACTAAAGGTTGCAGCTAGGACTTTGACTAGTCTCAAATACAGCAGAAAGTAAATGGCTAGGACTGCATCTGTCCAAGTCTGTTTATGCCACTTTTTTTCTTTTGATCAGCCTCACTAATGTAATGAATTAAACATAAAAATAGAGGTTTTCTCAGCACCTTTTAGATGAGATCAATATAGATTCATTCATTCATTCATCTTCCGAACCACTTTATCCTCACTAGGGTCGCGGGGGGTGCTGGAGCCTATCCCAGCCGTCTTCGGGCAGTAGGCGGGGGACACCCTGAATCGGTTGCCAGCCAATCACAGGGCACACAGAGACAAACAACCATTCACGCCCGCACTCACACCTAGGGACAATTCAGAGTGCTCAATCAGCCTGCCATGCATGTTTTTGGAATGTGGGAGGAAACCGGAGTACCCGGAAAAAACCCACGCAGGCCCGGGGAGAACATGCAAACTCCACACAGGGAGGCCGGAGCTGGAATCGAACCCGGTACCTCTGCACTGTGAAGTCGACGTGCTAACCACTGGACTACCGGGCCGCCCTCAATATAGATTAATTAGATTAATTAATTACAGCGCAAAATTAATTAATCACACGATTGTTTTAATCGCTTGACAGCACTATATAATACATCTATTGAAAATGAGTTATTCATTTAAAGTTTTGTTTTCATGCAAATAACTATGGTACAAATCGATAATTCTGAAACCAATCCTGAACTCGCAAGTCAGAGCAAAAACAAAAACTTGCATCATTGTACTTCTACATGAGCGTACATAAAACCTTAACAAACTATGTGACAACACAATTATGAACCACTTACACATGCTAAAAGACAAATGGTACCAAAAATCATGAACAAATAACAAACCATTTTCAAAATGATACATAACATACATTAAAGGTAAGAGGTTTCAGTGAGGGGCTTGTTTTGGTTTCATAAAGTTGAAGTGGTTCTCTGCACACGCACACTCACACACACACACACACACACACACACACACACACACACACACACACACACACACACACACACACACACTTATTCAGCCGAGTTAGGTTAGAAGGACTGATTGACAGGATGTCGCAGAGGCATTTGTGTGCCGGCCCGTAATTTTGCGTGCGCGTGTTCCTGCGCGTGTGATTTTTTTGCCTTTGGGCAAATCCACAACACACTGCAAGGAAACAAGTTGACCGAAAAGCCAGAAGTTATCAATGAACCCATTTGAGAATGTACAATAAAAAGGAAAATATCGAATTTGGAAAACATAACCTGCAACTGTCTCGATCCAGCCATCTATCAACAAGAACTTTCAAATCTGGAGTCAACATGAAAGAAATCAAAGCTATTCTCAGTGTATCCAAACTTTGCCATTCATATATTTGTTCACTTTCTTCAAACACGACGTGTGACTTGACGAGTTGTTGAAGAGGAAGCGCGCCTCGGCGTTTCCTTTTATGGGCGAAGTTATTTTATTCCCAGACAGCCTAGTTTTCAGCCACGAATGAGACCTCTCCTAGCAAGAGTGGCCAATTAAGTCATTTGAACATTACGGCCAATACAACATCCACTTTTGGTGATATGAGCATTACAGATGACTATTATTGAGCCTGCCCAAATCCAACAACAAAAAGTGTTTTCATGTATTTTTGGGGTGATTAGTTTTAAATCACCCAAAACATTTCTTCTCTCAGGAAACGGCGAAAAAAAAGTTGAAAAAGCCATAATGTTAAAAGAGGCATTATGGTTTGGACTAAAAATAAAATTAATATATATATGCACGTTTCTGTGTTCGGAGGTACGTCAGAGATGCTGACAATTGTTTTGGTGACAAAGGAACTAGGCTAGTCAGTGTCTCTTGTCAAATTTCACCACAATTTTAGTCTTAATTGACACACTCTAAAACACACGGAAAATCTTAACCTTCTGACACTTTTCAAGTGCCATGCACCCCGTACCGTCTCATACTATGGATTAGCCCATCTTCTGAACTGCACATGCATGGCACAGTATTTGATTCAGCAAGACAGGAGCAACAAAGGCCTGTTGGCTTAATTATCATGAAAATGAATAGAGTTACTCTCACGTTGCGGGGAAGTCAGGTGGAAAAGAAAAAAAAAGAAAAAAAATACTCAAGGTGTCATCCTTTTTTTACAGTGACAACAAATGTACAGAATTGACGAGCACAAGAGCTACTTCTCTTGCCACTCGCAGTTTTGATGCAGTCAGTGTCAGCTGAGGGGTCACAATTGAGCTATGGTGTGACTCGAAGAAATACATTACTATATTTTCCGCACGATAAGGCGCACCTAAACGCATTCAATTTTCTCAAGATCCGACAGTGCGCCTTATATTCCGACACACCTCGTATACGGGCCAATATATGATTTCTTGGACGTAGTATTTTAAATGTGCTGTAAGGCGCTTTGTCACAGCTGCTGCGGCTGTGAAAGCTCGATATAAGTAAAATTGTATTGTATTGTATTGTATTCCCTTTAGCATAGCTCCATGTAGTGGACGCATAACGCTTCTATTGTATGCGCCTTATAAAGCGGTGCACCCTATGTATGAAAACCGTTTTAAAATAGGCCATTCATTGAAGGTGTGCCTTATATTCCGGTAAGTTGCCCGGTACCAGACGAACACTGTTTGATGTGCTCTCTCTCCTAACGAGAAAGCGATGCACCCCAGAGAGTGTTGGAATATGATGAAGAGTTGGATTGTAAGATGTCATTACTCATTCAGCAGTTTGAAGTGTCACATTATTCAGTCTTCCCAACTTAAGAGTCCACACTGCCCTTTGGCCAAAACAGCTCTCAGGCAATGAGGGGCTGCTCACTAATGCAGAAAGGGCCCCTTCTGGTCAAGAACAGAATATTTGCAAGGAATCAAGACTGAAAAACAATTGAGTGCAGTACCCACAATACGAGAAGAAGAAAGAAGTACGCCCTGGCTAAGTACAGGGAAAATAAGGACAGTGTGATCTGCTTTTTTATGCCTGTTTGGAAATCAAGACAAGAGCACTCAACTAAGTGGGGATGCGGTGGGTTTATGTTGGGCCCCCAAATGACGAAACACACCCCTGACTCTTGGATCTGCCTGTGGGTTAATATCACTGTAAAGCGCCTTTGGTGGTCTCATCGCAATCATTCAGTCATCTTGAAAAGGTAACACGGTACAACTCGGAGGTCTCATAAGAGTCTCGTTGGAGATTCTTGGATTTGGAATGTCCCCCACACTGCTCTGCTTACTCCTGTGTGTGTAACAAGTGGTTAAGTTATATTCACTGATGTATGTATTAACACGGTTTAATTGCGTCCACGTTTTTTGAAAACTCAACTCCCAGTGATCATGTATATTCTAGTTTCATATCCGTATCGCACATGCGTGCCTGTCCAACCTGTCACTTTGTCACTTCGATGTTTTCAGTAACATGCCCAGCATTTCTTTCTTAATGTACCGAAGAGTGACACAGTATGATTGTAGAACAAAGGTTTTATAAATGTCATCCGGTGTTGGTTGTCCAGTTTAACTGTCCACTCTGTTATGGTGACATAAATCTTTCAGAAATCCAAAGTCCACGACAAAGTCATCTTACGATCTGAATCACGTTCCTAATTGAAGGTCCACCATGTCCTTACAAAATGCTAATATTAGCCAAAAATGTCCACCCTGTCAGCAAGTCACACATTTAACTGATTGCATGTACATTGCTTGCGGTTAGATTATTAATGTTGTGGGAACTTGGCTAATTTCCAACAATATAAGATCTAATTCATACCGTAGAATGAATATGAAGTAATGTATAGTGTAAAAACTGCTTTCTGGGGGCTGGAAACGTCTCGGAGATGACAGTAACTTCCATAATATGTAGTATTTGAGCGAGAGCCAGCTACAGTAGACTAAAGTGGGACACTTTTAGGAAGGAACAAGTGCCAAAGAGCCTAATTGTTGCCACTCTTCTGCGAGGTGTTCTTCCACATGCCGCCACCCCTCTGGAAAGTGTCCGACTCGCAAAGGAACTTCCCTGAATGATCCAAGAAGTGAACCGATGCTATACCTGTTGTCAAAGTCGTCCGTCTTCCTCCTTCTTCTCACGCCTCAAGAACCTCCAAAATCCAGTGCAAGTGGTGCGGTCCCACGTTTGGTTTCTTCATGCTGAATTCCATTGAAGGGACACCAAAAAGAATTCAAATAATAAATAAATAAGCGACACAAAATGTGGGACTATTTTGTCTCTGCTCGAGACAACTTCAGACTTGCTTCACATGCAATGCAAGACGACACTCCCTCAGCAGCGCTCTCATCTCCACCCTTTTCTCACCCGGGTCCTCCTCTTTGACACACACACACACACACACAAACCTTTTGCCCAGATTGTCAACCGTGCGCATCCCATCCCCCCCCCCCCTCTCACGCCTGCAGGCCTCGGGGCCTGAGCCAGGACTCAACTGTTTGAACTGCTGCATTTTGAATATTATTTGTTATTTTTGTTGACGTTAAAGTGACATCAGTTCCAGTAGGAAGGAGTCTGCTCTATTTTGCTCCCAACTGCAGCACCTGGAATTACAGAAGGTCTTTTGTACAAGAACATCTTGAACCAGAGGGTGAAGAAGAGAAGATTCTTTGTTGCCAAACAACATTTGAATGTCGCACAAAGAATCAATTAAAATGATACCATAAATTAAAAAAGCACACAATAAGTTGTTAATTACCAAACAAAACATGAAACATAACCCCAAAAAAGTTTGTTGAACTGCAGTGTTTGACTTGCTGATGAATCTATGTACAGTTTCAATTGTAAAGAAAAAGTCTCGATCTGTACTGATTTTTTTTTTTTTTTTTTTAACCAGGACAACCTTAAGAACGTTTAGAGCTGCTTCGAAGTACCATTTTTGATGGCGAATCATCAAATTTCGTTGTTCAAAAGGCCACTATTAACCAAATATCAAGCATGGCCGCTTGCTAATTTTTGGTCGGTCTACGCATTATAGACAGATCTACCAAATTACATGTTGCTAAGTGAAACAGGGGCTGAATTTTCCAAATTTGCCTGAATGGCCAAAGTGAATCTAACAGTTCAATTCAGCTATCTAATCATACGCAGCAAAATCAAACATTTCAACATTTCATTTCAAAGCAAAATGGCTGACACTGTCTTTTCGGGCATATGTTCTTGAGTCATTTTTGTGGCTCCACTCATGATTGACACATCTGCACATTTTTATGTTCACAAAAGAAATTGGATAGGACAAATTATCCTAAAAAGGCTGCTTTGAACCAAAATTGTGTTTTAGGTCATGGTTTGTTTCAATTGTGTGGGTCTGGTCATGATAGAAATGCAAACCAAATTTTGCTCTGCTAAGTGAAACTGAGTACGATGGATGAATTTGCGAAACAAACATTAGCAAAGAAATGACATGCATATCAGCCATGGTGTGGAATGTTTGAGGGTCTGTTGTGTGTGCAATGTGGGAGGGAGGGAAGGAGTATGAGTGGAGGAATTCCGACAGACACTGACCTGTGTTACCTTAAATGACATCCTTGGCTCTTAAGCTTTGAGGACACCTAATGTAAACATTTTGATGGTGGAAGGGGGATGAGCGCAGGATAAGAGGAAAATCAAGATGAGCAATGTCTCATGTCTTAAAGTAGTCAAGTGACTGAATCTTGACAGTGAGATTTTTCAGAAAAAAATCTTGGCGCATCAATCCGGGACCCCTATCAACATTTCCTGTAAGAACATAAATAGAGTGGCCCTGTTCGACCTCTGAGCAAACTGTCAACATTTAACTGCTATTACTGTAAGAGCTACATTGCTGCATAACTGTATATTATGAAGGTATTATAAATGTGATCAAACAAAGTCACTGTGTAGGAAAGACAATACAGGAATGAAAAATGGTGTTATGTTTTATGTTGAGGGGGAAGAAATTTCATCTGTGCTGTATGTTACACATACGTACAGCACATTTGACAATAAAGTTGTATTCAATACAATTCAATTCAACATGGTTATAAAATGGTAAGTGTTACAACATGGTTATAACTGTTTAATAACAGTAACATTCAGTAACGCAAATCAAAATCATTGACCAAGATAAAGCTCATAAAATGGGGAAAAAAAGGTAAATAGCTGGCACGCTTATCAGGTCCCCCTGTATCTTGCTGTTGTACAACCAACCCGAGAAAACCCAATACCCTAATTTTTATGCTGTTTATTTCGAACATGCAAATGATGAATACCACAAACATGAACAAGGGAAAAGAAAACCTACACTATTAGCACAAAATGTACAAGACAAAGAGAAAAGGCAAACACAAAAAGGGGTGGGAAAAAGTGTAACTTATTTAACCCTCGCCCATTTGCAATTAATATTCAACTATTTATCTTCCTCACCATTTCGTATTTTCTATTTATATCGACATATAACATATAGGCATGCATATATATTCGTATATAAAGTGTATATACACACTGTATTTAATTACACATATAGCTTCATGTCAATACGTATGCACAAATCCTCTTGCCCATGATTCACAATTGTGCATATATATATTAATAGACCGAAAGGTTGACCATCGAAACACACAACAATGAAAGAGATGCTGGCGTTTTTGAATTGGGCTATGTTGGAGCATTGCTTGCGCTCCTCCTCTTCCACTGTTTGAGGCCAGAAACTAAAACTTAACTCCTAGTTGCGGGCATTCTCTATAGAGTTTTGAAACAAAAATCTACATGTCAATTTATGTGTATAAGACCCTTCCTTTCAAATGAATCATATCTGAATATTTCTAGCTGGCAAATAATTTGTCGTTTTTGCAGTTTTTAATAAATTAGAGTGTCAAAATAATGAGTTAAATTGCTTCACGGAGAGATTGGATCACCGTCCTCAGAAATGTTACTATGAACTGGAATCAGAGCTTTCACTGTTTTCTCTGTAAAGCAGTTTCACCATACAAGTGGTGATACGTTCAGACTGGACTGATTTTTCTTTTTGTCGTTCTTGTGGCTGCCACTGTTTGATTCCAAAGCTTATTTTAACAT
The DNA here is from genome assembly GCA_018466805.1 of Hippocampus abdominalis. NCBI lineage: Eukaryota > Metazoa > Chordata > Actinopteri > Syngnathiformes > Syngnathidae > Hippocampus > Hippocampus abdominalis. The sequence continues at coordinate 17,427,751 of CM031695.1, read as the reverse complement.
CCTTGATCAGCGGATATTATACCGTCTGGTTTCCCTTTTTTTTTTCCTTTTAAGTGAGATTGATGGCCCAAATTATCTTAGTGCTTCTTTTATGGCTTGTGCATGCTGTTTATTTTGTCTGTTGTCGCCTATGCTTTAATGCTTGCAGTTGCCTCACATTGTGAGAGAATGTATGAAAGCGTAGCAATGGTCTAGCATTCAAAGTCTTTCTTTCTCAACTCAACTCAATTGTATTTATAGAGCACTTTAAAACAGCCATCGTTGTATACAAAGTGCTGTACATGGAGCAACTGTCATATATACAACAATAAATTAATAATAAAGACAGTAGAAAGCAAAAAAACGGTAACAATAAGATCAAGTCTGAGTCATGCCGAGTCAAATGCCAAAGAATACAAGTGAGTTTTGAGATGGGTTTTAAAGATGGGCAGAATGTTCGGTGGGAGGTCATTCCAGAGAGAGGCACCAGCAACGGAAAAGGCTCGATCCCCTCTGAGGAATATACAGTGCATCCTGATTTCTTAATAGACGAACAAATTAGAAATGACACACCATCTGTAATGTACCAAAGAGAGGGAAACCAGTCCCTCAAAATGACTCGATTAGCCACTCTAGTTGGTCTTTCATCATCTGAAAAGAAATATGAATAAAGAAGGTTGGTACAATAAACTCAGTATGACCCTCACAATTGTTGACCTACTTTTTAATCCATTCAATAGTTGCTTGGCTAAAGCGACAAACGCCATTGTCGCTCGCAGTCAATTTGGACTTAATCTCATCATCGTCGTGTAGTGTGTGTGTAGTGCGTTTTGTAGTGTTTTATGTCAACATTGCAAAACAAAAAGCACGGCCTGGAGGCAGAGTAATGAGGGTGGTGCTGGTATCTCCTCATCCCACTGCAGGTAAGTATGCATGCATGTGAATAAAGACGTGGGCTGCGCTCTGCCTTATCTAGCACTCATTAATCCAAACAGTCCGAGTTAGGTGTTCAACATCAGATAAGAGCAGGAGAGGGCTTTAAAAAAAAAAGGAAGTGGGGTAGAGGTGACAAATGATTACGATAATAGTCAGATAAGCTCACCTGATCCTGGCATCTTCACACTCGGCCTTCGGAACATTTCAGTTCATTTCTGCTGTGCAAGGTGGCGATTACTGTGTATAAATGATAAGAGGCACCCTTGCATTAATTAGAAGATAGTACTTGCATGTACGCATGTGTACGTGCGTGCTGTGGACATTTGTTTGACGCAAGCCCTTATTTGGGCGATGTTTTCTCTCCTAAGTAGAAACTCAAGTAATTAAATCAGCTGATTTTAATAGACCGATGTGTTTGGATCAAAGTATTGGGATTTGCAGCGAGCTGTAATATCTCCCTTGCAACATCTCTAGGAACCAGAGATCTTGCATTGTAGAGATACGGACTCAGTCTGCTGACTTCACTATCAACTCTAGCACTCGAAAGAGACATCTGGTGCCCGGTGCATAAGTAAGCAATAAAAACTAAAATAAACTAAAATAACACAGAAGAGGATAGCTGTTTGCGGCATTCTGGTAAAGGTAAGTCTATTTAAACTTTAAATGAAAGCTTTTGGGCGTTTTCGGAATTAAAACAGCTGCAGACAGCCAACCAGCATGCTCCCGTTGGTGACTTTAAAACGTGAATTGGAATGACAAATGTACAAATGATCAATTCTGTACTCATTCGATATTTACAATTGAGAATGTTTTTTATTTTTTTTTCGGCACAGCCACAGGAATTCCACGAAATGTCGCCAATGTGTTGTGGTCAAATCCGTAATGAATTGTGGGTAATATGAATATAATGGGGGGAAAAAAATCTTGAAATCTTATCTGAATGAAAACGTGCCTCGGTGGTGGATCAGTAGGAAAGGTGCTAAAGTCCTCGCTCTCTGCTCTTGGGGCCTGCCAGAACCCCTAACCTCACCATGAATGATTTTTTTTGGTGTGTGTTTATGTTCAAGACACGAAAGATTAAATAGCAGTTGCAATCAACACGGTGGATCATGATTAAAATTCAATTAACTGAGCAGCCCTTTATATATGATAAACCCATCCCCATTCCTTCATTTTTACAAAATTGCAGAAGATGCGACTCTGGTTCAGTAATTAACCAGTCCTATAAGTTCATCATTATTTACTACATTGAGAATAAAATGTACACACTATTGTAACTTGCCCTTTAGAGCTGCGACAGAAGGCAAAATGTCGATCGTGTCCAACATTCCATTGCCCAAAGATGACACATGGACCTGTGGAGAAAGGCTGCAGGAAAGGCAAGACACTGCGTGATCCTCCCTCTGATGGGATGTGCTCTTCTGTTGGCCATGCTTCACATGTTCCCAATTACCCGTAGTTGTACTTCAACACAGACTGGGAGTACTTTTGCTACCTGTTCCCTCAACCATTTTGCATCTGTAATGCACCTGAGACGAGTTGTGCTTCTTTTATAATACTGTAGCATTAGCGTTTAGTGGAAGTAAACAAAGATGGCGCTCATAAAACAAAGATGGCGGACGGCGAGACGTGTACAAATATCGGAAATGAATGGGAGAAGATTACCAAGCGAAGAAGGACCGAGCAATCTGTGATGGAACACGTACGCTAATGCTACAAAGGTGGACAGAAGGACAAGGGAGGATGAGGAGGTGGGAGGAAGGTGGTGGTAGGCTCCAGAAATAATTCCCGACAGAAGGTGGGCAGGAAGCCATGGCAGTACGTGAACCTGAGCAGAAAAGAGCCTCCAGGAAGTGGAAATCCTTATAGAGCCCAAGCTGGTAGCCCCCACACCGTCACGGCTGTTACCGCCACTGTGCAGCGCAACTGTCATGCTAAGCTAACAGGATATTTTACCACCTCATCAGTGAAGCATGGTGGTGGTGGTAGGACATGTATGGCTTTTTAGTTAGAGCTTAACTAAAGATAGTTTGTAAATTTGTAAATTGAGACGAGATCAGCATTATTTCCGTACACATGCTTTTTGTGACTTTTTTTTTTTTTGGGTGGTGGTATACATCTGATTTTTCTAAGGTAACAACAAACACTACATATTTTTTCAGGGAGCGCACGCAAGAAACGACATGTTGAGGCTAATTGTGCGACAATTGATTAGATTCCAGCCGTGAGAAAATAAGTGCTTACATACCACCTGAGGGATCAAATCAATTCCATTTCACATGAGAAGGGAATTGATTACATTCCACGCTGGGATGAAAAGAAAACTGAAGCAGGCGCCCGCAGAGATGGAACGGCGAGCGTCTCGTCACCTGATCCGGTGGCGTTCTGGCCCGTCGCCTGCCGGGAGATGGGCAGATAGTGAGAGAAAACGCTGTGGAATTGGAGTCTGAATGGAGTTGGGCTGACCTCCTGATTGTGTCAAACTGTCGACGTGCCCATCAACAAGTATAATGGAACATGGGATGTGTGATGCTGGAAAAAAAAGAGGAATTTTAATTTGTCTTAGTTTATTGATGTCTTTGCAGATGATAGTACATTAAGTCTCATTTGCGCTGATCATTTTCATTTGAGATGACATGCTCACAGGCCATTAAGAAAAAAAAAAACAAGCTGCATGCCCAAATATGTCCCACTGCTGTCGACACATTTTTTGAAAAAAATATACACAGAATATCTTGTTGATTATGTCATTTTACAACTTCCATGCATTGTTTATACATCTGTAATAACTGAAATGTTGGTCTATATTGATACTTAAAAAAACACCCAATTTTAAATGATGTAAATAAAAATGGTTCTGATTCTGATGACCACAACTTAGATGCACGCTGCACGTTTCTGAGTTGGGAAAGCAGTGCAGGTAACTGTCGCGGTGGGCAGCCATTTTGTTTTCAGTGCTTTCTCCTATTTATGCTTGTCTTGAGTAAAAGACTAGTGCTGATTTTTCATTTATTATGTTGAAGGAAGTTTATTTTGATGAAATGGATCGTTTTGTTTGCCGTTTTGGACGTGTCCCCTCTGAGCCTTTCGCTGCCTACACTTGAGGCCCTACCGCACTGAGCTGCAAACATTTGCAAGCGTCGCGAAAGTTGCATTCTCGTCAGGGTTCGTTCAACGTTGCAAATGTCAGTCAAACGGTCGTCAGACATTCGCATGTACTTTTCTTGTAGCAAGGGAATTTTGAAGACGTTCAAACTGTTGGCGAACGTCTGGGGACCGTTTGGCGAACATTACCAACCTCGAATAAACCCTGATGTGAATGCGTATTTTGCTACCATAACAGTCGAAAATGTTCGCTCATCAGCAGGATAGGGGCTTTACGTGTACATAAACAGTGTTTTGTTTGGATTGCTATTATTATGGTCTTGGTCATCCTTGGAAGAGGCGAGAGAGGGGAGCACCTTTCATGTTCTGTACGAGTTCCCTAGGTTGTTCGTAACATGAATTAGGGGATCACCTCTCCTGCCCTGCAGACTGTGCAACTCTCATGCGCTGATTTTAGAGGGAGTAATAATAATAATAATAATACATTTAATTTATAAGCGCCTTTCACAACACTCAAGGACACTTTACAATTAACACAAGAACAATAAAACCACAGATAAAATTATAAATAATAAAAGGAGAAATTAATTTAAACTGAATATGCGATTTTAAATAGTTGCCAATTGCATTGCCTGGGAAGCAAGTCAGCTGTGTTCACACCCACAATGGTGCAAGCCTCCGTTTCTAACTGCACGTGTCTGTGAAAATATCAAAGAAACAAAACTCGGACATGCATGCGTACAGTTGGACCAAGTTTTGAGCAAAATTTGAGCTGGGCACAAAAATAGGCTCCGTAGGCATTCACTACAACAATTTTGCCAAATTCCACCAAACAATAATCCAAACAAATCTGTGGCTTTATCATTTCAGCATTTCATGTTTTAGAAAACAATGACAGGTAAGCATGTGGATTACACTTCTTAAGCACCGAATTTATCCAGACACCTTATAAATAGATAAATAAAATGCACAGACATTAAAAAATAATCAAGCATATAATCCAGTTTTACGTGAAAAAGATTCCCGCGCATCCTGGAAAAACTGGAAAATGAGTAATCAATTTTCCAGTCCTGGAAAACACATGGAAAATGAAAAAAAAAAAACATATCCTGGAAGATCTTGACTTGTTCTGGAAAATAATTTCCCCCCCACTGCTTCTCTCTGCCTTGTGGGTGAATGCAAAAGGGGTTAAAGAGACATGGATGTTTGTTTCCAGCTGCCTTCAATAGGCAACACTGAGCTGTTGCACTTTTCTGGTCCATCGCTCCTTCTCGCCGGCACCCATGTGACACTATCAACCAATCAAATAGCCTATTTGATAGGTACAAAGAAAAGATTTCTGCTGCCCGGTGTTTCCATATGACTCTGTTGCTAGATTTTTCAAACCTTTCAGAGCCAAGTTAGGGTTTATTATCTCCAAAGCAGCATCCAAACTTGATATTACTTTATGTTCAAGAGTGCGGCTGTAAGTCTGTGTGTAAAGTTGTGAGGTTTTTCTCCCTCTCTCTCTCCCCCCTCTCTGTCATTCACGAAAAGATTGAGTTTTTCGAGTAGTTTTCCGACACCGTGTCATTGCGTTTTCACCAAAGTAATCATTGCTATCCTAATAGTCGTACTTTTTGCTAGCATGCTAGCGTTGAATGGAATGTAAAATGGCAACGATCAATACTAACACGTAGCATGCCAATGGCATTTCCCATTTATGTAAACATGAAGGCAACATAGTGTGCACAATGTATATTTCTCTTTTTCATGTTTAGTTTGAGAAACTACCACTGGAAGGGCCATTGAACAGCTTGAGACCTCTTCTTTTGATGAAATTGCCATTATTTGTCAAACTACTGTTCCTTGTGAATAGAGGTGAACTGAGTGTCCATATCCATGTCGTTCTCTCAAATTTACGCTTGCAATTCAAACCAGAAATGGCTCGAATCTCTAAAAATGTTTAATCTTATGTATCATAGTTTTTTTTATAACGTGAAGAACAAAAATGATTTCATTTTATATTTCACGCGGCAGCACGGCAGCTGGGCTTGGTCATGTTTTAAATGAAATGAAATTCTACTGTTCAGGTAAGGTTAAGGACTGTGGGACAAGAGTGCCATCAAACTAAAAGTTCACATTGAGATCTAAATTATGTGTTTCCTAAAGCATTTTGAGAAAAGGGTTGTCTTGGTACACAAACAACATAATGCAATAAGTGTCTGTCAATCATAAGTGTTGTTTTTCTTCCTCAACTTTGAATGTCTTTGGAGGAGCAACATGGTGCTTTGTTGTGAATTTTGAGCAGTAGTTGATTGTCCTTTTTTTAATCAAGCAAAACAGCAAGATTACAATTCACAGGAGGGGCTCGTTTAAATAAAAGTGTTCTGCAGACGGTGAACTGACGTTCTCAAGTGAAAGACTATTTCAACGAGATGAAATGAAGTATGCAAAACAAAGAGATTAGATTAGAAGAAAGAGAAAAATTGAACAAATGTAGAAAACCAGAAGACAAAATGAACAATTTGCACGCCCACGCCTACAAAATGGGTGTTGACAAAACAAGTAAAACAAACTGTGGGATAACAGGAAGGAAAGTATTCCTCTACTGTACATTCAAAGCTCAGTGGGTGAAATAATACCACCATGAACACAGGATTGCACCAGCAAAAAAAAAAGGCTTTCAGTTAAGTGAGATACAGTGGAACCACTAATCACAAGTTTAATTGTTCATGTGAGCCTATTTGTAACTTGAAACATGAATTGAATGCAAAATCAATTCATCCATTGTAGCTCCAAAATTCAGTTATATTTTCCTTTTTTTACCCTTGTATGGTTAAAAATAAATATTACGCAATTCAGTCGAGTCAAAACGCACACTATTACGAAGAAATAAAACACTTAAAAAACACAAGTATTGATTACTCATTAGTTTGACCAGAGGAAGGGAAAATGGGGAAGAGGACTACAGATCCTAATTGAAAAAATCTTCTTCTATAATAATGAATCTGATTCAAGTGTTTCTTATGTCTGTGTATTTTCTAATTTAATGGTTGATTTTCCATACCAATACAAGGACACTTGTCTTTTGACCATTTTTATGACTTTTTGATGATCTCGCTCACACTATCATCAGCAAAGTGCTTTCTCATTTGGCTGTCTAATAAAAATCCGAACAACAAAACACGAGAGGAAGCTTTCTTTCTTTCTTGCTTCGCCACTTGTGGCATCTGCGATTGGGCGAATGTTTTGTACGTACTGTAAGTGGAACTTCCGCCTCGCGTTCATGCGCGGAGGGCTATCCGGCGTGATTACGCCAGACTTTAACCGTTCGTTCTCTGAATTAAAAACAACACACAATTTGAATCGATAACACATAATCTTTCAATAGATTTCGTTTTCTTCCGAAAACGATTTTTGGACGTCACAAACGCAACGCCTGCAGACGCGGAGGGATATCACGAGTGTCTCAGATCACAGCAATGCGTTATGTACAGAAGTGTGGCGTTGCCAATGTGCAGTAAAAATATTTTGACTGACAACTACGTTCAAATGTACTTGGGAGTACTTTTGAACGGATTTAACTATGGTAAATACTTTCAAACGTACTCACAAATACGTTCAAGTGTACCTGTAGTCTAAATGTTACAAAAGTAGCAATTTCCCAGAATTCCACGGCTATTGAGTTGCACATGCATTATGGGGAAAAATGCCGAGCGAAAATCATGCAAAGCAGCCATAATAAAACCATACAATTAGAATCCGCGATGTTTACTAACTTAATGTTCGAGCGTATTTGTATTGGTGAAAGTAGAAAACAAGTTCGTCGTTTGTTTCGTCATAATGCCACAGGGTATCGCTTGCAGAAGACAAAAACCCGCGGCACTGCAGGAAAAGAAATGCCAGATGCGATTCATGGACATAATAAAACCATACATTTACAAATGAACAATGTATGCTTATTTAATTTTTGAACGCACTGGTACGAAGTCGGACGATGCGGAAAAAATAATTTATTTATTTTTTACACTCTCATGCATTATAGGAAAATGCTGCATTTGTAGCATTTAACGTACAAGTACATTTGAATGTATTTGCGAGTACGTTCAAAAGTATTTGTGAGCTATGTTTGAACGTATTTGTTAGTCAAAATATTTTAAGTCCGTGCACATTGCCAATGATAGTTAGCGTGAGAAGAATTACAACAGAGATCCATCTGATCGTCCATTCATATATCGGAAATTGTACGTCATTAGAGGTAATTTTTCTACCCAAATGTTGTACAAAACACGGGCTGTATGTAAAGAAAGTTCATTCGTAACTGGAGGTCCCACTCACAAATTCAAAACAACAACAAAAGTATAATACAGGAATATGTGTGTGCTTCGGGAAAGAAGACAGATGGTTCATGAAGCAGGAGGTAGAATATGCTGGTCCAGTTCTTGTGTGTGTGAACAGCATGGCGCAGGAAACTAAGGCACACACACACAAACACGTGCAGAGAATTCTACATGGGTCATTCCAGAATTGGAGATTGGACATTTTTCATCCAATTTTAATCCATTTACAAAATACCAAAACATGCATTTTCTGAGTAAATTTACTTGTCCTGAGACCAAATCTCATAAATAAAGAATAAAATACAATTTTCTTTGTCCCGCACCCCCATAACCAAATCAAGTGAAATCGTTCAAATTAAACATATTTTTGTTCCATTGCTGTCCCTTGTAACTCTGGCAACATTTGTTCTAATACACATCACCATTTAAATAATAATCATAATTATTATTTAATAAGTACAATTCCAGATTTTTAAAAACACCCACAAAACCCCTGGGTTAGCCCTTATCTGAACCGAATATTTGGTCATGTAAACGCAATCAGCTTACCTCCATTGAATGGGACACTGATTTGGGTTCTACACAAGCTCAACCGTAAGGCATCTTTTGAAGCCAGGAAGTTCTTGTATGTGCGCCATCCTTCCTCGCCGCAGCCTAGCGATAACATAACCACATGTATTTCTCTCTGGCATTTTCACATTATTTGCTGTCTCTTCTGTGAAAATGACTTACAGGTAGTATCAAAACACACACACACACACACACACACACACACACACACACATCTGCCAATAAGTCCATGCATCTGGCGCGCAAATCGCCGTTATTACACAAGCAGAGGTCAACAAAACAACCATGGCGAAAATTACATACAGCCAAATGCAGCACAGTAGCACACTTTTGGAACGAGGAGGAAATTGACTGCTTTATTCCTGTGGTGAACGAGATGAAGATAATATGAGAGCACTGTTTTCAGCGCGTGTTTTCTGCTAGGGTCGCTGTATGGACTAATGAGAGCTTTCCAAAGCCTCTCAAAAAATGAACTGCACTGTTTGCATCGACCACACAGTGCAAATTATCTCGTATTGTGAATTGTGACTGACAAAGGTTAGGTTAACATTTTGCAGCACATTTTGTTCCAATGTGCTTTGCTTTCATTTAATTGTTGATGGTTCTGACAACCTGAACCAGACAAATACTTAAGTTGCACACACATACCTGATAAGACAACATTTTAAAGTGCAGCCTTACCAAGGATATGTTAATGCAACGCGTCTCCCAGACTTAGCGGTACGACTACATGGTGGCCTTCACCGTGTGTGGTATGTCATACCTACGACTTCCTCTGATCACCTCATGCCACCCCCACGAAATTGAAAGGAAAAAGATTGTCTAATGTTCAGCAGGGACTAACTACTATTTGTCGCCAAACAATACAGATTTCCAGAGTGAGCAAGCTACCCCAGGCTATTTTGTTCCCTCCAAGCTGTGGAGTGCTGTCAAGTTTTTTTTTCCTAAGTTGAGGGAATTTAGAAAGACATGATTTAAAAAAAAAAAGCTTATGCCTACTTTTTTTTTTTTTTTAATTAAGGCGCATTGACACGACTCCAGATTTCTCGCCATAGAAACAGAAATTAACGTGAAAACCCCGCAGAGAAATCAATGAATATGTGGTCTTACTGAGTGGCAATGTAGGATGGTTGCCAGTGGCTTCACTAGGGGGTTATTAAGTAGCATTTTTTTCAGTGGCGCTGAGTGTAAAAGGTTTGAGTATCATTGTTGAAGAGAATGATTCAAAAAAGACTACATGACAGAAAATAATCTGACCAAAATAGTTTTTCATGTTAGTGAAACTATTGTGATGTAGAATCCAGGAAATAGCCTAACGGTAACCGCATGCCAGGGTTGGAAAATTCATTTTCTACACAAACTCGTTCAAAGTCCTGGTCACAATTTTTTTGCTTGAACTTGCTCAGTTCAAACTTTCTCAATTTAAAAAGTTTGTTACAAAAGTGAAATATCTCTCTCTCTCATACACATCCACACACACACACATACACACACACTTCCTTCAGGCTACCTTAAAACACACACACCTGCGACTTCCTGCATACCCCCCCCCCCCCCCAAACGAAATTGAAAGGAAACAAATTGTCTAATGATCACCAGGGACTAACTCCTATTTGTTACCAAACAATAGCAGATTTTAATGTAAAATGTAAATACTGTATGTTTCTTTAAAAAAAAAAAATCAATACAGGTACTAGCAGTTGTCAGCCATGTGTTTTCTCTCACGTTCTAATTTCTTCCCTATCTTTATCTAAAACAATATTAGAATGTCATTATGATGTGTTAGCTTTCTCAACAAGTTCTTTTGCACGGCCAAGTTAAAAGTGAAAAGTTCGTTTGGATTCAGTGAATAGCAAATGGCCTCCGGTGTCAGATCTCCCTGAGATGCCAACGTGTCACGTTGATCTGTTTACTTCCTTCTTTTCAGCTTCATCATCAAACGTCTTTGAAAGCGGTTAATCGGGCCGGCGAAGTAATTTCGGCGTGAACAAAGTACTTCACAGGCGCTCGCTCTTTGCCACCTGAACTGATGCTAATTTTGTGGCATGCAAAAGGCTTTGCCATTGTTGATATCTGATTAGCACGTCTGATTTCAGGCTTTTGAGTGAAACTGCTTTGAATGTTGTCTGGCTGTGATATCTAGCCATTGTTATTCCGGAAAAATCCAAGCGCATAGTGATGTTTTTTCCACATTCAACAAATGATAACAACTTGGGACTCAACTGCAGCAACTTGCTTGTTGCTTTTTTTTTTTTAATCTTCTGCTTTCATTAAATCGTGCTATTATTCCTGTGTTGGGAAAGTAGCTCATTTTCCGCCATATACCACAGACATCAATAAAGCACAATTTAAATGTCTGCACACAAACATCATCCATCCATCCTTAATCCGAGCCGCTTATCCTCACGAGGGTCACGGGTATGCTGGAGCCAATCCTGGGCGTCTTCGGGCAGTAGGCGAGGGACATCCTGAAATGGTGACAAATAACCACTCGCGCTCACAATTTAGAGTGTTAATTTAACCGACCGTGCACATTTTTGGGATAAGACCTGGAGAAAACCCCACACTGGCACGGGGAGAACATGCAAACCCCACAAAGGAAGGCCATAGCCTGGATTTGAACCCTCGAGCTCTGCACTGTGCTATCCAGTCGGCACTGACATCATAAAACACACAATTTTAAAACTTTTGCATGGAACAAAACTGAAAGGTTGTGCCATTTTGACAGTCTGCAGCCATTAAACATAAATCAGAAATTTATCTGATCCCAGTGTATATTCAAGGCAAGGCAAGACGCACACACACACGCAAACACGCACACACACACGCAAACGCGCACACACACACACACACACACACACACACATGAATGAAACATGAATACAAATGCTATAGTTAATTCTTTGCCGTTTCCATGTACATTGAAAATTCATGTTGTCCATGTGACGCAATTGTTCTCAGGTGTTGGCTTATTTCGTAACCTTGATCCTGTTTTTCAGCTTCAGTTCTCCGCCTGCCTTATACCACACAAAAAAATAGTAATAACTTTTTCTTTGTCCTCCAAGGATGTCACGTCAACATGAAATACAACAAACACAGCTGTGACATTTTCAATTGAAAGGAATGTCGCTTTCCATTCATTTGTTGTGGCTCTGTTTGTCTGCCTGTCTAGCTATCTTTCTTATTTATCATTGTTTTTAATTGAATATCCAAAGAAGTGAGCAATGGGATTTTTTTTTTGTTTGCTTTATAAATGCACAAAGATTTTAAAACAGCTTTTTCCTAAATTGAGGGAATTTGGGTAGACATCATTTGAAAAAAATCAAGCTCATACCAACATTTTTTTTTCTTTTGGTTAAAGCCGCATGGACACGACCAAAATGGTTGCATATGTGACCTTTTGTCCCCCAGCGTGAACAAGTAAGAATTTCACCTGGTTGTGTTGATGCAAGTATCCACTTTTTAGTCCTCCTCCAAAAACGCCACTCTGTTCGACATTGCGTTTGGAAGTCAACCTCCTTTTCACACGTTCAAAAACAGTCAAAGCAATCTGAGGAGATGTAATAGAGAGCATATGAAATGACCTTTATATGTGATCAGTCCGCACAGACAACAGACCGGTGATAAAATCTGCCTCCGTGTCCTACATATCCTATGACAGATGGAGACACTGACATCTCCACAAAAGAGCGTGAGACTGTCTTTACCCACGCTACAGTATTGAGAATGGAAGACTCTCCCCAATATCCTGATTGGCCACGCTGAGGTTGCGATGCGTTGTCGTGTGCCTTTCCGTGTTGAGGAGGACAATGAACCCTGCTTTGAAAATTACAATAATGGTTTTATATTTGGAATTTGATGCATTAGTGTTAACACTGTACATCCATTCATCCATTTTCCAAACCGCTCACGACATACATCGGTAAATGATATTGACTCATGAATACAAAGAGACATACAGTACATTACTGTTTTATGTACTGTATGCTGCAACTGAGAAAGCCTTTGCTAACCTACAGCCAATCAGTGTTTTCATATTTTGAATTAATTGCATTAAATGTGCAAACATTAAGATTTACCAATGAACCAAAAAAATTGAGAAACGGTATAATCAATTTAAATTTCATGAAAAAACTGTATTGAGCATTGCGGGAGTGGTGAGTGGTGGGTAACTACTTGAGATGTTCAAAATATTAGAAACACAATGGGACAGGTGGCTGTGAAGTGATTGACTGATCAATATTTACATTGAATTAAAACTAACATTCCCGAAACTTCCTACCTCCAGACAAACAATAATTATTTCTTCTGCTAATTGAGTCATTTACAGGTGTCCATAAAACCAACCCAAAAAAATAATCATATAATGAATGATCAAACTCAGAGGTCGAAAACGATCAAACAATTAAAATTCTCAGAGGATTAATTAATTTTGTTTGAATGTTGAATATTGTCTGCTGGAAGATCACATAGCCACGACTGTGTGATGTGCCAGGTAAAATGTTGAAGAACACAGTCATGTCATTCAGTAAAGAGCCATTATTATTAATTCATTCAAATTTAAAATATTGCTTTGGAAAAAAAAGGCAACCCGCATAGTGTATTTTCTCCTAAACTATGTCGCCATCTAGTGGGTACATTGTCATACTACAGATGTCACGAAGCCAAGCTATAAATAACACAAAACTGTAACTCAGAAATGGCTAACTTAAATGATGGCGGAGGCCCGCTATATCGCATCAGTTGTACTGGGGGGTGGGGCACAGGTCCACTTTATTCGACACTGAAACATTTACGTGCGGGTTTTACACACGGGTACCTTTGTCCTGTGTTGTTAATGCTCGTCATCCTTCGACGAACTGATTGCTGGTGTGTTTGGCTTGTTCAACTTGTAACGCGCCTCTCGGTCCAGTGACTTCGACAGAGGTAAAATACAGACGAATGAACGGTCTGTCATACTGCTTGCTTTTCAACCACGGCTCCATTCCTTCCCTAATCAGCAACAAACAATTTTCTCTGGCACTCACGCTTGTAGCCGAGCGCACCTGCTCCCGAGTTCACACGCGCACTACTTGCCTTCTCTTCCGTGCTCTCCTCCGCCAGTGTCCACGCCATGCACGCCCCCTTCACATCACTCTGCCTGTCACTTGTCGCCCAAAAGGTCAGTGAAATTAAAGAGACGGACATTTTCATTAATTTTTAAAACTCCACCGAAGTCCCGGATAGCGCGTAAAAAAGATGATACGCCCGAGCAACTTAGGACATTTGGTCAGACCTCATATTAGCATTATTCAGAAGAACTGATTGCTATGGGTGTAAAACAAACAACACATAAAAACAGAGATGTGAATAGTAAAAAAACAAATAGCAATTTAAGTATAAATATGTATCGTTGAGTTTTTATTTGTTTTCCATCCTCAGTGCTTTCTAGTGATAACCCGCAGGAGGCAATGTTGCTGCAAAATAATCCCCCAAGAGTCCGTGAAGACCACGTGCTGCTACCAAAAAAATCATGTCACCATCAAGACACATTCGGTATCCCAAAAAAACAAACACAAACAGTACAAAGCCACACAATTCTATTTGGTAACGCAGTCATCGGGTTTCAGCACATTTTTTTTTCAACAGATCTGCCACTTAAACATTTGCTAAACATGGTTACCCCTGTTTTGCATTGAAAGGCTTATGTCGTCTTCCATTTTAAATGGAGTCAAATTTGGCCACTGATAAAGGTCGACTGGGAGACAAAACAACTTGGAGAAATTCTGACTGTGTCACTAGCGCACACAGATTGTTTATAACTGTAGAAACCAAAGCCCGAAAGGTGGAAGACAACATAATGCTTTTAACTTCTTTGTTGAACTCTTCACTATGCTTTGCTAATTGAAATGTTATTTCAGAACACTTTTTGGATGGTGTCTCTTTGGGCAAACCCACTTTCCTCCGTCGAGACATCAAAGATGTCCATTTTGGCTCAAACATGAAGGAAAAGGTGTTTGTGTCAAGACTTAAAAAATGTTCATCTTATCAAATGTAATGTTCAATCGCTGCCAGCACAGCGATTTTTAAGATGCTCAACAGCTCTTTTTGAGGACATGAATCTTCATATATGAATGCTTGAGAGTGCAGACAGCACACTAAAAATTTTGAAGGTTGTTTTACATCCAAGGGAACAACTACAAGCTGTTACAAACCCAAAACCCTTGCAAGAGGCAAACAAGGACACTGCAGCTCAAAGTTAAACAGCACATTTTGAGGGTGTCAAAATGATTGTTTTACCTCATGACGCTGGGATTCAAATATCATTCTAAATCACCATCAGCAGAAGTTTCAACCATTTTACAGTGGTTTTATGGGTAACAAAGAATGAAGCCCCTTTTACTCCTTTTGAATAATTAAAGGGATGGAAATATGGCATTTTTGCAAAAAGTTGAACGCAATTATCTCATTTTGAGTGGCTCACTTTTGTTTTGTTTCAACAAAAAATGTTGAGATTATTCAGATCTGATTTTGGATCAATGGCAGGAAGGATACTTCTAAACATGGTTTTATGTCATGGCAAACAATTTAAGTCACTCCAATTGAACTCTTGCTCAATGACAGCTATTTTGTCTCAAAGGTGAAGACAACTGTTCAAATTTTGAGTGGATCACTGTTATTCAGCTTAAACAATGTTTGTTTAAAACGCATTTTCAAGTGGAGTCAGCACACTTCTTCACACATTTACGAGTGGCTTTCTGCCTTGGTAAAATATTACAAGCCATCTACCCCACTTGAACACTTAAGAGGTGGAAAGCCAAAAGCTCACTTTTGAGTTTTAGAACACCGATTTATTTTTTAAAAAACAATCAAAATGCCAGTGCTGATGGTTGTGCTGTTGCCATAGTAATGAGATAACTGGCAGCAAAACAGCCCCCTTCCAAAAATCGTTCAAAAAAAAAAAAAAAAGAAAAGGAGCATTGCTTCCAACCAAAATATCAGTACAATCTATCGACAAAAAAACATTCACATTAAAATGTGCTTCAATAGTTCACTGCAAGCTCTCCCTCCCCCCAGTGGATGTTTGTTCCTCAGCTCCTCAGTAGAACCTCTTGTTTCGCTCCTGACGCTTCTGGAAGACCACAGCGCCCACCACACCGCACACCACGATGCCCAGCAGCGCACACAGCAGGAGCAGGAACACCTTCCAGCCCGTCAGTGGCGTGCCACGGAAGTTGCCCGTCGGGTCGTCGATATTGTCTATGGTGAGAAGCGCGTTATGCAGTGAGGGGAGGGGGAAAAAAAAGAAAACCAACAATGTCATCACGTTAAGACTGGGCGATCCGGGGATTTTATTGCCAAATTCGATTCATTTGGCAGTCCTTTTTTTTTTGGGGGGGGGTAGCTTCTAAAGTTCAAAGAGCGTGTATGCTGATGCGCACCGCTTACACAAACAATACAGTGTGCTCATGTTGAGTGTGTGCTTTATTTATTTTTATTTTTTTTAAATAATTGCTCAAGGGCTCGGAAAATGGGCCGGGCACCATTGGGGCTCGGCCGGGCACAGCCCGAAAAGGAAAAGTGGGTTACCCTTCCAATGGGCTCTGTACCTGTGGGAAGGCCGAAAGGGGTCGGGTGACCTGTGAGCTGGGCGATAGCAAAAGGCAGGGACCTTGGCGGTCCGATCCCCGGCTACGAAAACTAACTCTAGGGACATGGAATGTCACCTCTATTGCAGGGAAGGAGCCCGAGATGGTGTAGAAAGCAGAGAAGTTCCGACTAGATATAGTCAGGCTCGCCTCCACACAAAGCTTGGGCTCTGGTTCCAGTCCAGAAAAGGGGTTGGACACTCTTCCACTCTAGAGTTGCCCATGGTGAGAGGCGCAGAACAGGTGTGAATGAACCGTACTTATTCCCGCCTGCCGCATGGGTGAAGGGATGGGTCATGACTGTTGTTTGTGCCTGTGCACCAAGCAGCAGTTCAGAGTAGCCACCTTTTTTAATCCTTAGAGGGTCAGCAGGAGAGTGCTCCCCCTGGAAACCCCATCTTTCTGCTGGGGGACTTCAATGCTCTTATGGGCAATGACAGTTTGGTCTGGAAGGACATGAATGGGAGAAAGAATATCACCCAGCCCTACATCGCACCGGCATCCCCACCGAACAAACCTTTGGGCGACTTGAGCAGGCTGACACTTGGCTCGATCTTGGTCCAGTCCAAGTTCTCCTCCTCGGGCGTGTGCTCCACCATTAGCTGGTACAGCTTCATTGAGATGATGTCATGGTTGTCTACCAAAAGGAAGACAGAAGTTAAGACACACCTCACACTTCATTTGGTACATCGTCACAAGCTAAGGCTACGTTCACACTGACAGGCAATTCAAATGTTTTTTTTTACCTGTGTGGCATATGTCAGTGTTTTTTTCTTGGAATGTGAACAGTACAATTCAACCCCGACCTCTTTCGTCTGAGGATATAGGTCAGTGTGTGCAGTACGGACTCAGATCATGCTGACCTATGTGTCATCAAAAAACAAAGTACGCGCTCTGAAAGGGAGAGTGCTTCGGATAGACTACTCACAAAGGTCATTGCTTATGCAAAGTTGTGAGGAGTAACAGTATTCATTTTCATCCAGTGATTGTGCCCCTACATGAACACGGACCTAATTTTATCTTTATGGACGACAATGCCCCAGCTCATCGAGGTTGCATGGTCAAGGAACGGCTGTAGGACACTGGTGTACCCCAAATGGAATGGCCTGCACTTTCCCCAAACCTGAATATGACTGAAAAGCTGTGGGATCAGCTGAGTTGCCGTGTAGAGGCTCGAAGTTCTGCACCCCACAACCTCAATGACCTGAAGGCTGCCCTTCAATGATGCCACGGTGGACAATAAACTTGTGGCATGTCCAAGCTGAAATTGATGCTCAAGGGGACATGACGAGTTATTGAGACGTTGACATTTTTTTTTGTTGGGGTGTACCCACCATTGTAGTAACTTTTGTTTCAAATAAATTGTTTGAGATGGGGATATCCCCAGAGTACCTGTCTACTTAAATGTCCTGCTATCATGATATGTCACTGTAGCGTGAACCTTTTACATTTTCCATAAATTTCATCCAAAAGCCAAATATCCCAATTTTTTTTTTTTTTTACATTTTTCATACAATTGCTATTATATATATATATATATATATATATATATATATATATATATATATATATATATATACACACACACATTTTTTTGTCCTCAAATGTTGCTTATTTATGTGAAGAATTTTATTTTCATAGTGTAAATTTTTGTAATGTGACTTTTTTCTTGGACATTTCTATTTTCTATCACATTATTGTTTGCCCGAAAAAATAGTGCTACTTTATTTGCTGAATCGTGGAAGCACTCTAATTTTAGTGTTGTGACATTGCACCTTTTTGTTTTTGACATAGCAATTTTTTGCTCTACATTTTCTTGAAATGGCATTGTAACTTTTCGATAGTAGATAAAAACAACAGAGAAACTGATATTTCTACTTTTTCCCTCACAATGCACTTTTTCCTTTGTAATATAATTTATGAATAATTTTTGGAGTCGAATGTAATCCTCTACAACTATGTTTTGGAAACATTCTAACTTATAAATAAAGTTACTATTTTTCATTCTTGTAATACCGCGACAAAATATTTGATGACGTCATTCGTAAAAGTGACAAACCAGAAAGATCTCCAGTTGCTGCTGAGGCCCCAAAGAAATATCCCGTGGGAAGACGAACGCCTCCGATGTCGATGCACTCCTTCCACTCGTTCTTGTCCTCCACATCCATCATCACCTGCACAGCAGCAACACCGCATCAGAGCACTTCAAGCTTCATGTTGAACGACTCGACATTTGTCATACGATACATACGGTAAGTCTCCCTTTGGAATAGCGTATGGCGAGATAGGTGTCAAACTCTCGGTTGCGGATCTCAGCCGAGCAACCCCCCAGCTCTGACAAGCGGCCGTCTTTGCCATGGTCGTAGCTCACAGAGCCGTTGTTCACCATGGCCGAAATGTACGGGAAGGAACGCTGAGGACACCAATGAGGACACAGAATGGAGTCATTTCAAACAGTGACATATGCAAATTTTAAATTCATATAAAAAGTGCGAGAAAGTGCTGAGATGATGGTGCAACGTAACAAAAAGCATGGTGAAAGATCGTAAAATGATGCAAATCTAATGTGTGGGTTTTTTTTGGGGGGGGGGGGGGTTTAATGGATACAAAATTTGATACCAATCAGTCAAAATCTCTTAGGTCGAGTTCATCTTTGAATAACACCTGGAAATGGCCACTTCACTTCACGGCTGAATGGCGGTGTCTTCTGTGGACTCTTAATAGACATGCCTCACAAAATGTCAGCTTGCTAAGCAAAACCAGCTTGGGCAGGACCAAAATGACCCTAAATTTACCACCAAGTCCAAAACATATTACTTTGTGTGTTTCTGGGTTCTAAAATATTCAAAGAGCCATTTGCACCAGAAAATAAACTACCAAGAGCTGAGATCCGGTCCTGGCAAGATTTGCGCCCCCAGGCGAACAATGTCTTGCACAACACCTCGGCCCCACTAAAAAGGGCTAAACAATAATATATTACGGTATTTGTATTATTTTAATAAACCCAATCTTGTATACAAAAACTTCACTTCTGGGAATCTTTTCACCATTGACCAACAGCTTTTTAAAGGACTGGTGGTGACAACTTCTTCCATCCAACTCATTCCTCATATATGTGTTGAGACAAACTGGTTCGGACAGGCCCTTAAAGGACCTATGGAGATAACCGTAAAACGACAGCTTCAAACCAAAATGAATGACAAGAACGCAAGAAGAATGGAAAACATGGAGTGGCGCTTTAACTTAAACATGAAACCGTGAACAGCATGCTGACGAAAAGGTCAGCACTCACGTCGGCCGATTCATCATTTGAGTACGTATCGATAAAAACCGCCAGGCCGTGGAAGATAGCGTGTTCGGAGAAGACAGGCCCTGAGGACAGAGGAGGCGGTCAATGGCGGGGCATCGTGCGCCGTACACTTACGTCCACGCCTTGCATGTCGTTCCGGAAGGTGTCCAGAAAAATGGACAGGCCCAGAAACTGATCCTGGTTCCCAAACACCGAGCCTATGATGGAGGCAGAGAGCATGTGACACAGCAGTATGCTCTTGCCGCGAATTCAAGAACAACGAAGAAGGAAATCTTTTTCACTGGAAAAATTGGACTTCATTCTTTATATGCGGGATACCATGGGTTTGTGTCATCGGTATATTCAAAGGTTTGGAGCTGGTGCTGCTCAAGGTGAAAATGTCCTTGTAACTTTTGAAAGAAAAACGGACAGCCCCCTGCAACCAACTTGGTCGGCCGATATGTTCAGAAATGTTCAACAGGTTTACCAATGAGCAAGTACTACAAACGAGATGGAAAGTTTAAGCACTCTGTGAGACAGTTTTACCAAGACAACAACGCAGTGTATCAGTGACGTTTGAAGCTCAATCTTCCGATCTGACTGTCTCTCTCGCTTTCCCTCCCTCACCCTCAGCTTCTCCCGCTCCATTTTGTTGCTCCCTCTCCTTGCTCAGTTCCCTGGCGAGCGAGGCGATGCAATCGACCGCTCCCATCATAACGCTGCGGGCTTTCTCTCTCCCTGTCCCTCCCTTTGTCCCTGCTCAACAGGCGACGAACAGGTTCCTGCCATCCGCCAGTGCATGCCTTCAAGAAGCTGCAGTCACTGTGTTCATGAAACTCTCAGGGCGTGAGCACATGTTTTTTGATTAGTGGGATGCTTGTCATAACTATTATTTCCATGCAACATGGGTTCAGTTGCTACTCAGCGATAGTGTGCATGTGAGTGTAAATGTCTACATGTGTGACCCGCGACTGACTCTAAACAAAAAAAAACAAATTAAAATCTAACTTTTGTCAGCAGATGGCAGTATGTAGCTCTTTTGGATGAGATCACCCTGTATCGGTGTATCTTTGGAAATAGGACATTTCAAGCACCTCGTGATTGATTAAAGTATTTGTCATCTCACATTATCGAATACAATATGCAATATACTACAAAGAGTGTTAAAAAGATGATGGAGATGATTTTAATTTATAAATTCGTCTCACAGGCTGTTCTCTTAAACTCTTATTCCAAGGAACCCTGACCCCCCCACCCCACCACCACCACCACCACCACCACCAGACAGACTCGCACACCCCATTGTGCAATACGGGTTTACGGTGCAATACTGTCTTTACTGTGTCCTTACTGTGCAATACTGCTCGATGTGCAATACTATTTTGTTGCTGGAACCACTGCCCAAGACCTGAAGTGCTAAGCTTCCAGCCCCACTCTCATCCTATGTTTTTGCTTTGCTCTGACTGTCTCTAGAATAAGCCGCTCTCGCACAACTCTAATTGCCCCACGGGGATAAATAAAGTTATTGAATCTGAATCTGAAAAAATAGAAGCAATAAACATGTATGCAACATTAAGATGGATTGTATTGTGTATAACCACGAACATATACAAGCATGGCATGCATGCACGCAAACACACTACAAAATACTAGTACTGTATTACTACTACATAGAGTACAAATAGTTTGAAATTTTGTCAAATGTAAAATTCTTACACTGGTGATTTTTTTCAAAATATAGGATTTTGTCATTAAAATCCCATTCTCTAAAATAGGGTAGAAGATGTGGGTGTGTGATCAAAGAACAGAATCTAATCTTTCATTTGGTAGTTTCTGTGTTTACATAGTCCATCCATCAATCAATTATCTGAACCGCCTTAACCTCACGAGGGTTGCGGGCCAATCCCAGTTGACTCTGGGCAGTAGGCGAGGTACTCTCTGAACTGGTTGACAGCCAATTGCAGTGTTTACATGGTCATAAAACACAATATTCTGCGAGCCTTGAAAGATCAGTCAAAATGTTCTAAATTGGCTGGCACCCAAGAGGTTCTCTCTCTCTCTATCTCTCCATTTTGTTTTTTTTTTAATGGCTGACACTAACAGAGTTTCATGGCAACTTACAACAGGGCAAGCTATAAATTCATAACTAATCCTTCTGAGGTTATTGCTACAGAAACTTTCGCATGTTAACATTGGAGCAATTCCCTCACCTAAAAATGATGCCTTAAAACTGACCTTAGATTTCCACAAATTGCAGCAAGAAAAAAGTGTGAGATCAGCAACCATGCTTACCAGTATGCAGTCTGTCTTTTGTGTACCACAAAGCGATTCCGTCACCGTGGAGATTCTTCTTGCCCAGCCCGTGGATTTTAAAGTGGACATGCATCTCCCAGTCTTTCAGGTAACACGGCTGGATAACAAGACATTACAAAAAGCTGTCAACGACTACTAGAGCTAACTTAACTTTGTTCATTTCATTACACAGCTATAAAAGACTGGTGGGGTTGTTAAAAGGTGACTGAAAACATTGTACTGAAAATACCAACGGCTGGCTGATTTGATCCCTTTTCAAAACAAACATAATGGGCCAGGCTTTTCCCGATTCAACACAGATCTAGTCTTAATTTTCTCATGAAACAGTAAATGCTGGTTCAAGTCGGAATCGTGCGGAATGATGCCCTGTCTATATACAGTTGTTGGAAGCGTTGAGGAACCAAAACATACGTTATTTTATTCATTATATATGTTTAAAACTAATCATCTGATTAATTGGTGATTGAAATTATATTTCTGCTCAACATCGGAATCAGTCAGGCCCAAGGAAATACAGCTTTTATGAAGAGAGTTGATATTACACTTGTACGCTACTGTATAAAGTTTAGTAAGTGTAATGCAGAGGAAAAGGTGGGGAAACAATGCTGGATGCAACAAAAATGATTGGCATATATTTAAAAAAAAAAAAATGCTCACGACAGTATTCCAGATGGACCCCTGCCTGCTTCTCTCGTCCGGAGTGAGTCGCACGTACGAGCTGGTCACTAACGTGCTCCCTGAGAAGTCCCACTGGCTGGATGGGCTGCTGCCCACGCCTAATATACAACATTAAGTACAACTGGATGATAAATACGTACAACATATATGTTTATGACACACTTGTGTGACAAAATTATGCGATCATGGTGAATGCTTACAAGACTACAAGTGTTCAGTAAATTCATACCTGTTATTTTAAGGAGAGAAATCAACTGTCTTTCATCTTAATAATGCTTTCATCGAAACATCATAAAAGATATAATAGATCTGATATTGTTTCTTGTAATCAAGATGAGTTAATTGTTTAAGAGAAAATATTGAAAAGGACCTTGAAAAATAATCATATATTCAATTGCAATTGTGTTTGTTAAGAAAAAAAGCAACAACTGCAATTACAGTTGATTATTTTCCATAATCCGTTGACTGAGGCTTGAACCACTTTTTTGAAAGCATAAACATTGTTTGAACACCAGCATGATCATGGAATAATTAAATAAAATGCGAATCCGAATCCTACCATTGTTTCCCAATCCTCACCCAAATTTGAAATCCCATACCTTCTCGAAACAATGACCTGGTCTTGAAACCCTAATTTGAAACTCCAAACCTGGATTTGAACCCAAATTAAAACCCTATCCTGGTCTTGGAACCCTACTGTGTAGCCCTAAACCTTGCTTGAAACCCTGACGGAGGCTTGAAATCCTGACATAGACTTGAAACCGTTACTTTAAACTTTTATTTGAAAGCCTTACCACATTTTAAAACCTTATTTTGAAACCCTAGTTTTGGTTTGAAACGTAATCTAACAGTGCCCCCCTCCACCACCTCAATATTGGATTTTAATATGCGATTTTTTCCAAGGTCCCCTTCCTGTGTATTTTTTAACAAACCCAATAAATATATTAACCTGCACAGCAGACTTTATTTGAAAGTGTGTATGTGTTCAATTTCCCAGATGCACGCTTTTACATAGCGTTTCTTCCCAGTTAGCATAAGAGTGCACGACTGTCTGTGTCTTATGTGTTGTGTTGTATTATTTTGTCATTTTATGTTAACTGTTCTTTTGATGGCGGTGCCACGGCTTCTCTCTCCTGAGAAAATAAATGTCATCTGTGCTCTATGTTGCACATGTAGCATATTTGACAATAAAGTTGACTTGAGATTTACGATGTACATATTACATTCTGACAGTTTAACAGGAATGTGTAGACATTTTTTTAGATCAGTTTGTATGACT
This sequence comes from Hippocampus abdominalis, assembly GCA_018466805.1. NCBI lineage: Eukaryota > Metazoa > Chordata > Actinopteri > Syngnathiformes > Syngnathidae > Hippocampus > Hippocampus abdominalis. The sequence goes on along the minus strand of CM031695.1, from coordinate 17,403,652 downwards.
AATACTATATCGCCTGACAAAATCACCTTCACGTTTTAAAAGGTTCAACGAAATTCAGAGACGAATTTTAACATCGCCATAAAGGAATTACAAAATGAGTGGAAACCAACCACGTAATTACTGGTTATCCACACAACAGATTAAGGACACACACTCACCATACAATGTATCTGGGGGGGAAAGTAACGTTTTAAACTATGTCCGACATTGTAAAGGAAAACCGAGTGAACTAAAGTTTGCCGTCTTCCTACCTTGGTAGGGTTTCATCAACGAGTGTTCTCGTTTAAGGTGCTCTGTGTTGCCATCCGTAATGTCTCCACAGACCACCCTTAGCACAGCCGCGAGAAGGAGACTGACGCAGCTGACAAACGCTGTAAAATTCGCCATGCTGTAACAAAAAATCTGTTGGTCAAAATAAAGTAAAGTATACACGGTACTCTTCAAAATACGCGACTCGCAAACTCTGTGAAGAAGCCAGTACGTCTGTTAATCTCTTCCGGCAAGAAATAACCAGCAGGGGAACCAGTCCTCTCATACTTCCTTACTCAAGGCGAAATAATTCTTATTTTTATTTTATACTCATCTGCTCTAAAATTATTAATTTTTTCAAATTGGAATATTCAAGACCGTACCTCTGGAATTTAAACGTTTTACGAAATCAATACTCCAGCTTTGTGTGTCTTTGTATACAGAACACACTTTCAGGGTACAAGGCATACGTGCCAATCGGAGACAAGCACATCACAATATAAGCCAATCAAAGAGAACCTGTAGTTCATGTTTTAGCCACATGTGGCCACTGCCTGTAGTTCATGTTTTAGCCACATGTGGCCACTGCACCTGATAATTTGGTGCCTTAATAGAGAACTTTATGGCTGCTGGAACCACTATTGGTTGATACAGTATAGTCTAATACAATTTTGGTGAATTTAAACTGGGCTCAGGCAGACAGATTCTAACCTCCGCTAATGTGTGGAGGATGTCATTCATAAATATTCATAAATATTACAATGGCCTGCATCCAACCCTCTGAATCATATTAGAAAAGAATTCATTGAACGTGTTATTATTGGAGAGGACCGGGTCACACACGGACACAAACTAAGACGGTCTTCAAGTGCACAGATCTATGTTCTCCCTGGCTAATTTAACATCATCCTCCCGTGGAGATCTACTTGCAGTTGTAAACATATTTTGTGTGCCTCGACCTGCTGCGGGACTCAAGCAAATCAGTGTATTTCTAATTCCCATATGTCGAGGAATGCACCTCTGGCGGATTTTAAAGGGGATCATAGGAGCCGCTTCAATTAGCGGTGAATCAAGTTGGCCACAGTGGTGAAAAATGGCTGCGCTAAGCTGCGTGCGTCTGCAAAAACACCAATACCCAGTCTAGGCTGTCTCCATGCAGATGTTTACAGCATGTCACGTTAGACTTGCACCGGGCAAGGAAATGCGTCCTTTTCTCTTAAATATTTGCATAGACACAATCAAAATGTGGCGGCCCGGTAGTCCAGTGGTTAGCACGTCGACTTCACAGTGCAGAGGTACCGGGTTCGATTCCAGCTCCGGCCTCCCTGTGTGGAGTTTGCATGTTCTCCCCGGGCCTGCGTGGGTTTTCTCCGGGTACTCCGGTTTCCTCCCACATTCCAAAAACATGCATGGCAGGCTGATTGAACACTCCAGATTGTCCCTAGGTGTGAGTGTGAGAGCGAATGTTCGTTTCTGTGTGCCCTGCGATTGGCTGGCAACCGGTTCAGGGTGTCCCCCGCCTACTGCCCGAAGACAGCTGAGATAGGCTCCAGCACCCCCCGCGACCCTAGTGAGGATCAAGCGGTTCGGAAGATGAATGAATGAATGAATGAATCAAAATGTATCAAATCATATAGATGTTTAATGGTTAGTAGGATTGTGAAATTGGTATACCTTTACTTTGTATTTGTGACACGTGACGACACATGGCCCATCAAAGCCACAACTGCCTGCGGCCTTCATAGGTTGCATAGAATTTGTCCAGCTGGAACCCACATGAGAATCATTCAGATCGCAAGCCCATATAGGCAAATAAACATGAGGTAAAGATGGTTCAGACATAAAATTGCCCATTTGGAACCCACCAAAGACCCAGTCAGAAGCTTGCATGGGCTAACGCATGTGGTAAAACCCAGGAGCAAAACCGGATGGTACCTCAAATGGGTAAACACGCGTGTGGCCAAAATGGGTCACATATAATTCGCCCAGCTGGAACCCACTTGTTGCCCATTCAGACCCAGTTTTAGCCCATGTAGGCAAACAGAGGTGATACACACTTGGTCCTCACATAAAATTGCCCATTTGGAACGCACCTCAAAAACCCACATAAGGCCATGTGGGCTCTCTGAGTGATGCACTCCAATATACGGTGCATTCAACGCATGTGCATACACATATGTAATGAGCTTAAACCTTTTGTTGTCTTTTGTACAAGGTGTCTGCTATCATGAATGAATGGCAAGAGAAGAGATCAAATCAATTATATCACACAAACAAACAAGCGTGCTGGGAACTCTGGAGTATTTCTCGTCGCTCTGTTGATTTCTATTGTGGACAGAGGCAATTATAATGAATGAAGATTTTATGATTCAGATGTTTTTTCCTCTTCCCTCCTATCTTCGTAATTATTTCTTCACCTCCAGCAGTCAATTGTTGAAAGTCCGTAAGGGAATCTCTGTCATCACCTCTGTGACTGGGTGGGGTGGGGGGCTGAGTTTGCACTTGATTGGCACCAAGAAAATGTTTGCTCACCATGTTGCAAATAAAGACGGGAGACGGGGACTAATTAGCCTGCCAGTACTTCGTTTAGCCGGAATCCAAACATTGGGAGTCTGGGTGGGGCGTGTTTGGATGACCCTGTGTGTAATTATTATGATAGATAAAGATTGTGTTGCCATGGCAATGATAAAATCACAGGGCAGTGTCAAAGTTGTTTTGAGTTGCAATTAACCTGTAATAAGATCAAGCGAGCCATGCGCTTGCAATAGTAAAATTGACCCAAAAAATAATAATTCAGGGGTCATCGAAACTGGCTGTTTGTACGTATGTGACAACTGACTTGTTTCTGCCATTTTTCATGAGTACATTTTCACGTTATCGTGTGGCGCAGGTCTGTTCTGCACTTCTCTCAGAAAAATGAGCTCTGGCTTGCAAAGAAATATTTTTTCCGCATCTATTTTAAGATATGAGGTCCAGCAGAATCTGGTCTTTTGCCCCATTTTTGATTGAATGATTTTAATGCATACTGTAATGTTTATCGTGGCATAACTCACGTTTGACCGCCCAAACCGCATGTTGATAGCTATCTGGAATATTTATACTGACCTACTCTGGCCAATGTGAAGGTTATGGGGGATATGCAAATGAAGTTGCATCCAATTTGTACGTTGATAAAGAGCATTATCCGTTGCCAAAATTTGTGTCACCAATCCTTGAATGGGGAGAGACGCTGGAGAGTCGAACACCGAGATAAGCTCGCCCGTCTGTTTCCAGCAATGGTGTGCTCTCTGGCAGCCAAACAAACAACAGGCAGATGGGGGTCACACTGCAGGAATGGCTTTTATGGCACACATAGTCGTCCCCTGTGGTTATCTCGACGCAAAATGCTTCTCTTTGCTCTGACATGTCCCGAAACAACTGCCTACCGCTTCGCATAGACATTCAGTCACAGACTCTTCCATTGAGAAACATTATGCCCGCTTTTTGAAGCCTTTAAAATGTCATAACTTTCTTATTTATGGATCAATTTAAACACAGTTGAGTTACTTTATACTGCAGCTCTTTCAGATTACATTGGTCATCATGATAACAATAAGATTTGAATGTTGCTGTCACATCCTGTTAGAGATGTTCAATCGGACAGCTAAGAAAGAAGAAGAAAGAAACTCACCTTTATTTGTCCCACAGTGGGGAAATTTATAACTTTTAAACAAACAGACTCAGGAAGAGATCGTCTTTGCTGCCGGCAGGAGGCGCAGTTTTCTATGAAGCCACTGGGGGGTGCGCTTCTCAACTTACACCTGACCTCTGCAGCCTCTGCCGGCTTTTTATTGATCGTGTATGCAAATTACAAGTGATACATCAGAAAAACATTCTTCATTTACATGTCACGCCTCTCAGAGGCCAAAACATCTCTCGGTGTAAACAATGGATACCTTGTTAATTCAATGGGTATACTGTATTTTGTTTTGTCTTTTGTTTGTCACATGGTGTTGTTGTTATGTCGTGTGGACTTGATGTGGACTTTTTTCAGCATTTTTGGCCACAACATTCGTCAAAGAAGAAGAATCTGTGCTCGGTGGTACCAGCACTGATTTTGATTGGGAGGAATGTCGGCGCCATTTGACTGTCGTTGCTGGACAGCTCCGGGGTGCTTGTGTCGCGGCTTGGAATTGAAGGGGATTTACATGGGACAGGAGAAGAGAGCCAATCTCTTTTTTGTTAATGGATGCTCCAGCTTCTTGTTGCTTTCAAGCTTAGCTTGTAGCAGATGTGTGCACATGTTCAGCATGACGTCTTTGATCCACTGGTTAAAAGGACCTTTTGATTCGCTTCAAACAACAAAGTGAATGGAGGAAAAGTGGTTAATATGGCACGACTGTCTGTTTTATGTGTTGTGTTGTATTATTTTGTCATTTTATGTTAAGTGTTATTTTGATGGCGGCACGGGCACCCGCAGCGGCTCCTCTTGTTGTCTGTTGTCGGTTTAAGAGGGAGGAAATTTCACATCTACAGCACATTTGACAATAAAGTTGTACAGTACTTGACTTGTGGGAGTAAATAGACCCGACGTGTGGCACATGGCGCAAACATGCAGAACTGACAAACATGTGCATACTGATCTGTGTTGGAGATCAGCATGTGCAAAGTATAGTTCATAAGGAACCGTAAGAAGACCCGTAAGAGGAACCACTTGCGATTGGTGTAAAGTTGGCTGCTGCAAAGTGGTTGTGCCCCTTTTTTCAGATAATCCTACTGGTCGCAGTAGAGCTATGGAAGGGGTAGGGTCACACATGGGAACGAACAATAGGGGTCCAAGTGCTCACTTACCAGATCTGTCACCTCCTGACTTTACGCTCATGGACGTTTGCTTGCAATAACCTTATAAACGTAATTGGTGTGCCTCGACCTGCTGCAGGACTCGAGCAAATCAGTTTCTTTTTCTGCCATGTCAAGGACTATCAGTGGGACCCTTGCGTACTACATTGAAAGGTAATGAGAGGAGACGCAATTGCACGCATCTATGAAAAATACAATTGCCTCCGCGCGGATTTAGAACCCGCTAGACTGGCAATGCAAATCGAGCTCACTGTTTACAATGTCACAATTTATTTACTATGTAAAACACATTTTACTTCATGACACTTGAACACCAAAACACTATGTTTACTATATAACAGGCATTTTGCAATACAACGCATTATTTACTCAAGTCCAGTGGTTAGCACGTCGGCTTCACAGTGCAGAGGTACCGGGTTCGATCCCAGCTCCGGCCTCCCTGTGTGGAGTTTGCAACATTCCAAAAACATGCATGGCAGGCTCGTTGGGCACTCTAATTGTCCCTAGGTATGAGTGTGAGCATGCGATTTGGCAACCAATTCATACTGCCCGAGGACTGCTGGGATTACCCTAGTGAGGATGAAGCGGTTCGGAAAATGGATGGATGGATGTTTGTTCTGTATAACAGACTATTCTTCTGCGCAAACTATACTGGCTTGCGTTTGTTGGCCAAGAGCTGAAAACGCTGGTAAATGCTACAAATCACTTTGAAAAAGTGCAAAGTAGGAGTTAAGAACAAATGAGAAGTGTTGGTGAGTGTCGCCCTGGTGCTGATTCAGTACTCTGAGCTGTGACAGGATTTTAATGTCGCGCTCGGTGTGTTAAACGTCTCGCAATAAAAACACCACCTTGACTTCAGTCACACACACACAGACACACACACACACACACACACACACAAGCTATTATAGTGATAGGGTGTATAATACCCCAATAATTCAGCTGTGCTAAAGTTCAGTGGCTCTCTCAGCACCTGGAATAAATCGAGTCAAACATTATGAGAGAGTCATGCGGCATGGACAAAACCTCAAATGGAAGAGGTTAAGACACACAAAAGGTCGGGATTTAAACAAAGATCATGGTTTACAAGGAGGGTTTCAAGTAGGCTATACATGATCAGGATTTTGGAGTCTGATTACAAAAAAAAAGCGAATTGATCACCAATCCGATCAGAAGATGTAATTATCCAGACAATCTAATTAAATAGCTTGCTTGATTCCGTGAATAGCCAAAATCTACATAAAACTGACGCCCACTGAAATGCATCGGAACAAAATAATCCCCCCGCCCCCAAAATTCTCCCCAAAATTCTGACCAACACTCCATACACTGAAAGTGGGAGGCGACACCATTCACCACAATTTTACTCACGTACTAACATTTGACAGGGTTTTGCAACAAGGCAAAGCTAATAATAGCCCCCACAAGCCATACAAAGGCTTATGTTTTGTGATGCTCCCTAGCGCCACCTTTCACCGTCCACTGGAACTGCTTCAGCATTCACATGAAAGAAAGCAACCATATACACCAGGATGAAAGTTTGTTTGTTTGTTCATTTGTTCCACTTTGTGTTCTGAAGCGTGAACAGTGGACCAGACATGACTGATGCTTTTTCACAGCTGAGACTCTTCCTGTGTTTGTTTATTCCGTGCATACGTGCGTGTGTGTGCGTGTATGTGTGTGTCCGTAGTTGTGGGACGCCTTCCTTACCAGTTCGCACCCACATTATTACTACTTTGCTTACGTCATCTTTCATAAGTTCCTTGTAGCCCTCAGACTGCTCCAGTGTAAAAGCCAACGTCCCAAAGCAAACATTACAATCTTATCATCTGGTGGTCTTCCCTCAGGACAGATGATGTTTGGAGTGGTGACCGATAATCTCATGCACACTGACTTTATGAGCTGAGAGAACAGATGAAGCCGACAGCGCAGGAGTGTACTCAGCACATTCAGGGAACTGGGGAAAACATGTCAAGCAATTATTACACTCCATGGCTGGATGGAGACTTTTAATTGATTTATATAGCATTCATGGGCGCGTGTGTCAGCACACACACACACACACACACACACACACACACACACACACACACACACAGACACACACACACACACACACGCCCGCACGCACGCACACACACACACACACACACACACACACACACACACACACACACACACACACACACACACACACTTTATTTTAATTGCTTTCAATTTAAGACTGAGCTCTTGAGGGTTGAATTATGTTTTTTTAACTGATAGTGTGACTTTTTATATATTAATTTACGCATTTTCGGGAGGAAAAGCAGTCTTCCCATGCTCAGGGAGTCCTTTATTTATACCTTTCTATCGAACTTTTATCCTAAAAACTAACTATTTTCCCAAAATACTCTAAGGTACCTTACTACGAACCTTAATATGAACAGTTACTTCAAATGTAGGCTTCCCCCCCCAACACTTTATGACACATCACGTAAATTCTAAATTAATGTGGGTTATTATATTTAATACAGTCCATTTTTCACTGAGTTTTGGGACACTTTACCTCATCATAACTTACATGCAAACTTTTATTTCCAAGTCACTCTATCTTCTCAAAGTCCTTTGGGACATCTGACCTGCAGTGTACCTTGGCCTTAACTTATTTTTTTGAAGACAGTCTGTTTCCCCCCAATGAGCTGGGAACCTTCATGTGAATTATTTATGTATTTATGCTTTTTGTTTTGGTATGCCTCACCTAATTTCAGCTTTCATGTGAACTCTTATTTTGAAAGTCACCCATTTTCCCACAATACTTTTGGATGTGTTGCCAACAATAAAAATGTCATTTATTATGATTATGATGACAAAGATGATTTCAACATTAATGTAAGCTTTTATTTTGAACGCAAGCCATTTCCCCTCTGTCTTTTGGGACACCTTATTTTATTTTTAAGGTAAGCTGTTTCTTTTGGATTTTTATTTTGGAGCAAGGGCGGCCCGGTAGTCCAGTGGTTAGCACGTCGGCTTCACAGTGCAGAGGTACCGGGTTCGATCCCAGCTCCGGCCTCCCTGTGTGGAGTTTGCATGTTCTCCCCGGGCTTGCGTGGGTTTTCTCCGGGTGCTCCGGTTTCCTCCCACATTCCAAAAACATGCATGGCAGGCTCGTTGGGCACCCTAAATTGTCCCTAGGTATGAGTGTGAGCGTGGATGATTGTTCGTCTCTGTGTGCCCTGCGATTGGTTGGCAACCAATTCAGGGTGTCCCCCGCCTACTGCCCGAAGACAGCTGGGATAGGCTCCGGCACCCCCCGCGACCCTAGTGAGGATGAAGCGGTTCGGAAAATGGATGGATGGATGGATTTTGGAGCAAGCTGTTTTTCCACAACACTTTGGGCCACCTTACTATCTTTATGTGAACTTTTAATTTGAAACTATTCTCCCCACAATGCTCTGGAAACCTTAAATCAAAAGAAATGTGAACATCTGTTTGGAAAAAAGTCTATTTTCCAAATATTTAGGTTTCCTTGAGGTTTTCCGTGATCCAATAATGGTGATTGTTTCTGTTTTGGTTTTCTTATTCATATTAAAAACTGGACATTAATCAAATTTGAGTTTCAAGCCTGCATAACGGTTTTAAAATTTGCTTTGATTGGTCAAAAAATGGTCTTCTTTTTGGACAGTCATAGAGTATATCTCTTTTTTTCTGCTGTGGTGAAAGGTTTTAACGGGAAAAAGTGTGAGGTGAAGCCATGTTCTTGAAAGCGTTATCTTCATATTTATTGAAGAACACGCTTTGTCGTGGGCTACGTGTCAGATTCTGTGCTGTGCTGCATCAAAAGCATGTACCCATGAACCGTGTCTTGTCGATGGAGCTCTTTTACGATGTCTTGCGTAATGACACGAATAGCATCACAATGTGAGTGACCTGGCCTTGTGTTGCTCTTTACGTTAGCCCCCAGGCTACTTCCATTGTATTGACATAGCATCACTTGTGCATGCAACGTCTATGTGAGTGACCTGGCCGTGTGTTGCTCTTTACGTTAGCCCCCTCCAGGCTGCTTCCATTGTGTTGAGCTGTCCTATACATCAACTGTATGCCATTTTGGATATTGTGCGTCTGTATTGTATGTCCTGGTCAACATATTGTGGAGACGTCTGCTTGTGTAACCGCCCTTTATCTTGAAGCTTCTCAGTCCGACAGCCTTAGAAAAGTAAAAGAGAGAAAGTCGAAGTGTCCTTCCAGATTAAGGTGCAAACTCATCTTTTATTCAGAATGGCAACCCCACATCCCCTCCAACCACCCACGAGAAATAATTGAAGTACTGTAGCATATAAAGGAATGTAAGGGCAAGAGTGAAAAGAAAAAACACCAAATGTGATTTCTGTCAAATTCTTGTGAGAATAAAAGTGTATTTTAACAAGAAAAAAACCCCTACCCTTTTTATTGATACCATAATCCTGTGATTCCTTAACTGTGGTACGAGCACCACTATAGTGGTCCTTGAATGGTGAGTGAAGTTGTAGTTAACTTTTCGTACAATTTTCTTATCTTTAGGAACCGTGTTAATGTTCAAAGTGTGCATAATGTTACAGTGAATTATTTTCATGAACACATATTTACTAAACTACACGTACTAAGCTACTGTATTTTAATGTTGGTATTTTTTACAGGTGAAAAAGGTTTGCGAACGACTGCTGTGATGAATTGTAATCCTATGAGAAGATAAAAGTTAGGTAGAAACATTTAAATCAATGCCTGCGTGGATTTTCTCCGGGTACTCCAGGTTCCTCCCACATTTCAAAAACATGCATGACAGGGTGATTGAACACTCAAAATTGTCCCGAGGTGTGAGCGTGGATGTTTGTTTGTCTCTGTGTGCCCTGCGATTGGCTGGCAACTGGTTTCAGGGTGTCCCCCGCCTACCTCGTGAGGATAAAGTGGATCAGAGAATAGAATGATGGATGTTTGACATTTCTTTTTTTAAGGTCCAAATTGCTCCAAAAATGCAATCTTCTCTTGGTAAACTCTTCCCCTTTTCCACATTTTTTTTCTTGAGGATGGACTTTCTTTCAGTTTAAATGTTGTTAAAAGTTAAAAATGGTAAGTTGTATTTCTGAGCTTTTATGTCAAAAGGTTAACTTAGGTAAAAGTTAAACTAACTAGCACAGTTGCATAAACTGATGAGGCCTTCTCAGATGAAAGGTGGAACACCTCGAGACAACCAGAACAATCCACGACGGCTTTTTTGTTCATCCATCCATTATGTGAACCGCTTTATCCACACAAGGATTGCAGGCGTACTGGAGCGTATCCCAGCTGCCTTCGGGCAGCAGGCGGGGTACACCATGAACTGGTTGAAAGCCAATCGCAGGGCACACAGAGACAAACAACAATTCGGGCTCACAATCATACCAAGGGACAATTTAGTGTTGCATTAACCGATCGTGCATGTTTTTGGAATGTAGGTGGAAACTGGGGTACGTGGAGAAACCTGCAAGCACGGGGACGACATGCAAACTCCAAACTGACTCACTTTTCGTGAGAAAACTTTTTCTGACACAAAGACATTTTGCAGGTGCCGTGAATGCAGTGTTGAATAGCATAGCGGAGGAGAAAGAAGAGGAAGAGGAGGAGGAGCAGGAGGAGGAGGAGTGACGAACAGGAGTGAAGGGGTGACCCCACGCTGTGCCTGTCGACGTGCAAATGTGAATCATCAGCCATCCCAATCAGCGCAACACTCGCCACGCTCGCCACCTACCAGGCACAGATGGTGTTTGTGAAAGACGTGAAAACACCGCGCTAGGATCCGGTGGAGTGCGCCGCGATCTCCTCGCAACTTTTTGCTCGCTGGCGGAAAAGTGGAGGTCATGTGATGACACTTGTCCGACTCTTCAGAACACAGCAAATTGAATGAAAATTTGCCTCAAAGTGGCCCCTGATGATCATAAACACCAACACCATGAAAATAATAATAATAATACATTTCATTTATAAGCGCCTTTCAAAACACTCAAGGACACTTTACAATCAAAACAAGAACAATAAAACTACAGATACAATTATAAATAATAAAAGAAGAAATGATCTTTTACAGAATGTCCCTGAGCTGTGGGAAATGATAAGTCAGAGAAATATTATTATGGGTGTACAATCAATATTTTGAGAGTATTTTGAAATACTGTATAGTCAAACCTCGGTTTTCGACCACAATCTGTTCAAAAACCGAATTGTTCGAAAACCGAAACCACGCTCTTTTTAATAAAAACATCTTTATTAAACACGTTACAGCTACACGAGGAAGCGTTGTAAGGAAGGCGAGAGGAGTCAAGTGGCGCATTCAAGTGCACTCAGTTTGTTCGAGAACCAAAATTCGTTCGTCATCCGAGGAATTACATACTTGAAATTTTTGGTCAAAAACCGATTTGGTCGTTCGAAAACTGAGGTTTGACTGTAAAAGTTGTGTAAATCAGAGAATAAAACTTATTTTTTCAATGTAACCCCAAACATTTTTTTGAGGTTCTTTTTTTTTTTATGCTGGAGAATACATATTAACTATGAGTAAAATGTTATTATTTTAGAATAAAAATAAACCCAAACACACAACAACAATAAGAAAACCCATTTGGGACGAGTAAAAACTGTCTACTTACTAAACCACAACAGCGTATTCAAATGACTCGAGCCAACAAGTGCACACATGGCACGCAGCTGCAGTGTACTCCGTACACACGGCTGACCAAATGACTGCGGAGCCTTCAGTGTGTCACATCCACCTTCAGAAGCTAAGAAATTAGCTCATCACAGAGACAACCAAGGTTAGATGGTGTAAGGTTAGAGAGAGCCGACTTGGCTGTTTTGGACACATCCAGAGGCGACATAGAGAGTGCAGCGGTAGAAGAGACATGAGAATTTCGCCGCTGTGACAGAGACAAAGGGGAAGACCTAAGAAAAGGTTCATGGATGGAGTGAGGGAAGATAGGAGGGCAGTTAGTGTTAGAGAGGAGAATGCAGAAGGTGAGCCCTAACGGGACAAGCCGGAAGGAAAAGAACAGATGTGCGTGCATGAGTCAAATCTGCCAATCCGTCATTCGTCATTAGCCAGCGGCTGGGCCTCACGTCAATTATCGGCATTCCGTCACACACACACACACACACACACACACACACACACACACACACACACACACACACACACACACACACACACACACACACACAGCATGGTGAAATAAAATCAATGTGAGACAACATCATTGTGGTATGTGGGAGCGAGAGGTATAAACTCAGCCAGCGTCATTTGCCGGCTGAGATAAAGACAAAAAAGGAGCAGGCTTGGAGAACGGGGAGTGAGAAAAGTGACTTCTCTGGTGAGTGGGTTGACTTGTTCACAGCTTTTGAACTGTGACCCAAGATAGCATTTAGCTGCCAACACAACCACCTGTCACCAGAGTGACGAGCAATGTTCAGAAATGTTTTCTTTTTCCTCTTTTCCGCTCGATGCAACGCCGACCGGTATTGTCACCTCTGCGTGCAAATACACGTGAGACAGTCATCAGCGAAATGGGAATAAATCAATGATGAAATGAGAAGATCCGTCAGTACTGAGTGCATCAGTACATGGTTTGTCTTTTTTTTTTTTTTTTTAGTGATCTGTCATTCGCCAGCAAAACAAGCATCCATCAGTGATGGATCTTCCCTCAATACTGATGGAATGCCCACCTCTGGAAAAGAAGAATGTTTATCCTACCGTGTTAAATCATTCTTGATAAATATTGTCAGAAATCAGGGATGGCTTGTGTGTGGGCGCATTAAGATGCAAACAAAGAGAAAGTGTGCACACCGTGCAAGGAGGCTCATTAACTGCATGGCATCGCATTAACCTTCCTTGTCGTGATTTGCGACAATTAAAAACAACAAAACCTTGAGGGGAGCAGATTTGGGAAAGGCATCGTTAAAAAAAAAAAATAAAAAAGCAGCGACAGCGTGACGTACGCCACGAAAAAAAAAGCTGCAATGACAAACAGAAGCTTCTGTTCACTTGAAGGTGCAGATCATGATTTGGTGATCTCTTCAATGCAAATTAGACCGAACACAACAGCATTAACTCGAACACAGTCAATGTTATGTGCCATGAGGCAAACAAGAAAGGCCAGGACCCAGGAAGCAGAGATCGGGACCAAAAATCTTTTTCTTTTTTTTTCCCAAGAAGCAACACAAAATTGGTACAGTCAAACCTCGGATTTCGAACGTCTCGGTTCTCGACCAATTCGGTTTTTGACCAAAAATGTCGAGTTTTTCATGCCTCGGATGACGAACAAATTTCGGTTCTCAAACAAACTGAGCGCACTTGAATGCACCATTTGACTCCTCTCGCCTTCTTTACACGAGGAAGTGACGCTTCCTCGTGTTGTTTTCCATTGTGAGCAGACGTCTTCAGTAAACATTTTTATTTTAAAAAGAGCGTGGTTTCGGTTTTCGAACAATTTCGGCTTTCAAACAGCCTTCTGGAACGGATTATGGACGAAAACCGAGGTTTGACTGTATACTCAAAAACAAAAGTTGTTAGGCTTCGTGGAGGAAGAGCACAGGACCCACACGCAGACACAATGAACTCTTGAATGGTTTATTGCCAAGAAGTGGGACAGGTCTAAATGGCAGGAACTGAAGGAGTAAAAATGACCAAGACGAGGAGTACAGGAATGCAGCTTGGCCGGCGCGAGTACAGCAGGAAAGAACGTTGACGAACTGGCAAACGAGTGACTGTTCAGGTTGGCTTTTATGCTCCAAGTGGCTGATGAGCAAAAGACTTGCAGGTGTGTCAGGGAGGCCAGGTGCACCAATTAGCGAGACGCCTAGTCCATACTGAAAAAAGGGAACAACAAAAAGGGAACAACAAAAGGGGAGGGGTGACACCGAGGACAAACAATGCATCCTAACAAAAGTATTATATACTGAAGAAAACAAAGTAGCAACTGAAGATGACCTTCAGGGACATATTCGTCACAAAATCAACTCGATCACTCTGCGACTCGTGGGGTTGGAACACATGGCAGCACAGAACAATAGAGAACAAGTCAAAAAAATGAGTGGCCTCAAGTTTGAAGAAAATTGCCCCGAATGGCATCTTGAAGCCCTCAGATGCTTGGAGGTGCTATTTCCAGTGTGAAATTGACAGATGCTCTGTGTGCATGAGTGCTTCTGAATTGTTGCACCGGAACATCCAGCGTGTGTCACAACCAGGACACTGTTATTCCAACAGCGCAGTGAGCCAGAAGCAGAAAGGATGAAAGACAAATGCGACAATTAGAAAACTGATCGATGAAAGAACTGGGGATGTGGAGAACGGCTAGGAGATAACAAGGAGGGGAAAGATCGAAAGAAAGAATCGCAAAGAGAGAAGGCACACTGGAAGGATCACCATGAAAAACATCTTGTAGCAGAAAAACATGCGCGACCAAGCAATGATTGCAACCATGGGCTCAAATTGCACTTAGTCGCTGCCGAAACTGTTCTCACGTTTCAATACTCAAAAACATTTCGTGGTTGCGCTTGTCAAACATTCGGCGACGAAAAAAATGTGACTTTTTTTTTAAGAGAATCATTTTAAAAAGATTGAGAATTAGGATGGAATTTTTCTAAAGATTTTTTTTTTCTCCAAGGACGAGAATCAGGATGATATCCTTTGAAAGAAAACAAAGTTTTTGTTTCATGAATGAAGGCCGATTCGATCCATGCTATTGTTGCATTTATGGATAAAGTATGATGACATCATTAGCGCTCAGATTCTTTCTACTTCTACCTTTATCAAATTCAGGAAACTTGTGCTGCATCACCTGCACCACAACTTAGACCCGCTTCCAGCTGGCATTAAGTTGACAACGCTACATTCATCCGCAAAAATGTCAGGTGCCTCGGGAATGTGTAAAAGAAAACATCCTAGACATGCAAAGTGGGTGTTTGCCAACAAGGTGCCTTGAGTTCAAAAATGTGACGGGATGAATGGAGGCTTTCTTCTATTCTATTCTCTCCTATTCTATTTGAGTGTTGTGTTGTGCCACTGAATAAGAACACAAATAATCCCCAGGTTGTCAAAAAGGCCAGCAGGTAGCAAGAAGGAAAGACAAATAAGAATGCGGAAAGGCCACTGAGGCGACTGTCAGCTGCTTGTTAGAACTGCGAAAATCATCCTGCTGGGGAAGCGCACCTGTTTCAGGTCACTCGGGGTCTGTCCTAAAACTCTTTTACTCACTGCCAACATTGTTCACGTTTCCAAAAACATTTGGCATGAGTGGCCCCTAAGAAATTGACACATTTTAGGGATCTTGAGATTCACAGGATTCAATTAAAAGCATTCTGGCTATTCACACCAGTATTTAAAATGTACGCCCCCGATGCCAATTTTCTTTAGCAACATTCAAATTGGTGGGGCATTTCAACCTACAAATAAAGTCTCAAGACATCACTGGCTGAAAACACAAAGCAACTTGATCATCGTTGTTTTGGGCCTCCATTTCAGTGGCATTTTGGCTCGTAAAACAAACTGAAAAATTCTGCTACAACAGCTAGTTTCTCATACGCTAATGTATCTTCGTGAAATTTGGAAGCATGGAGACAGGAAGCATGCCGTTTTGATTTTTCAGAGGCATTTTGGTCATCTATGTGATGAAAAAGTTCAGCAACTGAAGCCATTTTCACATAGCAACATGAAATTTCGAAAAAATGTCACAGTCCTCACTGAGGTGTTCTGTCACCCTGGCCACCCTAGTGAAAATATTCTGGCTACACGTCCCTGGGCATGGCGGAGAAAATCTAATGAGCCAACATAAAACATGAATCAACCTGTATCACCCGATGGAATTTTCTGAAAAACTTCAGCCAGTTTCGTTTAGCCACATGAAATTTGGGAGGCATACATCGGATCGTGGATAAAGAAAAATATCTCTGCCAATTCTACTGAAAAACAAAGAGAAATTCTGCAATTTTGGTTTGCAGCACAAGATCTAATGTATTGCGCAGAGCGCAGATGCGTATTTGGAACTGAAATTGAAATGGGACAGGAGAAGTGAACCAATCTTTTTTTCGTCAATGGATGCTACAGCTTCTTGTTAACTTTGAAACTTAGCTTGTGGCCGACGTGTGCACATTTTGAGCATGACGTCTCTGATCCACTGGTGAAAGGACACTTTGATTCCCTCCTATTTAATCTCAAACTGCTTTAAACAACAAAGCGTATGAGAGAAAAGTGGTTAGGACTGCACGGCTGTCCGTGTTTTAAGTTATGTGTTGTCTTCATTATTTTACTTTATGTTAACAGTTTTGTTAAGCGCTTTGTTACAGTTGCCGCTGTTGTGAAAGCGCTATATAAATCAGCATGTATTGTATTGTCAAGTATCACTTTCACTTCCATAAATTCGCAGCAGGGGGCGACATAGATATTTTAACACAAATGCTTAACTTTTTATATTTTAGAAAAAAAAATGTTAGCAATGCTCTGGATTTGGCATCATTTGTTCAGATATTTGCGCGACGTCATATTATTTGTGTTAATTTGTATCATTGTTTCCCCCCTTTTGATTACTTGCTCAACATGTGTGCGTTCACGTCTCCTTCCTCGCGCGCACGTTCACTCCGCATGAATGAGGGGTGGCGGCTTGAGCGCGCGCACGTCTGCTTGGAAGCATGTGTCACTCACACAAAGAGGAGGGACCAGAGCGCGCACGTAAGCACTCAGAGCCGCGCTGCATCCACTTCTTCTCCTCGCGTCGGACAATCTTCCAAAATATCTACGCGCACACGCAGCTGGCTGGTTGAACACGCCTGGCCCGAAGTCGTCCGGTCTTCCTCTCGTATCGGTTGCGTGCGCAACTCCCAGTTCGGTGTGTGGAGCTCCGAGATCGGAGGACGATGTAATTTTTGGAAGGGGTTTGGATTTAGCGCCCTGACAGGCTGGACGCGCACAGAGACATGGTAAGTAGTCGCCTTTTCCACGCTACCGTTGCGGCATTTTGACCTTCCGCAGTCTTTGAAGTCTCTGCGGGGTGAAGTGAACTTAAGGACTTGTCAGAAAGCCTCACATCAGAACCATTCCTCCTTGCAGGGAGAGAAGTAGTTTCACTTTAATTCACAACCTTCGTTTATGAAACATTGATCCATAGGTGATCTGATTTTTTAGGGTCCGGGGATGGAGGAACGCTCCCTTTCAATTGAAATTGCTCAAATTCTTTATTTTTCTAAATTTTCATTTTCATAATGTTACGACGAGTGACAATATTTTGTTTGGTAGGAATAAAATAGCCCCCAGCCCCCACCCCCAAATGTGGCTATTTAGTGAACAGTGCAATTCTTTAATTTATTTATTTTGAAATTCAGCCTCCGGTTGACATCTAATGAGTAGACCCATAAAAGACTGACCAAAAAAAATAAAAAATCCCCAAAATCTATGCCAGGAAGTCTGACATTTTGGTTTAAAAATTTTTTAAGTGCATTTATGACACCAAAGCCAGTTTCGTGGAGCAACATTAATTTTGGAATACATTGTCTGTCATGTGGTCGACTGGTTAGCACATGGGCCTCACAGTGCAGAGGTCGTGGGTTAAATTCTGGCATCGGCTTTGCTGTGTGGAGTTTGCATATTCTCCTCGTGCTGCATGGGTTCTATCTGGGTACTCTGGTTTCCTCTCACATTCCAAAAACGTGCATGGCAGGTTCATGGTACACTCTAAATTGTCCCTGTGAGCGCAAAAGGATGTTTGTCTATGTGTGATCTGTGATTGGCTGGCAACCACTTCAGAGTGTACTCCACCTACTACCCAAAGACAGCTTGGATAGGCTCCAGCGTACCCTTGTGAGGATAAGCGGTTTCAGATAATTGGTGGATGGTCTGTCATTAGTAAACTCACAAAAAAGTCTTAAAATCAGTAATCGAAACATGGCATTCGGATTAATATTGTTTGTGGATTACGAATTTAACAGCAATATCCACCCGTTTTTATCCATTTTGTGGTCAGCCGTTTTATTGCTTGTGCCTAAGGACTCAGGGAACGACCAATCACAGCTACAACCTAGACAACAGGTGAGTCGCGATAGGTGTATTAGTATCATGTTTAGACAAGTCGGGGTGGATAAAACATTGACTTGACTTCCCTTTTAAAGATAACATTTTATTTGATATTAACTTTTACATGGGCGACTTAAAGACCAACATGTATTTGAGCAATTGGCTGATTGCTAACAAATTCGAACTTTGTGTGTACTTGACAGATGAATGATGCAAAATGGAAGAATATTTGGGTTTTCCTCAATGTGTGTGTGTGTGTGTGTGTGTGTGTGTGTGTGTGTGTGTGTGTGTGTGTGTGTGTGTGTGTGTGTGTGTGTGTGTGTGTGTGTGTGTGTGTGTGTGTGTGTGTGTGTGTGAGAGAGAGAGAGAGAGAGAGATTTCAGATATTTAAAATGTTGCAAGCTGTGTAACCTTTCCATTTTGGGAATTCATGCTCACAACCCCTACCAAACGTAAAATTTCTGCCAGAATGAAAAAGCATGAAATACATGGTAAAGTTTTGAGTCTTTGACTATGACAAAGCCCCCACAAAGGCATTTTATTTGGTCTTCGAATAAGAACAAACGAGGCAAGAAAGCAATTCCAGTCAACGCAATACATTGTAATTACATCTAACAGCAATGGTGTATGTGGGAGTGCTACAGCACATATCTACACGTGTGTGACCCCGGTGTGTGATTCAAAAGCTTTCTGCCATCTGTTAAGAGTCAAATGAGATGGCATGCATGTCTTGGCCTATGTGATAGGTTAGCGGAGGGGTCTTCGGTAATCCATGGATCTACTCATTGATACACGCGAATCAACACTCTGAAGAGCTTTAATTCTAAGGGATTATGTTTGTGTTTGCTTTGATTGGTGCACCAATTCTGCACTGTGGGATGTCATTACTGCTGTCATAAGTGTTTTTCATTTGGTTCGGAATGCATCTACCACCAAAATTGGCTCAGACGTGCCCCCGGAATTGTTGAAAAATTCACTTTGCGAAGCCAGTTTCTATTGGCAACATGAACTTTGTCTGTGATTAACAGACCAACAAAAAAAAAATCAGGAAATCAAAAGTCACTGGGAGCCTGTCATTTTGAGTTGAAACGATCACATTAGGAGTAATTTGCAGGGATCCTGGCCTCGTGCAAATCTTTAAAAATCCAGCAGTTGAAATCTGTTGCATTCCAGGGCCCACTGAAATTTTAAAAGAAAATTCAGCCCCTGAAGGCAGTTTCAATTAGCAATATCAATTTTGGTAGTCAAGTCTATCATGAGTAGACCCACAAAACAGTCTCAAGAAACTATGCCTGAAAAGTTACAAAAAGTCTGTCATTTTGGTTTAAAGCTGACATACGATAGTCCTTTTGACCCCTTCCAGGTGTCCTTTCAAAGACGGACTCACCCTGGAGGGGACATCATTTCAACCTTGGATACTAGACATATGGTTATCAACCTTCAGTTTTTCCACTGTATGCACAGTATAAAGTCCTATATATACTGTATTTGATTTACTTTCTGTAGTTCAAGGTCTTGACAATAGAAACTATGAGCACTATGAGTGCTTTTTATGGTTATGCAACATTTTATGGAGCTTCTGGCGGGGTCGAAGGTGCTGATTACGCTACGTGCGAGCGCAGGCGGTTCACACCTTGGCCCGCCTGCACGTAATCCGCTTGCACGCCGCTTGCAACAGCGACAGGCACAATTGATAGTGGCACGGAATGACATTGCGGGCGGGGATGTAGATCTGCAAGCTGCAGCTTCCGCCATGTGGTAATGAATGGACTTGATTGAGGAGTGTTCTTGAAGGTAAGTATTGATAAGGACGGCACCTTTGTGAATTCTTTTTGTTGTGCTTTGAATTCAAAGTAGCCTTCACGTGTAAAGTTACTCAGAGGAGGACACGCTCGGTATGCCGCTCCTGTTTGATACACAAGGAAAGTGTCTCGTAATTCATTTGATATTCGTTCCACCAAGGTGAAGAAGAAAACGATGGCATTGCGTTAAAGATTCAAGATTGGCTTTGGTATGCAAACTTGGATTAGGGTTTCAAATAAATGTTAGGGTGTCAAATGAGGGTAGGGTGCCCAATAATGCTTCGTGTTTCAAACAAAGATTAAGGTGTCCAATGAGGGGTTCACACAAGGATTAAGATGTCAAATTAGAATTCTGAAATTAGGGTTTGAAGCCTGTGTTAAGCTTTGAATTAGTGTTAAAACAGAATTAGGGTTCAAAGTTAGGGCAATAGACCTCATTTAGGTTATAAAAGTTCGGTTTCAAACCCTGGCTAGCGTTTCAAATTTGTGTTTCAAGCCTGGTGGAAGGTTTACATTTAGGGTTGAAAGCAGGTTTAGGGTTCAAACAAGGGTGAAAGTTTCAAATTATGGTTTTGAGCGAGGGTTAGGGTTTCAAGTTAGGATTTTCAAGCCATGTTTAGCTTTGAATATTTGTGTTCAGATGCGAGTTAGTTTTCCAGTTTCAAGGTTCAATAAATGTGTCAAATGTAGTGTTTCAAATTAGGGTTGGAGTTTCAATCTAGGGTTTCATTCGGGGTAAATTAGGGATTCAAATCAGATTAGGATTTCAATTTGGAATAAGGATGTGTTGTGGTTTCCAATTAGGGTTTCAAGCCCGGGTTGGGTTTTAAGCAAGGGTTTTGGGTTCAACAAGGGAGTCAAGACAGAGTTTCATGTTGGGTTTTCAAACTGGAGTTATGGTTTAAAATTTGGGTTTCAATCTTGGTTTAAGCTTTCAAATTAGGGTATCATGCCTGGGTTAGGGATTCAAACAAGGGTTGAAGTGTTTAATGTGGGTACCAAGGAGGCAGGGTTAGGGGTTTTATGTTAGGGGTTCTAATTAGGGTAAAATTGTAAAATTAGGGTTTCAAATAAGGGGACACTGACCTTTATTTATATATATATATATATATATATATATATATATATATATATATATATATATATATATATGAAATTAAATCTCCAATCTCAGGAATAGAATCTCAAAAATAATCTAGTGAGCCTGACAATCTGTCCGTCCTCATTCCATCATTATTGTATTGTACAATTGCCGTTCAGAACGAACTTACTAAGATAATGCCCGCCACTGAAAAATAAGAGTGAACGCGTGTGTACCTGTGTGTGTGTGTGTGTGTGTGTGTGTGTAAAAATGTCATAAGCATTACCTTGACTGTTGTATGGGGTTGTTTTGACCCTCAATTACGGTTGTCATGCATCACTTGAGCAATGATAATGTGTTGTTTGCCAGGATGATGGCCAATCAGTGACGTCCCGCCGTGTGAAACGCAGACGTGTAAATAAGGCCCATAAGCCCCAGAAGAAAGAAAAAAAAACAGCTGTCCAGAATTCCCCCAGACGCTGGAATTTTGTAAATACTCGTAGAATAGCTCACACTGACTGAATGGTATGGGAGGAGGCAATGATTATTTGTCCAATCACCTGTCAGTCACTTTGAGTCTCAATGTGACATGGAGAGGTTTGTCTTTGTGTGTGCACCTGCTTGTGTTTAAGGAAGGGGCCTCTGGTAAAAAGACAATGTAGACGTGCATATACTGTATGTTATTTGGGACTTTTGACAAATATTGAGTTGTTAACAGTTACTAGGAACGGAAAAATGCGACAACAAACTCAAGATGAGCCACATGCTGCTTCACCAAATTGATGAAATCCGTGACAATGATTAAAAGTGCTTAAATACCCAGAATGACACAGAAATATTATACAATACAATATTATTGTAATATTTAGATGTTTTTGGAATGTGGGAGGAAACCGAAGTACCCAGAGAAAACCCACACAGGCAGAACATGCAAACTCCACACAGGAAGGCCGGAGCCGGAATCAAACCCTGCACCTCTGCACTGTGAGGCAGATGTGCTAACCAATCGATCACCGTGCCGCCTCCAACTCGCCAATGAAATGCAAATTATCGCACACTCACCTGCCTGTCCAAAGTGTGTACTCCATCACTCCAGACTGTCAAAAAGTCCACTAAAAATGTCTAGTTTCGTGAACTAATCAAAATATTTACAGGCATTGTTAAAACGCTCACATCCCTCTACAATCCCTCTGCGTTCGTAAAGGCTGATTGATATATAAATAGATATATAAATAGATAGCAGGGAGGTCGGATAGCGGTGAGTCAAAGCGCTACAGGACGGGAGCTGCAGGACCGGGGAGGGTTCAACGGGAGGCAGAGACGAAGACGTCTGAAGGACGACCAAGAGTGCGGGAGTTATTTTAGGTTGTTGCACCTCGGGCATCTCAGTCACAAAGCTTCTGTTTGATGACTTCACCCACTCACAAACCGACCTGAAACACTTCGTGACAGCGTGTGAGGACACACCGTGTGCCCCTCCCGCGCTCGCCTGCACTCACACTGCTCCTAGCGATCGTATTAAAATATGGCATATGCGTGACCGAGCATACTGTTGACTTTTTATTTTTACTTTGTGGATAATTTCGTATCATTCATCTATGTCAATGGCGCAGGGTGGCGGTTATCATGGTTGAATAATTGGCAAGCTGATGATCCCATATAACACTTTTCATGTCGGCATGTGCATGGTATGTGATCAAGCATGTCCACTTTTTTGACTGTGCATTTTATTTCTATTTGTGTTTATTTCTATTGTTCAAGGTGGCGGGTATAATGAAAAACTGATAAGGCACCATTACATTAGTCATATCACATGTTCAGAATCAGAAACAGAATCAGAATCGCCTTTATTGTCATTGTATAAGATTACAACGAAATTTGAGTGCATGTTCATGGTATCCATGCATGGGACTGAGCAAGCTGCGTACTTCATCTTTTTTCACTGCGTGCATCCATTTTCATGCAGCAAATGCTTTCGAATAGGTATCGTTTGAAATGTAAATCCTCTACAGGGTTACAGTCCACTTGCATCGGGGCCAAACGTGCATGTGCAGCAGCTCGTCAACTCCAGCAGATGGAGTTGACCAAACTCATCACAGCATTTTTACAATGGACCACACGAGTCTTCTGTACGTGTGCCCAAACTGCTTTGCAGCAATAAAAGCAGAGCTCACAAAGCAAACTCCATTACCCCTTCTGTTAGTGGGCCGGAAAAGAGAATTAAGGGATGTAAATGTATGCAAATGACTCTGATTTATTTCAGCCTGTTGACCACTGAGGCACAGAAATCACTGCTGTGGTGGAATTAAAAGAAATAAATAATAAAAAGGTTTCAAGAAATGTGTGTGAGCATCACACACACACACAAAGGCAATTTATGCCGGTGATAAAGCACCGACAAAGATTGCAACTACCTTTAATGCACAAGAGGCTATTTTTAAAATACAATTTGCCCCTCATCCATCCTCAAAAAGTCCTTTGAGCCACCTTTGAATCAATAAAACACTGGAAGGCGTGCCAAAAAACAGGTGGTGCTCGGTCACAAACCCCTTGTAGGGCAGTTTTAGCCAATCAGAAAGCAGAAGACGTCGAAAAGACACAATAACCACAAACTCTGTTCACGAGATACTAATGGATAATGTGATGTACTAAAAGGGGGGCAAGCAAAACAACAGAAACATGGCTCGAATTATATACCATGGAGTTGTTTTTTTGTTTTTGTTTTGTTTTTTTACTCTGGGGATTATTTCTCATTGCTCATTTATGAATGATCGCATTAGTGATGTGAGGCACAGAATGCCGATGTGCATGTGGATTCAATGTGACTCTTTGGAATATTTGGAGTTATTCTCATTGTTTGTACTGTGCAAGATGGCTGTGATCATAAATAATTGGTGAGATGAGCACTCACAATAACTGTATGATACACTGCATGCATACATTGGTGTGCTGAGCATTTTTTTTTTTAACTGGGACTTTGGGAATTATCTCATTGCGTTTGTATGATCATGCAAGATAAACATTTTGAATAACTTGGCCTTGGAGCTTTACAGAGTCTCAAGTTCTTGTGCTGCCATGGGATGATTGTTCGGCGTCTAAGAGCACTCAAGCGTTTGTAAATATGAAGTTATGAGAGCTGAAGTCTCCCTCTCGTCCCCACTCGCTCCGGATGAGAGCTGCTGTTAAAAACCTCCCAAAATGTGCCGGAGCTAATGTGCGCTCACTCATCTTTTATGCATGTGAGGCAGGCTGCCGACCGCCCCCGCACCTGCTCCTCAATGCTATCGTTTACATTTCATTTACGCTAAACTCGTCGTTAGATCACGTTATTGATGCATTGCTGCACGCATGATTTTTGTTTTGTTTTGTTTTAATGTCAGGCAGATTGTTACAAGAATAAAATCAGCACCCATGGCCAGGGACCCAGAGTGGTTGGTCAGCCCCACCGAATAATCAACATCTCCAAATCGTTTTCGTTGACAGTTTTGTGTAAACAACCTCTCGTCCTCTGCATAGTTTGTGTCCTGTTTATACAACCTACTGAGAGTTTTTGCTGGCATCTCAGATGACCCGTGACTTCCTGCGTGTCCATCAAACACCGCTCGGTGACTCAATCATGTTCATGTGCCGCAACAAAAAAAACACTTTTATACAGTCCCTCGTATCAACGTTTACTTGCTGATGCACCCCCGCTGTCTCGTTTTAGTATGTGAGTATGATAACATTAGTATGTTACCACTGCATGTGGGCAGAGAAGGTGTCATATTTCACATGTGATATAGGGCAATGATTCCCAACCACTGTGAAATAGCACATTGGTGTGCCATAAGAGATCATCAGCTGTGCCACAAGAAATGACCTGTTTATCAATGATGACATCCTGAGCAATATGTATACAACATTCTGGTCTTTTGGTAACTTTGAAAGCTAATACCAGAAGCCGGCAGGTTGGCTCGAGAGCGGTGGTGTCAAACATACGGCCCGCGGGCCGGAACCGGCCCCCAAGGAGGTTCGATCTAGCCCGCGGGATAAAAGTGAAAAAAAAAATGCATTAAAGACACAGAATGAATATTTTAAATAAAATGCAATTCTTGGATTATCCGCTAGGGGGCACACTGTTTTGATCACAGTAGAAGACACCTTGTTTTGATCGGGGAAGAAAACAGCAGTCTCAGTCTGTCACTGAGATAGACCCAACGCAGCAAATGATATGAAAGCGCCAATCAATGCTTCTTAACACCAAAACAAAGGAAAGAGATGATATTTTGGTGATTCATAGCACAGTATGGTATAGTGTTAATGGTTTGGCCCACTTGACATCTACCGGGTCCGTATGTGGCCCACAATGTGAAATGAGTTTGACACCCTTGCTCTAGAGCAGTGATGTCCAACTCCAGTCCTCGAGGGCCCTATTTAAATCAGGGCAGTTGGAGGAGTGAAAGATGTAAAACTGGTGAAGAATTGGTGAAGAATTTCAAAAATGTTTATACCTGCTGATAATAAGTTATGTGAATGTATCACTTAACACCTGAATATGATTTGGAACTTTTTACCCTTAAAAATATACGATTTACACGTTTGATTTTGAAAAAAAAAATCACCCTAAGTGTGCATACAGATGAAAAACACAGACATGGTATATATAGTACATTTTTGTGTTGTGCTTTTAAATGTTGTGGGCTAGACACCTCTCGCCCGCGCTCTCTCTCACCCTCGCGCTGTCTCTCTTTTTCACACAGCAGCAGCAGGGACTGAGGAGGGCTTACCTAACCAGCTCGAGCTCGTGAGAGACCATGTACTCGTCCTTGGTTTCTTAATACTTAAATAAATCACTTAGGAGCCATACCTCAATCTAATTTATTGCAACAAACAAACAAAAAAACAAATATAAGTTTTTAACATATGGATTTTGATGCCTACCTTTTTTCTACCTCACCTACAAAAGGCTTTGCCCATCCGTTGGTTTTTAAAATCAAATGTGGCCCTTTGAGCACACAAGTCAGAGGAAATAAGTCAAGGAATTATTGCGCTTCGAAGCCCCCAGTGAAGCCGCAGACACAGCCTCTGAGCACCTTTCCCCCCTTATCCTACGCCACATGACCACCTGAATGATATGCTAATGAGGTCCCTTTAAGACCCTCAAAGGGGTTGCCACGGCAACACACCCACACTTGATGGAAGCCTTGACGCTAACATGCAGAGCAAAGGAATTCGTTTTCATTTTTAATTAAATTCTTCACATAAACTTCTTCACATAAGGATGAAGAAATAGTCTGTTCTAGGGTCAAACTAGGGTCAAACTATTGCCCCTTTTGTCACATTTTGAACAAAGTAAGGTAGCGACTGTTGTTATGCAAGCCTAAAAATGAAAAATCTAATTATATTTTAATTGTGAAAATAGGCTAAGTACTTTGTTCATAAAACTAGTCCCCCTTTGATGACAGAGATGCTAAATCAAAGTACCCTCCTATTGTCACGTTGGAAGGTGGTGGTGGACCCCAAAAAGCAGGCAAGAGGGAGGAGCAAGGTGTACTTGACAAATTGTATTAAAACAACGAAAACTAAATCCGAAACAAACGCAGTCCAAAGTATCAAACAAAAATCATGACTGAAGCTAAAACATAACAGTGACCGAAACAAACCTGACAGCAGCAAACAAACAATGACCCGTCGGGAGGGAATCCTTTTATACTACTAATAACATAACAACCAACAGGTGTGCAGCTGCAGGGGTAGCCAGACAGTGCCACCTGTTGGTCACAAACAGAATCATGACACCTATTACTTTTTTGTCTTGATATATTGAACTGTTATCAGAACAATAAAATATAATAAGATGCTTACCCGTTGAATACACAGGGCAAAATAAAAGTAAAAGAAATGTTCGGACGCTTTAAGGAAGCCAAAAAAATGAAGCAAAAGAATTTGGCTTTTGAAAAAATTGGGCCCTATTTTCATGGACAGGCTTTGTGTAAAAACTAATGGATCTTTATTTTCGTGCCAGGGCAAGTCTCGTTAACCATGTTTAGGATTTTGGCAGACCGTGCTGCAGCTTGCTGAGTGTTCTGAGGACATTTTCGATTAAACGCGCACGGTGCACCAGACAATTTGGTAAGAGAAAATAGTGTTACATTTAATTTTTGTAAAAAATGATCACAATAGTATCCAGACCTTGAGAGCGAGACTTGCAGGTGTTGCTCGTTGGCAAGCACCTGGAAGCTGTGACTGCACCCATGGGGCCCGGCCAGGCTCTGCCCAAAAGAACAACGTGGATCTCACTTCCAATAGACTCACCACCTGTGGGAGACGCCAAGGGGACTGGGTGCAGACGTTGTTGGATGAACATTGAGAGCGTTTCAATTTTTGAGTACCTGGGTGTCTACGTAAAACAATAAACTGCACGACAGCGAGAACACAGACACACGCTGCAGGAGAGGTCAGAGCCGACTCTTCCTTCTCAGGAGGCTTTCAGCGTTCAGGGGCCACTCCCGAATAACTTTTATGAACTCCATAGTGGCAGTGGCTTTTTTCTATGGAGTGATCGGATGCTTGGAGTCAGCTAACACAGTGCGGGACAGCATGGTGATGGCTAAACTGTCAACCGTGCTAGACAACCCTACGCTCCCCCTATGGGACACTCTGAAAGCAGCGCACAGGTGCTTCAGTGACAGACTTTTACACCCGAGGTATTCCGCCGCGCCTTCCGAATCACAGCTGTCAGAGCATGCAACCGTAACATTATACAGTTGCATAGAATGGACTGGAGAGATTGGATAGTTGATGCATGACAATAGTTTAGGTTTTTGTTTTCGGCAATGGGCTTCTTGTACGAATGTCTGCTCTTGCATGCTATTTTTTTTATTTCCTGGATCCGTTATTGCTGCTGAAACTCCAATGTCCTCAATGTTGGATGAACACATTTTTATCCTATTGTATCAACAAAATGAAGTAGCATAGTAAAGTACTTACCCTCCTAAAGTACTTACCCTTGAAAGACAGCTGCATAATTGCATTGCTCTTAGCAGCCAGATCCATCCCATTTTGTATGGACATCAACTCATTGAACAAGCAGGGGAAGTGTTGTGTGTGTATCCACTAATAAAAATGCATGAGAAAAAGTTATGAAGCCATGTTGGCGCATGGGCAGGCCCACTTGGCGGGAGATAAACATGGAGGAGGTGGCGGCCTGAGCAAATGCACTGCGGCCCCTGTAGAATAAACACCACACAAGTGGAAGAAGAGCGGGGGAGGGAGCTCGTGTGTGAGCGCTTTGTGTGTGTGTGTGTGTGTGTGTGTGTGTGTGTGTGTTCAGTTGACTAAGAATGGCATGCTTCCAGGCAAAAAAGTAATAGTCCAAAAACGACATTCAGTTGTGCAGCGTGGGTTTAATAGTAGTGAGCATGTGTGTATGAAGTACAGTATTAGTTTGTAGTGTGTATATTGTATCGTAATTCTGTGGGTATAATAAAGAGGTAATTTACGTATTTATTAATATTACGTATTTTGTATGTATAGTGTGGTAGTAGTTTTTAGTGTTTACATGTTATAGTATTGTGCATATAGTGAAATGGTAATGTATACAGGATAGTGGTAGTAGTTTGTAGTGTAGTAAGTACAGTATATAGCACCGTAGTCATTTGTACGATGTATGTACTGTATTGGTAGTTTGTAGTGTGTATGTAGTATAGTTGTCTTTTGTACTACAGTGAAACTCCTCTCCAACGAAATCTACATGGATGAAAATACCCCCTAGTGTGAAAAAATCTTCATGCATTAACACCATGCCCACTTTCCTGTTTCAAATTTGCTACAGTGAAAAACACCCTGTTGTGAAAAATTTCTTGCTGCAAACATGATTTCGTTGTAGAGGAGTTTCACTGTACTGTATATATACTAGCGTAGTAGTACTGTGTCTATCATTCAGGAGTAAGTTGCTGAAGTAGTATTGTTAGTATTGTGTACATGTAGTAGTAGTTTGATGAGTAAATGCAGGACAGTCAAACCTCGGTTTTGAACGTCTCGGGACCAATTCGGTTTTCGACCAAACATTTCGAGTTTTTTTATGCCTCAGATGACGAACAAATTTCAGTTCTCGAACAAACTGAGCGTACTTGAATGCACCATTTGACTCCTCTCGCCTTCCTTACACGAGGAAGTGACGCTTCCTCGGGTAGACGAGAAAGTGACGCTTCCTCGTGTTGCTTTCCATTGTGAGCAGACGTGTTCAGTAAACATTTTTATTTTAAAAGAGCGTGGTTTCGGTTTTCTAACAATTTCGGTTTTCGACCAGCCTTCTGGAACGGATTATGGACAAAAACCGAGGTTTGACCCGAGGAAGCGTCACTTCCTCGTGTAAGGAAGGCGAGAGGAGTCAAATGGTGCATTCAAGTACTCTCAGTTAGTTCGAGAACCGAAATTTGTTCGTCATCCGAGGCATAAAAAACTCGAAATCTTTGGTCGAAAACCGAATTGGTCGAGAACCGAGACGTCCGAAAACCGAGGTTTGACTGTACATTGAAACATGTATTTGGTGCATGTGATTGACAGAGTGACAAAGAAAAGTAAGACAAAAAGAATGAAATGCAAGGCGAGTACACGTGTGATCAATGTCTAAACTTTATTCTGTGTCGAAGCCACCCCTACGTTTAGATGCAGCGTTGTCCAATCTGCTCATAACTGATCCATCAAGGTATAGAATAGCAGCATTTTATAACTTTAGTCTCTCGCAAACCAGTACTTTTTTTTTCGCAGACCGGGACTTCACATGAGCTCGCAGTGCCCTCTCCGGTTCTATGAAAGATGGGGGTTTTTTTCTGCCTCCAAATACAGTTTATTTGGTGTGCATGCTGTCGCTTAAACAAGAAAGCTGCAAATATACATAATACACCGCTAACGCAAAGGCTAACCTCAAAATAAAAGCACCAAATATTGACACCAATGCATGAGCCGGAGTTGGCTTTTTTATTTAGAATTTGGCGCGCATGGTGGCATGACAGGGCGGCCCGGTGGTCCAGTGGTTAGTGACCTCACAGGTTTCAACTCCGGCTCTATGTGCCATGTGATTGGCTGGCAACCGGTTCAGGGTGTACCTCGCCTACTTCCCGAAGACGGCTGGGGTAGGCTCCAGCACCCCCCGTCACCACCATCCTTGTGAGGATAAAGCGGATCGGAAAATCAATCGAATCGGTGGCATGACAGCTAGCTTGACTGTTTTTTGGTCCGCCTTACCAGAGTTGTACATAGTTGCTATCAACAAAACGCCATCCCGAAATCAAATTTAATCGGCAATTCAGGATGCTAAGAAACCGTAAGTTAATGACCTTGTCTTTGCATGATAAGTCACATGTCTTCACCATTCCCAGCCAGCAGATAGCTGCTACTTGCTAGCCACTGGCAATGAGTGCCCAACTGGCAACTTCAAGTAGTCCGATAGCTGATGGATGAAGTACAAATGGAAGAATCGAAAAATGTGCTGTTGAGGCCTAAAAGAGTTGCAGGGTCGAGTGTGATAAGTATCGGCAAACAAAGATGTAGGTCAACAGTCTGCGAGTGTGTAGCGCTGACACTAAGCGCCAAAACTAAGGCCGACCTTTCCCAACAAAGATAAACATAGCAGTGACTTGATGGCCCACCATGTTCAGAACGTTGTCACACATCCAACAAGGAGGTCCCCAAACATCCGTAGTGGGATGAACTCAACCCAGTGAATCTCCTACCCATTATGTTCAATCAAAAGTATTTGCAGGTCAGCATTCAGAAATTTGGATCATTATTTGCTGACTCCCCCTCCCTCTTCCTCTTCCTCACCTTCCTTTTTAACAATCTTCTTTTAATTCTTCAGCATTTCCTCTCCTCATTTGTACCGTAATATTATCGTCTGTGTTTAAAGAGGAAATATGCGCTTTGGTTTGATGGGAACTTAACTGAAAGCACAAGAAGTGCCCAAATATGGGGTTGTCAAGGAAGTGGAACAACAAAAAAAAGAGCAAGTATTTTTTTTTATAAATAGAAAAAGTGCTTCACAGCGATAGCTGTTCCTAGTCTCATAGTGGTAGCTCTTCCTAATATTTTAGTAGCCTTGACCTTTATATTGATGCAGAGCCAAGTTTGTCTAAAGGTGAATTTTTACAGCCGTCTTAAATATTTGTAATTTAATGTTGTCCCGGGAGACAGGAAGTCACCTTGCATGACCTGTGCCAAGGGGGGCACTCTTATTTATAGTTTGTGGGTGAGGAAAAACAATGTCCATTTTATTGAATGAATACTAATGAATAATACATGAGTTTAGATGAAATTTAGAGGCAGGTGTTGATCCAAATTTGTCTGGCCCTGGCAAAGGTACAAGGCCGAGGAAAATGCCATGATTTTTTTTTCCTAATGAAAATTCTGGATCTTTTTTAACATGCATCTTGCATGAATTTTAATGACAACATCAAGGTGTAACTTTTGTTGTAAAATATGTGCCTTGACTGAATAAAGGTGGAATACTTCAGATCTCGCTTTGCATGTCATCTAAATGTGGATCAAAACGCAAATCCGAATCAGCTATCTGCCAATTGCAGTGTAAATGGACCGACTCAATCCACCTTTGCCAGTGCCAACCTCTCAGAGAGCTTATACTTAGTTTCATGTCCGTATTTCTTATTTATTACCGAGACTTCAAATGCCGAACCGCTTTATCCTCACTAGGGTCGCGGGGGGTAGCCTATAGTCTTTTGAAGTTGCCAGCCAATCGCAGGGCACACAGAGACGAACAACCATCCACGCTCACACTCATACCTTATTTAGAGTGCACAATTTATGTTTTTGGAATTATTACTGGTTACCCGGTATTGTGAAGCCGACGACTGGTGGACTTCAAATGTAGCTTGCGCAAATCATTATCCATATTTATATGTCTTAATTCACACTAATTGTTCAAATGTGACTGCAGAATATGATTTTATTTTATTGCACATTTACAATTCATTATTTTACGGTTTATAATTTCCTTCAATTTTCAATGTGCAATACAAAAAGTCGGCATAGAGTCCACATCAACAGATGTTTCATACATTGCACATATTGGTCACTTTATAATTCATCATTATCTCGACTTGTACAAATATTGCTGTAGCATAATTAGACTATATATCACTTACCAGGTACCAGCGTGCAACATCTTAAGATGCTTTTTCTCCTAGTTTTTCATGCTCGGATTAAATTTAACAAATTTGATAATTACTCCATAATGCTGTTCTTTTTTTCAAGGTCAAGGTCATCTTTATTGTCAAATATGCTTTATGGATGACATGCAGCATAGATGAAATTTCTTCCTCTCAATCCTCAGTGCAAACATGCACACACGCTGTGCATTAAACACACACAGCTAAGACAAGATAGCAACTACACTGTATAAAAAGATATAATATGTACAGTATAAACAGTATATACAATATAAACAACATAAACAACATAAACAATGGCACTTGTGGATAAAGTGAAGTCGTGCATTGTGCAATTTTGTCTGAACTTTGTTGGTTTTTATTTGCATAAACTACGGTATAAGTCATAAAGTAAAAAAAGACTTGTTTTACTGCATGTAATGTAACGTGCAAAAGGAAGAGGCCTCATGGTTGGCCGTATTTATTTATTTATTTGCATTATTAGCTGTCAAAAGTGTCAAAAGAATTAAACCACTGTGTTTGTGTTGAAATGTGCACAAGTGGGAAATCTATTAAAAAAAATTGCTCGTCCGTCATAGTCAGTCCATCATTATTTCAAACTGAACCAAACTGTAATCGTCAGTCGCTCAGTCCCTCATATTTTCTAACCGGCCTTCCGTCAGTTAAAAAAACAAAACAAAACAAAATGTTAAGATTTCCACAGATGAAAAATCCAATTTGATTCAAATGGTAAATGGAGTGCACTCCAGCAGGAGTGCCCAACCAGTCGAGGTCGACCGCAGGTGTGTTGGGGAAAAAAAATAAAATAAATAAATAGTACACATATTTACTTAAATCTTTAATTATAAAACCTTATACAGTAATTAACAATCATCAGCATTGTCTTTATGCAGCTGTGACAGTGTAGCCTCCATTAGCCTGCAGCAACTATCCTGCGGCGCGCAGCCAATGTGTATATGATAAGACAATTAAGGAGGCTAACCAACACTGCAAGCCCAATCACCTGCCCCCTCTCTAATGTGTGTGTGTGTGCGGGGGGGGGGGGGGGGGGGGGGGGGGTCAGATGTTGACACTGGACTGGTAGATCTCTGGAGGTTGGCTCTCTCGAACAAACTGAGCGCACTTGAATGCACCATTTGACTCCTCTCACCTTCCCTACACGAGGAAGTGACGCTTCCTCGGGTAGACGAGGAAGTGACGCTTCCTCGTGTTGCTTTTCATTGTGAGCAGACGTGTTCAGTAAACATTTTTATTTTAAAAAGAGCGTGGTTTCGTTTGTCTAAAAATTTCGGTTTTCGACCAGCCTTCTGGAACGGATTATGGACGAAAACAGAGGTTTGACTGTACAGTCAATGCAGTCTACTCAAGCAACCAGCTGTATTCGCCCATGCGAACAAACACACACGAGGGAGGTGTCAGTGAAACGGGCTTTGCCAGTGACTGACTGAGAGGTCTGTTGGTACTTGACGATGACATCGACGGCCGAAAACCCAGGTCCGTCAGTTTTTAGTGCATATATATTTTTTAAGTTTAGCGTCATTCATCAGCAAAATGGGTGTCCGTTGGCGAGGGATCGACCGACCTTCTGTCAGTCTTGATGGAATAAACTACTTTGGTAAATAAGATCAATGTAAATGTCAATTTAAAATGTTTTTTAAATACTTTCTTTTATTTTGTTATTTACATCCAAATAAATGAGTCAATCAGTTAGTCTATAAAAATTGAACAACTAAATTAATGTCCACAGAAAAATCATTGAATCTTTTAACACTCACTGAACTGAGCTCTCACTCCATTACCAGCCTTGTATTGAGTGTCCAGGTGTACCTAATGTTGTGTCTCATCTATCTCCAGATAAGAGAGTGGTCTTGAAGCTTTACAGCTGGGAAAGCTGCTGCCGGATAAGTGCAGCACATGCATGTGTGCGTGGGAGCGGCCATGTCTCCTCAGGGCAATAAATCACTAAGCACTTTCTCTGGTTTTATGGACTTAAAAGCATCTCGTGGATGCGGTTTGGAGAGTCCACCTTGTTTTGCAGTGGTAAAATTCGGCATCTGCTGCTGCTTAAACAGCGCGCATCCCAAATAAATTGTGAATTCATTCAAACAACTGATGTTAAACATCTGTCAACCTGGTCGAGAAGGACAATGACACCTCAAATCAATGGGAACACGTAGATCAGCAATCAAATTTTACATTTTACAATTTTCATTGGAAAGAGATGAGCTTTTGCGTAACCGATCCTGTTTTTGTGTTCTTTCTGAGACATCCCAAGATGCCATTAGATCTATTCAAAGCGCTGTGTAAATAGCAAAGTAATACAGTAATTGGTATCAAGGATTTTAAAGTTTTTCAAAGAATCAGCAGTCATTTGGCCCTTTTTTTTGTTTGTTTTGGGGGTTTTTTTGCTTTGACTTGCAAGAGCAAACTTGAAATACTAGTTCTGTGTGGTGACAGTGAACCCAAATCAACTAAAAATTAATTTACAAGCTATTTAATAACACTCCCAGTTGAAATTTATTGTCACACTAAAAATGACTCACGATAGCATTCATTGCCTTATGACAAAGTCCCCTTAGCTTAATGCAAACATGTAGCACATTTGACAAAAAAGCTGACTTGACTTTGCTTGACAAACGACACAAAATGCTGTTGACATGCTAACAGTTAGCATCAGTAGTTGAGGTTTTAGAAGCCTTAGGGTTAAACATAAAAGAGATTTATTTTAACAACCAAACTAAGGTGTCTTCAGAATAACTTCCGCTAGCTAAATGCTAACATATCATGGAAGATGCAATTGACATGCTCATGGTTTGAGGTTCCATGCTTATGGTTTTACCACAAGTGAAGATAAGGAGATTACGAACACAAATAGTGGAGGAACACTTTGGACGGATCCCATAACTATAGTCACAGACATATAGTCTTTATCCTCGAAGAAAAATGGCTGCTCTTACAGCAGCACACTGAGTCACTTAGACTAGTAAAAGAATCCTATTGTTTTTCATTCTGTCGACATAAGTGTACATTACTGTATTAGTCTGCTACCTGGTGTCCAGGTGAACATGAATTGGATTGCAGCAGTAAGTCATGATGTACAAATTATTTAATTCTTTACACTATATTATTAGATATATTATTAGTATATACAGTAATATTATTTTCCTTGGTAACAAACACAGGCACTATTTTTTTGTTTGTTTGTTTGTTTCTGTGGGAGCTGGAATGTATTCAACTCTTTGATCACAAAGCCAATTAAACTGGCACCACTGTACAAAATGATGCATCTGAAAGACAGGCTTTGCATGTCAAAGAAGAGTTCAGTGTATTCTGCGTTGTTGATGAGAGTCTTTGTCACATGTGCATTCACACCCAAAAACCACAAGACACATCCTGGTTCTCAGTACAACATTTCAAATCAATGGCATAAAGTTTAGTTGGTTGATGATCAACTCAGCAGTCAAACTGTGATGTATTTTTCATCCTCTTTGTCTCTTAATTGAGCAAGGAGTCAAGCAGCGGGGAGAACATTTTTATGCGTTTATGGTTCCAAGTTTCCAGAACTCAGCGCAATCCAAAGATATGTTGACGAGACAATTCAAGATATAGAGATGGCTTGCAGATAAGATCTTGCATTATCACATTATGAAGGAAGTGGACTTCGGGGTCAAGTGTGCTTTCTTTTTCTTTATCAGTCCTGAGCTGCCGTTGCCACATGCAGGCACATGCGCGCATGTGCGCACAGACACACACAGTGGATTATTTGACTGCAGACATGACTATAGACTAATGAGAGACATGCTTTTGGACATGACAATGGACTTGATGATAAAATGTATGTCAGAACTTTTCATAGACTTGACAATGGACATGATTATAGAATGATCAAAGTTGTGACCTTAATGTACCATACAGTGGCTGCTCCTGGCATGCCCAATACGTGAGGCCGCACCACAGTTACTGTGTAATAGTTTCGGATTTTTCATAATGGTTATATTTTATTTTATTTTAACTTTTAATTTTTACTTAACTTGAATGTTTTCAGAGGAGGTTTGGTTGTTTTTATTTTTTCAAAAATGCTTTGTTTTAGTTGAACATTTCTTTGTATTATTATCTGGCTGGACGCTTAAAAAAAACAAAAACAAAACAGGCCCGGTGGCAGTCTTTGCAATGACAAAGGCACAGTGTAATTTTCAGAGGAGGTTTGTTTGTTTTTATTTTTTTCAAAAATGTTTTGTTTTAGTTGAAAATTTCTTCTTCTTATTATTATTATTATGTTTTAATACAAACATCAAACAAATAATCTCAACATACAGCAATTCCACAATGAATATATTTAAATTGAACCCCAAATCTCTCTTGTAAAATTTATTGAGAAAGATGGAAATGAAGGATATTTTCACTGTAATTATGTTTTATTAACATAAGGTGTAGTTTCAGTTTATTTTAATCTTATAAAAGCATTTTCTTTTTATTGTGTTCATAAAAAAATGCCAATTTTAGTTTTAGTTATTTTGTTAGTTTTCGAAATACAATGAATGTTTGCTACCTTTCTACGCTGGCTATATGAAATGTCAAATAAGTGTATGCTCATACTTATGCACTATTGGAATAAAAATAAAAATTAAACATATACGTTTTTTGTGTGTGTTCGTGTTTACGTCTGTGATCAAATTTGCTGCAGTGAAAAGTCCCCTGTTGTGAAAAGTTTCTTGCTGCAAACATGATTTCATTGTGAGGAGTTTCACTGTAGCATTAATCCTGTAAGAATAAAGCCATATTGTTTCTAGCCATTACAAAGTGAAATTCCACCTTCTTTTGATGGCACAAAATACAATTTGGAAAATTAGCAGACCAGAAAGTGCAGCAGGAAGCACTGTGTCTGCCATGTCTTCGCTTTCTACAAACGCATGGACAATACTGTATATTAATATATCCTTCCACCTTACTTGCATGACGAAGACAATGGTGCTTTGATCCGGTGTCTCACTAGATTAATTTATGAGTTTGAACTCCGCTTGCATTGTGGACATAAAATCCAAAACACTGCCTGCAGGTTAAGTTCATCTCCCACTTCTTGCTCATTAGAAATACTCGGTACAGTGTTTCTTTTTAATGTCCTGGGCGTTGGGTGTCCTTCTTTAACTGTAAATCACTCCTTGTCTGTTTTTGTGCAGTTGTGCACACAAAGGCTCAACAAAACATTTGTAAAAAGTGTGGAATAACATGTCAGGGTGCGCTTTGTTTGTTCTTTCTGGTCCACCGAATTTTCGCCATGCATTGTGGAATGTTTTTTCTTTGTGTTTCTTTCGCATTGTCCAATGTGCATGCGTCTACTGGCCAGCAGTAAATGACACACATTAGGCAAACTATGCTAATATATTGAAATGTGTTAAAAATGGAAATACATCACCATAGAGATCCTCTTCTGAATTTTTTACAAGCTAATTAATGACTACCAATCAAGTCACACATGTAAAATTAAAGAGGTCTTCCTTTAATTAAAGGACTAGTGGAATTCTTGTGTCTTCCATCTGAGGGTTGATGCTTTACTTTTTTGTAGTTATTTCCCACTTGACATAAACAAGTCTGGCCAGTTTGCCTCCAGGCTCAGAGGAGGTCAGCTCAGATTCTAACTCGATGATAGGACCCTTTTCCAGTTTATACTCTCGGCACTCCACTTCTTCTTCTGAGAGATTCACGCTCCGTCCTTGTCTCTCTTGTTCTCAATTGACCCCAATTATCCGCCTGCTCCCGTGTTTGCCTCGGGCCAACAACTTTCATGCCGTGTTTAGACTAGTGTGGCTACATCGAACAGCATATTTTAAAGAATATTTTGGGGTTGATTTTCTCTTTAATATCCATTGTAGAGTAAACCTATATACTTACCAATGAAACAATAGCAGCAGAGTAACAGTGGGAACAACTGTTAAGTTTCATGGTTTGCGTGGCGGGGTGTGGAGGCGAGAGGTGGACCCAAATATAGTAGCAAGAGAAGTAAGACAGGAGTGCAGGATGTACCCCCCCTCCAGATCTCAGATGATGTGGGCGTGCCCGTTGAATGCTCTGAAACAACGCACCACTTAACTGTGAACTGCCAAATGTCAATCAAATACAGGTTGGAAAAATAGAGGCCACTTTGTCTCTCGCACTTGTCTTATGCCTACACATAACTAACTAAATATTTGAGTTGAGAAAATATATCCGGTAAAGCTTCTCTGGTAGCTGAAATATCACACCGCATTATCGTGGGGCTTTATCATGCTCTGCAAAACAAGGCGCTCTGAGGCACCAAAGCCCTATCCTAAAGCCTCTGTTCACACAGTGTCAGTTAAGTCAGATTTTGGAAAAAAATATAAAATTAAATTCTCTCATTGTGCCGTCTTCTCACAATGATATGTACTGTACACTCTCATTCATTCATTCATCTTCCGAACCGCTTCATCCTCACTAGGGTCGCGGGACTGTACACTCTCACCTGAAAATTAGCTGCTCTATCTGAAGAATATGTGAAAGGAAGATGTTTTTGGGAGGGTGTAGACTGGCTATCTACATGATGCAATTGTATCGGATAACTGCTGATGCGAATGCAGGTGCTCAAATTCGTATGTAGTGGGGGAGGGGTTGGTCATGCTTTGGGGCAAAGTGGCTGACTTGATCCCAGTTTTGCCATATCCACAAAGATTTGGGAAACTATTCATGTTTTTGGAATAGCCCAACAGGGAACTGGGATGACCCGGTGCACTGTGAAGCCGACGTGTAGACTACTTGGTCTTTCTACATTTTCAACAATTATTTAGAAACAAGTACCGTATTTTCCACACTAAAAGGCGCACTGGATTATGAGGCGCACCTTCAATGAATGCACGCATTGAACTATAAAGCGCAATCTACAATGCATCCACTAATGGCATTTTTAGACTCGTTCACGACCGCCTCCGAAAAACGTAAATTAAGGATTACTTCAATGAAACTACGAAAATTGAAAAACAGTAATGCATCAAAAAATCACCAAATAAATTCTATAGCCCCCCCGACAGAATTTATTTTGGCATTTACTTGAGTGTAGCTGCAACTGAACGATCAGATGTCAGTAAATTGGAGGAGACTGGACTGTCTCAGAAGTGTTTGATATTTATTCCTTTGTTGTGTACTGTATTCACAAACGACGAAATCACAAAATAAATTCTGTAGTGGGGCTATAGAATTTATTTTGTGATTTACTCGCTTGCTTTTCTGTTTTGATGCATTATTTTCAATTTTCGTAGTTTCATTGAAGGAATCGTTAATTTGCGTTTTTCCGAGGCGGTCATGAACGCCTCTCGAGTCCAACGGAAGAAGGGAAGGCACGGAGATGGACAAAGACGTACAGTACCTGTACTGTGAAAACCATTCATAAAGTGTGCGTTTTAAAAAAACAACACCACAGCTCT
Source organism: Hippocampus abdominalis (assembly GCA_018466805.1). Lineage (NCBI taxonomy): Eukaryota > Metazoa > Chordata > Actinopteri > Syngnathiformes > Syngnathidae > Hippocampus > Hippocampus abdominalis. Next base: position 17,364,041 of record CM031695.1, on the reverse strand, counting down.
CCTTTTTTCAGAGCGGCAACAAAAACTTATTTAAAAAAGCAGCGACACAGTTCACTGAACCAACAGCAAGTTATAACATTGTAAGCATGTCTCCAGCAAAGAGCCATCTTGGGGTCGACATATTACCGTCATGACAATACACAAGGCGCACCGGATTTTAAGGCGCACCGTGAGCTTTTAAGAAACTGGAAGACTTTTCGGTGCGCTTTATAGTGCGGAAAATACGGTATCTACATCTCTACATTCTTTAAGAATTCTCTGTAAGATAAGATATGATGAGAAAACCTTTATTTGTCTCACAATGGAGAATTTCCCCATTTACAGCAGCAAAATTATGAAAAGTCGAAGGCAAAAAGTATAGATAGAAATACACAATGTTGGGGGAAGAGCGGCCTTTCTCTTCCTCGTTAATTTCGGATGATGAGGATGTTGGTTGTCCAAATACAGGCTGGAGTCAATGAACAGTTTCTTCGAAGGGTTTAATTTATTGCTCCTGGGGGTTTCAGATTTCAGTCAGGAAGCGTAGAAAAAACACAGTCACGAGATTATATAGAGACAATGTGATAATGAGAGGCAGGAGTTACGCCTCAATGCAAATCCCGGAAACAAAGAAAGTATCATGTCATCTGACCCGATGTGGCTGGAAGAAGTTGGGAGTGGTGAGCTGAGACCAGACCACCAATACCCATCATTGTCTTCGGTCTGAGCTTTGATGCGATGGCAGGAACACAGATACTTAAGATAACAGTTCCTCTTTTTGATGTTAAACATATCCTCTGGAGGGAGCCCTATAGGTGGTGGTGGTCAAGGGGCACTAAAGGTGATTGTAATCACAGTAAGCAGGAAATACCTTCAACAGCCTTCTCCAGTCTTTGTTTGAACAGAACCAACAACAGAGTGGGGCTACATAAAATCACCGTCAGGAATAAATACCTTAACATGTAAAATAAGCACAGTCATAAAATATTTAGGCGGCCCGGTAGTCCAGTGGTTAGCACGTCGGCTTCACAGTGCAGAGGTATCGATCCCAAGTTTGCATCCCACATTCCCATGCATGGCAGGCTCGTTGGGAATTGTCCCTAGGTGTGAGTGTGAGCGTGGATGGTTGTTCGTCTCTGTGTGCCCTGCGATTGGCTAATTCATGCCTACTGCCCGAAGACTGCTGGGATAGGCTCCAGCAGCGACCCTAGTGAGGATGAAGCGGTTCATAAAATATTTATACAGCAATTGAGTTTTGCCTCGTTGAGTGGAATGACACAGAGTATCACAGAGTGTGTGTTTTGTTTGACAGTAGTAATCAGAAGTGGCCGCCAGTTGGCTCCTTGGCCAAGGGGGCGACACAGCTGGCAGATTTGTGCGGCGGCGGACGAACGCCTCCTTGTTCTTGTTTGTCCTGTCCACTAATGAGCCTTTCCCCGCACCGACACATGAGTGCGACTGCTCCTTGCTGAATTTTCCTCTTTAATTTACATGTTAATTGCTAGTTGATGGACTCCTCGGGGGTTGTTCTATTGAGATGGATGACAGCTCCTTTTAGTCCTCTTGCACACGACTGGACTGGACGGATTTGGACTAAATCCCACACGTACCGCCTCTGGCATTTGCCATTAGCATAGTTCGCCTAAAGTGCTAGGCTGTCAGGTATCAAGTTCGGCACTGTAATTCGGTCTTGGCAGTCAATTGACTCATCAAAGTGGACGCTGACAGAATCCAAGCCAGCTAGAGAGGTGAAGTGTTTGCTATGTTAGGTGAGTCTAAAATGACATTACAAGGTCAGAGCATGATTAACCTTGAATAAACATACTTGGTACCCGAAGTACAGATGAAGACATCAACGTCAAAATTATCAGATTTTTGAGCCATCACTGGGCTTTTCTGCATGATGATTGGATGATTTGTCTGAGGCTGAATCTCTTTTTGATTGACAGCAAAATGAGCCAATCACCAATCCGTGGGAAGCATTTTTCAATTTTCATTCTGTTCTGAGTTGAACTGGAGACTTCTTCTAATCATCTGAGCGACACTCTCTTTGTTGAAAACGACTAGTGACAAATTAATCTTTTATTTAGTTGTAGGACAATAGTTAAATCCCTGGAAAAGACGCCTTGTTGGTATGACAGGGTCACAGATCATTTTCTTGAAAAGGAGCAGAGAGTAGAATTCACGTATAAATAAACGGACACATTTTATGATGTAGGCCGAAATTGAGCTTTCCCTCCTTGACAGACCAGCATCCGCCACTGTTATCAATAGTCCCCTAACTGCGACCAAAGCCCTTAGTTGTGCCACGGGCCAGTTTCAGTGAAAGCAATATTTTGACGGAAAAATACATTTTGAAAAAACTGATGAAACACCCAACAAGTATAGCAGCCAAGTTTGATGATCCTTGGTTGTGCATCCCGCAATTATTTGAAAATATCATATGGGCATGAGAGAGATGCTGATGGCTTAAAGTCACTTGAAGAGTACTGTTGAATTATTGACCGATTACATCATGTGCATGTGCTCTCTCAATGGAGTTTGATTCAATCATCATCATCATCGTCCTCCTACAGCCCACTTGACTGGCTGCTTCCTGCAAGAAAAAAAAATGTTGACCTTTGCAGAGCCTGGTTATGTCTAAGGTTACAAGGATGTGCTGGGACCAAAATTCGGCCTAGTAATAGTCATTATTGTAGCTTTCCAGAAGCTTGATAACCTCACCTCAATTCAAAATGGCAGACTCGCTCTCTTTGTAGGCATGGCTTCTTTTTTGTGCATCTACTCATTATAAAAATGTCTGCCAAATTTTAGGTTAATAAGTGAAACTGATTTCAGCAGGCTGAATTTTTTGATATTTTATTTTTAAATACTGATGGGCACCTAAAATGTTCCCTTCAAGCCAAAACGGCAGAATTTCTGTGGCCTTTAAGGCATGCCTTCTTGAAACCTTTTTGTGCATTTACTCATATCTGCAAAATTTCATGTTGCAAAGTGAAACTTGTTTCAGGGGCTGATTTTTGTTTTCACATCCCGTTGGGCACCACTGAGACAACTGAGCCTAAAACACTTGCTTCAAATTCAAATGGAAGAATTCCTGGCCTTTCAGACCTTCCTGGGATATTTTTTGTGTGTCTGCACGTGATAATATGTGTGCCGACCAAATTTCATGTTGCTACGTAAATCGTTGACGAGCTTGCGTAGTGATGAGAGTTTCATGTTTTTTTGACTCATCAAACTTCATTGCTATGCTCCGTCCTCACACAATGACAAAAACTCAAATGCTTCACATTTTAGTGTCGCACCGTACAAAGTATTCAAAACATTTGGTAGCAATTGGACAGAATCTTTTGGACAGTCTACTTCTCTGATGCTAGAAGCTAATCCTGCAACGATGAATTATACGTGACGTGAAGAGACAGTGGGTCCAAACAGAGCTGGGGTCTGTTTATTCTCTCTGTCATGAAAGCACATTTAAAATAAAATGGTTGCCAATGAGCGGAGGCAGTCTAATAAAATAATAATTTCAACAACGTTTGGCTGCCAGCTGGCCTTTTACTGTGGAACTCCTGCGCTTGTGTTGCATTCTGGGAACATATTAAGAGCTAATTGATTGGGAATGTGTGAAGTGGGTCTCTTCACCGATGACCCAAACACAATAGCCATCTCATTACTTTTTTTTTATGAACTCAGCTACACTGAAAAAAAAGAAAACATGAAATGAACTTGAGAAAATACCAAGTTCGATATACAGTCAAACCTCGGTTTTTGTCCATAATCCATTCCAGAAGGCTGTTCGAAAACCGAAATTGTTCGAAAACCGAAACCACGCTCTTTTTGAAATGAAAATGTTTACTGAACACGTCTGCTCACAATGGAAAGCAACACGAGGAAGCATCACTTCCTCGTCTACCCGTGGAAGCGTCACTTCCTCGTGTAAGGAAGGCGAGAGGAGTCAAATGGTGCATTCAAGTGCGCTCAGTTTGTTGGAGAACTGAAATTTGTTCGTCATCCGAGGCATAAAAAAATCAAAATTTTTGGTCAAAAACCAAATTGGTCGAGAACCGAGACGTTCGAAAACCGAGGTTTGACTGCAGAAGTAAAAATAACAATAATAAAAAGTAATCCGTCACAGTCAAAATGTAGGCTTCAATTTTAAAAAAATCTCGTGTGAGCTGGAAGTTTTACCTTCAAGTTATGTCATTTATTAAGGCAAAGCAATCCTATTTCTCATTGTCCTGATTTAGGATAATGAAATCAAATAAAGTATATTACATTAAAAAAAGAAGGCTTTTCCTTTGTGGAAACCAAATTTGTACATTACAACTAAGTACATATTTAATTTGTTTTTAAAAGATTTAAAATTTCCATGAAGTTGAATTTTGAAACATCCAGGCAAGGGCAGTGACATTGATTAAAAGCAAAACTGACTAAACTTCACCAAAGAGAAAGTATCTCCACTGGTATCTCACCAAAAATTCCTCTTCATCAAAAAATTGAAGAGGACTAAGCCTGTCTATCAAATTTAATTGAGGAAATTCATTATTCTGCTTTCCATACCTAACAAATGCAGCCAATGTCTAACCTTGGTTAGACAAAACACAACGCAGCTTTGCTTACCGCTGGGATTTGACGTGATAAAATTCATTTGAAGGTTTGAAAAACGGTGCATGCCCATTGAAGCGGCCACATGAGGGTCATTACCAAGGATGCAATGGAGTCATTCTTGAATTCGGCTTGGGGGTCATGCATGCTTGAAAAGGATTATTCAGTGCTGTTTTGAGAAGTGTGGATTTTAAAACTTGATTTTCACTGGTCTTTCGAGCACACACACAGAATTATATTTTACTGAAAACTGTCATGCGCCTGAACCACTCTAGCTGGAAAGTGACACACACACACGCACACACACACACACACACACACACACACACACACACACACGCGTAGCACCGCCACTATCACCAGACTCAAAATAGCTCTTTGAGACATCCTTTGTTGTGCTTGACTCCTTAATCCTGTGTCCTTTTGATCCAAATGTAATGGTAGGCAAATGGAGCGCCGGTCAGGAGCAATTTTAGTCCCTGGGGTAAGCAAGATTTGACAGTCCCTATTGCAATTTGACCCGGAAACTATCTGAATAAATGTATACGTTTGTGTGTTGGTGTGTGTTTGTGTTTAAACATGATATTGTATTGAATTAGACAGCCAGTTATATTGGAGAAAATAAAGTGTTCCGTGTTTGCTTCATAGTGAGCGTCATTTCATTAATTGCATTCGGTTAAACCAACAGCTAATTTGTGGTGACTAAATCATCCGTTTAATCCGGCGCTGAGCGCCACATCTCTGTGAGATGTCACATTTGCTTTTGTTTTCCTGTCATGAAAAAAATCTAATGGTGTAATTGAGCTGATGATGATGATGATGATGAAGGTGTCAACGTTCTTGTCTGCAGGCCTTCTCCGTATTTATGGTGACATGAGAGTCAGCCCTTCAGGCTACATGCCGGTGATGGAGGAGCTTTTCACTGACAGGTGACTACACATTATAAGCACACACACACACCTCTGTCTCTCTCTCTGTATGTATATATATATATATATATACATACATATAAAAATAGGATTAAATGTGTGCTGTGATATTTTCATGCTCGTATTGCTCAGACTGTTATCGTATTGACCTCACTCAGGGTGCTTTAATGGAGAACAATAACGTATTACTTTTTTGTTTTCTTTCTATCATTTTGTACACTTGGCAAACCATCCTTCAGCCTGCAGATTGTTTTGCTTAAGACGGGCTGCAATCACGGCATGTTTGTTTTATATTTATTGGTGTATTTATTTATTTATTTATTCGCACCGCACTCTGGCTCGCGTTCAATACAACATGATGATGAGCGGAATATGTAATGAAGACATGTTCTTCAAAGAAGACAGTGCATGTTTCATTTGGGTTAATGTTTTATCTTTTTACTTTTCATTATTTCTGAGGAGTCAAATAATTCCTCACCACTTTAATATGTTCGTTTGGACCAGCTGCCAAATCGACAAAACTACAGGGACAAGAAAAGGCCTGAAACTCAGCTTTGAAAACCTAACATTTGTTTGAACCATAACCCAGGCTTAAAACCTCAGGTTAAAATTCAAACCATGCCTGAAGTCCTTATTTTCAACCCACAATCCTTGTTTGAAATCCTAACCAAAGATTTAAATCCTAATTTGAAGCACTAATCATAATTTTAAACTGTAACCAAGGCTTGAACACCTACTCAGGAACCGTGACCCTTGGTTGGACACGGCTTAGCTGAACCATTAGCAACTGCCATGTCATTTTCAATCGACAACAAGTGGCAAAATGGCCTCTCCCTGAGATGGACAAACGGGTGGACTTTACTGCTTAACTATTATTCCGCGTATGCAATATTAACCATAATGCCATAATTCAACTAGCGCAGGCACAGTATTCTTGTCAACAAAATGTTGCGGTTGACTTGCGCTTTAAAACCCTGGTTTCCATCCTACTTTGAAATACTAACCCTAGCTCAAAACCTTACATTGTAGCTCTGGTTTCCAAACCTATTCCAAAACCATATAGTCTTTGTTTAATACCCTGACCCTATCTTAAAACCCAAATTTGAACCCAAAACCCTGCCTTGAAGTTGAAACCCAAACTGGAAACTAGTCCTTGTTCGAAAGCAGAACATGTTTGGAACCCTACTTCGAGCTCAGAGACTTTAATCTCAGTCTGACTCACACAGTGACTGTTTGTATCCCTAAACAATGAGAAGCCCAAGGTCAAGGTCAAGGTCAGCGAAGCGTAATACTTGCAATAATATCATTCTAAAGATTCCACAGAGTGCGTTCACCGACTTCTCGTGTACCAAAGTAGATCACAGCATATTAGCACTTTCTCTTTCTCTCCTCGACTCATCTTTCTGCCTTTTTCACCATTAACTTCTCTCAACACTCCCGCCTTGGGCATCCTATCTTTTCCAAATGATTGCTCCCGACGGAAAAGTCATGCGTTGACTCAGACGGGGTATCATTAGGGCCCAGGCACAAGGTGCCAAGGCCCTCTTGAAATTGTTTCCCATTTTCTCATTATTTCCCCCCCAACCCACCTAGCACCCCTGTGGTTTTTAGAAATTCAGTACAGTACCCAAAGCCAGTTTGACTTAACAACATGGAATTTGGCATGCATGGAACTCATGTGAAGACCCACAAGTCTCAAAACGCTTTACTGTAAAATGCACAGGAAGTCGGACATTTTATTTCAAGAGCCTTCATAGAATCCTGACTTGAAATGCAATTTTGAAACCCTACATTGATGAAACCCTGATCCTATCATCTCTAGAGAGAGAGAGAGAGAGAGAAATATTCCCACATTGCATATTAATACGTCCTCTTAACTATCGTTGATTGTCAGAAAGCATGAAATTAGCTGGCTCGGCTGTTAGTATTTCCTCTGCTTTGCTCCATGATGTCCAACACGGCCCAATCATGATACTCGTAAATGGCGTCTGCAGACATGATTGATTGTGGTTGATTGCACCGTTGAAATGCTTGAAGAGCGGCGTTTATTTCGTTTTAAGATTTGTTGTTGTGCTGAAGTCCAAGCGACAGCATTGTTGCAATAATGGATTTGGTCAAAATGAAAACCTGTATTGGGGTTTTGGGAGTCACAAATAAAGGTGGCACAGGAATTTTGCCTATCAAAAAGAGATCACACAATAATAAATTACAACCCAGCATCGTCAAAGTACCATCAGTAAAATAAATAAATAACTAAATAAATAAATAAATGGAGCAATGGTCACCTTCTTGCTACAATTGCATAAGGTGTGAAAAAAATGTTCATATTTCCATAAAGCTGCAAATGGAAAATGTTCTTCTCCTGTTGCAAACAGTTCACATGCCATATCAGCGTAAAACAAAAAAAAAATCATTAAGTTAATACATGCTGACAAGCTGCTCTGAGCGAGACACCGCCTGGAGTTCTTCTTCTTTCTCCGTGAAATTCCTATGCACCGCGAGTGTGTTTATCATCTCATTGACACAGTTGTTACGTGGCGCACAAGCGAAGCCGCTCGCTGGTGTATTTTAATGAATCGGAAGGAAAGGAAGATGCTCAGTGAAGTGGAAAGCGACGGGAGGTGAACGTGACCACTTGCTGATAGCCGTCACATGCCAGAGCAAACATGGCCTTGTGTTGTCCACTCTTTATTTAAAAAATCGTGCATGGAAAAACATCCCATTTGGGCATTTGAGGTCAGAGCAATCATATCCTACCGGTCAGTTGATGGGGCAGGGTAGTGATGCGACATAGCGGGGCTGCAAATTACGAATCTCAACATAGTCCGGGAGCACTTGAGTCCATTTGTGAAGAAGTCTGGGTTGGTCCGACAAGGTTTCATTTAATCTAAGACGAGCTCCGATCAGAGATTAGTAAAACTAGTTTAGAAATTAGTTCATCCGGTTTTAAAATCAAGCAGAGCACTGTGGCACCATGTAAAATTAGTCTTAGTTTAGTAAAACTCAGTTTAACTGAGTTTAAACCGATTTAAAGGACTATTGGGGATGTTGAAATTAAAATGAATCATTAATCGTGCAATTAAATGCAGGCAATGGGTGCTTTTTTTGATTAAACGTTACAACCCGTGTTTCACAGAGCGGCAAATGTTTGGAGAGGGGTCTGGCGGTGGCTGCCGGCTTTGGCGCCTAAAAACTGCAGCCAGACTCTCCAATCCAGAAGGTTTGCGAGTATGTGAACACGTAGCAAATGTTGTTTTTTTCATTTCATTTCAACATTGCCAAAACATTTGCAAGAGAGTTTCGTTTTACTGGTTGCAAACCCTTTCGGAAAAACTTTTCGTTACGTGCCCACACACTTGTAAACCTTTGCCACTCGTGAGATACGACGGGTTTCCGTTTTTGCTAGCTAGCAAAAACGTTAGCCCAACATTATTTATGAACTTCAACGGCTCCGTAATGGTTTGACAGAGAACCTCAAACTTTTGCTCTTTTGACAAAAACTAGTTGACTAAATTAATGACAAGAAAACAGACAACACAGTGAAAAAGAAAGATACTGTTTAGCAGGAACTAGCTGACAGTTGAAACAGATTTAGCAGAGTACAGTCAAACCTCGGTTTTTGTCTATAATCAGTTCCAGAAGGCTGTTCGAAAACCGAAATTCTTCGAAAACCGAAACCACGCTCTTTTTAAAATAAAAATGTTTACTGAACACGTCTGCTTACCATGGAAAGCAAACGATACTTCACTTCCTCGTCTACCCGAGGAAGCGTCACTTCCTCGTGTAAGGAAGGAGAGAGGAGTCAAATGGTGCATTCAAGTGCGCTCAGTTTGTTTGAGAACCGAAATTTGTTTGTCATCCGAAGCATGAACAACGTGAAATTTTTGGTCGAAACCCGAATTGGTGGAGAACCGAGACGTTCGAAAACCGAGGTTTGACTGTAAAAAAGAAAAGAGAAGTCGCTCAGTTTCCCAGTTTGCCAGTAAAACTTCAAAACAAAATTCGGAGTGGTAGCAATGGAGGTACAGCTAAATTTCTGCCGCTCTCATCAAGTTTGAACATTTGTCCAGTCTTCCTGTTCTCCTTGATAAACTGGTATCTCACCAAAAATTCCTCTTCATCAAAAAATGGAAGAGGACTAAGCCTGTCTATCAAATTTAATTGAGGAAATTCATTATTCTGCTTTCCATACCTAACAAATGCAGCCAATGTCTAACCTTGGTTAGACAAAACTCAACGCAGCTTTGCTTACCGCAGGGATTTGACGTGATAATGTTTCACACAGTGTGGGGATTCCCATTTTGGAGTGGCTGCTCATGGCTTTAGGGGAAATAATTTCAATGATATTTGAATGAAATGATTTGATGTTAATCTCACACGAGGTGGCATTTAACAATGTGGCGGCACAGCACGTTCTCACAGCTGTCAATCACTCTTTTACTATTTCAGCTGGGCTTCATTACAGGTCCACACGGAGGGCTTCAAGATAATGATGTTTTTTTTTTTTTATTGTGTGCACTGACCTGCGGCGGCAATGAGCCGTGCAGTTATGACAAAGATGATAATAATGGCCATTTTCATGTAGATATCTCCACCAGAGTAGAGACAACGTCAACTCTGAGGCTCATATTATTCAAAGGAATTACATTATTTTGAATCAGACTTTTTTTCGAGTTGAAATGAAAGCAGTTTCTCATAGCAGACCAAGCCTTACAGCAAATGTCGTCAAAAATGTTATACATGATGGACCGTGTTTAAAAGCCCAAAGGCCTTTGCATGTCGCGCAACAGGCTGCCGCCATGCCTCAAATTGAGCACGAGAGCCAAAAATTGTACTCAAGTGTACTGTTAGTTTAAAGTATTCTGACTCAAGTAAAAGTAAACCTTGTTTGAAACCCTAATTTTTAAAGCTAACACTTTCAAACACTACTTTTAAACCTTCATCATAACTTTAAACCTTAATTTGAAACCTTCAAAACCCTGTCTTGAAACTCAACCTCGTTCAAAACCCAAATTCAAACCCTAACACTCACTAAAACCCTACATTTTATACTTTTCAACTCCAGCTTGAAACCCTCATTTGAAACAGTAGCCCTGAATTGAAACGCAATTTGAAAACCCAAACCCAGTCGTAAAACCTTACTTTAAAAACCCCAAACCAAGCTTGAAACTCTGACTTCTTCTCATCACAGCGCAAGTCCATTCCTGTCGACTCTCCCTGTCCTTTTTTTCTGCTGCGTGTGGGCAGCGGAGCTCCTTGCCCCACGTCACTGTGAAAATAGCGCATTTTCAATTCCCATTTTGTTAACTGGGCCTCAGCATCTTTCATGCTAACTAGCTTAGCTCACGGGTCACTGTCCATGCGCTTTCATTCTACAGTCTAAAAGTGCCACTGAGCGCATTATTTGCAATCATTGGGATTCACCGTGACCTGATCGCAGACTCTGACACAATTTATCAGAGGTTGCGTTTAATTCGCTTGTAGCACATTTTCAGCATGTCCTCTTTGATCCAATGGTGAAAGGATACTTTAAATCCCTCCTCTTTCATCTATAACTGCTACAAACAACAAACTGTATGAAGAAAAGTGGTTAAGATTGCACGACTGTCTGTGTCTTCTGTGTTGTGTTGTATTATTTCGTCATTTTATGTTAACTGTTCTATTGATGGCGGTGCGGGCACCCGCAGCGGGCTACTCTCTCTCTTGAGGAAAGACATTTCATCTGTGCTATATGTTGCACATGTAGCACATTTGACAATAAAGTTGACTTTGAGAACCGACACGTCCGAAAACCGAGGTTTGACTGTAGTTTGAAACCAGTTTTGTCAGTTATTTCTGTGATTGACAGGAAGTGTTAAAAAAAAAAAGAGTTGTAGCTTATCTATATGTCTGTGTTGTTGTCTCCATAGCAACAGCATGCTAAAGCGGTTGGCACTCATCTGCTTCCTGTCTCTTGTCATGGCGATGAGCATCCTGGGAAACCTACTGGTCATGGTGGCTGTCTGCAAGGACAGGCAACTCAGGTACCACACTGTGTCCTTTAGAATGTCTTTTTTTTCCTTGGTGATGGCAGCCTCATGCTTTTGGATTGATTTTCTTCTGCTGGAACTGAGGCCTTTGACAAGGTGAAGGCAATTACGAACAGCATGAAAATGCAAGCAGTGTTAATACAAAACCTTCAGGGTTCTGCAAGAAAGCAAAAAATATACATTAAGTGGACCTTCACTCTTCGTGGGGCGATGGGGACCGGACCGACCTGGGAATGGCCAAAATTCACTTTTAATTGACACTCACTGACGAGTATGAGGGGTCCACTGGACAAGGAAAAGCCTACTAGAATATCTGAATTTTATTTGGTGTTAGTCAGAGGTATTGGAAAGAGTGGCAGGTGTGTGCTGACTCTCATTTAACACGAGCTTGAATATGATCATTGTTAACACAGCCACATCCACAGTGTATGTATGTAAAATACAGTCAAACCTCGGTTTTCGAACATCTGGGTTCCCGACCAATTGGGTTTTCAACCAAAAATGTGGATTTTTTTATGCCTCGGATGACGAACAAATTTCGGTTCTCGAACAAACTGAGCGCACTTGAATGCAGCATTTGACTCCTCTCGCCTTCCTTACACGAGGAAGTGACGCTTCCTCGGGTAGACGAGGAAGTGACGCTTCCTCGTGTTGCTTTCCATTGTGAGCAGACGTGTTCAGTAAATATTTTTATTTTAAAAAGAGCGGCGTTTCGGTTTTCGAACAATTTCGGTTTTCGAACAGCCTTCTGGAAACCGAGGTTTGACTGTATATATATATATATATATATATATGACGGGGGACTTCGTGGACTGGTGCCAGCAGAATCACCTCCAGATCAATCCTGGGAAAACTAAGGAGCTGGTGGTGGATTTCTGCAGGAAACAGTCATCACCTGCACCGATGAACATCAAGGGTACGGACGTAGAGAGGGTGACCTCCTACAAGTACCTGGGTGTTCATCTCAACAATAAACTTGACTGGTCGACCAACACAGACGCCCTGATCAGGAAGGGACAGAGCCGCGTCTTCCTACTCCGGAAACTAAGGTCTTTTGGGGTTCAGGGGTCTCTCCTTAAGACCTTCTATGACTGTGTGGTGGCCTCGGCCATCCATTATGGCATTGTCTGCTGGTCAGGCAGCATCTCGGCCCGGGACAGAAACGGACTGGAGCGACTGGTCAGGAGGGCCAGTTCTGTCCTGGGCTGCTCCCTGGACACTGTGGAGGAGGTGGGCAGCAGGAGGATGCTATCGAAACTAAAAGCTATGATGGGCAGTCCCTCCCACCCCCTCCAGCCCACCCTGACAGCACTGGGTAGCTCCTTCAGCCAGAGACTACTACACCCGCGCTGCAAGAAGGAGAGATACCGCCGCTCATTCTTACCGACTGCTGTCAGGCTGCTCAATTACCACACATGAAAAACTGACTCAACCCATCCATCCATTGTAAATAGCACAGCCACCTTACGCAGCATGCATGCAGTTGCATATATGCTTATATCTATATTTTAGCGTTATTTTTATTTTTTATATTGCATTCTGTACTGTGTACAGCTCTATTTTTCTTCTGGAACATTTATTTGTGCATGCAATACTTTGGTTTTCTTTCTACCCCCCTTCAATTCTGCTGCTGAAGATTGCAAATTTCCCCAGTGCGGGACAAATAAAGGTTTTCTTATCTTATATTACAAATTGCAATATATTACTTGCAATATACTACTATATATACTTTATATTACTAATATTATATTACTATATTACTTATTGCAATATATACTTCAAATGTCACTTTAGAATTTTTGGGGTGTTTTATATTTAAATTTTTTAAAATCTTTATATGTTTGAGTGTCTGGAAAATTGCTTTGTAAAACTGCTTCCTATTATTTTATTATTGCATTTTTTTCTTTAAAATTATTTGCATCATGCGGCTGCTTGCCGGTCTCATCAACTCAAAAGCAAATTGTACAACACGTCAGAATTTTTGGTCATCATTTATCAATTTTCAAGTAAGTTCCAATCCAGAAGGCAGAATTATTTTACCCGGGAACCGTGCGGCTTGTAAATCTGACTGGCGTTGCGCCCCATCTGTGGAGTAAGCATCACAAACAAAGGCGTTCAAATGAAAAGAATTGATTACATTCAGCCTGCTATTAGTCTCAATAGCCTCCATTTGTCCTTGTTATGAGAATTGTCCGATTATATCGGAATACTATGCAACTCAGAACCACATCTGTGTCTGCACGTGTTTGTGTGTGTGTGTTGGTTTGTGTCCGTTTTTGTGTGTGTGGTGGGGGGGGGGGGGGGTCTACAAATGTAATAATGATTGGTCATTGTCCCTTCGGAGAAACCTGTCACAAAGATTGTCCCGTCCTTCTTCTCCTAACCTCCATTTTGTCTTCGTGTCTCACTTCCTGTCAAGATGGCGGTCATCCCATGACCTTGTGTGTGTGTGTGTGTGTGTGTGTGTGTGTGTGTGTGTGCGTGTGTGTTTGTGTGTGTGCGTGCGTGTGTGCGTGCGTGCGTGCGTGCGTGTGTGCAGTCTTGGTTTGGGGATAAAACCATGAATTTAGTACAAAAGGTTTACATGCTGACTGGTGTGTGTCACATGCAAGGATGAAAGTAGGATATGCGCGCGTGTATGAGTGTGGTGTGTACGAACAGAGAAAATGTGCTTTGGTGTCTGGACTCCCCAAGGGGAAAACAATGACACACCATCTTTGTGTCTTCTTGCCTCATTGCCTCTTGGTCCACCGGGAAACACACGAGCACACACGCACACACACACACACATACATACACACACAAACACACGCACACACAGTGCAGCTGTGTAAAAAAATAGATACTGTCGCAAAGTATCAAGAGCTAGGTGAGAGCCTTTTTGTGCTACCACAAAGGGGCTGTCAGTAAGACCAAAACCATTGCTAATTTCATTGAAACCGTTCTATGTGTATTTTGCTTATTATTTAATTTGTTTCTGCGATAAAAAAATAAATAAATACAGTGGCGACTGGATAATATGAGTGGCTTGACTTCTGAGCTTCTCGAGATCCAGGCCATCATTCAGCCATTTTTTTTTTTCATGCTTTGACTTTCGGGATCAGACTAGAGCAATGTATGGTTGCAGTGAATGTCACTCAACTCACTTCACAATAAGCAGCACACTCCAAACTGTCCCCAGGTGTGAGTGTGAGCAAGGATGGTTGTTCGTCAATGTGTGTGCGCTACCATTGGCTGGCAACCAGTTTTGGGTGTCACCTAGCGACTGCCCGAAAACAGCTGGGATAGGCTCCAGCACACCCCGTGACTCTTGTGAGAATAAGCGGATCAGAAAATGGATGGATGTGTGGAGAAATAAAATATGACTGAGGATGATGATACCATGATCTGTTTCATAAAAAGAAATCAGAGAAGGCAGCCTGGTAGTCGAGTGCTTAGCACGTTGACTTCACAGTGCAGAGATACCGGGTTCAATTCCAGCTGTGGCCTTCCTGTGTGGAGTTTGCATGTTCTCCCCGTGCTTGCGTGGGTTTTCTCCGGGTCCTCCGGTTTCCTCCCACGTTCCAAAAACATGGTATGGCAGGCTGATTGAGCACTCAAAATTCTCCCTAGATGTGAGTGTGGGCTTGAATGGTTTTTCGTTTCTGTGTGACACCATTCAGGGTGTCCCCCGCCTACTGCCCGAAGACGGCTGAGATCGGCTCTAGCACCCCCCGCGACCCTAAATGAGGATCAAGTGGTTTGGAAAATTAATGAATGAATGAAATCATAGAAACTTTATTTATTGTTTTAGTTTTCCTTTTTATTTTTTAACTTAACCATGCATTCGTAGTTAAGATATCAACCCTCGTTTTTTTTTACCGTAACAGTGAAGACATTTTCTATTTTATTTATTTATATATATTTTACAGTATTCGAAAAAAACAAAACTAAAATCCAACATTGATCTTCCACTCTGTTGCTTTCACAAAAAGCTGCAGTGTCTGAGGAACAAACAAAAAAGCTCAACGTGGGTGTGCATTTTGTTAATAGCAGCCTCGTATTGCACATGACTCAGCATTTCAGCCTACATGAGTCAGGGTTGCATCATCGGAGGGCTCATTTGTGATAAGACCCCTCCGTCCCGCTCTGTATTGTTAACACTGAGCCCACGAGTGAATGGTATTTCAACGACATGAATTCTGTGCATCCAACGCAGGAAAATCAAGACCAACTACTTCATCGTGTCGCTGGCCTTCGCCGACCTGCTGGTGTCGCTGCTGGTAATGCCATTCGGCGCCATCGACCTGGTGCACCAGCAGTGGATCTACGGCGAAACCTTCTGCTTGGTGCGCACCTCGCTGGATGTGCTTCTCACCACCGCCTCCATTATGCACCTGTGCTGCATCGCCCTCGACAGGTCAGATCTAAGTTCCAGGCTGGACCAAAAATCAGATATATACCTAGAAGACTAAAAGAAAAGTATGAGCTAAGTGTGTGTGTGTGTGTGTGTGTATGACAGGACATCTTGCTTGCTCTTGCTTGGCGGCATGGTGATTGACTGGTAAGCACATCCAAGTGCAGGGTTTGATTCCGGCTCCAGCCTTCCTGTGTGGAATTTGCATGTTCTCCCCATGCCCGAGTGGGTTTTTTCGGGGTATTCCGGTTTCTTCCCACATTCCAAAAACATGCACGAGTGATGGAATGCTCTAAATTGTCCCTGAGTGTGATTGTGAGCGTTTGTCTGTGTGTCTTGCGATTGGCTGGCAACCAGTTCAGGGTGTCTCCCCGCCTACTGGCCGAAGGCAGCTGGGATTGGTTTCAGCATGCCCGCGACCGTCGTCAGAATAAGAGGATTGGAAAATGGGTGGGTGTATGAATGTATTCTTCTTTTTATTTTTGTTCAAACTTCATTGAATTAGGATTTGTACTTCTTAACCGTTTGGCTATTTTGACCCACAAGACACCTATGAACAGTTTTCATTGGTGTAAAACATGGCTTAATGCAGCGCTGGTGATGATTTGAGGTCCAGATGGGTCACCATGCAATGTGGCAAGCCGCGGTCTGGCAGCCTTTTCTTGTGACGTCTGTCAAAAAGTCTGTTGGAGCATTCACTGGGGATGAATTTTTCTCTCCATGCGGATTGATGGAATTCAGAGGGAGCGAAAAGCCCTTTGCTCTTCACCCGTGTTACCCAATTATGAAGAAAACACAATGCAACTCCCCTTATCTGCGTTTGAGTTTGTGTGCCTGAGGGGTGTGTGGGGGGGGCTTTCTGGTATGGGGACTGTTAAGAGGCTTTGACCCTGGTCTACATTGTCCAGCTGCCCCCGCATCCTCGCGGCCTTCTGTTAGCAATTCATTGTGAGATAATCGGTTTGCATTAGCCCACGTGGGACCCCTGCAGTCATCATCATCACATCATGTCTCATCTTCCCTCTCGCTGCCATTTCCTTCATTGTATTTAATTTGTTTCACATGATAACTGCCGCCTCACGTGAGCGGAATACGCAGAATGACAAGAAATAACACACAGTGAAATTAATAAATGTAATGCACTTTGCCGCTGTTTGACAAGAACAATCACTGAGATAAAGATGTAGATTCGATACTCTGGTTTCTCCTGCTCGCGTCGCTCACTTTGTGCTCCAGTGTTTTGTCAGTTGGGAGCTGTGCTTGTTCAGCATGGACAAACTTTTACCCTCTGCTGCAGTTGGCTTTTGTGAAGTGACCTTGTGTGAAGGTTTGAGGCTGTCACGGACTGCCTCCCTCAGGACAAACTATGTACAGGGCAGTAATTAGTGCTACATAGTGATCCAGTCAGTGGCCCGCAGTCATTTTGGGGGCACCTTGGCATGATTAACAAAAGTTGTTTGTCTTTCAGTGAGTATCCGTGTTGGTGTGAACCACAAGCGTCATTGAATGCTGCATGCCGATGCCTTACTGTAGCCTCCTGTATATGTGGTTCACTTCACTTGTGATCTGAGTGAGATCCAGACATCATCTTTGTAGAGTCTCAAAGAGGTCCGGGTGTGATCGACAAATCGCTTCGTCACAAATAGTCTATCTGGGTTACTTGCGGTCTACATGTGATCCAGACTTGCCCTACCTATCACATCTAGGGTTGGTCCGGATATGAGCAGTACATACATTATAAAAGTTGTCTGGATATACTTGACATATTGTTTTCATGTGGTCAAAATTGTTTTCGGGGTCGAGGCTCTATTTTCATTCCTAGCACAACTTTGGCATTGTGCGTGGTCTAAACCTTCTTCTAAACCGTCTTGGAGATGTACATAGCTTGGCTGAGTTTAAAATGTGTGTTTTACGCTGTTGTGGGTGTGAACACAGCCGACTTGATTAACTGCCAATCGAAGCAGCTCTTCTCTTTCATTTTAAAATTGGTGTGCAGGAGATGCACAGTCCATAACATGGCGGCAGGAGAAACTGATGTGCTGGAGTCCATGCAGGAGGTTCAAGTACACACAGTAAGTTTGTTAAGAATTCCAAGCAGACCTCCACATGAGCCAGGGCGATCACAGATCTGTGAAGTGGGCAATTGGAGATTGCTTTCCACCCTGATTGTACATGTCCGCATGGAGGGAAGTTGCTCAAGTCTGACATGTGGCATGCAAGTGATTTTGCGGTCTCCTGAACCCAACAATTTTTGTGTGAAGAAGTTAGCTGATGATTGGTGCTACTGGATGTGTGCCGGCTTCATGGCACTGCATGAGAGTACCCGTCCAGTAACACAAAAGCTCAGAGAGCTTGTTGTAAATCCATCGACGACTGTCTGACATCAAACTGTCAGGTGTGCCGGATGCATATCGAAGGACACACCCTGGTTATGCTAAAATACCCAGTTTGGCGTAGAACAGTGCTTCTCATTTATTTTCTGTCATGCCCCCCCCCAGGAAGAAGAAAACATCTCGCCCGCCCCACCCCACGCGACTATAAATAGTATCATTTGTCTATAAAATTGTTATAAATACACCTCTGATAACACTGTATTCTTATTAACCTATAAGAGAATACAAAAATAAAGAAAAATGGAGCAACTTACAACAAAGAACAGCTTTATTAACTGTAAGAGAAAAGATTTAAAGTGCATCTGAAATTCAAAAATAATATTAATTCCTTAATTAAACTGTAAACACTTTTTGACTGACCATGTCAAACCATACGATACTGAAAAATAAAATGACATCTAATCAATAACTAATAATGCATTCAAACTAATCACCAACATTATCTCAGAAGCACAATATTAAAAAAAGCTTTAACTAGCTAAACAAAAATACAGTCAAACCTCGGTTTTCGTCCATAATCCATTCCAGAAGGCTGTTTGAAAGCTGAAATTGTTCGAAAACCGAAACCACGCTCTTTTTAAAATAAAAATGTTTACTGAACACGTCTGCTCACAATGGAAAGAAACATGAGGCGTCACTTCCTCGTCTCCCCGAAGAAGCGTCACTTCGTGTAAGGAAGGCGAGAGGAGTCAAATGGTGCATTCAAGTGCGCTCAGTTTGTTCGAGAACCGAAATTTGTTCGTCATCCGAGGCATAAAAAACTCCAAATTTTTGGTCAAAAACCAAATTGGACGAGAACCGAGACATTCGAAAACCGAGGTTTGACTGTATATAAAATGTGCAGATTTTTTTTAATCAAAGATCCTGTCTGGATTAATGGCTACAATGAGCACGTTTTGCAATGCACAGCTTTTCGAAGCGAGGTTTGAAGAAGGACACAGCAACTCTCGGCTCCTGCTCAATGTGTAGCCGGGACCTGTATTTTAGTTTACTGAAGTAGCAGTCACATGGTTGTTGGCAATATTCGGCACGTTTTTGCTGAAAAAACGAAGTATAGCCTACAGGTCGAGATGTGGTCACATGCAAACATTGATCGCAACACGTTGGAAAGCTCTTTATAAATAAAGCTGTATTGTATTGTACTGTATTCCTTTTAGCATAGCTCCATCTAGTGGCTGCATAACACAACCGCAGCCACTATTGTAGCTTCTATTCTATACGCCTTATAATGCGGTGCACATTAAATGTGATATATGAAAACAGTTTTAAAATCGGCCATTCATTGAAGGTGCGCCTTATACTCCGAAGTACTTTACAGTGCGGAAAATACGGTACATCCAGTCTATATGTAGTCCTGATGTGATCTTTGTGTAATCTCCATGAACCTTCATATGAGGTTTTTCCTGTCACAAAATATGGAGCGCTTTGTTGAATGAAGATGCTTTCGGAAAGCGAGAAGAGACACATTCAGTCAGCTCGTTTACAGCAGCTTTTACAGTCAGACACAAAAGAACGGAGCGTTTGGCCTGCAGCGGGCTGATCATCTTTTGTTCAATGGAGGCGTTGGGAGGGCAAGAAGACAATAGGAGGGGAAACGGAGAAAAAAAGCATGAAGAAGTGAAGTGAACAGCTGCGCCACAAAACCTCTCCTTCCTTCCCCAAAAGAGCAACGGAGGAATGAGGAAATGAATGAAGGCGGATACTGAGCCACAAAGGAGCAGAATGAAGACATGTCACATGCACAGATATCATAAATCGTTTCATAACAAACCAAATATGTTTTTTCCCTCTTATTTTTAGTTGCGCTACAACTACAATCTATAGACATAGGTGTTATTTTATGTTAACTGTTCTTTTGATGGCGGGCGCAGGCACCCGCAGCGGCTCCTCTCTCTGTGGTTGAGAGGAAAGTAATTTCATCTGTGCTGTATGTTGCACATGTAGCACATTTGACAATAAAGTTGACTTCACTTTTCTTGACATAGTTGTTATACAACAAAATAAACTTAAATGAGCACATACACCGTAATCTGTGGTATTATACAGTATACTGTGAATATTACATTATGAATATTACAGTTTCACCATCTTTGCTCAACAAAAAATATTAATCTCTAAATTGTGTGAAATGTCTCTCTATGTATGTATTCTTTTTGCTTTGTTTGATAGACGCAATCGACTTTCAGTCTACATGTGGTCCAGGTATTGTATAATCTGCATTTGGTGCAGATGTGGTTTTCAAATAGTATACATGTGATCCAGGTGTGATCCACATATCGTCGTTTTCAACTCCATCTAGTCTACATGTGATCCAGATTTGATCTCAATCTAGTCTAAACATGTTGCCAGATGTGATCCACATATGGCAGAGGTCTCAAGCTCTCAACCCGAGGGGCATTTGCAGCCTGCAGGATGATGTTTTTGTGGCCCCCTACTTGAGTTTCATCTTTGAGCGGACCACATGTTTTTGCCGCGTTTTTGCCTGTGTGTGTGTGTTGTGTGTGTGTGTGTGTGTGTGTGTGTGCGCGCGTGTGCGTGTGTGTGTGTCACTTTCCAGCTAGAGTGGTTCAGGCGCATGACAGTTTTCAGTCAAATATAATTCTGAAGTGACACCAACCAGAAGGAAATGACATCCTGTTCCTGGTTCCTGACATGTACTTTCAAAAAACGCCACGAAGAGAAAGATTGGCGGCAAGAACAGCCAATTTCAAGAAAAAGAGTGGACTGAATATTTTTTTGTTGTGCCCATGTCTTCAATGCGCAGAGAAAATTGCGTGGCTCAAATAATGACTCAACTAGACATGCTGAGGAGTATGCAAAGTACCAGAGGGAGTTGACAGAGGGGACCGGATCACCAATCTTGTTTAGGTTCTGAACAATCATTTATGTTCAGAAATGTGATCGATAAAGATTGCAAAGGGTGGAAACGTTGCATGGCTGTCACCCTGGCCGGCTGGTTAGCACATCTGTTTCACAGTACCGAGGTTTAGGCTCATGAGAGCCAGCAGACAGCGTGCTGTTGTTGTGTTTCCGCTCAATACGGATCAATTGTCACACATAAACAGGAAGTGGTGTCAGTGCAAATATGGACTTGAAAATCGCTAAATGGGTGTGATGGTGCGTCAGACTACACAATCCTTGATGGAAGCAAATGCTCAGTGGTGTGTCTGCTTTAGGGACAGTGAGCGCAGTTCAGCATTGTTTGTCAAAGGTCTTGTTTATATTTCATACAGTGCAATTGTAAAATCAATGTGTCTCAACGTGTGAACTCTGCCTAGCAACAAGGATGTGGCATAAACAGGAAACACAACGTGAGCCATTTTATATTGAATGCGTACACTTTGTGACATTCTTGTCATTTTGGAAAATAATGTAACTATATTTAACGTGTGTGCAGGTACTACGCTATCTGTTGCCAGCCTTTGGTGTACCGCAACAAAATGACACCCATGCGCGTGGCCCTGATGATTGGCGGATGCTGGGTGATCCCCACCTTCATTTCCTTCCTGCCCATCATGCAAGGATGGAACACCATCGGCATCGACCATGTGGTGAGTGTCCACGTCTAGCATTGCAACTGCTTTTCTTGAATAAAAATCTTAATCTACTTTTATACAATTGCATCTTTTTTGTGGAAAATGTCTGACATTTATCCGGGTTCTCACTATGAGTTTTGCTGGAAGAGCATCAGTTCAACTTTTTTGAATCAGGAAAAAAAATGATCACAGGATTCCAGCTTTTCTCTTTTCGGTTTGTGACCAACAGGTGGCACTGTGGGGCTTTTCCCTGCAGCTGCACACCTGTTGGTCGTTAGACAATTATGGCTTTAAAAGGACTCCCAGCCCGCCTACTCATTGTCGGGTCATTGTTTGCTTGTTAGCAGCTGTCAGCTTTGTTTGTTCCGGGCATGTTTCGTTTAGTGATAGTTTTTGCTTCAGTCATGGTTTTGTTTGATACTTTGGATTTGTTTTGGTTGTTAGCACTTAGTTTGTTTTGGATTCAGTTTTCTCTCTGTTTTATTAAATAAAATTTGTCCAGTACACCCTGCTCCTCCCTCTTGCCTGCTTTTTGGGGTCCACCACCACCTTGCTACGTGACAAGGAGGAAAAAAAAAACCCATCACGATTGCAGCTTTTTGTCTTGAAAACATGATACATCATACTCTGTGAGGCAAATTGTGGTTACAGCAGATTAGTGAGTGGTTTCCTCACCCTACCACGATACCACCCCTTTCCTCCCCAGTACAGTAAAACTGCACGTTTATTATATAGTGACCTTTTATTGTGGGCACCCAAAGGCTTACCTCAGCAAAGGGAAAGTCCTCACTAACACAACCGTGGACAGATTGTGTTCTCAATATTTTGTAGAAATAGGCCCGTCGTGTGGAAAGAGAATTTGTTATTTTAATTCAGCTCATAGAAATAGCCGAAAACACCTGATTGCTGCGTTGTACTCATAAAATCTTTTTGTTCTAACTTTTTGATGATGAACGATGTTACTCTCGTATATGAGGAACAGTGACTTGGAAAACAGATGGATTCTTTTTTTTTTCTTAAATACTGCTTTTAATTTAAAAACGATAAAAGGAGAATATGGACTACACCATAGGTGTCAAACTCAGGTCCTGGAGGGCCGCTATCCTGCATGTTTTCCAAGTCTCCCTGTTGCAACACACCAAAACATGTTCAATGTTGAATTGTTGCCAAATAACAACACACACATTGCGTTAATCCTTCAATGAGTCCCTTTGCTCCAAAATAGCCTCCAAAAAGCCTTTTAAAGAAGATATTTTGTATTTAGTGGCATTTATTGCTTCGATAGAATGCAAGGAATGCAGGCGTCATCTTGTCAGAACAGAGAGTGAGTTACTCCTTAGCCTCTGTTGTAACCTCGCTCACCCTCACTTGGTGACCTGGCCTGTGGTCCAATTTTGCACACACACACACACACACACACACACACACACACACACACACACACACACACACACACACACACACACACACATTCATGCACACACATACACACACACAAAGAGTAGTTCAGTGTCGTTTGTAACGTTTATTCCTTTCTGAGGGTCCAATTAAAAGTCCTGAGCGCTGACAGTGACTCAGTTTTGGAGAAATACCACATCCAGATGGTCTTAGTTAGTTTGCCTTGTTGTCACTGACTTTTTGTTGGGAATATAAAAATACAGTATACATATATAAAATGATAGAAGAGAGAGCGAGAGAGAGAGAGAGAGATCGACTGATATGAAATACTGATATCATGATACACTTTTCACCCATATCACTTTGCACTACTCACAGGGATATAGAGTCGTTTTTAATCCCCTGTGAAAAACGACTAATACTACTGCGGCTTACTGAAGCGTTCCGATCGGCTCCATGTACAATATACAGAATGATAAGGACTGGGCCAACCCTCAAATGGAAAAAAAAAAAAATCCCAAATAAGTGAATCTGCAGGTGTAAAATTGCGAATGTGTGTAGGGTCCACTGTACCCTTTCAAGACACGCACAGCAGAATGTACACTCCAATGAAACAAAAATGTTGATTGTTTTAAAAGATGTTGAAACACAAAGAGAGGAGCAACACATGTAGATCAACAACATAACAACACTCTCAGGCATATATTATATGTTCTCTGCGGAGAACGACAAATTATGGTGCGGCTCACGGAGAAGTCATGACCGTCTGCTTGTATATCCAAATGTTTCTATTATAGTGCCCCCAGGTGGCCACGGTGCACACACCAGGAGCAGCACAAAGGCCATTGAATTAAAACAAAAAAACGTGGCAAAAACTGTTGAATTCTTCACATGCTATTAACCTGGTAGCTCTGCCCTGTGAGGTCGAGCCGCAGGACCACCGGGGCCCCCCGAATATTACAAATATCTATTGTTATTACAGATAAATGCTGTGTAGTACACTTTTTTGTTGGCATTTCTTGGACAATGAACCATATGCTGCTTTACCAATACAGTCAAACCTCAGTTTTCGAACGTCTCGGTTCTCGACCAATTCGGTTTTCGACCAAAAATTTCGAGTTTTTTATGCCTCGGATGACGAACAAATTTCGATTCTCGAACAAACTGAGCGCACTTGAATGCACCATTTGACTCCTCTCGTCTTCCTTACACGAAGTGACGCTTCCTCGGGGAGACGAGGAAGTGACGCTTCCTCGTGTTGCTTTCCATTGTGAGCAGACGTGTGCAGTAAACATTTTTATTTTCAAAAGAGGGTGGTTTCGGTTTTCGAACAATTTCGGTTTGCGGACAGCCTTCTGGAACGGATTATGGACAAAAATCGAGGTTTGACTGTAATTGTTTTTTTCCCGAAATGTATCGAGTCCTGCTAAGCGTTGTGTCCCACGTGCACGCAGATTGACGAGCGTCGCCACACGGAAGGCAGCAATACCACGTCGTGCGTGTTCCTGGTGAACCAGCCGTACGCGGTGACCTGCTCAGTGGTGGCCTTCTACATCCCGCTGGTGCTGATGGTGCTGGCCTACCAACGGATCTACGTGACGGCGCGGGCGCACGCCCTCCAGATCGGCGCGCTGCAGCGCGCGGGTGGCGCCTCATCGTCATCGGACTCGGCCGACCAGCAGCGCAACCACCGCATGCGCGTGGAGACCAAGGCGGCCAAGACGCTGTGCGTCATCATGGGCTGCTTCTGCCTGTGCTGGGCGCCCTTCTTCATCACCAACGTGGTGGACCCCTTCATCGGCTACACGGTGCCCGACCAGCTGTGGGCGGCCTGCTTGTGGCTGGGCTACATCAACTCCATGCTTAACCCCATCCTCTACGCCTTCCTCAACAAGTCCTTCCGCCGTGCCTTCCTCAGCATCCTTTGCTGCGGGCGCAAGCGCTACCGCCGACCCTCCGTTTTGGTGCGCCCGCGCGCGGCCTGCGCCGCCACACGCATCAACGGCTCCACGCACGTGCTCAAGTAAGTGCCACTCTGCCACTGATAGGCTCGATGCCACCATGCTTTTCGGCTTCTTTTTTATTCGAAAAATCTTTTAATGCTGAAAAAATATCACCTTGTAAAATTGTATTATCATTATTTGGAAAGTTATTTTTTTTTAAATATACTTTATTCCCTCGACCCTCTAGATTCCTATTCTTTGCCCGTACCCTCGGTGAATTGTACACGAAACAAACTCTGAATGAGAATAATGATAACGATAAAAGATATTGCGCAACAATTCAGTATTACACATTGCCTTTCACACTTCTTATGAAAATAAGAGCGTATTCTCCTAAG
The DNA here is from genome assembly GCA_018466805.1 of Hippocampus abdominalis. Lineage (NCBI taxonomy): Eukaryota > Metazoa > Chordata > Actinopteri > Syngnathiformes > Syngnathidae > Hippocampus > Hippocampus abdominalis. Next base: position 17,338,435 of record CM031695.1, on the reverse strand, counting down.
ACAGGGGTGCCCAAACTTTTGGGACGAAGATCGACCTTTCGATCAACCAACCTCCCGCGATCGACCCGTTACCGCGCACGCCATGATGAGCAACACCCTATCACGGAGGCATGCGACGCACTTTTGCAGCCTGTTAGCAATCGTAGCTCACATGTACTGTTAAAGTGCTTCCCTCGACCCTCTAGATTCCTATTCTTTGCACTCGGTGGATTGTACACGAAACAAACTCGAGAATAATGATAACGATAAAAGATAGAGCGCAACAGTTCTGATCACAAGCTGCAATTGCAGACTGCTGAGCGCTAACACCTTGTGAAGCAGGTCACACGACACCGTAGGTTAAAGATTTACCTGCTTTGTTTTATTTTATTTTTGAAATACTTTTTGTGAAAATGAGACTGATAGGATGATTACAGTGCAGTGTACATGAACACGAAAATATATTACTAACATGCACAAAGACACACAAATGGTTGTTCGTTTGTTTTTTTTCTCCTCTGCACCCCTCGCGATCGACTTGGGACCAGTCCGCAATCTACCAGTCGATCGCGATCGACGTAACGATCACCCCTGTCCTAAGAGATATCTTCTCCTACCGCGTTGGGTCCCAATACTTTTGTTCATGTTGTATATTATTTATTTTCACATTTCTACTTTGTAGCCCACTTCCACACATGACATCATTTGTCATTTATATCTGCATGATAGCATTTTGTCTACTTTATCATTGAGCCCACGAGCAATAATTCTTACACTGTATATGATTCATTAAAGGTGGGCCAGACACTCAAAAATAGTTTAAAAAAAAATCAATGACACCCACAGACAAGAAAACTAAATGAGTTTATAAAATCATTATCGCAGCACGTCAATACAGGATTAGTCCTCATAGACCGTATAAATCTCTGCATTCTTTTCGCAAGAAGCCATTCAAATGGACTCGGTAAAATAAATGAATAAATGGGTATGTGTGCTGCCTCTCTAACCAGAGACGACGCATTTAACACGCAGCAGATGTCAGGTTGAGAAAAGTCGTGTTTTGTTGTGATGTTCGAACATCATTAGGGAGGCTCTGCTGGCTGGCTCCAAGAGTCGAGGTCGAGACGTACACAGTACGGCTGACCTTACGCGGGTATTATACGTCAAGAGGAAAGATGCGCAAGCTTTTCTGCTTTTCCATTCACTGTAATGTGCACACCGCATTTACATTGCCAAAAGTTGGGGAATATTTTTTGCTTGAATTTTTCTCAGCTAAATTTGGAATGCATTACCGTATTGGCTCAAATATAAGACGGTGTTTTTTTGCATTGAAATAAGACTGAAAAAGTGGCGTTTGTCTTATATTCGGGGGTCTAGACATTATACCCATTCACAACGCTAGATGGCGCCAGATAACATTGAAGCGAATGCTGAACTTGACTCCCCAGGCCAAAGTGAACCCCTGCCACGAAGAAGAATAAAAATAAAAATTGCGGTAGCACGAAGAAGAAAAATAAAAAATAGCATTAGGAAAGAAAAGACAAGAAAAGAAGAAAAGAAAGAGATAACAGAAAATGGAGAAACGTAGCGACAATCTGGAGGAAGTGGGTCGAAGATAACCGGCAGCTGAGGAGAAGTTATGATGTAATTGACATTTCAAAAACCAGAAGCCATTCATTTACGATTGTGATTGCACTTTAGATTTGAATGAGGCAAAATAACATGCCTTTTCTCTCAAATATATTGTTATAATCATTTGTTTCAGATGTACTGTAATTATTTTCTGTATAAAAATTAATTTGGCGTTCAAAAAGTATTTTTTCAAACTTGAGTTTTGAAAAAGAGGGGGTCGTCTTATAATCAGGCCACATTTGGGCCAATACGGTATTTAGTCATGTATTTTTTAATTTATTTTTCATGTATTTGGTTTTCATTTATCTCATTAGTTGAATCTGGTTAATTGATGTCCTGCATTTAATAAAACGCAAAATGTTAGTCAATTAAACACATTTTTGAACGTTGATTTTTAAAATCTGTCGTATGCGGAAATTGGTTCATTTAATTTTATTTAAAGGACATTTGTCTAGGTCTTTGTTCACAGATTTTCTTACTTTTGACTTTTTGCAGTCTTGGTTTTGGGGTTAAGGTCTTTTTCTTGAATTTTCCTGGTATTTAAGGTCTTAGTTTTAGGTTGGATTTGAACTGTTTCTATGTCCAGGCCTTGGTTCAATTCCAAAGGACTTGGATTTAACTTTTAATGAAATGACTTGCATTTAAGGTCATTCAGGACATGGATATCAAATTTTGGATTGTTTGGATTTGTGGATTTAGATGAAAGGTCTTCGGTCTAAATACTTTTAAGGCCTAAACACACGTTTGTTTGGTTTTTTTTCTTGGTTTAGTATCAGGAAAATGTTGTTGTTGTTCCTCTGTCCTGCAGCTGTTCCCCGCTGACCAATCAACGACCACACAAGTGGTTGTTGTGGCTTTTTTTTTCTCTTTTATTGTGAAATCCCACAAAGGAAAACAGTGGTGGTCTTAATTGGAAGCATTTGAGAGTTTCTGAATATTATTTGGATGTAATTAGCTGCCAAAAGCATGTTTGACTTTTTGTCTGCGGCAGTGTGTAGAGGGAGCGTGTGTGTGTGTGTGTGTGTGTGTGTGTGTGTGTGTGTGTGTGTGTGTGTGTGTGTGTAGATAACAATGTCTTGCAGACATAAACAAAAGCAAGGAGAGAAAAATCCTAACAGGAAATTTTGCTCTCGGCCGCCAATCACAATAAACCGAGCCCCTGCGCACACGCACGCACACGCACAAACACACGCGTGTCGCGAAAACACACACCATCGCTGCTTCTCTCAAGCATTTTGCCGCAGATTTCAACACACTAAAAATGCAGAGGAACAACTATTGCTCTTAATTTGCTCTTGAAAGGTTTTTACCCCTCAAGGTATTCATTAAAGTTGCACTTTTTCATCCTAAATTCAATATTACACTTTTTGTTATCTATGTTTCATGTAAATTGGCGCTTGAAATATTTTTCTCATTTATATTCACCCCCAGATTGTTATAGGTGAAGTTGTGCTTTGAAATTTTTGTAATCTAAATTGTCCCTAGTTGTGAGTGTGAGCGCGGATGTTCGTTCGTCTCTGTGTGCCCCGCGATTGGCTGGCAACCGGTTCAGGGTGTCCTCCGTCTAGTGCCGGAAGACGGCTGGGATAGGCTCCAGCACCCCCTGCGACCCTTGTGAGGATAAGCGGAACGGAAAATGAATGTTTTTGTTATTTAAATTCTGGCAGAACATTGAAATCCAAATATTTACTCATGAATTAGTGTTCTGTAAATTGATGTGAACACGTTTCTTTCTCACTTCTTGCTTGGGACTTTTTGTTATCTAAAATGTTGCTTTGAAAGTGTTTTGTCTTTGAAATTTGCCATCAGAATTTTATTTTTGTGCTGTCTAGATTTTTGCTCAATGATTTTGTGACCTCAATTTATACTTAAATTTGCAGTTCTGGATTTGTAGTTGGACAGGTCCTCCAAAAAAACAATCTGCACCTTCAAACGCTTCAGTTGCCTCGAATAGTCTCATTTCTTCAAACAATAGTGGCTATTTGGCACTGACAACACCCAATGGGTTGAGATGATTACTTTTTTTTAAATTCCATAATTCTTACTCTCAAATTGATTTATGATATTTTATTTTGACCAAATGTTACTGACAGTAAATATCATACCATCTTGATTTCAGACCAGGAGCCTACCAGGAGACATTTGGATTTTAATTGATCAAACCAAAGTTCAACCTGGAGACATGAACCATATGTACTGAATGATTCTTTGACTTTTGTAGATATCTGTCTCAGAAAGTTGACGGTTTCCCCCCCCCCACTTATGACACAATGGATACATCAGACTCTATTTCATGGGAAACCGTTAAAGTGGTTTTGAGAAGACGGGTAATTTCATCTGAGAAATTCCTGACTGTGGGAGTTTGATGTCAAGATTTCAGAATTCGGAAACACTTTTTTGACAAAACAAATGTTATCTTCCGTGACCAGAAATTATTAACCCTGAATATGAATAGAATACAATGTAAATACGCATCCGGTCTCTCATTGGTTGACCGTACGTGTGAACTTTAACCTTGTTCTTCACCCTCCCTTTGCTCCCTTCCCTCTTCCCAATTTTCTCCTCTTTTCTTTCTCAATGCATTTTTTGTTTGTTTTACTTTCCACCCACGCATCCCCGTATCCTTCTTTCCTTGTTTCTTATTGTGCCTCTCGCCCTTCATTTCCATCATCTTCTCTTTACCTTCTTCCCTCCTCCCTCTCTCCCATCCATCTCGCACTCTTTGTCCTTCTTCCGACACATCCTCCCCGATTCATCCTCTCTCTCCATCCTTCCCCTCCATCCCATTCATCTGACACTCGTATCCTTTTTGACGCCTCCTTTGCCTTTTTCTTCACCTTTTCCAATCCGCTCCTTCCTTCCGTCATTCCTTTCCCTTTATTCTTCTTCCTCCTTTTCGCCATCCCACACACCCTCACTCTTTCTTCTTCTCTCAACATGTCCTTTCCCCTCTATTTTTTGTTGACTTCACCTATTTCACTTCTTTTCTTTTTTGTCTCAAAACCTCTTGTGACTTTCTTTTGTTTTTTTGGGCTTTTTCCACCTTTTTCACCTCTGCCTTGCATCTGTCCATTTATGTTCCATCCACTCTTCCTCCATCCTCATTTCCTCACGTCATATTTTGCACATCAAATGCCGTTTCTTGCATCCCCAAATTTCCCCCTTCATTATATCGCTCTGGTTTGTCTGTCTCCTCCTCTTTCCTCCTCCTCCTCCTCCTCTTCTTCCTCCTCCTTGTCCTCCCTGCTCGTGTCTCCAGCAGCTGCTCCTCTGCCTCCAAACTGCTGCTCTGGTTGTGCAACACCAGGCCAGTGCCTGTCTAGCCGCTCTCAGCCTCACCTGCAGGCTCGCGATCTCTAGCTCGCTCGCTCAAGTGAGTCTGGCACACACACACACACACACACACACACACACACACACACACACACACACACACACACGCGCACATCTCTTTCTTATATTGCTATCAATTGCAGATCAAATAAAATCAGAGAGAAAAAAAATCTCTACCCAGTGCTACTTCATGTCACACTTTGTTAAAAAGTTGAACCATCCATTTTGTAATGTCCTACAGACATAGAAAATGGAGGAATGGGTGCATATGTACATTTAGTATGCTAAATGTATTTCGCAAAAAGAGTACAATTGTTGATGTCCGTGTGTTATGGACACAAACAGTTTCTTTGTTTTAGTTTGTTGTTTTGTTTGATGTCATGGAGCATAATTGAGTGTGTACCTGTGTGTACTGTGTGTGTGTGTGTGTGTGTGTGTGTGTGTGTATATGTGTGTGTGTGTGTGTGTGTGTGTGTGTGCATACACGCGCACACGTGTTCAGCGTCCGTGATGGCTTCCAGTAAGGCGTCATCAGGTCAACACCTGACTTGTTAGTTTGAAGTTTAAGTCAACAAACGCAAATGTACGTGTGCGCGCGTGTGCACAATCAAAGCACCGGTTGCCCCACGAGCCTTTGTTGCAGATCGCAGCGCCATTTTCAGAGCTATAAGTGAGTGCTTGTGGTCATAGCTCTTTGAATGGTACTGCAGTATGCACACAGCTGAGCGGCCACGTGTCCAAATCCGCCGCCCCCCCCCCCCCCCCAATGCCGACGCCACAGGAAGGAAGATGAGAAGATTCCACGGAGACGGACTTCTTGTGTGTGCACTCGTGTGTGTGCATATGTACGAGTGTGTCACAGAATGTCGATTGCATATTTATAATTGAAACTGTGTGTCAAGGTAGTTTACAAAACTTTGATCTTAGCCCCCTAAGGTCTGTATATAGTGCCTCCACCAGAAATAACAGTGGAAAACAACCCTGTTGACCTTTTCTCATCTGCAGCCATCTGCATGCTTTGCCACCTGAGCGTCTTCGTTTCTTTCGACCCGTGAGTGTGCATCCTTTGAAGTCTAATACCATATTATTTCAATTGGATAGGTGATTGGTTGAGCTCTGTGCGTGAGTGTGTCTGTGTGTGTGTGTGCGTGGGCGTACGTGTGTGTGCTCCCGTTGGCTGGTTTAGAAAGGGTAAAAAGGCACAAAGCGTCACATTTAATGACACAAATGATTATTTTTTTTCCTTTTTTTTTTTTTGGTTGAGCGCCTGTTGCCAGGGGCAACGCTGAAGCTTGGCTGCAGTGTGATTGCGAGTAAAGCAGTTTAGCTCAGCTCCTGGAGCTTTCTGCTCTGTTTGCTTCGTCTGTGGCGCTGAAGATGAAGGTTCATGTACATCATCACATCCTGTCTTGTGATTGAAGAGGGCCAATGTCAAAATATGAACATTTCTTCTAATCAAGCAGGCATTCGGTTCCTCCGCATGAGTTCATTTGAAAATTCAGCCCCCCCCCCGAAGTCGGTTTGGCTTAGCAAATGCGGCAGTGGATTTTGGTCGGCATGTCTTTCAAATGTATGCACAGAAAAAAGTCTCATGAAGCCATGCCTGGAATGATAATGGAAGTCTGCCATTTTCATTTGAAGTGGCCATTTTAGGCTCAGTTGACTCAGTTGCGCCCTACAGGATTTAAAAAAAAGAAATCAGTCCCCAAAGCCCCATTCCTTTAGCTACATGACATTTGATAGCCGTGACTATGATGACTAGACCAACAAAAACGTCTCAAGCGACCATGACCGAAAAGTAACAAGAAGTTTTCCAATTTGAGTTGACATTTTTACCTGTTTGCCCCCCGAATTCAGTTTAAACTCAACCCCTGAGGCCAGTTTCACTCGGCAAAATGAAAGGCACGTCGATCATAAGTGAAAAAAAGGAAGTCTGTAATTTTGATTTTGTAGCGACCGTTTTGGGGCTTATTTGTACATTTTCCATCTGAACCTACAAAGACCGACTCCTCATACACATTTTAGTTTTGGGATAACGCTGACACAATTATCAAAATTTTAACTTTGAGGCTATATCCGCACAAAGTACATCAGTCGTGGTAATGAAACACTACCATAGCAAGAACCTAGAACAATGGTTATGAACCTTCTTAGAGGTAGTGAACCCAACCCTTCATTAGTGAAATATATATGTACATATATATTACAAATTCAAGATATTTTTAAAAATGCATTTATTAAAAACAGAAAAAACTAAAATTTTCAAGAGGTAAGTATACTTTTTTGTTTTTAATTTTACGATGTACTATCAGTCATACGTTGACTACTAAGCGAACTAAATTTCCCACAGCACTGATTAATGTCATGTGAACTATTTTCTTCTCATATCTTTCTTACCACTATTTTTATTTTTCTTCTTCGTGCTACCGCTATTTTTATTTTTATTCTTCATGACAGGGGTTCAATTTGGCCCGGGGAGTCAAGTTCAGCATTCGCTTCATGGCGCCATCTAGCGCCATGAACATCTGCCCCCACTTTTTCAGTCTTTCAGTGTTAGTTATGACACGCCAAGTGGGCGTGTCATAACTAATTGACATGTTGCGTCAGGTGTGTCTTCACCTCCATGACAGAGGCTGTGTCGATCAAACCCAGGTTAAGAACCACTGACCTAGAATATCAGTAAAAACAAAACAACCTCAAATTGTATGTACTGTATTTGTAATAATTCAAAATAAAATCGAGATCCTTATAGAAACTTCGAAAATACGATTTAAAAAGATATACATTTTGAAAAATTTCAAACACTTGAAACACAACATTTGCAGAGAAAAAAATTGAACATTTTAAAACATTATTTTTCAACACATGGAATCAAACAGCGTTTGAATAGCTGTCCACTATAGTGACTCGCAAACATCACATAAATACCTTTAATGCATACAGAAGAAAACTGATTTGGAATAACAATCGACAGCACTGACTGATCAGCATGTTCGACATCAAAACTCCCGATTAGAGAAGCTTTTAAATTGTAGTGCACTGTGGAGGCCGACATCCAACTTTACTGTCAACACTATAAACAGCAGTTGACATGCTGTCAAGTGCAGTGACTGATATGAACGAAAGGATTAAAAATGCTGTAACTTCAACTGATTGCGGTTTATTCTGAGCACATTACCTGCAGGGTGACATTTGGGCACAATTGTTGTTGTTTTTTTAGTGCGGTCACAATAAATAACAAAACTGTTCCAGTAAACGCGAACTTGATTGTTGCCGTGACGACACCACATCATACATCAAGTCCACGCTTTGCGTTTGTTGACTTAAACTTCAAACTAACAAGTAAGGGTGTTGACCTGATGACGCCTTACTGGAAGCCATCATGGACGCTGAACACGTGCGCACACCCACACACACACACACACACACACACGCACACACACACTCAGAATCTCTTCTGAAAGTGATTAGTTGTGTAATGGTGCGCCACGGCTGTCACTCATCCGGAAGTAATGAACCTCTAATCTACTGTGAGATGCTCAACACACACACACTCACGCACACACACACGCATACACATACACACACACACACACATTCATGGAGTAGAAAGTAAAAGTTTTCCCTCTGTTGTTCCTCATTAAATCCAGTGCGTGCTGCGTTCGTTGTGTTCCACAGGTGTAGGAATAACGAGACTGCAACAGGGTCATCTCATTTCTGTTGCTTTCTGCCCAACGACACACAGATGGGCTTTTTGTTTTTTTTGGCATCGCTAATAAGCTTTGGACTCCCCGTAACGAGATGTGACATTTCCCGGTGCCGGCGTGACGCCAAAATGGCCCAACGATGCTTAAGCCTGCCATGACATTACCTGCCCACGCACCAGCGGAATCACAAGCATGATGTTAAACCCTGTTTTTGGAGTGAGGGAGGAAGGGAGAGTTGCATCGAGACCTTTTTGTCATTCTGATTGAAATGATTCGAAATGAAATTTCTGGTCACCTGTTGACATGTGATGTGAATTTTTTCTGATCTGCTCCACTCCTTGAATCAGATAAGCCGTGGTATAGACGTAACATGCAGAAATCGATGTAAACATCACTTTTATCAAGATGGAGTTTATTTGCGCATTTTGGAAAGTACATGGGATAGTTTTACCACTTTTATTAAGGCAACATCTTGATTAAAAACAAGTTACCCAAAAAAAAAAGTTCTCTCATCGCAAACGAGCTCTGGTAAGATGCTGGATTTTAAATTGTAAATGCGATGCGATTTACGTTAAAACACAGCATGTGCAGACCTGACGCAGCATGACTATTCCATTGAACTGTTTACATGACCCTTGTTCAAATTGGTAAATTGATCTGCCTTTTTCATTCCAATTGAGGTGTCTATATGGACCATTCCATTTGGTCTAGGGCCGGACGATGCGGTATTATCGTATCATCACCGAGTTAAGAATATTTAAGATAATACCGTATTGGCCCGAATATCAGACTGTGTTTTTTGCATTGAAATAAGACTGAAAAAGTGGGGGCTGTCTTATATTCGGGGTCTAGACATTATACCCGTTCATGGCGCTAGATGGCGCCAGATATCATTGAAGCGAATGCTGAACTTGACTCCCCGGGCCAAAGTGAACCCCTGTCATGAAGAATAAAAATAAAAATAGCGGTAGCACGAAGACGAAAAATAAAAATAGTGGTAAGAAAGATATGAGAAGAAAATAATAGAAGAGATAACAGCAAATGGAGAAACGTAGGTCGAAGATCGGCCAGGTTAACCGGCAGCTGAGGAGAAGTTATGATGTAATTTACATTTCAAAAACCAGAAGCCATTCATTTACGAATGTGATTGCACTTTAGTTTACATATTTCAATGTTCAGATATTAAGATTTGGATGGTCAAAATAACATGCTTTTACTCTCAAATATATTGTTAGAATCATTTGTTTCAGATATACTGAAATTATTTTCTGTATAAAAATGAATTTGGTGTTCAAAAAGTCTTTTTTCAAACTTGAGTCTTGAAAAAGAGGGGGTCGTCTTATAATCAGGGCCGTCTTATATTCGGGCCAATATGGTAATATTTGAATGAGGACAATCTCAGTCAGTCATGTGACCTTGCCAGCCTTGTTTTGCATGGAACGCTCAGTCCAACACCTTCTCCTTTCAAGTTTGGTGTTGATCGACAGCTAAAGGCAGTCAATGACAATCAGTTTGCGAAGGAAGGGAGGGAGGGGACCATTACAGCCGCTGCTGAACAGCACACATGCGCAAAATCAACTTCCTTATTGGTGAAAGTTGTGTTATACAACAGTATGTGACCATATTTATAATTTCACAACCACACTGGATAAAATAGCGGAACTTGTCTTAAAAATGTAGACCACTCCCTCAACATCACATGACACACCATATGTTTGTGATTTGGGATTAAAAATATGTTCCCTTTGACATGTTGTGCCTTCCTTTATGTGGTGCGTGTCAGGTATTCGGTGCTTCACAACGGGAACCACATGGCACAGGAGAAGAAAACGCTGCACGACCATGCAGAGTCCTGCTTGTGACGCGCTGTCACACTCCTCCACCAAGCCCATATGCAGGAACAGTCAGCAGCGCCAACCTGGCCCAGGTCCGCAGCGACCAAGAGAGTCTGCTGAATGGAGGCCAAACCAGCTCTGGTTCTGGTTCCCAGCCCAATGTGACTCTGGTTCTGACAGAGTAGTTCCACCTGTGGGACTTTGAGGGTGTGACGTTTCCAAAGCATTGTTAATTTTAATATGGTATTTAATTTAAGAGTACAATACAACACGTATGTGTGTGTGTCTGTGTGTGTGTGTGTATGTGTGTGCGTGTGTATGTTTCCATGGTGATTCAACTTTTCCGAATGTGATTTCGGGGGGGGGGGGGGGGGGTTCCACTGTCTCTTAAAAGAGTGTGTGTGTGTGTGTGTGTGTGTGTGTGTGTGTGTGTGTGTGTGTGTGGGTGTGCACGCACACATTAGCACGTGTGAGTAATAATGCATTTGTGTGAATGCGTGTGCATGTATGTCTATGTATTGTATGCTTGCGCGTGTGGGCGCATGCAAACGGACAAGATGCGCTTTAATTGCAGACTCTCAGTTTTAATTTGAAATCAGGTGAATAGTGCAGGAATTACAATCTTTTTTGTATATCGCTTTTTAAGGGAGCATAACAATCATTCATCATCCTTTTATGTTTTAAGAGTTGCTTGCAAATTCTTTGCAGTCAATTACTGCCTGAGATTTGGAATGAATAGACATTACCATCCGTTGGATTTCATGCCTAGTGATACTCTGTCAGGCCTCGAATGCAACTGTCTCTAGTTCCTGCTTATCCATAGGGCATTTTCCCTTCAGTTTTTATCTTCAGCAAGTGAAATGCATGCCCAATCGGATTCGGGTCAGGTGATTGAATTGGCCAGTACGTAACATTCTACTTCTTTGCCTTAAATTTGCTGTCACAGTATGCTTTGGGTCATTGTCCATCTGCACTGTGATGCACCACCTAATGCGATCTGAAGCATTTGACTGAATATGAAGAGATAATATTGCCCGAAACACGTCAGAATTCATCCTGCTGCTTTTGTCAGCAATCACATCGTCAATAAAAACAAGGGAATCAGTTCCATTGTCAGATATAGATTCCTGCCCCTTGCCCACATCGCTTTTAAAAGTTTTTTAAGTGGTCTCTCAATAAGATTTTGTTTGATTTTACGTGGTTGAAGGGGTGTCCAAACTTTTCATTTGAGGGCCACATACAGAAAAATGGAAGCGTACAATTGTTCGACTTTTATTCATTAAATACGCTAAAACTATAGACCTATATTGAGTTTGTAAACAAAGGTGACGGAATCACATGCACATTTTTGGCTCAGAAATAATGGCGGGATACATTGTTATTGGTGGGAATGCTTATTAGGCTACTTTTAAGGGTTGTTCTAGGAAGCAGCTGAGGTCAATGAATTAAGTTAGTGTACATGGAGCAAGTGTGCTCATCGCTGGATGAGTAGCTAGCTAACAGTTACTAGCTAGCACGAGTAGCAAACACCTTGCCATGATTCCACAATTCCCGACTACTTCCTCAACATCCCAAGATGGAGGTGAAATTAAACCAAATGGCCACAATAACTTAACCGACATGAAATGAGCACCTTAAATGCGGGTATTCCTGATGATGTCAACAGTCCAGTTTGTGCGTTGAATAGCTTGCAGCCATAGGCTCCTCCGATGTCTCTGAAATGGTCTCTAAATTTGTATTTCTTTCTACTCAAATTCATACTCCCATACACCTAACAGCAAGGCATTTTGCTATTGTTTGAAACTATTCAAAAACGATCACAACTCCAGTCAAAAGACAAATCACACACACACTAATGATGACCTTTGGAATGAATGGAATGGAATATACCTGTCTGGTAACATCAGATGAAATTTCTTCCCCTTAAACAAGGGGAGCATAATGATGACAACCTTTGATGACCTAGAATTGAAAATGGTCTATTTTTGCTTCTAAAATTGAATTTATTTTTATTCACCACAGTATTTGGAAGAGTAATTATGTTAATGACCACTGAAAAACAAATGGTGGGCCACAATAATAATAATATAATAACGCAGCAGTTGAGCAGACAAGTGTCGCATTGCTTTTGGTCACTTAAAAAGCAGGAGCCATACCGAATCTACAAACTGTTGTATTTCCTACACTGTCTACCTAATTTGGACATGAATACCCTCAATTTCTGCAGTAAAAGCACATGTTTGTTTTCAAATCTATTGTGGTGGTGTTTACAGCCGAAAAGATGAGTATGGTGTCAAAGTCCTAATAGTAGATTTGAAAAATATCTTTTGTGACACAAGTCCTGGGACTTTTTTTGACACACCTCATCTGTGCATGCAAATGTGTGTGCATTTCTTACAACAATGTGTGTGCGCCCATGACGATGTATGTTTTTTTTGTTTGTTTGTTTGTTTGTTTCCTGTCTCTAACAACTACACATGGGTGCAAGAAAATGAGAACATTGAAAGTCCATTTATTTCCAAAACGGAATTACTGTGGGTCTTAAATGTAGGTGGCCAAAATATGCCTAATTCAAATTAAACTGACACAACAAAAACAATATCATGGCAATTTTAATGTTGCGATATTGGCATTATCGGTACAAGTGACAGGGATCACCGTAGCCTTGAGAGGATTGTCAAGCGATGGTGGTTCAGATCTTTCTAGGGGAGCTTCATAAGGAGTGGACTGAGCTTGATGTCAGTGCATCAAGAACCACCACATACGGACGTCTACATGACATGTCGCACCCATGTCAAGCCAGTCCTGAACCAAAAAACATCATTAGAAGCGTCTGTGCTGGGCTAAGGAAAAAAAGTGATGTGTGCGTGATGGTAGTGAAAAAAAAACAGCAGGGAGGCAAGAAAACCAGGGAGTGCTGAACAAAATCAATTAAAAACACTTGCAGGAGTACACTGGAAAAACTAAAGCCAATACGCAAAAAGTCCTAATAAAAAAAAAAAAACAATAAATCAAACTCACAAACAAACAAAAATCCATGACGGTAAAACAAAACATAAGAGCAACAACGATCTCACAAAGACCGACAGAAACCAGGGAACTACATCCAAGCAAACTGCTAAGACAACCAGGAAGACCTCAACAAGACACTCACGGTTGAGGGATCTGATTGGTTAACACAGGGGACCCGGATGAGAAGAACAGGTGGAAACAAAATCAAACAAGGAAGACAAAAAAGGCACAAGAGGACACAAAAACTAAATCGAATCTCAACAAAAACAGAATCATGGCGAAAAGTACTGGTCAGTTGCAGTTTCAAGTCCACAGTCAAAGGGGCTATCTTCCAGGAAATGTTCGAGCATTTCATGCTTCATGTTGTCGACAAGCTTTGTGGGAGGGAAAATCATTTTATTTTCCATCAGGATTTGGCACCTGCCCACAAATCCAAAGCCGTTTCGAGAGCCGTGAAATAACAGTGGTTGATGGACCAGCAAACTCGCCTGACTTGAACCCCTTTGAAAATGGATGTGGAGGAGAATGAGGCAAGAGAAACCCTAAAAGGTAGATGATCGGAACCCCCATAACAAAGCGTCTTGGTCTACTATAACACCTAAACTGTGCCAAAGGCTGATCGCCTTGGTGCCACGCCACCTTGATGCTGTCATTAATGCAAAAGGAAGCCCAACAAAGTACTGACGGAATCTTCCTTGAATATATTTCAGAAGGCCAGCATTTCTATTTTTTAAGATCCTTTCTTGTTGGTCACATGGAGTATTCTAAATACTGGCTTTTTTTTTTTTTTTCTGCCATAATCCTAAAAGTTGAAACGAATAATGAAAGCCTTGAATGATTTCACTTTGTGTGGGATGAACGAGTATAGTTTCCACTTTTTCAAACAAACTGTTGAAATAAATGGACTTTCCCTTGATATTCAAAAATTGGCAGCCACGTGTAGTTGTGTGTATGTGTGCGTGCGTGGGCACATGATGCTCTCCCATCCTTCCATGCTGCTCCCACGCTTCCTCCACGGGCCACATGATCCATCAGCCTCAGGACTGGGAATGTACAGGAACGTACGCAAACATGTTTACATAACATGACTTTAGTAACCTATGTTGGTGGGGTTTTTTGGGGGGGTTGTGGGGGTGCTTCTTGTATCTTCTATTCAGGCCCCTTGAATTTGCATCAAGACATTTGGTTGCCACGGCAATCATAATTTCCCCTCAGAAGCCAGTTTGACTTTGGTAGTCGTGTCCGTCGAGGATAGACTCACAAACAAATCTCAAGAAGCCTTGCCAGAAAAGACACAGGAAGTCTGCGATTTTATTTTGAAGCTGCTATTTTAGATTTTGCCCTCAACTTTCAATTTTGGGAGGGTTCAAAATGGCCTATTAAAAAGCACTTCCTGTCATTCACAAACAGCGGGTGGACAAAAGTTATGAGACATGCTGCATAATCAATCACTCGATCATTAATAGGATGTCCCATCAAACAGGGGTCATTTTGGGAAGTGGGTGACGGCGGGGCATTTCCACAAAGGCATGCACTTTTCACCACTTGGAGGTGTCCAAATCCTTTTGTCCATTGAGTGAAGTTTCACGTTTGATGGATTCTTGCATTACTTTTTTATTTGTATTTGTTGTTGTTTGTTTTTTTCAAGCTGTGAGCTCATCTGTGTGTGAGGCACGAGCACTTTGACACGCGCGCGCATGCACACACACACACAATTTGAAAGAAAATGCTAAAAATCTATTCATTAATGTCCATTGATTTTTTGGGGTACTTTGGAATTCATTTTTGTTTTGTTTTTTGCTGATGAGAACAAAGTGAGTGTAGCGATTGAGTGAGTGAATGAGTGAGTGAGTCAGAGCAGGATTTAAAATAATGCAAATAAAAAGAGATTTTATTGACACCCGCTCTACATTCTCTATGTGGATATTTATGTCATGGTTGCTGTTTGGTGGTAGTAGACCCAAAAAGCAGGGAGGCAAGAGGAGCAGGGTGGACTGAAAAAAATATATATTAACACAAAAAGAAATACAGGAATACGCTGGAAAAACGATCTAAAAAACACAAACAAAATCCCCCAAAACACATGAAAGCAAAGTAACAAACAAAGCCATGACAGTAAAACAAAACATGACAGCAACAACCATCCAACCAAGACTGACAGAAACCAGTAAACTACATCCAAGCAAACTGACAAGACAACCAGGAAGACCTAAACAAGACACAAAGGGTTGAGGGATCTGATTGGTTAACACGGGGGACCTGGATGATAACAGGTGGAGACAAAATCAGAAAAATTTGCAATATACTGTATTTGTAAAAGCAGGCTTAAAACAATCATTTGAATCGCTTCGCTTACTTTTGAACCCCTAATTTAAAACCGCAATGTAACATTTTGAGAGGAAACCCTCGTTCCAAACTCAAACCAAAACCTAGCCTTGTCTTAAATGCTAAACCTTACTTAACGCTCATAAGAAACCCTATTAATTGCAAGAAACACCCATTTAAAACCCGATCTGCAGCTCGAAACATGCTTGAAATTAAGCTTGGCTTGAAACCTTAATTTGAAATGACAACCCTTCTTTAAAAACCATTGGCTGGAAACTTTAACGGTAGCCACGAACCCAGACTTGAAACCCTAATACCCGACTGTGTCTTCAAACCCTAAGTTTGAAAACGTAATTTGAATCCATAGACCTCGCTTGAAACCCGAACCTTGGCTTCAAACTCGGAATTTGAAACCATAACCTTTGTTTGAAAGGAAACTCTCACACTGACCCTAGTTGAAACTCAAATTTCTGAGACCATTGCTTTTACCGTATTGGCCCGAATATAAGACGGTGTTTTTTGCATTGAAAAAGTGGGGGTCGTCTTATATTCGGGGTCTAGACGTTATACCCATTCACGACGCTAGATGGCGCCAGATATCATTGCAGCGAATACTGAACTTGACTCCCAAGGCCAAAGTGAACCCCTGCCACGAAGAATAAAAATAAAAATAGCGGTAGTACGAAGAATACAAATAAAAGGTAGCGGTAAGAAGAAAAATAGAAGAAAATAATAGAAGAGATAACAGCAAATGGAGAAACGTAGTGACAATCTGGAGAAAAGTGGATCAAAGATCGGCCAGGTTAACCGGCAGCTGAGGAGAAGTTATGATGTAAATTACATTTCAAAAACCAGAAGCCATTCATTTACGAATGTGATTGCACTTTAGATTTGAATGAGGCAAAATAGCATGCTTTTTCTCTCAAATATATTGTTATAATCATTTGTTTCAGATGTACCGTAATTATTTTCTGTATAAAAATTAATTTGGTGTTCAAAAAGTATTTTTTCAAACTTGAGTCTTGAAAAAGAGGGGATCGTCTTATAATCAGGGCCGTCTTATATTCGAGCCAATACGGTATTTGAGATTGAATCTCTAATTGGAAACCCTACCCCTAATTTGTAACCACTAAAATCATTTAAAACCCTAAACCTTTCAATCCTGGGTTAGGGTTTCCATAAGATTCCATTTGAAACTCTGTCTTGAAACCCTAATTTAAAATCCTAATTAGAAACCCTAATCTTGACTACCACCTCTTATTTACCCTAAAACACTAACCCGGGTTTAAAACCCCCAACTGGAAACCCTAACTGTAGATCTGTTTCTTATTGTTTTGTTGTACAGCCATTTTAACCTGCTGTCATACCTCCCGTCCACAAGGTGTCATAAGAGTTCTATTGTTGATTGCTACACGAATAAGCCTGTAACACATTCTTGGTGCTGCTGGAGTAAAAACGACTTTCAAGCACATAAACGGACTGGTCTCTTCATATCAAAACTACACTAACCTTAGCTTGAAAATCTTAATTTCAAACCCTTTGCTTCAAACCCAAACCCAGGATCGAAACCCTAATTTCTCACCATAACTGTTTGAACAAAAATCCCCTTGAATCCATATTTGAAACTGACATCCACCGAGCAGCATGTGTCCTTGTCCACATTAGCCACTTGGCGTCTCACGATTCATCTCCGCAATTGTCCAGGCCATCAAAGAGAAGAATAAGGTGGCAGCTAAATTGAGAACCTGTCTTCATCTTTCACACGCTAATCGATGGGAGAGCCACAAACGCTAGCCATTATTCCTTCATCCTCCCCAAAGCTTTTAATATTAAATGCAATAATAGTGAAGGAGAGGAGGCCAGGATGAATACAGCATTTTCCCCTCGCTCCCCCCTGCCCTGACATTTGAGATGTGCTTAGCGGCAGACAAAAGGTGGCCATGTTGACTAACAGTGAATGAAATGCACTGCGTGACACTGACATTTGCACAGAGGAGTGCAGCCGGAATCCGCATACAAGATTCCTCCACTATTCTACCTTTGGAAAAGAAAGTGAAAGTAAAAGACACGGGATTTATGAGAGGTGAGGTTTGCGGACAGCGGAGTACTGACAACGAGTCAGAGTGACAGCAGCCTGACATTAAAAACTTCATCAAAAAATTTTATACACTGCTCAACAAAAAAAGGGAACACAAAACAACACAACACAACACAACACAGTGGTGCCTCTATATACAATTGGCTTGATTTACTGTTTGACAAACACGTTTTTCGTGACACAGTGAAACGCCTCTACAACGAAATCATGTTTGCAGCAAGAAATTTTTCACAACAGGGGTTTTTCACTGTAGCAAATTTGATCTCAGATGTAAACACACACACACACACACACACACACACACACCAACAATGTTATTCCAATAGTGCATAAGTATGAGCATACACTTATTTGACACTTCATATAGTCAGTGTAGAAAGAAAAAAAGGGAAAGAAATTGCGAAATTTACGATCAGCATTCACTTTCACTTACATCAATTTCTTGGATAATGTCTTTTATTTTGCTTCCTCCGTCTTTCATTTTGATCACTTTTACCCTCTCTTCCAGCATCAGAGTGCTTCTTGTCTTAGCTCCTTGACATCCAAAGGTCCATTTTGTAGCCATTTTAGCAATGCAACATTCGTGCTGTGTCTGAAACTAACAATAACAAGTACTTCCTGGACTCCTGCTCATGTGTAAACCAGTGTGGTGGTTGCTGTTACCGTTTCCGAATGAAGCAGTAAAGGTCGCTGTTGGATTAGACTTCGTTGTAGTGAATCTCTTCGCGAGGCAAGAGCAGAAAAAAAGATTTCGTGTAACGCAACAGGGTTTTTTTTCGTTGTATGGGGGGCAGGAGAGTGGGAATGGTGTTAATGCATGAAGATTTTTTCACACTAGGGGGTATTTTCGCCCATGTAGGTTTAGAGGAGTTTCACTGTACAAGCCATCACACTGACTTGTTTAACATTAAGGTTTGTCCAGAAAAAAAAGTGACACAAAGTGATTGCGAACGTGAGCAATAAGTCAAGTCGCAATGATAAAGTAACAGGATTAGCTAGTAGAACCGATGACACATCTGATTTAACCTTTGATGGAATTTCCACCAATCTTGGAGATCAAAGTTATCACAGCCATACACAAATCTGGGGAGAGGGATATAGCCAGGAACAGCTGGTCAATGGCCACCCTTCCACAAGTGCTTGAAAAGATTGTTGCTAAGCAACTACTCAACCATCGAAAACCCAACCAATTCCAACCAAAGCTTTTGACATTGTCATAGTTCTGTTTGTTTGTCTCTGAGTAGGCGGGATCGGAGGGCGTCACCTCCAGCTCCGTACCAGCTCATCATCATGTGTTATCATCAATGGACGACTAAAGAACTGCCACGCCAACCACTTGCTGTCGGATTATCAGCGTTGCTCACGACTCTCATACCAAGTGCTTGTATTTTCTCGATGTCCCTGATTTTGCTTCCAAGTTCCCCTTGTCACGTTTTGCATTTCTGTATTTTGCACGATTTGGCCGTCGTGCTGCTTTCTTATAAGCCTTCTGTGGATGAATGTTGAGAATTATCACTGCGATTGGTTGGCAACCAGTTCAGCGTGTACAAAATGCATTTTGTTTTGTACTGTCTGACTCATGTCATTGTTTTTTATCCGTGGTTTTATGTGGACAGCAAAACCGTCTAATTCACAAATATACAATTTATTTGTCTGCCTGTGGCAAATTAAAGTGCATTTTAAAAGTGTCTGGAAAACATATTGGTGACGTGAAGAGAGACAAAAACAGGCACTTGCCAGCTACTTCATTTGCTCCATGGATTAGGCATTGCATCTACCTCTAAGAAACTTGCATGCACATTTTATATTTGTAAGACGACAATCTTCCCCTTTTCAATGTACTCCTTGGGAGAGAATAAATGATGAAACGCAAAGGAGTAAACTGGTGATGACTAGTGAAAGTGTTCTACTTGCAAGTGTGTCATGGTCTCATCTCTTTGTGCCCGAACACCAGCAACTTTTAATAAGTTGGTCAAGTGGAACTACTCAACTTTTAAGCAGCAATAAATCATGGATGCAAATTTGGAAGCTCAGCAATTGATTTATGTCACTGCAGACACGACAACAACATTATGATGATTCAATTTGTATTCAGATTCGGAATGTAAAACTTTCATGTGCCAAGTGAGAGACAACAGAGGATGCATGCGGTGTTTATGATGCCGTTATGATGAAGCTGTTTCAAATCATGTTATATTCGCTGGTGTTTGGCACAATTTTTTTCAAGCAAATGAAGTCTTAATGGTAAAATGTTGCACTGTAATGGGGAAACTAGCCAGTTCCAGCCGAAATCTATCAAATCATATCATCTACTGCAGACTGTGTACCTTTTTACCAAACAAATGACTGCAGTGGTTCTTAACCTTGATAGAGGTACCGAACCCAAACAGTTCATATGCACATTCACCGAACCCTTCATTCGTTAAAATCAAAAACATGACTTTTTACAAATTCAAGACATAAAAAACGCATTTATTGAAAACTGAAAAAAAGTCATTACAATTATAATAAGTAGAATTATTATTTTTTTAACAATATACTATCACAACAGTCACACATTGACTACTGAGCCAACAGAATTTCCCGCAGCACTGATTGGACAAGCAATGTAATCAAGTCAAGTACAACTTTATTGTCAAATGTGCTGTATGTGCAAATTTCTTCCCTCTCAACCAGACAACAAGAGGAGCCGCTGCGGGTGCCCGCGCCGCCCTTCAAAGAACAGTTAACATAAAATGACAAAATAATACAACACAACACATAAGACACAGACAGTCGCGCAACCTTTAACCACTTTTTCCGCGTACACGTTGTTGTTTGAAGCAGTTATAGATGAAAGAGGAGCCAATCAAAGTGTCCTTTTCACCAGTGGATCAAAGACGCCATGCTGAAAATGTGCACACGTCTGCTACAAGCTAAGCTTGAAAGCAACAAGAAGCTGGAGCATCTATTAATGAAAAGAGATTGGCTCTCAAGTTCCTGTCCCTGTTTTGTCAGATTGAGGTCGGTGGGTGAACTTCGGTGACTCCCCTCCTACTTGAAATTCAGACCTCAAAGGTGCGTTCTCGTGTACGTTTCCAAATAGCACAGTGTCATTCCGTGTACGCGGTTTCACACTAGAATGATTATCAAAAAATGTTTTCTTCGGAATATTTGGGTGGGAGGTGGGAGAGGCGGGAATCCTGCGTCATGTTTTGAATGGAGGGTGAGCAGGTGAATTTGGAGGACAAATATTAAAAAATTAAAAGCCTGCCAATTCACATTTTCATGAGTGTGTGTTACCCCCCACATACTCCAGGGGAGTCTTTCTTGAGCTACAATACTGGATTTGCTGGAAATGAAGTCTGCTTGGTGCTTCCTCTGTAACACCTGAAAATGCCAGAAGATGGCGCCAAATCCCAAGCCAAAATTACGGGTAAAAATGAAAGTTCCTTGAAGTGATACGTCCTTCATCAGTTTAAGAACTTTGTCTTACGTCTCAGTGTTGCGTGGGTTGCCAGCAGACGTCACAGAGCGTTCGCTAAATATGTATTTTTTTTGCTCTGCTGAGTTGAATGAATTTTAAGGGGAATGTTTTACGGTGAGTTTGAAATGACAGGGACCTCTTTTGTGTAGATTTTACCATTGTCGGCTGTTCGGCGGAACAGAAATGACGAAAAATATTCGCCCAAATTTTGAAAATACTGTACTGTAATGTACTTTTGTGTCTGTGCCACACATTCTCTGTGGATATACATAGAGTGAATGGGGAGTCTTAAATTTGGTTTCTTTAAACCTGTGTAGCTCAATGAGCTCACTAAAATATTACACATCCAACTATAATAACGTTGGGGCGTTGTTTTAAACATGAATAAAAACAGAATACAATGATTTGCAGATCATGTTCAATCTAGTTTCTTTTTTTACTACACTAGAAAATCCTGTCCCAGCTGTCTTGGGGCAGTGGGCAAGGTCGATCCTTAAACTGGTTGGCAGCCAATCACAGGGCACACATACACGAACATAAATTTGCTAAAAACAAAAGTTTATCAGTTTGAACATTAACTATCTTGTCGCTTTAGTGTACTGTATTCAATTAAATATAGGTTGAATATGATTTGCAAATCATTGTATTCTGTTAACACGTCCCAATTTCCTTGCAGTTGGGTTTATACAATATTAGAATTAAAACTCTAACAATGAACCCATTGTTAAATAAATACGCTGACAGTGCATTTCATAAATAATAATATATAGGTAGGGCGGCCCGGTAGTCCAGTGGTTAGCACGTCGGCTTCACAGTGCAGAGGTACCGGGTTCGATCCCAGCTCCGGCCTCCCTGTGTGGAGTTTGCAGACATTACATGCATGGCAGGCTCGTTGGGCACTCTAAACTAGGTATGAGTGTGAGCGTGGATGATTGTTCGTCTCTGTGTGCCCTGCGATTGGTTGGCAACCAATTCAGGGTGTCCCCCGCCTACTGCCCGAAGACTGCTGGGATAGGCTCCAGCACGACCCTAGTGAGGATGAAGCGGTTCATGGATAATATATAGGTCCCGAGATGCAACAGTGCATACTTTGATGATTAAATAAGTAAGATTTGTGTTCAACACAGGTTATGACGTGGAAGCCAAACATTCATTCATTCATTCATTCATTTTCCGAACCGCTTCATCCTCACTAGGGTCGCGGGGGGTGCTGGAGCCTATCCCAGCAGTCTTCGGGCAGTAGGCGGGGGACACCCTGAATTGGTTGCCAGCCAATCGCAGGGCACACAGAGACGAACAACCATCCACGCTCACACTCACACCTAGGGACAATTTAGAGTGCCCAACGAGCCTGCCATGCATGTTTTTGGAATGTGGGAGGAAACCGGAGCACCCGGAGAAAACCCACGCAAGCCCGGGGAGAACATGCAAACTCCACACAGGGAGGCCGGAGCTGGGATCGAACCCGGTACCTCTGCACTGTGAAGCCGACGTGCTAACCACTGGGCTACCGGGCCGCCCGGAAGCCAAACACCATTCATGTATTCATGGAGCAGGGTGGTGCAAGCTTCAGACTTCTACAAAAACAAAATGAATAGAAGCTGCATGTCCACACAGATCGTGGAAACACGCAGTGGAAAAATTCCAGTGAGGCGTTTGTGCATAAAGACCAACCCAAAATGTTGAATCACACATGAAAACGATAGCAAGTGCATTTTATTAAGGCATAAAGCAAATATGATGAGACATTTTTATAATGACATCAAAGGCACTTGTTACTACTGTCTACATAAATCCATTTTTACTCACTTTTCATTTTTGGACGCATCAGATTTTGGTTTTGAAAAAACATGATTGTTATGTCGGCATCACCCGTGTCAGTTGGTGAACGCCCATCAAGTGCTTGTGAAAACGTGCAAAGAACATGTGTTCAAGGCTGAGAACATGGGTGTGAATAGTTCTAGACAAAAGAATGACTAGATCAATTCATAGCCTCCAGCATTGTGAATTGGACAGCATACAAATTCTAAACTAACAGGGCTCCAGCATAATTGTGGCTGGGAGTGGACAGAAGAAACCATTTTTCATATCATTGGCAAAACCAATTGCATCAAGCACAGTTCAAATCCAATTAGCAAACAAGATCAGAACACAGGGGAACAATTTGAAAAATACATTCTGTTGAGTTTGGACTTTTATGCTTTGGCATCCTAATTACCCACACATTTTTTCGAACATGTCAATTTTTTTTTCTGCACAGTTTACCAGATAAGCAAAATTCCACTGATTAGCTGTACTAAGACTTGCCAGCTTATGATGATTGGACTCATCTACAGCTATGCAGCAATTTGTTTGTGCAGTCACAACTGAGGTAGTGCAGTGAGAGGTGTGTGCAGCTCCCGATTGGTCAGTCCTCCCGATATCCTCAAACAAAGCTTGCATAGAAGATTAGTGTTGGCTTTTCACCTAACATTGTAACCTTGTGCCTAACATTGTCCATTCTATTTCATTTCATGATGTTTGTTAGTTTTCAAAGTTTGTAACTATTCCAGCTCGGTGTTGTATTTACGTACACACACATTTATTTAATATTTTTAAAAATGGGGTTCAACAGCTAAAAAACTTGACGTCACAGATACAAATTGAGATCAGTTTTGGATTCTGCACCCCAAAAAAACAGTTAAAAACAACCGTTACACCTAACTCAACAAAAACTGTGTTTCCCTGTGTAATCTTGACCGTTGGAAGTGTATTACAGTACTGTTTTCACATTGCTACCTCCTACCAACATAGCTCAATAATGCTCAAAGAAAATCTTTCTGATGGTTGCCAAAAAATGCTTTTTACCTTTTATATCAGCTGCACTAAGCAGCTTGGATTGTGAAGAAAAATCAATAAGGCTCTTGCCCCTGCACAAGACAGTCTGAGACTTTCCCAACAGTGGCTGGACAAGAACGGTGTTTACCGTTTGGATCACGTAGGTTTGAAAAAAGAAAACCATAAAACCACATCGATACGAGTAGCTTTACCTGAGAACAAGTTTTCATTTGACAATATATTAAGCTTTCAGCTCTACATTTTGGACCTTGCTTTTGAAATAAATATGTAGGAAAAAAAACTCCTTTTTGGAGGGGGAGGGCGGGGTGAACTTTGCTTCGCATGTGGTTGTTTGTCAAGTGCATCACCCTTGACAAACACACAGACGGAGAAATAGAACATTGGCTGCTTAACAGATGAGGAAATGCCTGCGAATGGCTTTGTCAACACGGAATAAAAATAAATTACATCTTGCCACTTTTCTGTGTATGTCATTTGGATGTCAGTAACTTGTCTATTGTGCTACATAGGCTTTGACATAAAACTTTGGCAATGCACCACAGTGTCCTTTCAGTAACAACAACATAAACTTCCAGAAAAAATGGCCTCCCTTGTAGAACTGGAGGTTATGAGCAATTCTGTACAAGAGATATCCAGAAAAGCAAAACTCACCCATATACAAGCACGAGCAAGTATCCGATTCTGACCGTTTGATAATCATTGAGCAAAAATATACGTTTCAAGGTATTGTAATTATTGATCTACAAACGCATAAAGTATGACTTTAAAGCAGGGGTGTCAAAAATACGGCATGCGGGCCGGAACCGGCCCCCCCATGGAGGTTCGATCCGGCCCGCGGGATAATTTCAAAGTGAAAAAAATGCATTAAATACTGAATATTTTAAATAAAATGCAATTCTTTGATTATCCGCTAGGGGGCACACTGTTTTGATCACAGTAGAAGACAATATTGTTTTGATATCGGGGAAGAAAACAGCAGTTTCAGTCTGTCACCGAGATAGACCCAATGCCAGCAAATGATATGAAAGCGCCAATCAATGCTTCTTGAGACCTCTTGTTTTATGTTGAGAGGGAAGAAATGTCATCTGTGCTGTATGTTACACATACGTACAGCACATTTGACAATAAAGTTGTATTCAATTCAATTCAAAACAAAGGAAAGAGATGATATTTTGATGATTCATAGCACAGTATGGTATAATGTTAATGGTTCGGCCCACTTAACATCTACCGAGTCCGTATGTGGCCCACAATGTGAAATGAGTTTGACACCCCTGCTTTAATGTGTTTGGATAGGTAACTTTTTCCCATTTAACACGCTCCCATTGTAAACAGACAAACCAGTAACCGGCCCTTACCTAGTCAACTAAGTCGTTTCCACTTTTTAACCCTGAAACCGCCAATAGAATCGACACCACAAGATTCATGTCATTTCGAAACAATTCATGACGGCGTCAATACAAAACAAAACATGAAATCAGATATCCCTGAGGGGGGAGGGGAGGATCGCTCAATGGGATATTTTTGATTTCTTGAGATAGGTGTGTTTATTTTTATCATGCAAGATGGCAGTTAGGACTACCTGGCAGAAACGATTGCATTACAGTCACAGACCTGCAGAGTAAACCCAGCCCGAGAAGGCACAATCAGTAACTATCATCATCATGCTAACAAGGCACAACTTGTTTTCATAAAGATATCGGCTTAGTAAATCTCAACATGTGCCGTTTGGCACGAACGCACGCTGCAGGTGACGGACGGCGTCTGCGATGGTGAAGAAGGTCAGGCGGTCATCTTCTCCCTTTTTTTCCGAGAAGTAGCCCCCTCGACGGAGGGCGTCCAGCACGGCCGTGTTGCACTGAGCCAGGACCACCGCTACCCCCAGCTCACCGTAATCACTGTGCACTTCCTTCAGGGCGTTGACGCCGGCGCTGTCCAGGAAGAAGACAGCGCTGCAGTCCAGTACTAAGCTGCGTAAAGGTTCCTGGTCCAGCGACAATGTGATGCCGGCGGTGCCCTCGCCGTCCTCTTTGCAAGGGAGTTCTGGCTCGGTGTTCTGCCGTTTGAACTTCTTCTCAAACTTGATGCGCCGTGACTTCTCCTTTACCGGGTCGAGTCCCGCACTTTGGTACAAAGACTTCTTAAACAAACTCTGATTGGCATAGTAGATGGGTGCTGGATACCTGAAGACGGCCACGCCCGGGTGAGCGTGGAGGCCGCCGTACGCTGACAGCACCTCATAGTGGTCCCTGTCGGAGGTCCGGCCCAGCTCCTGCGCCTGAGCCCGCTGCGTCCGGCCCAGGACACAGAAGGCGGACACCAGGATGCCCACCAGGAGGCCCAGCTCCGTGTTGATCAGCGCCGAGGTCGCCATTGTGATAAGCCAGATGGCGGCGTCGATGCGGTTAGTGTGCCACATGCTGGGGACGTCGGCGAACTTGCGTAGGGCGCCACGAAGGTTGACCACGATGATGACAGCCAACACGCACCTAGACGGAAAGCCAGAGTTGCCTAAATGGGTTGCCAGAACCGGAAAAAAATGCTAATTTTGAGGTAGCTCACTTCTGAAGGGAATAGAAGAGCGGAGCGATGACCAGCAGCACCAGCAGCAGCACCACGGCGCTCACCAGGCCCGAGACCTGCGTCTGGCAGCCCGTCGACTCCTTGACCAGCGTCTTTGTCAGCGCAGCGCTGGTGGTGAAGCAACGGAAGAAGGACGGCAGGATGTTGCAGAAGCCGATGGCGTACATCTCCTGGTTGGCATCTACACGGTAGCCGTGCTTTTTGGCAAACATCTCCGATAGCGACACGGTGATAGCGAAGCCCACGAGCGCAATGGAGAAAGCGTCCATGGCCACGTTGGGGATGAGTGACCACGCCGGCAGCTGTGGCGGCAGGAAGCCCGTTGGGATTTCGCCTGCTACGTCTGAGCCGTAGTCTCCGTTGAAGCGGCCGAAATGAGACGCCAGCGTTGCAATGATGACGACAAACAGCTCAAAGGGAATTGGAGCCTGGGTAACAAGCAGAGGAACACCCATTTGAGGGAGGCATTCATGTACAAACCGTGGGAATCGATAAGTACTGCTGTTTTGGTTAGCAACAGGGTTCAAAAGGAGTCAGCAGTTAACCATTCAATGTCCATTATCGAACAGTGGCATTTGATATTTACAATTCCTGGTGGAGAAAAAGAGGGTGTCTATGCACTGGAGGTGTTTACTTTTTTCTGGTGTTAAGTGTATCCAGCAACTGACTGTGGCATGTCTTCAATTCGAGGGACGACCATTACCGTATTGGCTCGAATATAAGACGGTGTTTTTTGTATTGAAATAAGACTGAAAAAGTGAAGGGTAGTCTTATCTTCGGGGTCTAGACATTATACCCATTCACGACGCTAGATGGCGCCAGATATCATTGAAGCGAATGCTGAACTTGACTCCCCAGGCCAAAGTGAACCCCTGTCACGAAGAATCAAAATAAAAGTAGCGGTAGCACGAAGAAGAAAAATTAAAAATAGCGGCAAGAAGGAAAAGAGAAGAAAATAATAGAAGAGATAATAGAAATGGAGAAACATTGCGACAATCTGGAGAAAAGTGGGTCGAAGTTCGGCCAGGTTAACCGGCAGCTGAGGAGAAGTTATGATGTCATTTACATTTCAAAAACCAGAAGCCATTCATTTACGAATGTGATTGCACTTTAGTTTACATATTTCAATCTTCAGATATTAAGATTTGAATGAAGCAAAATAACATGCTTTTTCTCTCAAATATATTGTTATAATCATTTGTTTCAGATGTACTGTAATTATTTTCTGTATAAAAATGAATTTGGTGTTCAAAAAGTATTTTTTTCAAACTTGAGTCTTGAAAAATAGGGGGTCGTCTTATAATCAGGGCCGTCTTATATTCGGGCCAATATGGTATTTGAGGAAATAACAATACATCTAGACCCTGGCTACTATAAGAGGAAATGTTCTATGCAAAGGAGCTGTTTATTTGCCTGAAATTCATGAATCACTGGCCCATCAACGACTTGGTGCTTGGCTTCTCACTATTTGAGGAAATTATACATTTCTGGACCTGCGCCAAAATGTAAAGGGAGCAAGTTATTTATTTGCCTGTGCATGACTAACACGTGACTAGTTGGGGAAATGGTGTCAATATATTTGAACAAATACCAATCAGTTTCTTCTTCCTTCTTTCTTTCTTTCTGATTGATATAAAAATAATCTATTTATATTTAAACACATAACTTGGGGTAGGACTAAATACGTTTTTTACTTCTTCCTACTCCTTTGAACATAATAATTGTGTTGTATGATGACTGATTTCTCTTTCCTTTTACAATTTTACTTCCCTTACTTTGTCAATTTATTACTGTATATGTTTTTATGTTCAATAAACAAACAAACAAACAAACTAAAATATGAGACAAATAAGGTGCCTCTTTGAAGGAGGCCTTTAGTTTCCTTCAGTGAATGACACACCCAGCATGTTACTGTTGCTGTCACACTATTTGAAGAAATATGTCGTCATTGAAAGGCGGGCATCTATTTGAGGGAGGTGTTTATTTTCTGAAGTGAATGACAGACCCACGATGAACTGGTGAATGGTGTGTGCGTGTGGAGTGATAGATAGCCGATATTTGAACAAAAGATATACAGTCAAACCTCGGTTTTCGAACGTCTCTGTTCTCGACCAATTCGGTTTTCAACCAAAAATTTTGAGGTTTATTATGCCTTGGAGGACGAACAAATTTCGGTTCTCGAACAAACTTAGCGCACTTGAATGCACCATTTGACTCCTCTCGCCTTCCTTACACGAGGAAGTGACGCTTTCCATTGTGAGCAGACGTGTTCAATAAACATTTTTATTTGAAAAAGAGCGTGGTTTCGGTTTTCGAACAATTCGGTTTTCAAACAGCCTTCTGGAACGGATTATGGACGAAAACCGAGGTTTGACTGTATTCAATTTTTTAACCTGCCACGGAGTCTAGAGGGGCTTGTTTATTTGATTGAGTTATTATTGACGTGAATGACTAACCCTGCAACTAATTCAACTAATTTCTTGACATGTGCCTTAACTCAAAGAAAGCCCGAGTGAGTGACTGACCTTCAGTTTGGATTTGTAGCGGTCGTTGAGCTCCTTGGTGGGCAGCAGCAGCAGGAGGCACACCAGACTGGTGATCAGGTCGCACAGGTTGCTATTTCCCAGGTTGGCCAGCACACTGAACCAGGTCTTGAAGAACGTGAACCAGCCCTGCGGCCGGGTGATCTTCAGACCCAGCATGTACTTGACTTGGGAGGTGAGGATGGTGAGCGAGGCTCCCGTAGCAAAGCCGCTGAGCAACGAGTTTGACAGGTAGACGGAAACAAAGCCTACTTGGAAGATAGCCATCAGCACTTGGTAAACCCCCGCGATGAAGGTGACAGTTGCTCCCACGGTTATCGCATAGCAGCTCCTGTCACATGCCTCCACCATGCTACTATTGCTGCCCCTCAGGTTGGCACTGCCATTGCCGCCAACGCCGCCGTCCACGAGGTATCCCGCCACCGCCAACTCTCGGTCCACGACCTGCCCCACCAGCAGGCACAGCACACCGAAAATGCCCACGGAGATGTGTTTGGAGGTGCCCAGCAACGCGTAGATGATGGAGGAGAAGAAGGAGGTGTAAAGCCCATAGATGGGATCCTGGCCGGCCAATAAGGAGTAAGCAATAGACTGGGGAACCAATAGGATTCCAACGATGAGTCCTGACATCATATCCCCAAGTAGCCAGTCTCTGAGCTGGTAGTGTGGCAGCCATCTCAGGATGGGGACGAAGTCCAGGATTTTGGACTTGATCTTTTGCGGCGAGCAGGAGCAGTGTTCCCTGAAGTAGCGTGACAACACCACCTGGCAGCGTTGTCCTGCTTCTTCTGGCACTCTTTCCAGGATGAGTGGCTCATAATGCTCATTCTTGGTCCTGTCGCCAGATGCCGTGCAGCAGGCATCTTCATGAGGCATCATCGAGTTGTCTACGGTCAACAGAAACAAAGTTAGGATCACAATAACTGGTCAGAGGAGGCATCGCATTAATTGTACAACACCTGTGTTGCGTGCCCGAGCATGAGGTTGACCTTTCATTGACTGGATTGAGGGCTGCAACCAAGAATTTTTACACACATTCTACAGCAGTCGCATGCAACACTGCGTGTAGAAATAAATTGGTGTGATGGCGGCAAGCAGGGTGGAACGACAGACAGATTGTCTTAAGTTTGTAATATGACTAATCATATAGTAACATATTTAATCAATCACAAAAAATGGTTGACGCAAAATTCTACCAATTACTTGATTATTTAATGGAAGAGCCATCAGCATAATGGAATGATTCAATAGAGACAGACCTAGATCATTTCATACATAACAGAGAAGATAACGTGCACATCCATGATTGACAACACAGAACTTTTAGCTTTTTGAGTTTAGAAAGAGAGAGAGAGAGAGAGAGAGAGAGAGAGAGAGAGACCTTTGTTCAGAATGTAGAACTATGAACTATGAGGGGATCGAGCCTTTTCCGCTGCTTGTCCCTCTCTTTGGAACGACCTCCCACTGAACATTCTGCAAGCTCCCTCGCCGCCCATCATTAAAACTCGTCTCAAAACTCATTTGTATCCTTTGGCATTTGACTCGGCATGACTCAGACTTGATCTTATTTTGACTGTTTTTGGCTTTCTACTCTCTTCATTATTAATTATTTTATTGTTGTGTGTATATATATATATATAAAATATTTGCTCCATGTACAGCACTTTGTATGCAGCGGTGGTTGTTTTAAAGTGCTCTATAAATACAGTTGAGTTGAGTTGTGTTGAACAATGAACTGAACTAGATTGAATAGAAAATGAGCTTTCCCAACACTTCCTTTACGAACTGCTGATGGCCATAACAAAATTTGAGTCATTGAACAAGCTAAGCTTGTTATCGGCCAGCCAACTCATTCTCATTTTGAAGCCATACATATGCAAAGTCACAGATACGAAAGTGAGGATGGCAACCTCAGTTTACAAACAATCGCTTCACTTCACATGCACGTTATTGTGCAAAAAGTAATGCAAAATCTAATTTATTCAATTACTTGATTCATTACAGCAGAATTTGCTGTTGTTTTGTTTTCTTTTCTTTTGCCCAATGTGGTGGTTATAACGGAGAAAGTATTCAACTATTTTTAATACCACGTTTAAATACTTTTCAGTAGGGAAGAGAGTGCCATAATAAGGAAAGTCCAAGGTAGGAAACAAGTGCACAAGCGCTTGGGTGAACTGTGCAAAGTGTGAAAGAAAGAAAGCTTTCACATGGGTTGAAGCCCCTCTGAGAGGTCATCATATAACAGGTCAAGTCAGTAAGGCGTAGGAGGGGGGTGGGAGGTGGGGGTCTCCCACGAGTGCTAATTTATCAAATAAGGTCAGGAATAATACGATGAACACTCACTGAGCAATTTCTGTCGCAGCACCGTTTAAATACAGTATATCTGAACACCATTTAAAAAAGGACACTAATTGTGACGTCGGTTTTTTTCCATGCACATTATTTTAACACTGAATACAGCCGGCAACTTTCTTAATAATTCTTATCAGCATGGCTCACTCGTGGCAACCACAATAACTTTGCCAATGTGTCCTCCACGTTGATGAGATTATTGGTGCAGGCTATGTTTAACAGCTAATGCCGAGAAACTGCGATTAAAAAAGAAGATTAAACGTCCTTTTCATATGAGGCAGCTACTGTGTTTACTCAAGAGTGTGAATGAACGTCTTTGTGAACAAGTTGGCATCCGGCAACGTGTCAAACTTTAAGAAGCGAGTTTATGTCACTTTTGGTCGACCCGCCGAGGAACAAAATGGTCGTTTTAAAAATATGTACTTTAAAGTTACTGACCTGATCTCTCCTGGAATTATTCGCAAACGGCGCAAAGAGAAGATGGCTGTTTTCTTACTAATTCCATTCCATTTCAATTTCATGTCCTGCAGAATTACCGCTGCTTGGGGAACGTGACGTCACGACGGAACACGAGAACCAGGTCACGTGAGAGGCTCCGACAACAAAGATGGGTCTAGCGAAAAACGACCTGTCACTCCGACTAGACTCGCACTCGAGGGCCACTCAATTAGGTACACCATCTAAAGAATGGTTTCTGAGTTTAATAGCGTCGTGTTTGATCTTCTTACTTGTATCATGTATGATGTATTAAATGGCGAGATTATTTATCACATTTCGATCATGACAACGCCTATCCAGCAGTTTAACGTCGTCTCTTTGTTTTTTATGTAGCTCATTTTAATAAGAGCTCCAATAATTGTACAATTGTAAACGCCCCCCACCCCATAAAAAATGGTGGCTTCACACCAAAATGGCCGAGTACGTCTGCATTTCACAATTTTGCGTCCGCTTTGATGTGAACGTGTGTACGTGTGTGTGTGTGTGTGTGTGTGTGTGTGTGTGTGTGTGTGTGTGTGTGTGTGTGTGTGTGTGTGTGTGTGTAAACATGAATGCATGCTAGCTTTCATGTCAATATTCCAACAGGAATATGAGAGAACAATGCCCATGTTGCAATAAAAGAGGGAGGATTCCCAGGTGGGGGGCCTCACTCAACTGTGGAAAATATCGTAATCTCAGGCTTGCATTTGTGTGCAGGTTTACGGGCACGTGATTATTTAAAGGCACCCTTGCTATAATCCTCTTTGCTCTCTCATCCACCTGCAGACTGTGTGATAAAACAGAGGGATTAGACACTGTGCTGCTGGAGACAATACGGACACTTCATTAGGTACCGCTTGTCTTTTCTGATCGATATATGTGCTTGTTGTGACGTCATGAGTGTTGTGAACAAGGTTATTGGAGCTAACGATGACGAATGCAATTACTAAAACTAAAATTGAAAAAGTACTTTCTCCAACGATA
The DNA here is from genome assembly GCA_018466805.1 of Hippocampus abdominalis. Lineage (NCBI taxonomy): Eukaryota > Metazoa > Chordata > Actinopteri > Syngnathiformes > Syngnathidae > Hippocampus > Hippocampus abdominalis. The sequence goes on along the minus strand of CM031695.1, from coordinate 17,305,271 downwards.
TAAAACAAAAACGAAGAATGCTTTCAAAAATGAAAACTAACTGAAATTACATCTTACAATTAGAAAAGTAACTAAAACTAACCAAATTTACTGTACCGTTAAAATGTCTGTTTTTGTGTAAATCAATTCGTTTCAAAGATTAACTTTTGGAGGTTCATTTTAAATGTGTTTTTTTCCGTGTTGAGACATAGAAGAAGGAAGGTGAAACAGTTGTTTGAGAATTGTAGTTTACTTTACTACACAATACTTAGTGACTTTTTTATATGTTGCTCTCAACAAATACTCCATTTTTTTTTTTTTAAACTCGTCTTAAAACATATTTTTCTTCTTTGGCTTTCGACTCAGCATGACACTCCACCTTGTTTTAGTGTTTTATTCTGTTTTGTTATTCATACTGTAGCAAAAAAAAAACAACAACCCCCCAAAAACCTGACCTAACAACGGCTCTTATCTAAAATTCCTAAATCATGTCACTCGTATCTCAAGGCACAACTGTATATTATCGATGTCCGCTTTGCTCCACAGTCATGGTGGACGCCGCCACGGCCACGCAGTTCCTGGACGCCAACCCCCATTTTGCCAAGCACTATTACGATGTCAACTTCCGACCCAAGGTGGTGTCGGACTTGCTGGATAATGGCCGCGCCACGGCGGTGGACGTGAGCCGCTATCACCGGCTCACTGCAGTGGAAGAAGCGAGATCCTCTTCGACCTAGTGCGAGACATCCAGGACAACCTGCAGATGGAAAAGTCTCTCTTCAATCTCATGAGGCACCTCAGCTTCATGTTGAGGGCCGACTGCATGAGCCTCTTCATGTACCGACAAAGGAACGGCGTGGCTGAGCTTGCCACGAGGTTGATCCTTCAACATTTAATCTATTTAACAAATCCGAAATAGTATTGTTTTTCCATTTACAGTTACGACACCAAAACCTCTGCCAAGACCGAAAAAAAGTCCTGTAGTTGGCAGTGCTGCACACTGCAAAGCCACATGCAACAAATGTGTTTTCCCGCTATAGTCACCTATGCTGGGTTGTTTCTTCTGACCCCGATGCAAGTAGATCGAAATATTGTACTGTATATTCCTTCTTGACTCACTAACTGTAACTGAGTAACACTATATCACTCATAAACTCAATGTGCAAAATTTTGGTAGGCTGACACTCCTGCGCTTGGCGTAAAAATGGACGTAACTTCATTTTCGAGCCAGCACAAGTCTAGTTTAGTGTGTTTGGGACCTCGTTGCGCCTTTCCGGGTATTCTGGCGCGCAGAGTTGCCTGGCTCCCAACTCATCTGACAATTAGGTCATAGAAATTAGTTTGTGCTGGGCGTAACAACTGACGCATCATGATTTTCATGCCGGATCAATGGTCTAGGTTGGGTTGTAGAAGACACACGTTACACTTTGGAAAGTAACTGGCAACAGTGAGCGCCGGGGTGGGGGCGGAGCAGGGAGCTTGTGCGGTCGCGATACATAATGCACGTATTCTCTAGTCTAAATTTACCGGTTTACTGCTTGGGGACCCCTGTGCTAAATCATCCACTGACTCACTCACCAACACACTCAGCAGACTGTCCTCTTCGGAAAGTGAAAATACATTCCTCCATCTCAACTGCACCTTTGTGTGAATCTGCATGGAAAGTGAATGATATTTTAAATGGCCTATTCAAAGTAGCTACCAATTTGACGACATGCGGAACGAACCACCTTGATCCACAGATGAGAAAAATACATCGAATTGGTCTCCTGTTATTGATGCAGAATTATCACTTGTCCCTTGCAGATTGTTTAATGTGCATAAAGATTCCGTGTTTGACGACTGCCTGGTACAGCCTGATAGTGAAATTGTCTACCCGCTGGATTTGGGCATCGTGGGCCATGTGGCCTCCACCAAGAAGATGGTCAACGTGCCTGACGTGTCCCAGGTAATAAATTGATGCACATACACACTTTAACATACCACAGTAATAGAACCTTCAAAACCAGCAAACATAATCATTAATATTTGTGTCAAGGCAGAATGTTTGGCCTGGATATTAATACACTGAACTCACAACTTATTACAAGTATCAATTTTAAGAATGCGAATCCAAGTACAGTATTAAATGTCAGTGTGTGTGTGTGTGTGTGTGTGTGTATAGATTGATAGATAGATACATACATAGATTGATAGATAAATAGATAGATAGAGATATATAGGATATATATATAGATATAGATAGATATAGATATATATGTTTATTTCATATGTGTAATATTTGCTCATGTTATTGTGGAGCTCATTCATTAATTGTTGTAGGAATTAATATTATGCATGATTTTTTTCAAGATGAGCAGTATTCTACACTTTGTCCAGTCCACATAATTTTGCACACTTTCAAGTGTTAAGGGAATATTGTAGTGCTTAAAGATAGGGGTGTTTTCTGTATTTTATATCATTTATACAATCATTTATATTCTATTTGAAATAATAAATGCTTAAATTCGAAAATAAAAACATGATTTTTTTCTGGATTTTTAATGTTTTATCAATAAATGTATATGTTCAATTCAAAATCTAATTTAGTACAGTACATCATTCTTATAAACTATAATAATAACGATGATAAGATAAGATAAGATTTATTTGTCCCGCACTGGGGAAATTTGCAAATGATAACAATAATTATGATGGTGATGATGATGATAGTTATAATAATTATTATTATTGTTAGTAGTGGTAGTAGTTGCACTCGTAGTATCTAATGTGACCTATTTTGATAACTAAAACAGTGCCACAGCAGAGCTCCCAACGTTCCTTGCAGTGCCTTAGCTGCCGCTTATAATAATCCTCTTATCCTGTATCGGTGAAAGAATGTAACTGATCCATCCAGGGTGGGATGAATCCTACAAAACTCTCATTCAATTCTCGCCTGATAATAATCTCCCAGTGCAATATATTATTTTTTTCCCCTGATGCTCTGCACTACAATAGCCACCAGAGGGCGACGTGACACCACCATTTCCTTCCAAACCAGGCCTCCAAAACCATCGTTTTATCACTCCAGTATTTCGAAGTCTTTGGTCAATTTTACTCTCACATGGAGAAGTAAACACAATCCTCCCGGGGCTTGACTGATGGGCGTACCATGAGTAAAATTGGGTCAATTACAAAACCTCTGGTGACAGCTCGTGTTTTGTCATAATTGGCTAGCTTTGTGATGCTAATGCAGTGAGCGCAGCGCCTTTTCCGGCGGGCTGCTGAGACTTTCGAGATCCACTGAAAGTGGAGATTGTGTTTGGGATTTGTGTGTGTGTGTGTGTGTGTGTGTGTGTGTGTGTGTGTGTGTGTGTGTGTGTGTGTGTGTGTGTGTGTGTGTGTGCGCGCGTGTGTGTGTGTGTGTGCGCGTGTGGTAACTCATAACAAATATGAGTTACAAATAAATAAAACCCGAAAGACTCTTGTTTACCAAATTGCAAACATTAAATACAATTAATTAACTGCCAAAAGCCCCTTGAATACCATAATTTGTTTCGTTAGCAATTTAAAAATATTAATTTACAAAAGAAAATATATCATTGCATATTTGATACATAAATGTGTTACTCCTAAATCATTCAGCCTTACTCGTCAGAGATGTTATAAACGTATTGAAATTGTGAATTCTCGCCTCAAGAAAGATCTTCACGATTCGTTTGACTTTGTCTGGTAATGTGTAAAAGAGAGAGAGAAAAAAAGAATCTGAGAACAGTGATGTTCAGACAAAAGACTTTCCCGAGAGAATACTATACGTCCATCTGCAGATTTAAATTCTCTTGTCATTTAATGAGGTCTCCCTCTTGCCCGAGGACCACACCGTTGACCTGGTCCATTGGGTTTTGCTTGAAATGTTTCAATCTTCCCCCTCCTCGTCTTCCTGCGGCATTTTTAGAATCCTCACTTCAGCAACTTTGTGGATGAGCTGACCGAGTACACCACCAGGAACGTGCTGGCTGTGCCCATTATGAACGGCAAGGACATGGTGGCCGTCATGATGGCCGTCAACAAGATGGACGACGCTCCGCACTTCACCACCGCGGACGAGGAGGTAAACGTGTACACGCTGGTGTATTTCCTCGAATAATATACAACGGTGCCTTTAGATACGAATGAGCTGACCTCAGAATTTTGAATTTTACCTTTGCCTTGATGTTACTATTATGAATTATTGTCACCACAAAACCTCAAACTTCCAGAATAAAATACATTTCAATTTACCCCGCAGACTCTGAACAAGTACTTGAACTTTGCCAACCTGGTGCTGAGGGTTTTCCACCTGAGCTACTTGCACAGCTGTGAGACCAGGAGAGGGCAGGTGAGTTTTATTTCCAGCGTTCCGTCCTCATGTTGACTGTGTGGGCTGCTGCACAGCTTAGTTCGAAGCTTTGTGACTCACAGCAGGCCCTGCAAGGAAAGAAAAGCCAATAACACAAAGTGTCAGCAGCGATCGATGAAACTCAAGAGTCCGAAGGAAGGTGGATGACATTTCAACGATTAATGCTGGAATTTTGTGAGATTGTATGTCCACATGCTGCTGCAACGTTGGTCTTCAAGTATCTTCAAGCTGGGGTGCCAAACTCATTTTTGTCGCGGACCACACTCTAGCTACGGTTTCTTGCAGAGGGCCAATCATTTGTTTAACTATTGTTACTGTACAAAGCGTAGCAAAAGTCAACTGCAATACCTCTCGTATTATTTCTACATCTGACATTTGAAAATTTGGGTGGTGATTTGAGCAAGAATCCTAAAAGTTGACAGCCAAGAATCGCTTCCGCGATTACATAAAATGAAGTGGCGGGCCAGATCTAGCCTCTGGACCTTGAGTTTGACACTTGTGTCTTGAATGAGTTAAAAACTACCGTAACATCACTCGTAATTATGTTCGGCCGTCTATGGCGTTTAGCATTGTGTGTTCGTCTTAAGCCTAACAGACTTTTGTTGGTTGCACGGTTTGGTTCAAGACAAAACATGTCATTTCTTTTCTAAGCATGGAGTTTTCCGCTAAACTTGAACGTGGAATACCAATTTAGAATTTAGAGCAAGCACTTGGCTTGTTGTGGAGTTGGCTGCCACCATAGCTAGCGCTCATAACTCAAAGTTTTGCTCATATCTCAAGACAAAGAATAATGAAATAGAAATCAGCAAAATGACGGCTCATCTTTAAAAAAAACCTCAAACTTAAGTCAAAATTATGACTGTGTGTGTGTGTGTGTGTGTGTGTGCGCGCCGCAGGTGTTGCTGTGGTCTGCCAGCAAGGTGTTTGAGGAACTGACGGACATTGAGAGGCAGTTTCACAAGGCCTTGTACACAGTGCGAGCCTTCCTCAACTGCGACCGCTACTCTGTGGGCCTGCTGGACATGACCAAAACCAAAGTGACCGTCAACATCCACTGGCCCAACGCTAGCTAGCATTGATGGCTTAAAACTTTGTCCAATTTTATTCTTTCATTGATAGGAGTTCTTTGACCTGTGGCCTGTCCTGATGGGAGAAGTTCCTCCATATGATGGACCCAAAACACCTGATGGCCGGGTAAGTCATAATGATGACACACATAAACAGCACATTTTTCATCAGAGATGACTTTAAGTGTCCAGGAACATATTTTTGTTGCAACATGGAAGTTTTTGACATACGACTCAGGTATGATCCATTCATCCATTATCCGAGCCGCTTATCCCCACGAGTGTTGCAGGCATGCTGGAGCCTATCCCAGCTGTCTTCGGGCAATAGGCGGGGTACACACTCATCTCGTCCTATCATTATTATGATTGTTATTATTAAAATCTGAGGCGCAAGGTGATAAAAAAAAAAAAAGGGCAGTTTTAGAGTCAGAGCAAAAAAAAATTCAAAAGGTTGACTTGCATCTCTGATTTCAAAATGACGTCAAAATGTGTTCTTGGTTCTGGAAAATGGAAGCATAGTCAATTCAATGTTTGTGTTGTCTTGCAGGAAATAGTCTTCTACAAAATTATCGACTACATCCTGCACGGCAAAGAAGACATCAAAGTTATCCCGTCAGTCGCAAATACAATCGGCCTTGTTGATGGCTTCTTGAATTAATGTGACTCAAATGCTGTTGGTATTGACACGCAGGAACCCTCCAGCTGATCATTGGGCTCTGGTCAGCGGCTTGCCGACTTATGTTGCAGAAAATGGACTGGTAAGAATTTTTTGGGCTTTATTTGAATGCTTGATGCATTCATTTCTATTCATTTTGAAAGGTGATGAATGATTGTTTCATCGTTTACATACATTCATCATTTGCACATGTACTACCCAATCCCTTTATTTCCACGACAGTTTTACTCTGCACAAACATTTATTCATTCATTAAGCACATATACATTATTTATAAATTGAACGCACCCTTCTTGACACATTTAATAAATTTATGACACGCCTATTATGCACTTATGACATATTTATTACACATTTATTTCTGTACTTAATTTGTTGCATGCTTATTACGTCTTTGTTACACATTTATTAGGCATTTAGTACACATTTTTTGCACGTTAAGAGTTATATTTGCCTGTTTTTTTAATTTTGTTTTTGTTTTTTACGGTCCTGGCTTGTGCGCTTTCAAGGTACACTCCTGTCCAGACTTACCCACTCTGCGTAATCTGAAAATTCACCAAAGAGTCATTACTCATTGTGTCCCTAATTTCCGGATTGTAAATTCTTCATGAGACATTTAAATTCCAAAAAGCGATTCATTTGGGAAATATGTCACACTTGAAATGTTATTAAGTTGTGTAGACGATCCAGAAATTAAACTAAAAAACATACTTGTGCACAGCTCATCTAACATTCATTTGCACAATTACACAGTTATGTCACATTAAATACGGCATACTTATTGCACATGTACTACAAATTTCTTACACAATATTTGCGGACTTATTGGCATGATAATTGCACATATACTCATGTTGACATTTTCAAGCACAGTCACGTTCAATAACAATATTCTTTCCTTGCTTCTCACAGATTTGCAACATAATGAATGCAGCTGAGGACAAATTCTTTGATTTCCAAGTAAGAGTCACAGTTTCATATAAACATGTGCTCCATTTGTTACGCCTGCGCGTTATGATGGCGCGGTTTTCCATCTGAGCTCCGCGAGCCATTAGATTGTGCAGGTCGTGGCAAAAACGTGATATCGTGCGCGCGCGCGCATGTGTGTGCATGTGGAGTGAGGCCGCTGCCATAAAGGGAAGAAATGATCTCCCTTTTTCTTTCCTCACTGACTTTCCAGTAGGATGCGCAGCTCCTCTCATCTGTCCTCCCATTAGAATCACTTTGCCACGGGGAGCTGCGCTCACTCTAACGACCAAATTCATCATTTCTACTCCTTCTTTTGGGATCCCATCACGGGTTGAGGGGACACGCTTGTTCTCTGCCAAGTTGGCTGATGTGGTGGATTTTCTTCAGCTCGATTCTTTCAGAACAATTAATGGACACTAATCTCACTTTTTATAACCCGCCCCGGCGAAGAAAATGAGTGGATACAGTCTAGGTGACATTTGCCCCATACAAAATTCTGAAAATGATTTGTTTCTGTAGGCTGAAACTGTTGCCATCATAACTGGATCAGGTTGTTTACACACATATCACAAATTAATTATACACTTATTACACAACTATTGCACAGAGCTCATGTGGCGTAACTGAAGCCGTTGTGCACAGCATGCCTTCAGAAACAGGCAACGCAACAATTCAGAGTTATTTGAACAAGTATCAACCATGTGACCATGTGCAAATGCCAGAGGAGTTTGCTCAACATGTCGATTTATCATGAGCATCTCATTTCACCACTGCAAAGTGCCGCCATTGGACCAAAGCGGCAATCACCCATGTCATCCATTACACCTTTTGCAACCCCCCGTCCACCGATATGAATCTACAACACATTTTTTATACATTCGTAAAACATTGATGTCACATTTGTTACACTCCTGATATAATGTGTGTGCAAATTTATTACACATTTTACTGGCTATATATACACACACACATAGTGTACATAAATATTTATGATGCATTTTTACACATTTTGTATAATTTATGTATATTGCACATTTTAACGTTTACTACGCACTTGATATATGAATTTGTGCACTCATTTATGATCATTTGTTACAAACTTACACTTAATATCTATTTGTAACACTTAACTACACACCAACATGTATGGCACATTAACTGCACATAGAGTTTAGTATTAGGCACAGTAAATATTCATTTATTCTAACTATTGTCATAAATGGGTGCTTATAGTTTTTTTTAAAAAAAAAAATCTTTATTATTCATGGGTGTGAGTCCCTTCTTTTTGCCAGAAAGAACCGCTGGACAACTCGGGCTGGACAGTTCGGAACGTTTTGTCCATGCCCATTGTCAACAAGAAAGAGGAGATTGTGGGCGTGGCAACGTTCTATAACAGGAAGGATGGGAAACCCTTTGACGAAATGGACGAAACACTGATGGAGGTGGAGTAGCCACATCACACACGTGTGTGTGTGTGTGTGTGTGTGTGTGTGTTTCTAAATGGAGGCATGTGTATGTCCATTATTTATTCGCTTGGAGTTTTTTCTGCATCCACTTTGTTCACAAGCTCTAATGCTGGCACTTACAAAGTAGGTTTAGCAACAGGTGGATTTTTTTTCTTCTGATACATCATCTTTAAATTCCAATTTTCTCTCCCTCGCTGCTCAACTAGTTGTCTACAATACAATTTTTCATTGTATTGTTTTTATTTTTGATAAAAAAACAAATAAATAACATAGCATTTTTCAGCATCATGCAAATTCAATAAAAATGTAAAAAAAATGTAACTAGACGGCTCTATGAAAACTCAGCCCTGTCGGAGTTGCTGACCGCCTCACATGCCTCCACTAGCTGATGACAGTGTCTCTCCCCATTGCAGTCTCTGACTCAGTTCCTTGGCTGGTCGGTGCTCAACCCGGACACGTACGACAAGATGAACAAGCTGGAGAACCGCAAGGACATCTTCCAGGACATGGTGCTTTACCACGTCAAGTGTCGCAAGGACGAGATACAGAACGTCTTGGTCAGTGAACACCTCCGTCTCTTGATGAGGATTTGTCATCATTTTGATGCACTCAGTCCCTAGTAATGTGTTCATAAAAGTTCAATGACAAATTTGTATGGATGACATTTGGTAGGAATGTTTATACTGTATCATGAGTAGACATACAAAAGTCTACCAATTTGCGGCCATTTAAGCCAAATTCAAAAAACGTAGACCCTGAAACCAGTTTTTCAGCAGCATGAATTTTGGTAGGCACGTCTATCTTGAGTCAACCCACAAAAAAATTCTCAAGCGGCCATATCCGAAATGACAATGGAAATCTCCTATCTTGCTTCGAAGCAGCCATTTTGTGGTCATTTTGGCCATTTTAAGCAAAAGCCACTTGTCACAATGTCACTTGTCAACATGAATTTGAAATTTGGTCAGCATGCCTGTCATGGGTAGAGCAACAAAAATATTAAAATAACAAATGCTTGATTCTGAGAATTTTCAAGAGTCACTCAAAGACAATCTTGTTAAAGAGATTTTTTTCCAATCACTATAAAAATGTCCAATTCAGACACAAAAACCTCTACAGTATTCATACCAATGTGGCAGTTATTTGAACCTTCCACATGAGACAGATGAAACCTAAATTGCAACATTTCAGTGTTTTTTGGTTTTTTTTTTGACAATGCGTGTTGGCATGATGTTACTGCTCCTACGTGATCTTACCTTTGCATCCTCAGAACACCCGCGAGCGGTGGGGGAAAGAACCCGATGAGTGTGAAGAGGAGGAGCTGGAAGAGATCCTGGTGACCAACAACAATCATAACAACAAATCCAAAAACGCAACACACACCTTTCCGACATGATCCAGTAAATTACAAGAGTCAAACTCGGGTCCTCGAGGGCCACTTTCCTGAATGTTGGAGGTGGAAACACCAAAAAAAATGCAGTACAGCGGCCCTCAAGGAACGGAGTTTGAGACCCGTGCCGTAAATATGTTTGTCCTGTCTCCAGTCGGAAGTCCTCCCCAATGCCAAGAAAGCCGAGATACTGGAGTTTCACTTCTGCGACTTTGAGCACAGCGAGTTGGACCTGGTCAAGTGTGGCATCAGGATGTACTATGAGCTCAAAGTGGTGGACAAGTTTCACATTCCCAGAGAGGTGAGCATCTCTTTTGTGAGCTCATTTTAGGACTTTCGCTTTGGCAAAATACGTTTCTGTCAGGTGCCTTTCATTCCTGCACACACGCAAATCGGCATACAAACAGGTCTGAGAGCTGTGTGCTGGTCGGAGCATACATCTCTCAAAATTCAAGGTTACAATTGTAGTCAACAACCTTAATTTAGGAACACGTTCCATCCGATTGTCTCCAAACTTGGTGCACACATAGTAATCAGAGGTGGCAAATCCGCGTCTGGAAAGTATAAAACCCCTCCCACAGGTCCTTCTACTCAACTGGCAGGTAAACAAGCACATCGACATGCCAGTTGAGTGAAAGCATCTGATGCCAATGCCAAACTGTGGCAGGGTTTTACTTTCTGGACCTGGATTTGCCAACTCTGGTAGTCCGTAATTAGCCACTTGGGGGGATTGTTTTTTTGTTTTTTGTGCCAGCTTTGAACTTTGTTCGTTTACGTTCAAAATTCACCAGTAATGGTCAAAATCCAATTGAAACAAACCAGATCAACTCGTCACATATCAAACTGCAGGTCTTAAGGGCTTCTCAGATCCCAATTTATGTTGTTTATATCCTCTCATTTGACAACATAAATACAAAAAAACTCCCCTATAAACTGACTTTTTTGGGGGCGGGGGAGTGGGGGGGGGGGGGTTAGACTAAAATGGTCTCCTTGTGAAAGCCATAACACTGATGCAGTTTCAGAGTTTTATTTAGAGATACCAAGCGAGCGGTCATCAGCAGGAAGTTCATTTATAATGAAGCATTGCCGGTCGCCTGCTGTGCGTCCTGAAAATAAACTCGCTGCAAAGCTATTTTTAACGCTTATTTGAACAAATGGAGGCCTAACGGTGTGTGTGTGTGTGTGTGTGTGTGTGTGTGTGTGTGTGTGTGCGTCTGCAGGTACTCGTGAGGTTCATGTACTCACTCAGCAAAGGCTACAGGAAGATCACCTATCACAATTGGAGACATGGATTCAACGTCGGACAGACCATGTTCACGCTGCTCATGGTCTCTCACTCACACACACACACACACACACACACACACACACACACACACACACACACACACACACTTCAAGAGTCGCCCCACAAATAAATCCCATAAATCAATGCCCAAAAACACACAGGAAGTATGCCATTCTTGGCGACATTTTGAGGCTCATTTTGACCATTTCCAAGATGTAATACAAAGATAAACTTCTCTATTTGAAATCGACAGGCATTTATGACAAGTAGACTCACCCTCTCAAAGAAAAACAAAATAAAACATGAATAAAGGATCCAGAAAGTCTGCCATTTTGGGATGTGATAAGGATGCAAAATGGACCCAAATGCACAATTGACACATTTGAGAAAAAAACACCTTGATTGAAAGCTGGGGGAAAAAAACAATGCAAGAAACGTCACAAAGAACCTCAGCAAAGTTGAAGCTTCCTGTCATGAATTGATTCTGGGCATGGCAGGATATGAGACGATCTGAAAACAAACAGGGGGAGATGCAAGGGGTCACAAGGTGGAGACAATCACCATAACGAGGAAACACGAGGGCAGGAAGTAAAGCTCCTGAAACAAGAGGAAACGATTAGTACACAATAAAAGCGTACATGACTACATGAAAGAAAGAAATAAAAACTGAGAACTTCCCATAAACGACAAGACATGACAGTTTCAATCAAACACTCAGTTTAAATAAACCATTTCAGAGCCATTTTGTATTAAAAAACATTCAGTTTCACTTAGCAACATGAATTCTGTAGACATGTCTATCATGAGAAAACCCACAAAAAGGTCTCAAGAAGACATGCCCAAAGACAGGAAATTTTGTTTGGACCAGTCAGTTTATTCTGTATCTGTTTTGGTCATTCAAATTAGTAAGAAAAAAATGTCAGCCCCTGAGACCATATTCACTTAGCAACAACAAACAAAGACGTCAGGCATCTCTATTATGACTAGATCCTCAAAAATGTACAAGTTAAAAAAAAAAGCATGAAGAGTCACATGAAGTCTGATATTTTGGTCATTCCAAAAAAAAATTTCAGTCATCAAAAGCCAGTTTTACAAATCAAAATGACATTTGGTCGGCATGTCTACTATGAGTAGACCCACAAAAACCCCTCAAGTATCAATTCCCAAAACCTCACCAGAAGTCTCCCATTGTAGTTTGAAACAGTCATTTGAAATAGTTATAAAAAGACACACTTGGGCTACAGATGTGGTACAATTGCCACCAAATTTGAACCTCATCTACTGGACAGTTGGACAACACTAAATCATAAAACATTTTAGTGGTCATGACTGGGAAGTAGGATGACTCGCTATAAAGCACAAAAGTCTGAGGGGTCAGCTCGGTAAGGTCAGATCTTGACACATCACATCTTACAGAAAGTCAGGAATGAAAGCGTGACGTGGTTCGTGCGTGTTTCAGACGGGCGACCTGAAGCGTTACTACACTGACCTGGAGTGCATGGCCATGGTGACCGCCGGCTTCTGTCATGACATCGACCACCGAGGCACCAACAACCTCTACCAGATGAAGTGAGCACAAAATCTGCGTTTGTCGCAATGTTTGTTGCCGTTCGCGGGCTCTTACAAACGCAATTCATCACCTGTAGTTAAATGAGCCAACGCGTGCAGCAGGTGCAGCCAGTCCCGAAATGATCGTTCATGATTTAGGACCATGTAACCTCCCAAATTTAATGTGCGTTCATTCACCCTGTGTGTGTGTGTGTGTGTGTGTGTGTGTGTGTGTGTGTGTGTGTGTGTGTGTGTCTCCAGGTCGGGAAATCCTCTGGCGAAGCTTCACGGCTCGTCCATCTTGGAGAGACACCATCTTGAGTTTGGCAAGACTCTCCTGAGAGATGAGGTGTGTTGCAGTACTCACACACACACACAGTTTTTGTACAGTGCCGTGGCTCTTCTCAGTCTTGCCTTTTGCATATTTTCCCCACTTGAATGTTGAAAGAGGAAGTTCATGTCCAAAATTTTCTTTGCGCAATAGTAATGTGTTTTATGTGGCCCCACTAGTCTAAACGCGGTACTCTGATCAATTTGGCATTTGTGCAATAGGGATTTTCAGCCATCCGCAGAGGTTGACATTTAATGCAGCAACACCCACTGCTCTTGGCTGAAAGAAAAATAAAAAACAGCTGTGACATTTGCCATTGGGGACCGTGGGTACTGTGACGTTATTATCAATCAACAGCGGGTGGCAGTACAGTACAAAATGGCAGCCTCCTTGGAAGGCTGAAAAGGGGTGGAATACAGTGAAACTCCTCTACAATGAAACCTACATGGGCGAAAATACCCCCTAGTGCAGGGATAGGGAACTCTGGTTCCTCGAGAGCCAATTTAAATCAGCTAAAATTCAGAAATAAATACTTTTATTTTCTATCAATTATTTTTTTCACGAACGGATAGAAAATTCGAATGTTGCTTTACAACATAACCAATAAATGCAACTGATTTTTGGGTGGATTTTTTTCTTAGTTTTGTATCATTAAATTTATTAATTACATATTCATAAGGTGTTACATTACTGTATACAATAGACATATTATTCATTACAGTACTGTTATGCTTCAGGTGCATTTTATAGAAGTACAGTTCGAAATCAAATTATAGATACAGTATTGAAACTTCCTTTTTTATAAAAGAGTATAAATGACTTAACAGGCAAAGTGGAGTGATTAATGTAAAACAATTGTATGTTAATGTTAAACACTATCAAAGACGTGTATGCTCATATTTATGCACTACGTACAGCATTGGAATAAAAATAAAGTGTACACATTTACGTTTTGTGTGTGTGTGTGTGTGTGTGCTTACATCTGAGATAAAATTTGCTACAGTGAAAAACCCCCTGTTGTGAAAAATTTCTTGCTGCAAACATGATTTCGTTGTAGAGGAGTTTCCCTGTAGTGGGATCAAAAAGAACATACTATTGCAGAGAACATAACATAGCATTTGTGTGTGGATGTGTGTGTTGACATCTGGGTTGCTTGTTTCAGTCATTGAACATCTACCAGAATCTGAACCGCCGCCAGCACGACAACGTCATCCACCTCATGGACATCGCCATCATCGCCACCGACCTGGCACTCTACTTCAAGTCGGTGCCGCTCGTCTCTGCCGCAGTCAATCAATCCCATGATGCAATACGGTTGTCTGTCCTCTCCTGCGCAGGAAAAGGACCATGTTCCAGAAGATCGTGGACCAGTCTAAGACCTACGAGAACTGGAACGACTGGACCAAGTACATGATGCTGGAGACGACGCGCAAGGAGATTGTCATGTAAGCGTGTGCATGCAAACACATGCGCGCAAAATTTCATTCGTCAAGTTGCTTCCGCTGCGCAGGGCCATGATGATGACGGCATGCGACCTGTCGGCCATTGCCAAGCCCTGGGAGATTCAGAGCAAGGTCAGTGTGATGTCACTTGCGCGTGCATGTGTGTGTGTGTATAGATTGATAGATAGAAAAAAAGGGTGAATTATAGTGCTAATTTTACCACCCACCTGCAGGTGGCGCTGTCAGTAGCTGCTGAATTTTGGGAGCAAGGAGACCTGGAGAGAACCGTCCTGGAGCAACAACCCATTGTAAGTGTTTGTGAGAGGAACGCTTTCTGAAGAGTAAATCCACGGCAACTGTTGGATTGAAGCTCCCTTGTGTTCCTAATGAAGTGTCCAGCGGAGAAGAAAGAATCTCAAATACTGGCTTGCTTTTTTGTCTCCTTTTTCAGCCCATGATGGACAGAAACAAAGCAGAAGAGCTTCCGAAGCTCCAATGCGGCTTCATCGACTTTGTCTGCTCTTTCGTTTACAAGGTCATATCACGCCATTTAAAAGAATAAAGTCCCCCCCCCCCCCCCACCAAAAGTCAGAATTACATCTTTTCTGGAGAAGTTGTCAATTTGTAAGACAACAAAGTTGTGTTTATCAAGGAAGAAGTCAATTTCAGAAAAAAAGTCAGAAAATTACAAAAATAATGTTTACGTTAAAAAAAACGTAAATCTCACGGAAATATATATATATATATATATATATATTTCAGCATATAGTCACTCAAATTAGTTGGGGAGGTTTTCAGACAGATACAGTATTCTTTGTTGTCTTCTGAGAGAGAGACGATCAAAAATAATGCCGTACTGAGAATACTAATACTAATTTGGAAGCCTGGAACAGATTAATGGCATCTCCTTTCTCTTCAACTGAGAAATATGATTTGATATACAAGGGTTTTGAGTTAGAAGCATTGTCAAAGAATGAATTACATTCATACATCAAGGCATCACGATATTCTCGATATTAAAGTCAATTTTTTTAAGGGAAAAAAATTGTAATCTCATACAATTTAATTTGTATTTAATCCTACCATAGTTCAGTTCCAACATTGAGCAATGTGATCATGACGTGACTTGTCCTGTTTTGGTGTCAGGAGTTCAGCCGCTTCCACGTGCAGATCACGCCCATGCTCGATCGTCTCCTCAACAACCGCAAGGAGTGGAACGCTCTCAAGGAGGAGCACGACGCCAAGATGGCCGCCATGGAGGCGGCCAAAAAGGCCAAGGAGGAGGCGGCTGGTGCGGCGGCGGCGGCCAGACAAGGTCCAAGTCGCCACCGGCGCTGCACTATCCAAAAATCGATTTTCATCACACCTAATCGGATGTTTTTCCTCCTGCAGCGAGTGCGGCCCAGTCCAAGACTTGTACGCTCTGCTAGAAGAACGCTTATCAAAACATTCCACATCAAGTCATTCATTAAAAAATACTGACTACCGTCAGGACGAGCGTTGAAATAGAGTAGCGCGGGTTTTATTCCTTTAAAGTACATTTCATATTATCATATGCTCCTGTAACATTGGACCCAGTTTGAACATGAACATGCGCTTAATATTGAAAAATGAAGAACTCTATTTAAATCATGAATAAAAAGTAATATACGGAAACAAAAGGTTCTAAAAGATTACACGCTAATTAGATTTCAAAGTTAAATGAAACCAAACAGTATTAAGCAAATGTCCTGTATTACGTTTTTTTTAAAAGTGTAAAACGGTATAACAGGGTACAGTTTAGACGCACCTGATTCAAATGATCTGGATCGTTATCAGGCTTCTCGGAGCTTGCTGAAGACCCGCTCGTTTGAGTCAGGTGTGTTGGAGGAGGGAGGCATCAAAAACAGGCCGGATTGCGGCTCTCCAGGAACCGACTCGGGCGACACTTACTTCAAATGTACTCTCATGTCCTTGATGCTTTGTGTTCTTGCATATTAAAAAATGGCTTTTATTGCTTCAAAGAATAGTAAATGATGCTATTTTCATACTCAAACATGCTTGTCTTTTTCGGAAATGTGTTGTGCTGTTGATTACTTTTATTTTATTAGTTTTTGTTGTTGTTGTTGTTGTTGTGTTTGAGGTGTTTAGTCAGGGTATCATAATCTTACAAGATTATTTTGGGAGAAAAGGTTGGGTTTAAAAAAAAAAAAAAGTCAAACTGTTCCAGGATTCAAATGATTTTTTTTCAGAGGGGAAGGGGTGGGGGTGGGGGGATATTACAAAATTAATCCTTTTTTTTCTTGAAAAAAACCCACCTTTTTACAGTCATCTTTTCCCCTTTTAATAGGCTGTAGTTTGACATTAGTCATATTTCTTCCAGAAAAAGTCAAAATTTTAACAGAAAACAAGTGTAACCGAGCTGTAATTTTAAATCTTGAAAATAGGCCTTTTTGTTTTCTTAGTCATCATGGTAAGTGTTGTTTTTCAGCGAGGATTTTAAAAATTATTATTAATATCAAGAGAGCTTAAAAGAGTAAAATGCCTTTTTTTCCTTTTTTTTTTTTTAAAAAAGATTAAATGAATATTTTCCAAAGCCTTTTGAGAATCTGTCAAGAATATTCTTTATTTATTTATTATTTTTTCCAAAATACTTTTAAAAAAGAATAATTCATCATCTTATTCTCACGCATTTACTCGTACTTCTTTGGGCATGGCCCAAGGGCCAAGTCCTGCAATTCCGGAGGTAACACAGACCGTTCTCGGGACGTGGTAAAATCTTTCTATATTTTGTGCCACTCCAGCAAAGCCATCACATTTCACGGTGAAAAAAATGACATTAAGAATATTTATATTGCCGTCAAATCTGGTGTAATCTGAACCAAAATGTATCCTTGGAAAATGTTCTCCTGAACTCCAAAACGTTGAAGATTCCCTGCTTGAAGGACCTAGAGACAGTATGCACAGCACCCTCCCATATGTGGGTCACGTCAGTGTTTCACAACAGCGCACATGATAGCCGAGCGTTAATAAACCGGATGGAGCCTGCAAAGGGGGGTCACATGCTCTCTAAATCCATCCTTCCACCCCCTCCGCGCTTTGTAGTAGCGCATACGTAGGCGCGCGTGTCGTCACCGACTCGTGACGTAGCGCTGCTGACATAAGACTGCGGCTCAAAGGATTGCCGTATACGGCCATGATGCTGGCCAGGCCGAGCCATGACGCAGGGACAACGCGTGACTGCTGCAGAGAGAGGAAGAGGAGAGGGGGGTGTGTGAAAGAGAGTTTTGGAGCTGGGGGGCAGCTGGAGCCGTGACGACTATTTTTAGGCGCTCCCTGTTGTTTCCAAGCAGGATCTGAATCGACCGGCCGGCTGCGGTGTGCGGCACTCACGAAGGTGCAGAGTATGTTAGCATCACATGCAAATGTTCTTCAATGCAAGATGGGCTTTAGCATCAGCATCCAATTGTCTGCCAAATGAAAAAAAATATTTTTTTCTTCCCCCCCCCCCCTTTTTTTTTACCATTTGTTTAATATTAACAATTTGTGAAGTTCTTTTTACACTTGTGTGGAAGGTGTTTGATAAACATATACAGTATATGGAAAATGTATGCTCTATTGAGCGGCCCAGTGGTTAGCGTGTTGGCCTCACAGTGCAGAGGTGCAGGGTTTGATTTCGGCTCCAGCCTTCTTGTGTGGGTTTTCTTCCGGTGTTCCGTTTTCTTCCCACATTCCCAAAAATATGGATGCAGCTTAATGGAACACTCTAAAATGTCCCTCGATGTGATTGTGAGCACGGATGGTTGTTCGTCTATGTGTGCCATGCCATTGGCTAACTTAAAATGATTAGATGTACAGTCAAACTTCGGTTTTTGAACGTCTCGGTTCTTGACCAATTCGGTTTTTGACCAAAAATTTTGAGTTTTTTATGCCTTGGATGACGAACAAATTTCGGTTCTCGAACAAACTGAGCGCATTTGAATGCACCATTTGACTCCTCTCGCCTACCTTACACGAGAAAGTGACGCTTCCTCGGGTAGACGAGGAAGTGACGCTTTCCATTGTGAGCAGACGTGTTCAGTAACGTTTTTATTTTAAAAAGAACGTGGTTTCGGTTTTCGAACAATTTCAGTTTTCAAACAGCTTTCTGGAACGGATTATGGACAAAAACCGAGGTTTGACTGTATATGGTTTCGCCACATAATGGCTGCCAACCGTTGATATTTACGTTTTGGTGAGTGATGGCCCCCCCATATGCAAATCTTCCTGGGCCGAATTTTGGTCCCAGTAAGTCTCTGGTTATCGGTGCAGGAAGAGTGACAGGAGTGCTGAGGAAAAAAGACGTGGAGGTTTTTCTCTCTACCTCTCAGTGAGATTATTGGGTATGGTGTGTGCGTTTTGGAAAACTGTTTTGATGTTTATAGCAAATACCTTTGCTCCCAAAAAAAATTAACTTTGGCTTTGGAACGCAATTGATGGTCCCGGTATGTAAAATGGTGCATTCGTAATTTTAAAAGAAGCGCAGTGTTGTTATCTTCCACTTTAAGGACACGCCGCTTGTGTGGGATTTATGGTTAGTCATCAATCGGTGTGGTTAGCTTCAGTTAATGAGCCCTTGCTCTTCATTTCTAGGCATGTTCTTCTCCCCTTTATCGTCTCATCCTGATGAATGCAGATGGCATTTCTTCACGCCGCTCAGCTACGCAACATTTCCACCCAAACGTAAAGCAACTTTGACTTCCAGTGCCTTGAAAAGTATTTATAGCCCTTGAACTTTTTCACATTTCGCCACCGTACAACTATCATTTTGTTGTGTTGTTTTTTTAAAGTCTTGCCACAGACGCTCAGGGGTAATTAGGTCTGGACTTTGACTGGACCAGTCTAACTCATGAATATTCTTTGATGTCATTTTCTGGTTGGAAGTTGAAATCTGGGAGAAAAAAATGGTTGATGTACAGTATACACTGTAGATTTAAGATGCTTGCTCATCTACGCTATCTGCTGCCCATGAAAAGCATGTATGGAAATAAAGTCATCTCTCGCCACTTTACGCTTCACGTTTTTTGGGATCAGTGATTGGCGGGTTTTTCCAAAATACTGTACAGTATTCATTAAAAAAACAAAATAATAACAATAATAATGAAAAAATATCGGCAGCCATATTGCGCAAAGACGCAATAATGATGAATGTTAATCACGTACAGTCAAACCTCGGTTTTCGGCCGTCTCGGACCTCGACCAATTCGGTTTTTGACCAAAAATTTTGATTTTTTTTATGCCTTGGATGACGAACAAATTTCGATTCTCGAACAAACTGAGCGCACTTGAATGCAGCATTTGACTCCTCTCGCCTTCCTTACATGAGGAAGTGACGCTTCCTCGGGTAGACGAGGAAGTGACGCTTCCTCGTGTTGCTTTCCATGGTGAGCAGACGTGTTCAATAAACATTTTTATTTTAAAAAGAGCATGGTTTCGGTTTTTGAACAACTTCGGTTTTCGAACAGCCTTCTGGAACCGATTATGGACGAAAACCGAGGTTTGACTGTATACGGATTTATAATTTAGATACAGGCATACCTCGGTTTGGCTGTTCGAAAACCGATATGTTCGAAATCCGAAACTATTTTATTAGCCCATGATTAGCGGCTAATACACTATGCAGAAAAAACAGCCAGATTGGCATAAATGACCACAAACGCGTCTCTTCACAATGAACGTCGCT
This sequence comes from Hippocampus abdominalis, assembly GCA_018466805.1. Taxonomy (NCBI): domain Eukaryota; kingdom Metazoa; phylum Chordata; class Actinopteri; order Syngnathiformes; family Syngnathidae; genus Hippocampus; species Hippocampus abdominalis. Next base: position 17,285,039 of record CM031695.1, on the reverse strand, counting down.
TCCTCGTGTAAGGAAGCCGAGAGGAGTCGAGTGGCGTATTCAGGTTTGCTTAGTTTGGTCGAAAACCAATTTTTGGTCGTAATCCGAGGCGTAAAAATCGCACATTTTTGGGTCGAAAACCGATTTAGTTGAGAACAGAGACGTTCGAAAACCGAGGTTTGACTGTACAGGTACAGAGTAAATACATGAACTGTTTGTCTCAAATATGTAAAGTAAAAAACCTGTTTACACATTTGCTGCTACCCACATACACATCCACCAAAAATCCTGGGGGGGGGGGGAAAGGAGGGGGCAAATCCTACTTTGCGGTTTTTCAACTTTCGCACTGTAAAAAACAAGGATGACTGTATATGTCGTACAATGTTGTCGATGTGTTTGGTCCTTTTGGACCTGCTGCATGGAGAAGAAGAAGAAGAAGAAGATGGATAAAGGACAGGACAGGAAGTACTTGACAGGATGAATTCCAACACTCGTGTCACCTCTTATTTCCACTCCTCTTCTTCACACACATGCGCGTAGGTGGGTGCACGCTCGCACACACACACACACACACACACACACACACACACACACACACACACACACACACACACACTCCTCGGCTGAATCAACCAGTGGAGACGTCAGTAGTTTAACCAAACCCTCCAATTTCGTCACACACAAAACCTCTGAACTTGTTTCTCAAGGCACAAGTGTTCTCATGGTATAGCACTTTTTTTTCTGATGGCTTATAAACAAATTTTTTTTGCAACTAGTGGCTATTTTTGCGAAACTCTTCACCCAAATACTTTGTAAGAAAACCTTTCACCTAATTGGCAAAACACCATAACTCTTTTGCAAAAGCAAATCAGTCGTACAGTCAAGCCTTCATAAAGTGTGTCTTTTTGTTTCAAACAATTAACATAAGTCATTTCATGAATAAGTGTACAATGCTACAATGTTACACACTGATGGGAAGAATGAAAAATGGGGCTTTTGCTTTCTCTCTGCAGAAGTTAGGCAAGCTCAGGTTGAGGTCATACTTTTGTCATAGTTCTGGAAATATAGAGGAATTCAAATAAAAAAACTCTTACTTTATATTATTCTGACAAACATAACTAACGTTGCATAGCACCAAATTGTGTAAAATCTTGCCCATCCTTTGCAGCCTGCCCATCCTGGAAGGTGGATCACCCCCATCTGAAGCGCCTTGCAAGGGTAATCATTTTTCCCCAGGTGAGATTTTTTTTGGGGGGGGGGGGAGATTTTCCTTGCCCTCCTGTGGGGTGAAGATCAGGGCATGTTCATGTGTGTCAAACGTGGGACTAGCCCGGGGGTCGGCAACACGCGGCTCCAGAGCCGCATGCGGCTCTTTAGCGACACCTAGTGGCTCCCTGGAGCTTTATAAAAAATGTTTGAAAATGGAAAAAGATTGTGATAGTAGGCTAATATAGCTCAAAAAGATATAGATACAGGTTACAGCTCAGAAAAAGGAGAGCTGTGGTGTTGTTTTTTTAAAACGTGTACTTTATTTATGCTTTTAACAGTCTCGACAAACACAGACACGTCTGCGTCCGACTCCGTGCCTTCTCTCTTCTTTTTCGACTCGAGAGGCGTTCAAAGACAGCCTCAGAAAAACAGAAATTAATGACACTAAGAAAAGTGAAAATAATGCACCAAAACAAAAAATCAAGCGAGGAAATTACAAAATAAATTCTATGGGGGCGTTTGCGAACACACAACAAAGGAATGATTAACATAAATAATTCTGAGACAGTCCAGTCGCCTACATACTTACAGCATATTTGTTTTTTGTTTTTTTTGTCCTTTCAACATTTTGGGTTGCCGACCCCTGGCCTATCCCTTTGAGACTCTTCTATGATTAAGCGCGACATAAATAAAGTTGACCTGACCTGATAATTGAGCGCAAAGCAGTGAGTTGTGTGTACACATCTGCAAAAAGAGTTCTGGGCAGTGGATTGTACCAAAACTTTTGAAAAGTGTGCGTTGAGCACAGTGCAGTGCTTGTGCTTTTGGTTTTGCGATAGATAGTAGACTGTCAAATGGTTCTGCTAACCACTGATAGAGCAATCAGAAAAAAAAATGCCAAGTTAAAGAGTGACGTGGGAAGAAAGTCAAACTAACATTTGGCCGATGGCTGGCAGGGGTGACGCAAAAGCATCCGCAGTAGTGATTGATGCACGTTCACCGTTCACTCTTGTGACGGAAAAGCTTGAAATAAAGACGAGAAGTGCCGCAAGTGCTGTTGATAAGGGTTTTATTTCTTGAGGCAAATCAATGAATATATGTCCTTTATACAGTATATGAGGAGCCCGTCTCTACAGTTTCATAATGTAAACAATCTCTGAAGAGAAAAATGTATTCAGTTTTAAAAGGAAGCCAGCGAACTCCGGTTTGAAACTATGTACACCAATTAAAATATAATTTATAACAAGAACATCTATGAAACTAGATTTGAACAATTCAAAAATACTGAAATGCCTTTCCCCCCGCCCTTCTCCTCTCCACATTCTTCACCTGACATGAAAGCACACACAAAGGGGGGGGGGGGGGGAAAGGAGAATAAAAAGAGAACAACACCTCAAAAAACATCCAAGCTAAGTGGAGCATAAATTAAAAACAAAACAAAACATGTAAAAATATAAAATCTCACTAGAAGTCTTTAGCATATTTCATGTTAAAAAAAAAGAGAATCAAGTGAGTGTGATAGTCCTTAGAAGTCAAAATAAAACATATGCCCTTTATCTTATATTGTTCCACACACATTTACTTTTCTCACTTTTATATTTATTCTTTTATTTATATTAATTGTTTAACGTAGAATCATTTGCCTACCAAGTGCTCATTTGACATCCTTAAAGGTTTGTGTGATAAAATGATTTAGTAGAAGAAAAAAAAATCAACATTTTAGCATGTGAAGAGAAAACGAGGAAGCCGCCAACCTTTACATTTATTTATTTTGTGTGCGTGTGTGTGTGTGTGTGTATACGTGTGTGTGTGTCAAGTTTTACAGTTTTTCTTGCCGGTTTCTCCCCACTTTTCCCAAACAAAAGCAGGACGTATTGCATTGTGGTGACAATCTTTTTCCCTTTGGAAGATTTGATTATTATCATTATTATAATTCATATTTGGATTGATTGGAACTAGCCCAAGTGGACAGTGCTTATTATTACACTTGAAAATGTGTCCCAAAAAAAAGTCAACATCAAAGTTTTCTATAAGAAAGTATATTATCATCTAGATATATCTACACAAACACACAAATATATATTGACATATATTCATATATATATATATATATATATAAGTTTATAGCTTTTTTTTTTTTTTTTTAGAATATGGCTATTGAAAAAGAGTTCTTTCGAATAAACTCAGTGGCGGTCGGGATTGGATCGGAGGGTGCCGTGTGGAAGGGGAAAGGCCTACTGCTGATTTTAAGGCTTCACCACGATCACGCAATGATATGATGACATGATGACATGATGAGGAGACGACGGGGACAAAAGTTGTCAAATGTAAAAAAAATAATTAAATAATAAAAATAAGAAAATAATTAAAGGTAGGTTTTAGGTTTGAATTCAAGGTAAATTGAGTTTTTCTGGAAGTTTACTTGTACATTTGTGTGTGTCTGCGTTGATGTAAAATGGAATCATACACGTGGCATAGCTTGTGTCGATTTGCGTGTACATAAATATGAATGTTTGTGGATGTACTCTAAGTTGCTATATCTAAGATCATGGGCATGCAAGCTGATGTGTGGAAGTGTGTGGATGTACGTTTCAAAATGAACATCATTTTAACTATCGGTGCGTCAGAATCAAAGGCAAAATTGTGCCGCCACAAAATCCCAAATGCTAACTGGGATTTCTCCAACATCATCGTCATCATCATCATTATCATCCCCCTCCCTTTCCTCTTGTCGCGTCACCCCCACAATCCCAGTGTGCAAGATTACTATTGATTTTTATACACGTATTGAACACATTCCTCCTGATGACCATTCTTATGTATTGCCTCCAAAAACATGGACACCCCCCCCCAAAAAAAACCCAACAAAAACCCCCAACTAAAAATAAACAAATACAATTGTCTAAAGGGATTTTTCATGTACTGTATTTTTAGAAACAGTGTCGGACTTGTGTGTCAATGTTCCCTCCAAATCCTACCGCCGCCAAAATAAAATATGTTTAGTACTATGTACACATTATATATAAGACCATATGGTATGTGTTTGTGTGTGTATATATATATGTATGTATGTATGTATGTATGTATGTATGTATGTATGTATGTGTATATATATGAATGTGTGTGTGTGTGTGTGTTATCTTTTATAAGAGCTTTGCTTTATGTAAACCATGATGTAAACATTCAACGTTCTTGTGTGCATGTGTTTGTGTGCGTGCGTGTGTGTTTGTGTGTGATTTGATAAGCTGTGGAAGGACCCCGAAAATCAATACCTTGGACTCGCGCGGCGCTGCGTCTCATTTTGGCGAGGAAAGGAAGTGCACTGGACTAAAGCCGTCCACACGCCGCCATTTTTGGATGAAAGGCCAGTGGCAGACATTTTAAGCTAAAGCTAATGCTAACTGCTGTGTGAAACAGCGGTATGCTCTGGTCAGGCTGGGTGGCCAGATTTAATCGTTCTAAGACGACAAACATGACGGCATGCAGAAGAGGCTTTAGTGGATGAACCCTGATGGGAAAGTAGGATGGCGGCGGCGGCAAGAGCATCGGCGCATGGACGTGAGGTAGAGATGCTCGGCTGACGCCACCCGCGTCATTTTCTTGCTAAGTTCCAACCCTCTCTTCCCTTTTTCCCGGTGCCTCCTACTGGCCACAATGGGCGCAACCAACTGTCACTAAAGGGGATGTTTACATTCAGAAAAACCAATACATTCCATCAGATCAAACCAACCAACCAACCGAGTCAGTCGGGACATTTTGAGGGGGACGGGGACAATCCCCATAATAGTGCCAGCACCACTGGCTACCAATGTGCCCCAAACCCACAACCCAGACTACATCCGCCAACACCACCCCGATTTGAGTGACGGAGGCTGCAGTTTAAATGTAAACAAACATGTTGGATCAGCGGACTAGATCAGTCTGCAGCTTTGAATGTGGGAATGTTCCACCTTTACTGATTGTTTTAATTAGCCGCCTAGCTGACTAAAGCTAAAACTAACATTGGAGGGAAAGAGGTGTGCTAAGGTTGCACTAGATGGCAAATATTTACTCTACAAAAAACATGGTGTGGTTGCATTACAGGGAGAAAGCTGTTAATAGTTGGGGTGGGCCAATAATGGTACCAGGTATCCTATCAGACTGACATTGGCTTTATTTCAAGGTATTAGGTACTCATGAAGGCTTTTGAGACCAGCTAAACATACCTTATAGGGGAAGTCAAGTGGAAAATGTTCTTTACAATCATATCCTCCAGGTAGGACGTGCCTGGAACAACTGACCAAGGAGACACTCGGGAGGATTAGATACCTGAGCCACCTCCTCTGGCTTCTCTCATTGCAGAAGAGCAGCGACTGTACTTTGAGCCTTCCTGAGTGACCGAGCTTCTCATCCTCTCACTAAGGGAAAGCCGAGACACCCAGTGGCTGCTTCAATCTTGTTCTTTCGGGCAGAGACCCACAGCTTGTTAACATAAGTGTGGGTAGGCAGACAGATTGACTGGTAAATTGAGAGCTTTGCATTTCGGCTCGGTGTCTTCTTCACCACAACAGACCAATCCAGAGTCTGGATCACTGCAGACGCTGGTCCAATCCGTCTATTTCTTGCTTCCATTCGTCCTCTCTCACATGTGAACAAGACCCCAAGATACTTGAACTCATTTATTTTGTGCAAGATGTCATCCCCAACCTGGAGAAGGCACTCCAAACGTTTCCACTCGAGTACTTTCACTCTCAGATCCTCATCTCGGCCGCTTCATAACTGCTATAGTTAGAGTGGCGACTTGAAGAAGCCAACAGAACCACATCACGGGCAAAACACAGTGATCGGTAGAGGCTGGACAATAAGAACGCAGCTTTGACAGTTGCTGAGGCAAAAACTCAGGCATGGGAGGAGTTCAGCAAGGCCATGAAGAAAGAATTTTGGATGGCTTCGAAGAAATTCCGGTCCACCATCTGGCGTCTCACAAGGTAGAAACAGTGCACCATCAACAATGTGTGAAGTGGGGATGCTGCCGTGCTGATCCCGACTCGAGACACTGTGAATCTTTGGGGAAAATACTTGGGAAAAGTTTACATCACCGAGGTGGTTCAAAAGCTCCTTCAGGGTTAGGGCCTTGGGGATGTTTGAGATCCACCTGGACTTCATAAAGGCTCTGGATGTTGTGGGGCTGTCCTGGTTGACATGCCTCTGCAACATCACATGGACATTGGGGACAGTGCCTATGGTTTGGCAGATTAGGATGTTGGCCCCGCTTCATAAGAAGGGCGAACAGAGTTTTCCAACAAGTGCATCACACTCAGCCTCCCTGGTACGCTCCATTTCAGCGTGCTGGAGATAAGGGTTCGTCGGGAAGTCGAATCTGAGACTCAGGAGGAGCAGTGTGGTTTTCGTCCCGATCATGGAACAGCAGAAAATCTCGACATGCTCGGCGCGGTCCTTGGGATTTTGCCCTACCAGTCTTCATGTGCATTGTGGACTCGGAGAAGGCATTCGACCGTGTCCCCTGAGTGATCTTTTGTGGGCTGCCACGGGAGTACCGAGTACCATGATATGGGCTGTTCGGTCCCTGTACAACCACTATTCAGTGTTTGGTCCACATTGTCGGCAGTAAGACGGATTGGTTATCATTAGTATGTGCATTAATAAAGTATAACTTTCCTGAATGGCAACGTGGCTAGTTTACTTACCTGTGTGTATTATACAGGGTGATACTCACCTGTTGCCGAGGTTTTTGTACCAGTATGTAATTTGCAATATTTTGAGTTACGATTTCCCAGAATGGTTAAGTAAGATGTCCGGCTATAATTTAATTTACTGAATTCTGTGCTTAACTGACTGGTTTGACCTAACCGCTGATGAGACCAAAGAAATTCGGAAATAAGTCTTTGTTCACATTGATCTGTCATTGTGGTTTGCCTCATTAAAATGTTATGTAGCAAATGTACCGGTGATACTGGTACTTGGCATCAAAACCAATGAATATGCAAGTGTGAATACTGGTTTCTGTCTGAAAAAGAGTGGTATTGAACATTCCTACTTTACCGTGTATGTAAAACAAGAGATGCACTGTGTTCATACTAGCTGGCTATAGTTAATGCTGCAATATGGTGGGGCAATGTAGCTGTGCTAGCTGGCTATATCTTACAGTAGAAAATAGAGGGAACGTGGTTGTGTTATCTGGCTCAAGTTAACGCTAAGTATGTACTGTATATAAAATAGAGGGGCGCTATTGGCAGTCAAGCTTGTAGACTAAAGCTAACATTAGAAAATGAAGATGTGCTTCAGTTGTGGTATTTGGCTAACGCTAATGTTGAGGGTGTTTGTAAAACAAGTGAACTGTGGACATGTTAGCTGGCTAAAGCTAACAGTGAATGTAAAATAAATGCTATTGTCTTTGCTAGCACGATGAAGCTAACTATTGAAAATAAAGGTGCTTCGTCATCATGCTGGATGGTTAAATCTTATCTTATAGTGTATGTAAAATTAAGGGGTTGTTTGGTTGGGCTAGCTGACTACCTAACTTTTAAGCGCTATAAGACCGAACACTAGAAAACAGTTACACTCTGGTCATTCTGGATGACTAAAGCTAATATAGTGGGTGCATGCAAAAACAGAAGTGGGCTGTGGGCTAATTGGCTAAACCTAATATTAATGACCTTTTACCACAAGATAGAACTATGCTGTTTGATCGTGTCTCAAGCTAATGCTAATGCGAACACCTTATCAGGGCTAACATTAGCCGCCTACTCTTCAGGTGAAACATTCCCACAAAGCATTTTTGGTGTATCTATGTCGCTAACCAACCACAGGCCAGTAGGGGGCGCCTTAAAAACCAGGGTTTGGGGATTTAGCGTTGACGGTGACGCGGGGAAAGCAGAAAAAACTTCCCAACGGTGCATAGATCAAATCAAGGAAGCACTACAATTACAAAACAAGAAATAAAATTTTCGTTTTTGTAAACTTTTGTCAACCTTTTTACATTGAACGTTATACTCTTTGCACACACCACAGTTTTTTTCCCATGTAGAACATCCAACAAAGTGGGTATCTTATATCCATTTTTTTCTTTTTCTTGACAACCACACACAAAGTTTGTTTTTTTGTCTTTCATGGCGAAAGCACGCCACCAGCCTCCGGATTAGTATTTTTTCCACACAGAGACACACAAACAGACACACGCACACGCACAACAAGGATTTGCTATGGAGGTCTCTTTGCAGGACATCGCCCTGTGGCTGATCTCGTAGCTAATACAAAGTAGACGCCTTTGCCTCCCCTCCCCCCCAAAAATGTTCTCGTCATTGCTTTTCTCCCAACGTTTTTTTAAAAATGTAAACATTTTGCGTGGAGAGGTGTATACCGCTTCTTTCTGCTGCCGCGGGGTGCAGGATTTCATAAGGCGGGACAGTTGCAGCGCGGTGTGGGGCCAGCGCGGCTGGACAGTCAGCGGTGGTGCAGCGACTTCTGGGCCTCCTTCAGCAGCGTGTCAAAGTCCAGCGCGTCGTACTTGCTCTTGACTGGGCCTGGACCGCCCTCATCTGGATTGCGAGAGAGGGGATAAATGCTAACATTAGCTGAGCTGAAATCCACTGTGCCACTGCAAATGATTTCATCCATCCATTAACGAAACCGCTTTTCCTCATGAGGGTCTTGGGCGCGCTGGAGCCTACCTCATCTGATTCAATGTCGCTTACCTAAATATGATCAATAATATTTGATTTTTTACGACCCATTTCTTGCTACGAAAAAACTAGTATGGTTTTGTTGTGCTTTTGACCTGGTCTTGCTGGCAAGGCAACAGTAACATGCTGGTTTTGCTAAAAGCACAACAAAAAAATCCAAGATTTAAACACCCAAGCCTTTGGTCAGTGGACAACCTGCTCTACCAATTGGGCCACTCAGCAAGACCAATATGCTCTGGTTGCCCTGCTGATTGCTTGAAACCAGCAAGACTTCAGCTGGTCACCACCTCCTGACAAAGCCCAAGCAATGTTCTGGCCCTGCAAGGTGGCTGTAACTCGGTTCATGGAGGGGTTTTTTTCTGTTTAGTTGTGCTTTTGTTGCTGGTCTAGCTGGTAAAACAGGATTGGTGAAATGAGGTATGCTGTGGCCAGGTACAACCCATCTTCATCACATTAAACTGGTCCCTGACTCCACTTCGTCGCCAGATCAACACACTCCTTCATGAGTTTGTACAGCCAGCCATTTTTCATGGTTCTGCCTGCCTTGTTGGACCACTGCTACCACTACCATCTCTGTTTGAATAAAATAATCTCTTTTTCTGTTAGTCTGTCTCCATCTCTGCTCTTGATGCCCTCCTCACACTCTCAGCATTTTAGCATATAGAGACTGTCAGAATGATTAAATATTCTTCCATAAGATAGCAGAAATGGGCACCTGTGCCATTCATACAATAGAATATTCGCTTTGTGTTCAAATAAACAGGCCTAGATTTTACGCAAGGGTAACATTAACCTAACCTAAAGCTTCTTTTTTGTGTGTGTTGGATTAGTCACCAAGGTCGATGTAGCGCTTCCTCGTCAGTCTCCTCCCGCTTACGGGTACGCTCTGGAAAACGTTCTCACGATCCCACCGGTGCCTCTGGATGTCGGACTGGCGGATCTTTATGACACCGCAACGCTCTCTGCAAGTATACATCCGAAGAGACACAAATCAGAAAAATTAGGACCTTGTGGAATCACGCAATTGGGAAAACTCACCTTTTTTTGGGCCGTCTGTTTAAGTATATGAGTTTTAATTTTAGTAGCAGTCAGAGAATATGTCTATCAGGTCTTTATTTTTGAAGGACACCTGATAAGTCAAATTAATGGCCGCTTTGAACCAAAATGGCGACCTTATTGAGGACTTTTGGACACTGCTTCGAGATACTTTTTTTGCGGTTCCACTAAAGAAATACATTGCTTTCATGTAGCTAAGTAAAAATGATTTTGGCTATTTTTGAAGGACCTCTAAAATGTCCAAAATTTAGCCTAAAATCACACCTTCGAACCCAAATGCTTGACTTCCTCCGTATTCCATGCTCAGCTTTTTGAGCTTTTTGTTTTTGGTGGCTCCACTCATGTTAAATATTATATGAATGTTTCTAAGGGAAACGGGTGAGAGCAATTTTTCTTGAAGGACCCCTGGAATGGTCATATTGTGTCTAAATGGAAGAACCTCCGATGTGTCTTTGGACAAGATCCCTTGAGACCTTTTTGTCAGTTATCCTAGTGTAATGGTGACTTACAAAGTACTTGGTCTGGTTGGGAGCAGGTTACGTACTCATTACAGATGATGACTTTACAGTCCTCTGCCTTGCCAAAGACCTGGAAGCGCTTCCTCAACATGTTCTGGGTCATGCTGCTGGGCAGGTTGTGAATGTAGAACACCTGACAGTTCTCCTGGCAACAGGGAAACCATAGCAACAGTTAGCAACGGGCGGGAGAGAAAACAGATGGACGTGGGAGGTTTTTAGCATTGCAGATGTTGCCACACACACACGCGCACACACACACGACACACACGCACACACAACAGTGTAGTGACTCACTCTGGAGTAGAGTGGGAACACTTTACCTCATCAGATTTGGCTTTGTCCCTTTGCTCATCGTCTGGGCACATCTCAGAATGTTCACTGAGGATGGGAGAAATGATGAGAGATGGGAGAAGGATGAAGGGGAAAAAGACAAAAAAAAGGTGAAACAGCAGGGAGAGAAAAAGAGAACAGGTGCATTACTTTGGTGCAATGCTTAAAATCATGACATGATGGACTACACAACAGAAAGTACAGTGCAGAATACAAAGAAAAACAACCACTGGAAATAATCCAGAGTTCAAACAAAAAAGTCCCCATATGTGACCCGGCATCGCAAAAATCAATTGTAATTTGCAGAGGTAGATTCCAAGATACAAAGCAATTATGGTTCAGCAGGTCAAACTTCTCCTTCATCGATGAAAAGTTTCATTTTCATGAAATAAACATTGTGTTCAATAATCGTATTTCATAAAAGGTACTCAACAGAAGTAATTACCTGAAAATGTAGCAAAACAATTGGTCATTACTTTGCAGTTGTAGCTCTCCAATGCAAGAAATTCCCAACATACGAGTATCAGTACAAAGCTGACAATCCCCTTTTGCGAATTTCGTACAGATTTTAGTAATTCCATGTCATTATGGGCTAAGGTTAGGCCATTAATCTCCAGGATTTTCAAGAAACAATCCTTTGTTGCCATGATAGAGTTTATGACAACATATTGGTTTATCGCTGTTTTTTTGAGGAGCATAATAGGTAATGATCAGAGATACAGTAAACGCCAGCGTGCTGTAAATTACGTGGCCGCCATATTTATACAGGCGCCTTCCCGACAAAGGCAAAGCATGGACATTGAAACGCATTTGTAACTCGCTGATTTCTTAACCTCTCGTGAGGTTTCATTTTTTTGTTCATGACAAAATGTGAGCAATCAAGAGAAACCATTTATAGAAAGCAAAAAAAAAAATAAAATAAAATTTAAAAGGTTTACCTGTGAAAGGTTACTCTCATTTCCATTTTAGTAATTGCGGGGTTGTCGCAACTGTATGTAGCACAATGTACCGACACCCACGGTCTTTTGGTTTTCTTGCTGTCTACACACATGAATTGTCTGACTTTGACCCTCCTAGTTTGTAATCTCAGTAGCTACGCAATGATGTAACGAGTAATAATGACGCAATGTGTAGCACAGTGCAAGGTTGATATGTCATTGGAAATGAGATCATTCTCTTTTTGATCAAGCCAAAACTTCATTTCTGAAATATCGGTTACTCTAACTGATTTTGCCATGCTGAGTCACAAATAATTAATGCGATCACTCCTCTGGCCATTTAATCGAATGTTTACCTGGAGTCTGCCTTGCTGGCAGGAGAGTCAGGACAGAGGTGGAGGGTCGGTGAGGGCGAGCGGGACGCCGCAGAGCACTCCGCCTCCTCCTCTGAGGCGGGGGGTGTGGCGGCTGCTGATTGGCAGTCAGACGAGCGTTGTGTTGATATCATCGACTCGCCGACGTTGGATTGGATGCCATTTTCTGGTGCGGCGTCACCGAGTAGGGGTTCTCCAGCATCCCGCAGCATGGCGCCCAGCATGGCAACGCTGCGCTTGCGGGATTCTCCAAGGCTCAGCACACAGTAGTCGTGATCGCCGAAGCCAGGGCAGGTGTCGCCGACTCCGGCTTGACCCATGCGCCGCAGCTGGGCGTACAGCTCCGTCTGCTCCGGAAGCTTACGCTGATGCGCGCGGCTCAGCCAGGAGCCTCGGAAGCCACCGACACCGCGAGACGGGTGAACAGACGAGTGGACGGACTCCTCGCCATCGCCGTTGCTTTCGCCGTCCTTTCTGGCCTCGGTTGGCTTGAAAAGGTCATCCTCCACCGGCTTGTGAGGTGGCGTGGTCGGAGGCGTCAGACCTGCAGAGGACAGTATTATTATACAGTAGGTTCATTGAAGCACTCGCACAGGGTCCTCCTTCAAGGACTTGCAAGGAGACTCTGAGGAGCCTCCTTCAAGGACCTTTTTGTTTACCTGCAGTTCCACACAGATCCACGCCAAGGGTCTGCTCGAAAGTCTTGCTGCTAAACTCTCTTCAGTCACGGAAAACACAAAAGAGAGAATCATGTAAGATTTCATCATGACGTCTCCTCTCTTATCACAGCCACCACATGCAGGCCTGTCCTCGCCACCATTCTTCTCCCATCAATTTCCTTTTTTTAGGGGATGCCACAAGCACATCGGCCACAGGAATAGAACACAGACAGCTCTTTAAAAAGGCAGATTCATGTGAAGAATGGACCCACGCCAGGGAAAGTGCTCAGCGTGGCGGTTGGAGCGAGTGGGAGACACACGAGGGACGCTGGCGCGAGGATAATGTGGAATAGCGAGGGCAGTGAGGATGTGCCTCAGATTACAGTCAGAGTAATTAAGCGTCTTGGAATTCAATCTGTTTTGGATTTGAATGCATCAACATTTGCTTATTGGGATTAGAAATGACAACCTGACAAAGTCGTGTATTAAATCAAATGCAGAATCATTCATACAAACATACAGTACCTTCCACAGGGACTCATATAGAAAACTACCTCAAGCACTCATACTTTACAGAGACCTGTTACAAGGACTCAGACTTCAAAGACTCCTTAAGGCAGGGGTGTCAAACTCATTTTTGTCGCGAGGCCACTCCCCTCGGAGGGCCGTTATGACAGTGAAACCACAAAATGTGTCATCGTCTCATTGAATTATTACTTGAACACTACAAATTAATGGAATACTAGTTTTGAAATGAGTCAACTGTACTAGTTTGTTCAATTATTGTTTATGTGAGTGTCAACGGGGTTACAAAATAATTGCAAAATCGCAACGTTATTCATTTCGCATGACAATTTGACATTCGTTACAGATTTTAGCAAGGTTCATGCAAGTTGACACACATGATTTGATTTTGCGGGCTACATAAAATGACTTGGTGGGCTGGATCTGGCACAGGGGCCTTGAATTTGACACTAGTACTTTTAGGGCCCTCCTTTTAAGTCCTCAGAAATCTTACAGGGTTCTTCTTCCCAGACAGGTCCAGATATCCCCTTCAATGACTCCTCGAAGGCTCATGCAAGACTGGGGACAGGGAGTCCTACAAAGACCTCCTTCAAGGACTCGTCCAGTGAGCTCAATCAAGGGCAGAAACCTTCTTAAAGTAAATTCTACCTTCAAGGCTTCCTAAAAGGAACCTACTTCAATGACTCCTATAAAGACCAAGGACTCCTAGAGGGACATCCTGTAAGAACTCCAATAAAGGCTAAGGCCTCCGGAGCAGGGGAGCCCAAAAGTCGATCGCAGTGGACTGGTAGACCGTGGACTGCTCCCAAGTTGACTGCAAAAAGTGTGTGTGTGTGTGTGTGTGTGTGTGTGTGTGTGTGTGTGTGTGCTGTTAAGTAAAGCGTTCATGCATCTGCTCTCACATCTCATGACTGGATACCCGCTTGTGGCTACAAACAAAGAATCCTAAACACATTGGCTCCTCCACGGCATGGACAATGTGGCAGCTGGCCAGCATGAGTGTGACAAAGCAAAGAGAAATTCTCACCCTGTGGACTTGCTGGAGTCGAGAGGCAGACACAGGCAGGCTCGTTTTTCTGTCCACACACATACAAAAAAACACAAAACAAAAAAATTTGAGTCATAAAGGAATGGTGCACGGACGACAATGACAGGCGCTGTTCACCTGAGACAGTGACATAACATTCATCATTTGAGTATCATTTGTCAAACCTGTCCACACAGCATGGTAACCTGATATTAACGTCAACTAGACTATTTATCCTATTGTTATTTTGCCTTTTAAACCAAATGACCTTCTTTAGGGTTATGATTGGCATACTTGGTGTGGGATTGCCAAACTGTGTGACAGTGGTGCATCAGGTTAAAAGAGTAATGGACCCTAATATTTGTCAGAACACAATTGGAATACTACTTTACTATACCCTCTAGCAAATTTCTTAAGCCACACACCCTCTGGTGAATCCCTATTCTTAGATATAGCTCTGTAGATTTTATGCCATAGAACATCACAAACCCATCAAACAACTCAACGCAGTTGGCACACCTCAATCCACACCACCACAAATCCCCTGACCCTGTTTAGTGATGAATATATGAAGATAACTTCTTTAGCAACGCACTCTGTGGCACATCTCTATTGTCAGCACCCCCATCAAAAATGGTAAAAATGTAACTGAAACCTGTTTAAACATACTAGGATCTTCTTATGTTGTGGAACATCCTTTTCCCAAACTATTTACTGTAAATCACAAGATAATTCAACCCTATCCTTGGCAACATATACCCCCCTACCAACCTTGCACCCCCCCGCCCCCAAAAAAAAACAGGACATGGTCTCACCGTTGTGGCAGCAGGTTTTGGTCATCTCTGTTGTCTGGCCTTGTGGCCCTGCCTCCATCGTGGTCCTTCTTCCCATTTGTGTTGGTGAATGCTTGCACCCCACCTGCCTGTCATCTTGCTCCTCCTTCTTTTCATCTTTCCTCGCCTGACTGGGCCGCAGCCTCTTGGCAAAGCGGCTGGGAAAGGAAGCCAGACGCCTGGAACGGCGAACCGAAAAGGAGCCGCTGTCCTCCGTGAGGTTTTGTGGCGCCTCGCAGGAGGAATTTGTCCTCGCGGGTGAGGAAGAGTCTTTACAAACATCTGGTTTTGGGGTGCCGGTGCCGGTTGCCCGGGTCGAAGCTGGGAATCCCGGTTCTGCTTGGGTGTACGGTGGACTGTGCTGTCCGTAAGGCTTGCTCACGTCAAAAGAGGTACTCTGCTGCAGGAGCTCATGGAGAAGCGAGTCAGTTTTCATCTCCCTACGCTTTGCGAAGGGAAGCCTTCGTTGGGCACCCGTCGGCCCACGGCTCGCCGGGGATGTCACCAGTACGACCCGGCTACAAGAGTTTGTTACGGACGGGCGGGCGGCGTCGGGTCGAGCTCGAGGCCTGGACGGATCCTTGCGGTCCAGACCCTGCTGCTTGCGGATAGGCATGCAGTATGTGTGCATGTAGGTGATAAGCTCCACAACAGATCGGAGTTCTTTCTCTGAGGTGAACTGAGGCTTCGCCGGCTCGGCGTTGTATTTGCTTTGCCTTGCCTCTAACTCACTACCGGAAGACTCTTCTTCCTCTTCCTCATCATCGTCCTCCTCTGATTCGCTGTCCTCGTCGTCTTCCTCTTCTTCCTCTTCGTCCTCCGGATCAGCCGCTAGGATCTCCTTGGTGTCCCGCCGGGTTGTGGTGAGATGGCGGTGGAGCTCGGTGCAGAGGCGGCCTGCTGGACGCACAGCACGTGGTTTCCGCATCTGTGAACTGTCCATCTGATGTGATGGAGACAAGTAGGTTAATTAACCGCACAAATATTAAGACCGTTCCACACAGTTTATTCAATTGCTGCATCGCATGTGTCTTTCACAAAGAATGCTGCGCACCGATACATTGCTTTCCATATACACACAAATGGATTCCGGTGCCAGCATCTGTTTCAAGTCTGGTTCTAGTCTGGTTTGAGTCTTGAACTGCTCTGAGTCAGGTTTAGTCGTTTTCTTGACAGATACTCGTGCAATTCTGTCTTCCTCGGTGGCAGATCCAAATCTAGTCTGGTATTGATTTGGTAATTTCAAGTCGTGCCCTGGTTTTAGTTTTGTAATAGCCTGGTACTCGCAGAATAGTCTGCTCCTAGTATGGTACTGGTCTGGGTCTCTCAAAGTACTGGCCTTGTTCTAATAAAGTTAATTATTGGCCCCTGCTTTGTGCTATTCCCTTTCATTCCCTTTCACACTGCCTCCCCTTGAGGGATTTAATTTTGCCACTCCAAGTTGGACAAGCAGTACCTCAATCATCACACAGCAGTCCTATATTCCCCCCCCCCCCCACCACATTTGCTGATGAGCGATGGCCTCTCTCTTTTCACAACACTCGGGTCTAAAATGAGATGTCAGTGCTGTTGTTTGTTGTTCCTGATCATTGACGAGTTGAATTGAAAAGCGAATAAAGACATCAGTCACATGTTCAGCTTGGCTGTCTTTCGAATTTAAAGAGACTCTTTCAGTATACACGCTATCATTTCTTGTTGTTATGCATGAGGAAAAGAATTTGAATAACAATGCAATGACGCTAAAAGTCTCCCTCACGGACTAATTTGATAGAATTGCGAGTCTGAAACTCAACAGCAAAAACAACATAGTGTAAGTGTCACTTCCAAAGAAAACATTAGTGACTGTTCGAAATGGTAATCAATGTGACTCCTCTCGCTAACTCTGTGAGTAAAGTGACTTGTTAGTTTAGAATAATACAAGTAAAATTCATGTTATAGGTCACGTGACAAAAACCCCCAAAACCATTTGTGACAGCCTGGTACTAGTCCTTTCTGCCTATGCTTCAGTCTGTTCTTTGTCTGGTCGCAGTTGCATTCTACTCAGATACTGATCTGGTTCTAGCATGCTACTAATTGGGTTCTGGTAGTAGTCTGGATATAATTTATTGCAAGTCTGGTTCTAACTGGTCCCAGTTTGGCTATAATCATCAACTTGTCTGGCACTAGAGTCTGGTTTCTTATTTCTAAAATGCAACTCGTCATGGTATAATTCTAGTCTGATATTAGTCTGGGACTCTTCTGGCTCTCATCTGGTACTCTGTTTTTAGTCTGCTCTAGTCTGTTATTAGACGTTTCTAATCTGGTGCTATTTTAGCAGTAGTCTGGTCTAGTTCTTACTAGTCTTGTGTGTGAATACCCCAAATACTTGGTTGGTAGTTATATGGTTTGAATCAGATACTACTCTAAAGTAGGGGAGGATGGTTTTTGAAAACCTTCAAAACCAGCTGGTTCAACGAATAAGGTTCGATACGACTTTTTCCATGGTTCCTTTTGCACAACTCCTTTTGTTATTATTTGGCAGTAGGCTGGTGCTAGTCTGGTCCTACCCTTGTTTTCCACGAGTCTAGTTGTACTGTGACCTTGGTTTGTTATATTTTTTCCTCACCTTAACAGGAGGTCGGACGATCCGTGAGTGCAATCCTCTGTTGCTATGGTGATGGCCACGGACGCCATCTTTGCCCACTGGCACATTGGGTGGAGTCAGCAGCAAGATCTTCAGCTGGTAACACAAGATCAGGAAGATGCAATCATATTATTATGACGTTGTGCAGCCACCAGTCTAGTAGGACATAGAGTTCACATCATCATCACCGTCAGCAACGGTCTGGCTGTCTTCATGACGAACCTCTTAGATGATCTGGTCTGATAGTAGTCTGGCTGTTGTCTGGTACTAGTTCAGTAAGACACTGGTGTGGTCTGGCTGAAGCCAGGTTTAGACCTGATACTAGTCTGGTTCTAATCTGGTATAAATCTGGTTGTACAGTAGTTGCAGTCGGGTTCAAGACACGTAGTCTGACACTAGTATGATTAGATGATGGTTTGAAAATGGGTACTAGTCGATTTCTAAAGTGTTGCTGGTCTAGTACTAGTCCCGGTGTAGTTTGGCCGAATCTGGTACTAGTCTGGTTCAAGTGTGCTTGTATTTGGGTTGTAGTCTGATAATAATATGGATCGAGTATAGTACCATGTTTGACTTGAGCCAAATTCTAGTTGGATATGAGTCTGGCCCACTGTCCTGAACATACTGTCTGTATGTAAGTGTCAATGGGTTAATTAGTGCAACATGAGCACCTGACAGAGTTTCTTTAAACGACAGAGGGAAGACTTTGTTGATCAAATGAATGACCCTCACTCCCAAAGCTTTGG
Source organism: Hippocampus abdominalis (assembly GCA_018466805.1). Classification (NCBI taxonomy): domain Eukaryota; kingdom Metazoa; phylum Chordata; class Actinopteri; order Syngnathiformes; family Syngnathidae; genus Hippocampus; species Hippocampus abdominalis. Next base: position 17,266,543 of record CM031695.1, on the reverse strand, counting down.
GGGCCAGCCAACTTGGCTGAGAGCGCAACAACGGTGGAGGAGGAAGAGGAAGAAGAAGCTTCCATTGAGGATACTGAAAAAGAACCCGAAGGTCAGCACGTGTGGGCCATATGCGAAACCCCCACAGAAGCATCCGCAAGCATGACCAAGCGTCCAGGGCTTCTCAAGCACAGTCTGCTCCACTCTGGATGACTTCCTTGGACACATCAATGAAGGCCTTGTCCCCAAAGCCTCACAATCAAGCACACATGCACATTTAAGAACCTTCCACATCTAACTGCCTTCCTTTCTACCCTCCTTCCTACCTACCTAGCTACCTACACACCTACCAAACGCACCTACGTACCGACCAACCAACCTACCGACAATAAATAACTCGTAAATTGTGTGCCTGCCTTTAACAGGGCTAAATTCAATAAATCAATTGACCTGGCAATAAAAAAAATCTATTGTGTTCAATTGATTAAAAACGTAACACATTTCATGATAACCATTTGCCGTGAAATAACTGCAGTGAATTTTAATCCTTTTGGTCTCGCTCAGATCAGGCTGACTGGCAAGCGAGAGGCAACTGTGGTTCACATTCACACCAACAGAGGGTTCGAGCATCTTCAGGGCCGAGGAACAATTGACCTGTGAGCTAAAATGTTTAAACAATGAAACTGTGTAGATTGCTTTTCCAAATCAGAAAAGCCCAGGAAAATCTAATAATACATTTTAACTTCCCGTGTGGTTTCTGTTCTTGTCATCTACTGAATCATTTTTTTTTTTCCAACATTGCATGAGTTCAAGCACCGGTGACTTTGACTTGTGCTCATTTTCTCTCTCTCTTTGTCATGTTTCGGTTTGTGACCAACAGGTGGCACTGTGGGGACTTTGCCTGCAGCTGCACACCTGTTGGTCGTTAGGCAATTAGGACTTTAAAAGGACTCCCAGCCCGAGCACTCATGTTCGGGTCATTGTTTGCTTGTTAGCGGCTGTCAGGTTTGTTTGTCATGTTTGTTTCGTTTAGTGATAGTTTTTGCTTCAGTCTTGGTTTTTGTTTGATACTTTGGACTTTGTTTGTTTAAGATTTAGTTTTCTGTGTTTTATTAATACAATCTTTCAACTACACCCTGCTCTTCCCTCCTGCCTGCCTTTTGGGGTCCACCACCACCACGCAACGTGACACTCTTCCTATTTTTCTTCAACGTAACTGATTAACCTGCTGGCCTCGCTTGAGATTTGGATCGCTGACATCTCAATGTCACCCAAGGGTAGGCCAGGGGCGCACTTGTTCGTTTTTGTCAAAACAGAAAACCGTCATGAGACTCATTGTTTAGGGACTAAACAACGCAAGCGTGGCATTTAGCGCCCGCTTACACACTTGGTGAGTGGCTGTGTTCAAATTCACAGGTTGCGTCCTTCAAAAAGCACATTTTTTGCCACATGGCGTCATTTCCAGCGCAACCTCACTGCATGTGATTTCCAAATTTTAGAAAAATTGTGTCCTGGCTGGGTCCTTTGACACCTTCAAACGTTCTGTTTCATGTAGCCTGTAGCTACTTTCTGATATCTGCGATGAGCAATCTCAAAAGCTCTGATGTGTATAGTTCCTATTAACTCATTCAGGCCAGCCGTTTTTCTCAAATAGTGGTAGAGCCGGTTTTTGACCATTTTTACTAAATTTTGAAGGCCTACAGAAAATTGAGTTTTCTAGCTAAATAAGCATGGAATCTACCAAAAAAAAAAGTGTCAACCCTCAGCTTTCATCAGGAATAAAAGTACATTTTTACCTTTTACCATTCTGTTAGTAAACAGCATTTGAACATGATTAAGTTTCTTGAAAATACTCGTTTCCAAGAAATATTCAGAGAAAAAGAGCTCCATTTCAAGCAAAACTTTCACTTTGATGCTACTGTATATCAATTCGCACATCTTAATTAAAATTCTGACGATTGATTGAACACCACTTCACACACGGACGGCCCTAGAAAAGGCAAGGATGCGAGGCTGATTGAATAGTTACGCTTCAGCCACCCAGAACAAAAACATCTTTGTAGTCCAGAACCAGCACATAGACACACACTGACACACAAAAAGTTCCTTCAAGCTTTAGTGAATGATGAGTTACAGTCCTTCTTTAAGGACACGTTAGCATTGTTAACTGGAGTCTGTCAAGGTTCAGGATATTTAGCTTCCGCAGGGTTGCTCAGGTACAGGAGAAGACAAACAAAGTTTGATTCATGGAGGTTTTCGGACCTTGGGGAATAACAGCAAGCGCAACCGGAAGAAGGAGGGGTGGTCCACAAAAGCATCCCACAATGATGTGTGAAAAGTGAAAGAGGGGGGCGCACGCTGGTGGAAAACAAACTAGTAGAGAGTGCTGGGACACCACACACACTGATGTGGATTTAAGTAAGCTAATACAGTGATCCCTTGCTATATCTCGCTTCATTTGTCGCGGCTTCAGTATATCGCGTTTTTTTTTTTCCAGAGTAATATGTTCAGAAAAAAAATGCCGGATGATTCAGAGGTTTTGTTCCTGCCTGTACGCATGAGTGGTTCCCGGCGCGACGTCAACTAATGACAGCAGGACTGGATTTATCCCGTGAGCTGATTGGCTGTGCATCTTTGCAGCCCCGCCTTGCACCTTTCAGAGCAGGAAGTGATCTTACCAGAGAGGGGTCCTCTGTGTCCTGCGAGTGTTTGGCGCCCACAGAAAGATGATGAAGATGGTCCTGGTCGTCCTCATCCCGCTCAGGCTCGTCATCTTCCAGGGCCGGGAAGACGGAGAGGCCTCCCACCTCTGCGTCCACCATGCCCTCAAGGCTGTCCGTCAAAGCGGCCAGAAGCGCCGCATTCTCCTCTTCAATCTGGAGAGCACCAGAAAATAATTTTCATTTTCCTGTTCACCTTGTAACCTGAGCACGTAAACAAACATTGAACTCCATCGGCTCAAATTGGACCTGCCAACCGTATTCATCATGGCTGGATGTACAAAATTGAATGAAGACCCTATGCTGTGAAATGCATAAGTCTAAGGCAATTTTAGTTAGGAAGTGACGTTTGGGAGAATTTTAGCCATTTCTAGTTGTTGTACCTGAGTAAACTTGATCAAAAGAATTCACCTGATTGCCACAACATTTTTACCGGGTATACACTGGTAGCTTGGGATACACATTTCAACTGTAGTGTGACCATGCATGTGAAAAAAAACATGTCAAAACATCTTTCCCCATTGAAATTCCATTCGTTACCAGCCTCCATCTCCAAAAAATCAAACAAAAAAGTGTTGGGAAAAGTTGCACTCACATTATGATTTTGTACTTTACACATTAATACTCCTCATTCACTCCAAAAAGACATATTTATGTCTTTTCACGCGCCGCACTTTCAACCCCAGGTCCTTATTTTTTTTCAATTTTTCCAAGACTTAGGGTAAAAAAAAAAAAAGGGGTCTCGAATTGGCTGGTACTGAATGAGTTAAATAGAATGTAAAGTATTAAACAGTTTGTACATCATGGTTTAATGCTGCTCCTCCTGGTATGGCCGGCTTGGCCACTGGGAGTGAGAATAATAGTCATGCAGACACAAACGAAGAAGAATAGTTCTGCTAGTACTACTAGTACTATTATAAGATACCCAGTCAGCTGCCGTCATACAAACGTTGTATTAGTCATTTGTAGTAGAGGATAAAGAGTTAATTCCTGTGAGGACTGTTATATTAACTGTCTACATGTGCATCTTCACCGTTTGTCTTGATTCTAACGTTAACATGTCAATGGCGTTTTGCATTGTTTGTTAGCATTAAGCTAAGATAGCTTTACTAAAGTAAAGCAGTATGTTGTTATTTTAAAGACCTAATAAGTAATTATTTTTTATGTTGAGTGTGACAGGTTTTGACCATCTGGTATGGATGGAGATCAGACGCAAATTTTTCAATGAAACGGCCCCTAAAATGTTCAAAAATGTTAGCGCCTGCCACCAGTAAGTCATAAAATCAATCAGTCAATCGAAAAAAATAAAAAAAATCAATGAAGAATTGATTATGTGAAACGTAGACCAAGCATGTTTCACGAAACTCTGGCTTGTACATGAGGGCAAGATGGACGCTTACCTCAAAAAGCTCATCAGGTGTGCTGTATCGGATGGAGGCCGGTGATGCGTCTGCCACCTGGTCGCTGCACCACTGCAGCTCGCCAAGGCAGTTGACGCTGTCAAAGTCGCTGGTGTCCAGCTGCGAGAGGTCAATGTCGGCAAAGTCGGTGTCCAGGCGGTCTGAACACACCTCCTCCTCCCCATACTGAAAATTAAAAAAAGAGACGGTCAGGTCAGGTTAGTCCAGTGTAAAAACTTCCTGACAGAGAAGCGGATTCACGCCATCAGATAATTGGATGACATCAGCAACAGTGTCTGATGTGATGTATAAAGTTCATAGATGCAGCGAAATTCAAGAGTCGACTTTAACACCCCCATTCTGGGTAGGTGCGTTTTACACAAAACAACAACTTGGTAACAATACTTGAACTTTCCGCTCCCAAACCATTCACAAACCCTAACTTCCAGGTTGGTGTGTTTCAATCACTGAAAATAAATATGAAAAATGGATCTTTGAAGGACCTCAAAAGCTGGGATATTTAAGGGTTAACTCCAACCCCCATTTTAGGTTGGTACTTTTCACACAGACCAGCCACTTGAGGAAAAGCTACATTGAAACCTTTGAAAAAGCTGGCTTTGAAAAATTTCATAGTTGATATCAACCTCCTCCATTCCGAGTTGATACCTTTCTAACAGAAGAGCAATATGTGATATTTTTTAAGGGTCTCAAACGCTTGGAAGTTAACTCCAGTCCCCCTATTTTGGGTTGCGACCTTTCATACAAAACAACGATACGGAGGATGGGGAGGAGGGTAGGAAGCTACGAAAAGCCTCGGGGAAAAAAACAACTTTCATGGGCCTCAAAAGTTGGGAGATTTGTGTGTTGACTTCACAACCCCTATCCCAATTCGGTACCTTTCACCCAGTACAGTAATATGCAAAATGAATGGGGGAAAAACAGCTTTAAAGGGCCTCTCTAGCCAGGAAATTTGACGGATGTCAACAAGGCCCCAAAGTCCAACAACAAAAACATCAATGCACCCCCTTTGATGGCAGCATAAAAAGGGGCTAGCTACCCAGTGGAGGTGATAAAGTCAAACTATACGCTCTAACGGTATGCTCCTTTTCCTTCTGGACCGCATGAAAATCCCACAAAACTGAAGACCCTTCATTGATCTGCCTTTGCTTTCGCACAGTCATAGCAGGATAATGACAGAGTGATAACAATCAATGTTATCTACTGTTGCAGCAGAAGTGATTTTCCAGACGAGGCGCAAACAGCCTCGTGGTGGACAGTCATAGACGCACACGCAGATTGAGCCAAGTCATTGTGAAAATGTGAAAAAAAGGAAGCAAAGTGTGTGACACAGTGGGAGGAAGTAAGCGTGCTCCACTGGAGACATTGAATAACACGGATGGAAATGGAAGTAGTTAAGTAACAACAGTTGAATAATAAAACAGAGTAAAGTCCACATGTGAAACACTGTCTTCTTTGTAGACTGTTTGTATAGACAACAAAAAGATGAGTGTGCTATTGTATTCTGATGAGAACATGTCTACTGGTACACTGACGCATTGTATTTTTTCAAGTTTTTTCTCTAGTTTTCAGAGTGCAGTGCTTTGGACTTGCTTATGCTGTTCATTGAAACATAAAAGATTATCTACATCCGTTTGGATCGCTCTGCACCTTCATTTGTAAATCCAAGGGGCTGCTGCAAAGTGCGCAAGTGTGCTGAGATATGAGGCTAACAATGCCAATTTGGAACAATGCTAAAGTTAGTGATCTAGCGGATATTACACTGCTCAACATAAAATTATAATCAGAGATGGCTTTTTGAGATATTTTCAGTTTTTTTGTTTTGTTTTTAAAAGCTTGCGCAATACAGATTTTACCATGGATTATAATTTCTAGCTATGACGCTTCTGAAAAAAAATCCACCTCTTGCTGAATCCAACTCTTGATTTATAAAATTTACGAAATATATTACAATAGTACATTTTTTATTTTTTATTGTTATGTTGTGAAAGATGTATTGTTTTGTATTGTAGAACACTAATTGTATTGACTGTACTGGATATAAATGCACCAATGTTGAAAGTAGCTAATTGTAGCTAACTGCAATGAAGTCGCTAACATTTAAAAATACCTCTAAAGTCACTGCTATGGGCACTACTTGGCATATACTGTATGAGAAAGTAAAATGGATGACTTTTCTAATGGGCATTTCATTCATGACTAATGAGAAAATTGTGAAACAGCGGTGAGAAATATTCCCATTTGATCTGTTATCTACTTCCAGTCACTCCCCATGACTCATTTAATATTTATTAATTCACAAAAGTGCTTTATCTCCTCAAAATCTACAAAAGCTGTTCTTTTTGTTGTTATTGTTGTTTTTATGCCATCATGAATTAGACAAAGATAAATGGCTCTCGTTCATCACATTGAAGAATCTCTTTGTCCCTCATTCGGGTGTTTATTTGCCTTTCAAACAGTGATTATGGAATACCATATGCTAATTATGATGTGTCTTTGTGATTTATCTTGGTCATCACTACTTCAGGTGCTTGGTGTGAATGTTTATTTGGGTTGACATATGATTTATTTTTATAGTTACGTTTTTTTTTTTTTAATGGGAATTTAGTCAGCCATTTTGGTTTGCAGCGGCCCTTTTAGGAGTCTGGCTTGTCTGATAACATGAAACTCCCATCAACTCCTTTAGGAAAATTAAGCCCCGAAAGCGGCTGCAACCAGCAACCAGAAATTTGTGAGGCATCTGTATCAGGAGTAGACCCACAAAAAAAATGTCTCAAGGAGCGGTGCCCAAAAAGACACTGCAAGCCGGCCAGTTTGGTTTGAAGCAACCATTTTATCCATTTCCACTGGTCGTTCAAAAACATACTTTGATGAAAAACACCCAAATATATCTATAGCTCATTTATCTGCATTATCACAGTAAAAAAATGAGCAGGGTAATCTAGAAAAAAGGAAGAAGGGATGGTGGAGGAATAGACACCCTCCTTAGACCCTCCCACATCTTCATCTCCCTCCAGCTGCTCATGCAGGTGTGTGCATGTGTATGTGTATGGCACTCTCTTAGCATGCTGATCACATCCCCACTTGCTCACGTGCACTCTCAGCTCGCTGGCTAGGTGTGCATCCTTCTTCTCTTTCATCTCACGAAACCTGCATCCTCGCACTAAAGGGGAGTGCAGACCTCCGCTAAAGGACCCACAATCATATTAGGATTGGCACCAAAATGGAATTGGTCCATCCTCCACTGCAGTCACAAATCTGTATGGGAATTATTGAGCAGTGTTGTTTTGATCGCTTTTTTTTAACGCAAACAAACCCTAGCATTTGACACTTGATGTCAAGTAACTACAGTGAGCAGCTTTTCCAAAGATGTTTTCTTCCATATTTATTTGTTTTGAATTGCATATGCGTCACGACAGAGGACATCTATTTAAATCCTGTTTTCCCTCAGTATGAATGAGTTGATGTCAAAGTTGTGCATCATTTATCACAGTAGACGGCTTTTTAAAAGCGGTTTCTGCCACAGCATTTGCCGATGGATCTTGGGGCCCTATTTTAGGACACCTTCGTTTTCTTGCCAGGGCAAGTCTCGTGAGCAGGTTTTTTTTTTTTTTTAAATTAATATGAAACAATGGAACAATCTTTGAGGATCATTGTCAAAATAAATTCATTGAACTAATTTTTATCAGTATAATTTTAAAAATATTTTAATAGCACCCCCCTGACAGCGCAGTACAACTATGGATGATGGTCATGGGGGTTAACACACGGACGCACGATGGGTGGTAGAAGGTATATAAATATAATAATCCGCAAGTGGTGATGTCTTTGCGCCAATCTCCTTCATCTAACTCCATATGTCTACCTCCAATGAATTTAAAGGGAAAGAAGGAAGCTGCTTTCAGTGGAAGTCAGCTGCGTTCCCTCCCACAACAGCGCATAAGCCCCTTTCTAACTGTGCCCGTCTGCCAGAATACCAAAAGAAAGAAAACTCCACTCATGCGCACAGTTAGACTGCACTTTGCGCTCGACTTGCGCTGGACACAATAGGAGGGCCCTTGATATCAAAGCTGTGCATCAGTCACTACAGGAACACGTAACGATCCCAAAGCAGCCATGATTGCAGTGGATCTCTTTTCCCGGTAAGAGCGCTGTCTCATGCAGCCAACGAGGGGGTCAGTCAGAGTTCATGGCATGATTATTCTGGCGGTGCGGCGGGAAGCACCCCGAGTTGCCCACAGTGAGATTTTGAACATGGTCGACAAAGAGACGCAAATAAAAAAATGTGGGTTATTATTTCTGGCATAAACATCCTCCACAAAGACAATAGCAAGTGTTAAATGAATCCATCAGTGTGTCTTTGCTTCCTGATATGAGGGTTTAACTGGGCCATTAGGAAGGGGGAAAAAGGCAGATTATGCAAAAAATAGGCATGAAATTACACGGGAGAGAACTGATACCTTTGATGTTATTGAAAGGGAACACTTCCAGGGAAATCTGAGTTCAGAAGGAGTTCAGTGGGTTTATAAATGTACGGGTTTATAAATGTACCAACAGGACGATGAAATACATCATAAAAGCATATGGTCATGATGTCATTAAATAGAAGGCAACCGTTTAAGTAGATTTTGCCAGATTTAGGCTCCAATTCAACGGAAACTGTGCTGTGCCTTCTGGTGTTTAGCTCACTGCCACCAACAGCTCAAATGTCAAATTTTCGTCACAAATCCAGGCAAAAGAAATTACCCGCATGTACCTGTATTGCTAAAAATTCTCGAGTTGGGTCACTCGGATCTCAAGGCATCACTGCATATACAGCATGTCATTTAATAAGTGCCATTGCTTGCCAGTTATTCACACTAATCACAGCGTTCAACAGAAATAAAGAATCCATCCATCGCACCATTTTCTCTGCAGCTAATCCTCACTAGGATCTTGGGTGAGCTGATGCCTATGGTTGCTGCATTTTGGCTTAAGACATTTTGGACTGGTCACCAGTCACTAACAACCATTCAGAATCACAATCACACCTATGGACAATTGAGATCCACCATGCTGTCAGAAATGAACGACAGAAAACAATGTAGCCCGCAGTTCACCTGCCTTTGACATTCATAGCTGATGTGTATTATGAGTCAAAACCATCTTGACTTCCATGTGTGGTCAAGATGGGCTCTTGGTTACAGTGGAAAAAAAAAGAGCAAGAGAGAGTGAGAATGAGGCTGCCGGGACGACGACGCATGAAAGCCGACTATTTATAGCGTTCCCGCCTGCACGCAGGAGTGCTAACGGTGCTAAAAGAAGCGTGTCGGCATGGAAAAGCCGACCGGTCTCTCTGCAACGTCCTACGCCGCTAAATTTAAACATCATCTCCTCCAAGGGCCGCTCGCCATTTACATAGACCAGATGACACAAACTATGAAATGATGGCATTGTACATTGAAAACAAAAGTACCGTATTGGCCCGAATATAAGACGTTCCTGATTATAAGACGACCCCCTCTTTTTCAAGACTCAAGTTTGAAAAAAGACTTTTTGAACACCAAATTAATTTTTATACAGAAAATAATTACGGTACATCTGAAACAAATGATTATAACAATATATTTGAGAGAAAAAGCATGTTATTTTGCCTCATTCAAATCTAAAGTGCAATCACATTCGTAAATGAAAGGCTTCTGGCTTTTGAAATGTAAATTACATCATAACTTCTCCTCAGCTGCCAGTTAACCTGGCCGATCTTCGACCCACTTTTCTCCAGATTGTCGCTACGTTTCTCCATTTTCTGTTCTCTCTTCTATTATTTTCTTCTCTTTTCTTTCTTACCGCTATTTTTTATTTTTGTTCTTCGTGCTATCGCTATTTTTATTTTTATTCTTCCTGAGAGGGGTTCACTTTGGCCTGGGGACTCAAGTTCAGCATTCGCTTCATTGATATGTGGCGCCATCTAGCGTCGTGAATGGGTATAATGTCTAGACCCCGAATATAAGACGACCCCCACTTTTTCAGTCTTATTTCAATGCAAAAAACACCGTCTTATATTTGGGCCAATACGGTATTGGGGCATGTGACAATAACTGCACAGTACTGTGCAATTTGGCTTATTTTGTTTTTTGTTTTTGGTTTATTATGTGTTCAAAAGCTGTGGTTTTTTTCCATAGGTCGTTGAGTCTTGATGTTAAAGTTGCACATCAGTCATGACAGTGGACAACTGTTCAAAAGCAAGGTTCCACAATATGTAGCTTAGCTGTTAAAGTTACTCAAGTTATGAGTCACTACAATGGATGCTGCTGTGTCATCACTTAAATGGACACCTACTCATAAGATGTACTCTATGTGGGGGTAAAAAAACAATCCTCAAAACCAAAAAGATTTTCTGTAGAGGAAAAATATTTGCACGGGAAAAAGTGGAATATAATGGTCATATGTCATGTGACCTTCAGCGTTCTGTCCACTCAAAAGTCTTTATTGATCCACGCATGGAGGAAATCCAATACAAGTGGTGGCGCAGTGTTACGTGAGTTCAGATGTCTCACACACACACATTCATGCAGACGCGCACGCTCAAACGCACACACACACACACGCACGCACACACACACACACACACACACACACACACACACACACACTCAGTTGTGCTCCTCACTGTTTGTCTCACCGCTTGCAGACCTGTTTTTGGTGGAAGCATCACACATCAACTCGTAACGATGGATAAATAGTGACTTCAATTCAATTTGGTTCCTGTATATTAGAGGATAGTCATGTTGAAATGTTCAAAAAACAACAATGCAATTCCAGAAGCAACTCTACATTCCATAATAGCTTTGCTGTTAGTCTGGCTGCTCCATCTTCTTCTCTTGTTCTCTCAATTTGTTTTGTGTGTCACATGCGGAAAGCTCGTGTTTTGCTGCGGCAACTAGTACGCCTCAGTTCGTAGACGGAGCAGCGCAACTTAATTTAATGGGGGTGATGGGTGACTGCTCGAAATGGATGCAGGTTACTGGCAGCTCCTGGTAAGATGTGGATGAAACCATTTTAAAACTGAGGCAGACTTGACGATGTCATCAACAAACATTCCAAACAGTCCAACTCACGACCAAAGGCCAAATTGATCCCGTCTTTCACATAGCCTATCCCGCACGCACCTCCCAACTGTTTGAGTGGATAGCGTACATGTTTTGGAACCTTTTTTCAAGAGGAAACATTTTTCATTCACATTATTTGCAATTATTAGGATTTTCATTCTGTTGTTTAGTATCAAGGGAAAGAAAGCATATACTAGAATAGGGGAAAAAACTAACATCAATTATATATTTTTAAACAGTAACTGTCATTTGTTTTTTCATGTCCAATAATTGCAGTCATTTTCCCTCCTTTGACTAAAAAGGCAACATTGGATTTTTGTGTAGAAAAAAAATATACATATTTCAAGGCAATACCTCCCAGCCCTTGTTTTACAGTATATTACCATCTTTACTACGCTTCCTTGTCTGATGGTCAATTCAGTCAATTTGGCACATAGGAGTGCTTCCATTACAGCAGGAATAAAAGTACGTGCTCAGTGGAGTACATTCTTCACACAGACTATAGAGTATACTAATAGTGTGTCATGCGGTGTGAAGGTGAAACCTTGAGGAATGGTAATGAGGAGGCAACTTAACTGTAATTACCTCACACCGTCACAGCACTGGAAGATGGCCCAATACCCCTCACACCCCAACCCACCTCACCCCTGCCCCTTCTTACTTTTTTGGAGGTCACTTTAACAGGATGTGGCTTAACATGACATCAAAGCACAAACGATTATCAGGACCGCACTCAAACGCATTTACGCACGCACACACACACACACACACACACACACACACACACACACACACTGTCACGTTGCGAGGTGGTGGTGGACCCCAAAAAGCAGGCAGGAACGAGGAGCAGGGTGAACTTGATGAATTGTATTTAATAGAACCCATAGAAAACTGAATCCAAAACCAACAAAGTGCTAACAACCAAAACAAATCCAAAGTACCAAACAAAACCATGACTGAAGCAAAAACTATCACTAAACGAAACATGACCGGAACAAACAAACCTGACAGCTGCTAACAAGCAAACAATTACCCATCAATAAGTGGTCGGGCTGGGAGTCCTTTTAAAGCCATAATTTCCTAACGACCAAAGGGTGTGCAGCTGTAAGGGAAAAGCCCCACAGTGCCACCTGTTGGTCACAAACCGAAACATGACACACACACACACACACACACACACACACACACACACACACACACACACACACACAAAACCAACAACCCACGTAACATCAAGCACAGTCAACTATTTTGTGCTTTACATCAACATTGAACCATATTTACAATTTCACATTGTGCCATGGATTATTTTTTAAGTGCAATAGTGATTTGGTGAGCGGCATTCAAACCTCACCGCCAGCGCTCATTCATTCTGAACGGAGAGGTCACTTTCACTCATTTAGCTGCCTTTTTGAGTCAATGACTCGTCGTCTTCACTCTGCGTGTCCGAAGTCCGGCTACCTAAAGCCACCATCCCTGCTTCAGGTGCCATATCCGTCTGGCCGGGGAGCGACGAGACCCTGCTCTGTGGCTGGAGACCCCTCATTCATGTGAATGACACCCAGCGAGTGGAGGATACGCTCGTGAAAAGTTTTACTCATAATTTATATCATACATCTATTAGTCAACATATTGCAAATATGGTTCACTGTTGTTGTAAAAGACTAGATTGTATTTTTTTTATATAGTGTATTTTCATGACTTAGAAAAGCAACCACTAGGGGCCAAGCAAGGTCTACTTGGTGTGGAACTGAGCTAATGGAAAGGCGCCATATGTGTGATGTTCTCAGGTACTCTGATGACTCGTTTGAGTTAGTGACTTTAGCGCCACATATTTCCGTGGCATACAAAAACATAGCCACGGGGTTGTCAAGTCGCTGTATTATGTGAAGTAATAATTCGCACATTTCCATAAAACTTATTGGAGGTGCGGTTTAGAGGCAAAATAGAATCCATGACATTTGGGTGCAGGTCTAGGCCTTGTTTTTTAACTGAGCGTCAAGTGAATGACAGGTTGCCGTGTTGCTTAATCATCATGGATCATCCTTCCGCAGAGGAGTCACCAAACCCGCCAAGCCGCAACACTCTTATTCCTGAGCCCTGAGTCGGCTTTTCCCTCCCGCCAACCCACTTCAACAGATCTGTCACTCAGGATTGTTCTACCCATCGTTCCAGGATCCTCAAGCTGTCACAGTGCCGGACAAAAATCATTTGGTCCAGATTGCACTGTCACAAAAGATAAACAAACTTCTTACCTGATTCTTATCTACACTCCCCATCTTCTGGCTCTGCTTTTTACCTGTGGTCTGTTTAATGTGAAAGTCACCAGCACAGACAAAGTAGCCTATGCAATTTCAAGGCTCCAGAGGTAGAATCATAGGCAGGACTGTGCCTGGCAATGCCGGTAATTCCAGGAGACAGGGATGAGAAATGTAACACCCAACAGTCTCTTTTCTAATCCATGGTGTTCAGCGAAAGGCACCAACACCTTGACCGGATTCTGTTTTAAAGGCCTAAGTGCATCAATTCCTGACAACATGAAATGGAGGGTTTATGTTGAGCGAGCAATTTTCCAGCTTCAGAGGTAGTATCAGAGACAGGATGGTGCCTGTGTGAAAGGTAATGGTGGGACAGGGGTGTGGAGTTGTGTTGAAAGCAGTTGTCCCAGTCCACAACTAAGCGTTAAGATGTCGTCTTATCATTGCACCTTTCATACTGCCAGTCAAAGCTAGGTTTTTCACCCTGACTTTTTCCCCTGCCATTGATCTGTATGGAAGGCACAAACACTGTCACTAGGTTCTGTACAAACGGCACAGGCGGATAAACTCCCAATCTAATTAACAGCTCTGATGCTTCAATTTAGGAGGAATTGCATATTAAAGAAGCTCTAGTCAAAACAATATCATCTTTCACACTGCCTTTCAAATCTGTGTTATTCCACTGCCACAGTCTGTAGCGAATTCACACAGAATGGAGGAATGGATGAATTCAACCAAGCAATTTCCCGGCCTAAGTGGTAGTACCAGAAGCAGGACTGCCCAGTTGAGCTGAAAACAACTGATGTTGACTGACGTGCTCCTTTAATGATGACTTTTTTTCGGTGCCACTGTTCTATTTGAGAGGCACCAACACAGAATGGGAGGACTCAGGCAACTGAGCAATTTCTAAACTTTCAGGGTCGTATCACAGGCTGTGTCATTGTGACAGGCAAAACTTTGGGAAAAGTGTGCGATGTTTCAGAAACGACACTCACTTCTTGACAGCAAGTGAAATAACTCGAAAAAACAAACGAGAAAAAGCTTGAAAGGAAATGGAAACTGGCCTATTCATAAATTTGCCCAGGGCAGCCAGCATGTCAGTAATAAGAAAGACAAGGTGGCAATTTACGCACACACATATACAAGGACTGTTGGTGTGCGATTGGACATGATTGATTTCAGCGTAATCCTCATTGGCTTGCATCGTGAGTGTGTGTTGCTCTATATTTAGCTCATGCACGAGTCTCATGACTTGCTCTTGGCAGGCTGCCGCTGACTTGAGAAGCGTCTGCCACAAACAGATGACCTCTCGCACAGACACACGCACGTGCGCACATGCACCCTGATGTCAATGTGTGTGTGTGTGTGTGTGTGTGTGTGTGTGTGTGTGTGTGTGTGTGCGTGCGCGCCATTGGGAATCATCACGTTTCAAATTCAAATGAAGAGTCTGAGGTTGCGTTTACGTGACACTGATCTAATAAAGACTGGAAAGATTTTTTTTCTTGTCTCCATTACATGTTGTCTTGTAGAAGTTTATGTAAAGGCCTCACCTCCACTACAGACTGATGGTTTGTAGTTGTCAAAAAGACTGCACTTCCAGTGTGTAACAAAGTGTCGTAGTAAAGTCCTCACACCTAATAGTAGTATTTATGTACATAAATGTCAGTGTCTAGTTATAGTATATAGTGCATGTAAGATACATGACAGGCGGCCCGGTGGGTCCAGTGGTTAGCGCATTGACCTCACAGCACAGAGGTACCGGGCTCAATTCCAGCTCCGGCCTCCCTGTGTGGAATTTGCAGGTTCTCCCCGGGCCTGCGTGGGTTTTCTGTGGGTACGCCGGTTTCCTCCCACATTCCAAAAACATACATGGCAGGCTGATTGAACACTCTAAATTGTCCCAAAGTGTGAGTGTGTCCGCGGATGGTTGTTCGTCTTTGTGTGCCCTGCGATTGGCCGGCAACTGGTTCAGGGTGTCCCCCGCCTACTGCCCGAAGACGGCTGGGATAGGCTCCAGCGCCCCCGTGACCCATGTGAGGATAAAGCGGATCGGAAATTGGATGGATGGAAGATACACGACTACAAGACATACAGACTGGGAAGAGGCCTTCACATTCTTCAAGACATGAGTATCGACAGAACGTGAGATCTTTACATACTGTGCATACTTTGACAAGACATGACTACGGTGAGTCCTTTACATGTTACAAAAGGGGGAGGACATTGGTATCTACTGGATGTGAGGCCTGTGTTAACAAAAAAGAGCAAGGTTCAAGTGTATTCCAGTCTTTCACAATAACATTATCTTATTGCTTAGCAATTAGCATGGCTTCGCTGATTTTCTCTCTGTTAATTACTCTAATCCCTGATCAGAAGTGTATGTAATTTGTGACCATGGAGGCGAGATGCTGGAAACTGCGACTACTGAGTTAGCAGTGAACCGCAACATGTTCAACAGGTAGTTTTAGCCAACCGAAGATTGGTTCTAAACTTGTGATTGGTTGCTACTGCGGCGCCTCGCCTCGTCCTGCCGACTACCCGGCTGCAGGTGACATAAGCATCCCTGCGAAGCTTTTTGGGAAGGTCTCTGCTGTTCCATTATCGGAAAAACTTCACACTTGATCGTTTCACATTTTTTACTATTCTTTGTGTTTTGATGAGGTTCAAAATAAAAACTGATATGCTTGTGCAGTTTAACGGCGTACCCAGCATGCCTTGACGTTTTTGTTTTTTTTGTAAATAGTTACAGTCAAACCTCGGTTTTCGAACGTCTCGGTTCTCGCCCGATTCGACCAAAAATTTCAAGTTTTTTATGCCTCGGATGACGAACAAATTTCGGTTCTCGAACAAACTGAGCGCACTTGAATCCACCATTTGACTCCTCTCGCCTTCCTTACACGAAGAAGTGACGCTTCCTCGGGTAAACGAGGAAGTGATGCTTCCTCGTGTTGTTTTCCATTGTGAGCAGACGTGTTCACTGAACACTTTTATTTTAAAAAGAGCGTGGT
This sequence comes from Hippocampus abdominalis, assembly GCA_018466805.1. Classification (NCBI taxonomy): domain Eukaryota; kingdom Metazoa; phylum Chordata; class Actinopteri; order Syngnathiformes; family Syngnathidae; genus Hippocampus; species Hippocampus abdominalis. The sequence goes on along the minus strand of CM031695.1, from coordinate 17,250,072 downwards.
TTCGATTTTTTCGAACAATTTCGGTTTTCAAACAGCCTTCTGGAACGGATTATGGACGAAAACCGAGGTTTGACTGTATTGACAATTTACGGGTTTGTTTTAGTTAGTTTATTCTTTCCCAACGCATGTTTGTTAATTGCATTCACTCATCGCGTGATTTATTTGATTTCATTTAATTTTGTCTGACTCTTGATTTTCACACAAAACATTTCTTTAGTGTGTTCTTGAGGCGTGGGTCAGCAGCATTTGAACAGCGCACAGTCCAGCTGCTGGGATGATATATTTTGTGAAGCAAACGCTGACAATTTATTTGTGTCTACCGTGCCTCTTAAGTAACGCGATGTGACTGACGGCTGTTGCTCACCATTCAGTTACAAAACTTTCGAATTTACTGGAGGTTAGGGCTTTATGTATCGCTCATACTTCCTACAAAACTTCGCTCTACTAGCGGTAAGGCTGTCACATACTACCACAAGACATCTACTAATGACAATACAGTCGCTATTTTGCAGTTCGTTTATGGCGGCTTCAGTGCATCGTGGATTTTTTCAAATACATTCATAAATTTTTTTTTTTTTTAATTCAAGTCCACAAAACGTCCGCAAACGGTCCGCGAGAAGCAGCGAAAGTCAGCAACAGCGAGTCACATAGAGGAACATATAGAGTACTACATGTATATGTTTACTGTATTTTGTTATTTAGGTTACTAACCTAACCTAACTTATACATGTTTAAATCTGTTAGTATGCAGTATTAAGTAATGTTAATTACTACAAAATGTACTTCTACATGCATTTATTATATATTAGATACATTATAAATATTTTTTATACTCATACACATACAGATGTACTTATACGGGGCGGGGGGTCGCTACTTAGCGGATTTTCGTTCATCGCGGGTGGTTTTGGTCCCCATTAACCGCGATAAACGAGGGTTTACTGTAATATACTCAACTCAACTGTATTTATTGAACACTTTCAAACAGCCATCGCTGCAGAGTAGCATACTACAAGAGAATCACTTACATACATATTACTACTACTGCCGCATTAATGCACACAAAGCGTCCTTGATACAAGAGGAGGTCAAACGCTCCCAATCAGTCTCGGTGAGGGAACAAGCTCATTAGGAAGCAATCGACAAGAACAACCTTCATCATTCCCGTGCACGCTACGGCACCACGCTTCCCATTTTCTTTCAGGTCTTCCTGTCACAGGTGGCGCGTGAGGGGCGTCATTATCTCGCCCAGCATGGACATCAAATGACGCAATTTAAATTGGTCTTGTGCAAACGGACTACAAAAATGTCTTTGTTTTGTAGTCCATCCGTCATACTCTTTCTTTTGCAACAAACGCTGTTGACTATTCTTGCTGCTGTTCACAGTCATTTCTATATTAGGAACACTGTATATAATTAATACTCCATCGGCTGGTTGTACGTACACAACCGAAAATCCTTTTCAGTGGCTCCATCGTGAAATTAGGGGGCCTGTGCGCCCAAATTGGTCAATCAGGCAGATTGTCGTGTAAGTGTGCATATGCACGCCTACGTGTGTGCGCGTAGTACCTGCATTCGTGTATACTGTACTTGTATGTCTGGTGCTCATGAGACAAGAGCAGAGAAAGCAACGTGATGTCTAGTGAATGTATGACAACAAGATAAAGTGTGTGGTTTGTTACTGCAGAAATCAAAATCTTGAGGGTCATGTTTATTGACAAAATGTTGGCTGAAGAAGTCTAACTGCCTCACAGTGTGATTCTGAATCATATAATAACTGAGTGAAGCGGAGAACTCCACCAAGGCAGCAGCATCTCAATATGTGTAGTTTTTTGATATCTCATACATTCTTCTCACTGAGAAGATAAAGCAGATGGGAAATGGCTCATCTCGCAAGGTCACAAGTGGATAATTCCATCGTCTGTATGTACAAATATATCATTTGCATTTATATATATAGAGTCACATATATACAAGGGCTGTGCACGAAACGGTGGTGCCTCGAATTGAGATGTAAATTGGCCGTTAAAAACCAATGCAAACGAGAATGAGTCATAGCATATTGTTGACTGTACTAGTGTCATAGGAATATTTGAATGATTTATGTATATTCTTTTATGTGGGGGGGGGGGGGTGCGCACAGCATCATGTGACGCACGCTCTCTGACAGCAAAACCTGGAAGTGTTTGCATGTGTGCAAATGTGAAGCAGGCTAATGAGCATCAAAATAAACTGTTAAGCAATCAGTCAATAAAGCCCATCTAGGCAGTGTATCGGCACCTTTGTCATTACTTCACTGTTGCACGAAGCGAGTTTGCAAAACTTGAACGCTGGACATGGGCGATGGTTAGCTTAGCCCTAGCTAGCTCATATGACAGGATACTGATGGACACCCTGAGTTTTGTTGTTAGCCAGTGTACGGCGAGGGACATTGGAGATTCCTGGAAGTTGATTTAGGTAATACAGTATGTTTGTTTTTGTTTTTAACTAAACATGAAAACCTCTCCGTTGGTTGACGCAGCTGGGTTAGCATGCTGGTGTACACTCCAATATGTTTGTCAAAAAAGTGAATATGAGGCTTGGTAAAGTGTTTGGGCAAAACATGGTGTTTAAAAAGTGCTATATAAGTGCACTCCATTGGCCATTTAAAATAATGATACCATTTTTATTGTTCATATTTTGGACTATGACGCGAAAAAGTACAATGGGGAACACGGATGATTTGGTTTGCTGGTTAAACGGTAAGCAAATAATGATTTTGGGTGAAGGTCCTAGCTCTAGTACACACTGTATCGTATACAATGTATACAGTGATCACAAGCACTAGAAATGGTGTTTGTCTCAGATTGCCTGTGATACGACATGCTGCCCTGCGGCACACAACACACTTATCACACACACACACACACACACACACACACACACACACACACGCACATCAATGCACTGTCAAGGTCGTTGGGTAGGATTTCAAAGAAATCCGCAGATACGTAACATGACACGTGGAGGCACATCACTGATTTAACAACCGAACGACATTTCCCATCAGCCCCTTCACACCAGTCCCGACAAAGCAACCAATTGATGCCTTACACGAAGAGTGACGAAGTCAAACACTGCCGTGCATTTGGCTCCTGATTGTGTTGGATTTGGGTGATTTCCACTCAAAAGTCAACGCAAAGCGTGGTGCGTAGACCTTGTCCAAGGACCAAAAATCCAAGCATCAAACTGTATATCTTCCGAGATAGATGACACCCTTGTGAACAATTTACAGTGTGTGCACATGTTATCATGAGCAGCCTAATTTTAATCCAACATTTTTCTGGTTGCTGCGGTATGTAAATGATGTGGAATGGAAGGATGAAGTCGATACGGGAGGTAGCATCAAAGGCATTACAGAGATGGGATGGTGACCGACTGCATGGAAAGGTGTTCCAGAACGGCGGGGATGACGGGGTTGTGCCTTTTAATCCACCTTTTTCCCCGTTTTGCTGTTCTGTATAAATGACTTGGAACAGATTGTATCCAGGCAGATTAAGCATTGAGATAACGGTTACTAATCTAAATGGCCTGGACACAAACACACACGCGCACACACACACACACACACACACATATCCTCTGGCTGCCTTGGAGGTGAGGATACACCCTCTTCTTTCCTATTGTCATTTCATCCACGTGTGTGTGTGTGTGTGTGTGTGTGTGTGTGTGTGTGTGTGTGTGTGTGTGTGTGTGCAACTAGAATATGTGGTCACGACTCTTAAAACGAGCAGGGAGGAGGGAGGAATTAGAACGATGGCATGTGTGTATGTGTACATCCATACATCCATACATACATACACCTGTACATATAAAATTATGAGACCGCCAAGTTTTCTTAAATGTCTTGTTCATTTCAATGTCTGATGCCACTAAAAGTGTATCAAGCGACACAAAAGAAAATGTGGAATGCCTGTTTTTGCAGAACAATGCCAGAGCTATTTATGTAAGAACTTGTTCAGTGATTTTGGTCATTCTCAAGAAAATCTATGGAGAATGTCTGCATCGATATAGTCATATAAGTGTGCAGTGCTACAAAACTTGATTATTGTTATTTTGAGATTACAACAAGATTAACAAAAAATGTACCTTCCAAATACTTAAAATGTAATTATTTGAATGCGAGAAGCTGCACCAATGTGCACCAAGGTCCCATTTTGATGAGTTCTTGGGAATAAACGCTGGCTTTGTCGTGTTCTGTATATGCCCCATCAAAGCACAAGACCAAGTGATACTCTTTATTTTTCTTTCCCTTCGCTTTGCATCTAAATATGGCAGTTCCTTTTGAAAGAATTCATCATGATCCTCCAGAGGGACGCACTCCCTCTAGCATCTCATGAGACCCCCGCCAGATTTCTAAACATCAGAGACCCCCCAAAAACAACCATCTCGACACACACGCGCGTACACACACACATGTATAAAGCTGCGATGACGAGGTGTGGGAAAAATTCATCTAATCCTACACCCCTAGTGTGCGTGTGTGATATTTGGGGGTGTCACTGTCAAAAAACAGCTCCTTGTCCCCCACTGCTGTGGGAAAGATGGTGTCAGAAAAGCAGGGTGGGGGGCCGGGTTGTTTTGAAACTCAATCACAGCCAGGATGGTGGAGCTCTTCTGGATATGTCAAGGGTGCCAAAAAAAGCATGTTGTTATATGCGTGTGTGTGTGTGTGTGTGTGTGTGTGTGTGTGTGTGTGTGTGAGTGAGAGACAGCTGTTTCACGCCACGTCCTTTTGACCTCCACCCGTCACCCCAATACACACACACACACACACACACACACACACACACACACACACACACACACACACACACACACAACAGCCAAGGTCTTTTCCCAAACATATCACAAGTGAATCGAGGCCTCGGAGGCATGCCGACTGTCAAAGTAATGCTCAGACGCTGGATCACAACATGCCCGCAAGCATGATCTCACACTTCACGGCCAAAATTAATTTGTCCATGTTAAAATAAAAACACAGAGGCAGAAACATCTTCTAAAATAAAATCGCAAAATGTAAAATAATCACTAAAACCTAATCTAACCGAGCCACTGCTGCTGACAGAGCCACCGCAACTTGGCTCATGGTGGCTTGAGGCTTGATGTCAAACCCTGAGATGTTCTTTAAAAGCCACAAAATTACCAAATTCATGTAAGTCACAATATTATTCAAAGTCATAAAAATTAAGTTATAATACCGGAACAAAGCCATAACTTTATGAGAGAAATTCATTTTACGGCAATAAAATGGTGATATTATGAGAATAAAGTGACAATATGAGTTGAAAAAAAGGCCACATTATTAGTTCCATTATTAGGCGGGGGGAAAAAAACCTCAATATCGTACAAGACAATTGGACCATATTAAGGAAAAAGTCACTTAAAAATGGCCAAATGTGTGTGAATTTAAGAATTTAAATGTTACTGTCCCATTTCCATGACACTTTGTGGTGTGTTTTGTTTCTTCATTCCACACTGCCAACTAGTGACCTGGCATGCACATTACATAATGTTTCATCTAACCTTGATGTATGATGACATCGTGCATTTATGGAAATTAGGAGACGACAGATGATGCTGATTGACAGCTGGCTCAATCAATGCCTTAATGAAGCGTTGCTACTTCACAAGACAACACACGCCACCACCCGCAGTTCCCGCACAACCACCTCACCATTTGGCTCAGTGAAGACGTAAATCAACAAAAACAAGCACAGCTGTCACACACACAGGCATCCACACATCCACAAAGTGCGGTGATTACAGCTGCAGTCGCACAGATCCTGCATACTTAAAGACATCACACAATACACGGGTCGCCTCGCGATGCCAATGGAATTACAATCTACATTATGCATATACTCTTCCAGTGTTAGCCTGCATTAGCGGCTGAAGTGTGCCGCTTCGGGTCCAATTAAGATCATTCGCAGTCCGCGGGGTGAAGCGGGAATATTAATGATTTAAATGTCATTTATCCTCAATGAGAGATCGGATGAGAACTGTAATGATACTCAAAAAATTCCTACATGTTGGAATTTTGTCATTAAGATTGATACATTATTCACTGGCAATATTTTTTGGCCTGCATCTCAAAGATTATCTAGGACCAGCACAAACTTATAATGGGTTCTTCTGTGGACCATGCCGTGAAAAATGTTGTGAAAGTCGATTTCGTCATTTTTGTGTGCTCCTGTTAACAAATATAAAAGAAAACATTAGCGGGGGTGGCTGAGAAAGCAGCAATACCTGCTCCCCGACAACATTTGGATCAGCATCAAAGTGTAATGGCCTCTTCCTTGGATCATGCCCCAAACCTGGATGAAGTTTTGTCAAAATCAGTGAAGTCGTTTTTGTGTTGCCCCACGAAAAATAGTCCAAGAAAAACTTTCCATAACTCCATTAAATGCGACAATAACTGTTCACAGAAACAGACTCAAAAAAAAAATTAGTTCCAAAATAAAGCCATCAAATCTACAGCAATAGTTGCAATACCTGCTCACATCAGCACCAACATTTCATGGGTTCTTCTTTGGATTGTGGAGACACAAAGCTTTGAAAAAGTGTGTGTGGGGGGTGAGGGCAAAAAAAACCACCAAAACAAAAGCGTGTTTTGAGTGCACAAGAACCATTTCTATCAACCTTGTCCGCTGATCCAGCAGAGAGTGCATTACCTCATTAATTATTTATTTTGGTCAAATATGTGTCTAAAACTCTCGTCATACACAAACACCTACACACACATAGTCACAACTACACAAAAAAAGGCAGACCTTTTCCCTGCAGATTTTGATTGTGTTCGATTGTTTTCGCAATCTAGTATGCTGTTGTGATCCAAATGCTATCAAAATGCTATCATTTCTTATCAAAAAGCAATTGCCTTCCCAGACCCTTTTTCTTGTGTGAGTGTGCATGGCGTCTGCTGTGCTGCATTGTGTGAGTCAGCGATGTTCCCTGCTGCCTCAGAGGAAGCGCACACACACGTATCCGCGCGCACACACACACATATACACAGGCAGATTTAGTATGCTAACAAGGAGGAAGTGGACATACCTGAATATGACACAACTATAATACATAATGTGTGTGTGTGTGTGTGTGTGTGTGTGTGTGTGTGTGTGTGTGTGTGTGTGTGTGTGTGTGGGTGTGTGTGGGTGAGTGTGCGTGCATGCAGCAAACATGCAGGCAGACGGGTGAGCCATCTGCTCCGAAAACAGCAACTTTTTGTTTCCCGCCATATTGTTATCTTTCATAAGAGTAAAACATTTGGGTTCTCCATGACTAATCTGTCACGCTAAGCTATGTGGTTTTATAAAGCATTCAAGTTAGCCTTGTTTGCTAACAGAGCAAATCATTGATTCACATGTAGCTAACTGCTAGTGATTAGCCTAGGTTTGTCAAAAAGTCCATTTGACTAACAAATGAAAAGTCGCACAAGGAATGATTACCCCTAAGCCCTAGCCTGTTTTTTTTTTTTAATGTTAGCCAGAGCTGCCTGGTAGTTTCACTAGTGAGGGAGTACAGCATTAGCTACACAGCTAAGATATAGAGACCCTGTTAGCAAGCAACGTGATGACTTTCACAGGCACTTTGCCGTAACTGTTGACAAATGTGAGATGACACCATTGAGGACACAGACATGTTGCAAACAAATCACCGCAAAGCGCTCTCCGTCTGCTCTTCTCGCTAAAATGCAGACAAGCGGCCAAATCTGACTGTTACATGTTAATTATTCAACTTCCGACAGTTTAACTGAGTTGTTTGATGTCATGTTTGACTAAACTAACATTTCTTAAGGCTTTGTCTACCCCAAAAAATCCACAATGCAAGATGTAACAACATTTGTTCAAAAATCTGACCAGCAATGGTACTTCTGTGACCACTACTCAACACATCATAAAGCGGGGATGAGAAAGTGCTGAGCATTTGCTAGCTAGTGTTCGGGTTGCTGGCGGACCACATTGTGATGTTTTCCCATTTAGAGCACTAGTAATCCGGAATTGGTTCCGGTAATATGGAAAACGGAGTATTTGGATCAGGGTTGCTGTGAAAAGAAAAAAAAACCCACCATAAATGTAAAATGGATTACATGAAACTGGACAGCAAAAAATGGGATTTCCAAGTTCCAGATAATTTTGATCCAGATTATATTATTTGTACAACTGGTCCTTTGTGATCAACGATTAATGTGGAGCTATTTCCAAATCTAGCAGAATATTGTGCCTCTCTTATTTCTGCATGTTTTGGTTGTCTTATATTTTAACACACATGCATTTTTGCCTGAATGGTGGTTATTGTCTTCCTAAAGGGTGGGTGTATATGTATTGTCTGTCATCCACTTTGATGTTTGCATGTCACAAATGCTGAAGCCCACAAGCTCACAAAAAGAATTGCTAAAAATAGACCTCTATTGTTTAACTCTACACAAGCAGCACACATTGCTGGTTCTCCTTCCCATAAGACTCCAGATAAATATTGTGCTTTTGGAGATCCACCTTTACCCTCTAATAAGTAGTATCATTATTTGTTTTCATTTGGAATATTTTTGTTACAAACATCCGAAGAGCATCCAAACAAACAACACTTACAATGTTTGTGCAAAAGCTCTTATGAAGATCAATAACAAAGTTAATAATGCACTCGATAAAATAACAGGAGGCTGGAAGTAATTATGTCATAAAGACGTAATTTTTATTTTATTTTTTTTATGTTTGCTCTGGGACGCACTTCAGAACTTTAAAAAAAATCCAGCCCCCAAAGCCAGTTTCACTTAGGAACATGAAATTTGGTTGGCATAGCTATCATGAGTATACCCACACAAAAGTCCCAGGAAGCCAAGCCTTAAAAGATACATAAGGGGTTTGTTCGGAAATTAACTCTGATGCCCGAACATGACTCTCAGACTGGGTGTGTTTGGGAGAGACAGAACACACTCCTCCTCTCATTAATTTCCGAACGCATCCTCTGTTATACCAATCAGCAATCTGTGCTTGTCTGATGTTTTGGATGCTCTGTGTTCCCAGTGACAGCAGCAAGAGCATGCACTCCTATTTTGCGGCACGCTGAATGATCGAATGGTACATTTGAACAATACTGAGTTTCCAAACAGCTGGAGTGGAGCAGAGCGCGCTGGGAGAATACTTCCAAATGCACTCCAAGTCTGCCCTTCTGATTGGAAGTGGCCATTTTAGGGCCAAGTTGGCCATTTCTGCAAATTAAAAAAAAATGCCCCCCAAAGCCTGCTTCACTTAAGACTAAGAAATTTGGCAGGCATAGCCATCATGAGCAACATGTCCTCGATATTTTGTCAGATTGCTACCAGATTTGAGCCCTTCAGTATATACTACCCAGATGGGCAATGCTAAATTGCAAAGGATTTGAGTTTCCATCACACCATTGTAGGTTGAGTATAAAAGGAAGATTTTGATAACTGGCCCAAAAACACCACCACTGTAAACTAACAACCACGGGGGAAATGCAGCCCCAAAATCCAGTTTTACGGAGCAATTTGAAATTTGGTAGACATGTCTTGAGTAGACCCACAGAAAAGTCTTAAGAAGACGTACCCGAAATGACCGAGGAAGTCGTCCATTTTGGTTTAAAAATGCAAATCTGTAACTTGAGCAGATATGCACTTGGGCTGTGGCGTCTGTAAAAAGACTGACGGAGACATCAACTTTCAATTGGAATGAAATTGGTCATTAACGTAATCTAAAGACTGTAACCCCAGAGAATAAACCGAGAGAGGAACAAACCGACAGAGCAAAATCATGAAAATGTAATCCTTCATTTGCCTCTCGCAAATTATTTTATTGTGGGGGAGCCTTTACAATTAAACAGATGGCTTAAAACACATCCAAATAAGCAGAATGCTACAACTATTAATGACTGAACTACTCCTCAAAACACCAAATAAAGATTTGAGTGAGGTTTCTCCCAAAGTGTTTCGTTGGGGTTCTTCATTCTCGAGTTGAAGAAGGAAGCATGCATGATGCACACTGTATTTATAGCTGCACTGTTTCCATGACACTCATCCTTACAGCGGCCCTCAGACACTGCATTCCCATCTCCCGAGGGCAGCAACAGTGGAAAGTAGTAAAGGAAGGGAGATGACTTCTCTGAGATGGAACACCAGAGACAGGAAAGAGTTGCGCTGTATTGATGCATTCGAGACTGCTGGGAAATCGGGAACATTCTGCTCAATGCCAGTTATGGACACAGTAAACCGAGAATATTAAATGTTTAAACCAGAAAATAAATCACAAAATATAATCCCAAAACACTTTCATATAATTTCAAACAAATGCTCAGTGAGATACAGGCTTTCAAGTGCTTTTCATAATTTCATAATGTCAAATTAACCCGTGCATCTATAGAACCCTACCTGTTGCCATTCACATAACTTAACGATAGCTAAACAGGCCTGGGTCTCACACAAATAAATTTGTGAGTCAATTGAGACGAGACTGTCATTATTTCAGGTTAGATGGTTTCAGAAGTTTCAATTTAATTTTTATTTTACTTTTTGTTTGGTAGTGTGCCATGAGATTTTTTTGAATGTGAAATTGTTGGCTAAATAACAGTTTGGAAACAGTGATTTATATGCTGAATATGTGCACACACACATTAGTTACAGGATGACCATTGAAATGGACAAATCGTAGTGGCTTGAACATTCGCCATGCAGATAAATCCAGACAGTGAAACTTCACATTTAATTTTTAATACTATTGGGCAAAAGTGAGCCAAATGAACCTAAAATGTCCACCTGAAGCAAATAAAGTCAACTTACATACCTTTTTGAGCATGGCTTCTTGAGATTTTTGGGGGGTGTTTCTACTCATAGTAAATAGCTTCCAAAATATGCAAAACTCCCACCTATATTTCCCTATTACAGGGTGCAGAAAGTGAGCACACACACACACACACACACACACACACACACACACACACACACACACACACTAGGTGCTCAGTAATGGACTCTGCAACTCCTCAAGTGAAACAGCTATGGCATCTTTTTGTGTTCGAGCACCTTTGATCCAGTTTCACCACACCAGCACTTTGTCCTCAGGGAAAACACACAAACACTCTCTCACATTCACACGCACACACAGTCACATGCACAGAGACCCGCGGGAAACATTCTGATGTGACCAACAACTGTAGCAGGCTAACTGACTCAGCGGTAAAGGCTAACATTAGTTTAAAGCCAGGTGACAAAACCGCATGTGGATACAGTGCACGTTTTAAATCCGAAATGGGCTAATGTTAACTCTACTTGGAGATACGTGTACTGAGGGCTTCACTCTTTGCCAACTATGACTGACTGCTAAAGCTTGGACCATCCGTTGCTAAAATCTACTTTACATTAGTTCACTCCAATTAATGTGATCTTACGATGCCATACAAGGACCCAGATTTTTAATCCTGAGTCCAAATTACTATAATGTGTTCTCTACTTGAAGCTATGCAAATTGGCTAACTATCAGAAATATTGCTTGGAGCGGCCACTAAAATATTATATTTTATATTTCAGTTATCTGATCAATTCTAAAAAGATGAGATAGTGACAGCCCTCGTCGAAAGAACAAATAATCTTAGATGTATGTTTCTCTCCATGAAATCACCCTGATTGTCTTTTCGTTTTATCAAAGTAAGACATTTGCAAAGCCAATTTCCTGACATGCTACAAATCAAACTAGTTACTGAATCATAATCTATTTATGTTTACGCATTTTCTGCACTGTCAATTTGAGATAATTAGTAAATAAACTGGGTGTCATATCTGATTCACCAATGAATTAAAAAAAAAACTGACAGATTAAACAATTGTTAATATAATAGTCCATTGTTCATTCGAATCCATTACATAAATCGACTTGTATTCATCATGGGTGAAGTTTCAAAAGTGGCTAACCAAAAGGTTTGTGCTGTTAACTGGTTTTAGAGGCGTTACCACATAACTTGACAAGCTTAAACTAGCTCCACGTGCGACTCAAAGTGGATTTAAAAATAATTGTACCTGTGCCTAAGACGTAGAAAGGCATACCATTAAAGCTAGGTGACAAGACAAAAATAAAGCAACTCAAGGGGACATGTTCACTGCATCTCTCAAGGTCAGATTAAAAATAAAACGGTGGCTGTCTCAAAGACCGTATGTCTACTATGTCGTCTGTTTTTGTTGGTGGGCTAAAATAGAATGGACTTTAGCAATTAGCACACACACTTCTCACATGTATACACTGAAGCACACACACACACACACACGTACACAAATACACACATCTATTAATACGTAAAAAAGTGTGAGCACATGCAGCCCTGTCGATCCATTACTGTCTCGCACATACGCAGAAGATCTTAACACCGCAGCACACAGGAGGAGGTTAGATATGTTATTCAGTCCCAATAATGCCATATGACCCCAACAGAATGCCTGAATGTGAATTTCAACAAAAAGGAATATAAAAATGTAAACTGAACAACATGAAAATCAGTCGACATGTCTGTTATCAAAAGACCCACAAAAACGTTTCAAGAAACAACGTAGGAAAATGGATAGGAAGTCTTACATTTTGGGGTTGAATTACCATTTCCCGCGACACTTTAAAGATTTGTCGTAGCTAGTTACACACAGTAACATGAAATTTGTTTGACATGTCTTTTATGAGAAGACCCACAAAAAAGTCTTAAAAAGCCTCGAGGTACTGTTGGGTGAAGAGAGGCCTCCTCTCCCCCGCGTGTTCGTTGAATTTTGGACGAGGAAAATGTTGGTACTTCAATCAGAGGCTGGAATAGATGAACAGTTCCTTCGAAGCTTTTATTAACGGAATATTCCGGGCACCCGCGGTTACAGACAATGGCTGCGCGTCACGAGTGCTAAGTAGGAAGAGACTCACATCATTTTTATACCATCAGAAGGGCGGTACCGAAACACAAAGTGTGATATCGTAATTTTCGTTTCTCCTAAACCCAAACCGATTCTCAGCTTGGCGCATTCCAAAGTTTGTGCGTCTTCAGTAGGGAGTATTCCAATTCCAGGTGATGATTTTTACAAAGACGCAAAGCTAACCAAATATGAGCAGAATACAGACTTCAGTACGTTGTAACGAGTTTCGACTGTATTAACATACCCAATCTTTCACACATCCACACACATGCATGTGTACATAGAGACCCACAGGAAGTGACCAATCAGCCGACACGAGGCCAACACCCCCTGTGAGTCCCCCACTGTGCCACTTTTCAGCAGCCTGTCAGATGCAAGGACAGCACATACATATACAAACACACATGCATGCACACACAATGAAGCACACTTACCTACATAGGTATATGGAAGTGGTAGCTAATGCATCATTACACACACACACACACACACACACACACACACACACACACACACACACACACACACACACACACATACATAAAGCAGGGAGGGCAGAGTAATCAAACTCTCCGTCCTTGAGGTGTGAGGGATGTCGGGCTGATGTACGCACACGCGCACACTCACACACAAACACTTGAACACATGCTGGATGTCATGATTCAGTTTCTGTTAGTCTCCAGCAGGTGGCAGAAGTGTTCGGGTCTGTCCAGCTGCGCACCTGTTACCCATCATGATCAACGGACTAGTTCAGGACTTCCAAGCCGACAATTGACTGTTGGATAATTCCCCTTGCTCAAGCCATTGTGCAATTTTCTAAACGTTCTCGATTTTGCTCCGTTTTTCTCGTTCCTTGTTGATTGCGCTGTGTTTGTCTTGCAAGTAGGCATTTAGTCTGGAAAATTATTCTCGGTTGATTTTTGTCAGGATTCAATTCTCTTATCCTTTTGAGACAATCAATTTCCGTTTGTATTTTCATTGCCTTTTGCGAGCGCTTTTAGTTTCTCTCGCTTTATCCTGGTGGTTTTACTAGCACCATTATTTGTACAGTCAAACCTCGGTTTTCGTCCATAATCCGTTCCAGAATGCTATTTGAAAACCGAATTGTTCGAAAACCGAAACCACACTCTTTTTAAAATAAAAATGTTTATTGAACACGTCTGCTCACAATGGAAAGCGACACGAGGAAGCGTCACTTCCTCCTCTATCCGAGGAAGCGTCACTTCCTCGTGTAAGAAAGGTGAGAGGAGTCAAATGGTGCATTCAAGTGCGCTCAGTTTGTTTGAGAACCGAAATTTATTCGTCATCCGAGGCATAAAAAGCTCAAAATTTTTGGTCGAAAACCGAATTGGTCAAGAACCGAGACGTTCGAAAACCGAGGTTTGACTCTACTATGTTGGTCTTGAGTTTGTTAACAAACGTTTTTTGGACTATAATCTTAGCCTTGTTTATGTTTGTGGGATCTACCCCTATCCGGGTATTCCGGATCGTTACACTGAATACTCACACAATGGCTGTGACATTATTCGAGAAGTGTGCTTGCGTGTTCCCCACCAGAATTCTCCTCAACCTCCTGACATTTCACACAGATATGAACAACAACGCCCAACATGTGCGTCCGTCCTTCTCAGAGCACTTCATTATCCTGCTGCCACAATCGTCTGACTCTTACATTAGCACAAAACCCCAAAAGCGGAACATTTGGGAAAATACGGCTCCAAGTAGAAACATTTAGGTAATCACTTAGCAACATGAAATTTGGCGGACAAAATAGTCACAAGAAGTCATGCCTGAAAAGCGTGCACGGTGCTGCACTGGGGCTATGTTGGGGGGTTTAGCCAAAGCCCGGGCCGAAGAGTGTAAGGGGAGAATGTTTTCCGTGGCAATATTGTCCATAGACAATGTGGAAGACATCGACATTATTGGCCTTCTGATAACAGGTATCTCGCTGTTGGGAGTTGGCAGTTTCCTGATATTTCGCAATATTTCGGCCTGCGGGCGCAGCTTCATTTGGAAAGTGAAAGAGCTGCCTACCTTTATGGATGGTGTGGGGTGGATGATCAACACTCAGACTCATGCCTTGACCGAACTCAATCGCAAAGTGGACACAGTGTTGGAGTTGCTTCGCAACATGGAAAAGTACGAGGAGTAGTTGGCCCGGCCTGGAAAAATTGATTGATAGATCGAGAATTGGTGCCACTGAGAGTCAGAAGCTAAGAGACCTTCAAGGCTGACTGAAATTGTGGATGGCCTGTTCCCCAAAAAACTATTATCTGAACTTTCCCCTGTATGGAAAAATACGGTCAGATGCTAGCATTCTTATCTGCCCCCTTACTTCTCCTTCCGAGCCCAAGACTGATAAGGCTACCTCTTGTAGCTGTGGATGCTGGACATGCAAACAAAAACAATAACATAATGTTGATTCTACATAATGTTCTAAAATGTCATTGTCTTTGTTCCCATTTGCTCCAGCCCCAAGTCATAACCTCACTGACAGAGCGCTCCTAGCTAAAAAGTTAGCCGGACTGGTTGTGACGCAATCCCCACCTCCCACCCATTCCATCCACCCCGTTCACTACATGTTAAGTCTCAAGATTTGTTATACATGTCTTTTAAATGTACGCTACATGTGCTGAGGTTTTTTTTCTTTTCTCAGGATCAAACAAAGCTCTGATTTAAGGAGAATGGTTAGAAACTGTTGGGGTTTTTTTTCTCTTCTTCTTCTTTTTCTTAGCAACATGAAATTTGGCCATTTCATGGTCGATTTCAAAAAGGAAAAGCTCGACCACAACCACACCAGAAGAATCGCAGACAAACTGTAGTTTGTGTTTAATTTACTTATAAAGTAAAATGTATTTGTTATGGTATCATGACTAATATGAATTGACACTACAAAATATTGCTTTCAACAATGCATGTACTAACAAAATAATTAACAGATGCTTTCTATTTCCACTACATGAGGGCAATTAGACCTTCTTTAGCCCTTACTTTGGCGTAAGTAGCAGGCATAAAAATTTCTCTGAGAACATTTTAAAAGCATCTGACATCATCAGAAGTGAGAGGGACAGAGCCAAAAAAAAAGATGTCTGTGTCCAGGTCGGTCTCTTAGCCGCCGACTAGGCCGCTTAGCCCGATGCCACAAGATAACGACGGATAAGTGGCTTAAAGCACCATGCTCAGAATTAGTCCGGCGTGACCAGTTCAGTCTTATTTTCGTGGTAAAGACACCTGAGAAAATCCATTGGCAGCTTTTAACGCGACTGGAACAGTAAAAGACCACTCCATTTAAAATCTTTATTTCCCATCATATACTTTGTATATGAATCTGGTTAAAAACACCAACTTGTAGTGTTGGAAATAATGCATTAAAAAGTAAGGCACTTAAATAATGGCAATATTAATAATAACAAAAATTTAATTTAAAAAAAAGAAAACATTACACAACCTTATTTGGCTGATATGACACATTTCGGGGAAACAAAAACAGCATGGCCAATAAAGGAGATGAGAAAAGGAGGTGAGGACACAAAAACATCAACAGAAAAACTGATGAATCAGCAGAAAATCCAGAAAGGTGAGAAGATGATTTGAGATAATTACGCGCCCCCCCCACACACACTCATGCACGCACACACACACACACACACACACACACACACACACACACACACACACACACACACACACACACACACACACACACACACACACACACACACACATACACCAGGTAGAGAGACAAATTAACTAAAATGAAAGTGTGTGTGTGTGTGTGTGTGTGTGTGTGTGTGTGTGTGTGTGTGTGTGTGTGTGTGTGTGTGTGTGTGTGTGTTTGGCAGTGAACTCCAGTGCACGTGACACACAGACTCATGTAGCTGTGGCTAGCAGCTCCATATTAGGCATCAAAAAGCATACACAGATACGCACACGCACACACACGCACACTCACACACACACACACACGCGTGCACACACACACACACACACACACACACACACGCACACAATGGCTGCTTGAACACAATATTTTCAGAATGGTAAGGAAGTTCAAAGGCCGCCAGACGAATGCACCAATGCACCCGCCCCCCCACATACACACTCACACACATGTACTTGCACGCACACAATCACAATCACACACAGCAACAGAGAGACATTGAACTACAACCTTCGACCTCCACCAAGTTTATCTGCACAAATTGCAGGAACTCTGCGGCATTTACATGAAGACGTGTGTGTGTGTGTGTGTGTGTGTGTGTGTGTGTGTGTGTGTGTGTGTGTGTGTGTGCATCTGTCTGGCAGCCTTTGAACTTCCTCACCATTCTGAAAATATCGTGTTCAGGCAGCCACTTTGTCATATTATTGAATATATACATGTTTACAGTTTCAAAATGTGTCCCATTCCTTTTCCATTGTGTCTGTTTGCCAATTTAACATTTCTGTGACCTCCAATGGTTTCCCTTCTAGAAAATCCTGAAAAGTAAGAGCTTCACTAATTTGAAGGTGAGGCTCGGGTGTTGTAAAGAAAAAGTAAAAAAGCAAAATCCAGAATGGAGGTTTAGGATGGTTAAAAGTTGGATTCTTAGAGTGTCCTTGCTGTGAGTAGAATATCATTAGTGGATGTTTGAGTGTGAAATGATTTTTAGTATGCTCATAAATATCCTTTACTCTGAATCAATAAGACAAATATATTTCTACTTATTTGAGCCCAACTGATACTGTATGGGATTGTTAGGGTTAATGGATATTGGGGGCTTAAAAAAAGCGGATATCTGACATATTGGTTGTTGTATGAAATAAGACCATTAATATACACACAATATATAATGTTCATGATAATAAATTCTTATAATACCCCAAATATGATTCAAGACAAGATAATCAGTCTGTTTAAGAAAGGACAACATACATTTCAGAATATTTAGAGTTAAGAGGGTGAAATTGACAATGTTGAAGTCAACGAGGTCTCTAAATGATTACTCGCTGATCAGTCATTTGACAACCAATGAAATGTCGATTAATGGTTGCACATCTGATAAAAACATTCATTCATTCATTCATTCATTTTCCGAACCGCTTGATCCTCACTAGGGTCGCGGGGGTTGCTGGAGCCTATCCCAGCTGTCTTCGGGCAGTAGGCGGGGGACACCCTGAATCAGTTGCCAGCCAATCGCAGGGCACACAGAGACGAACAATCATCCACGCTCACACTCACACCTAGGGACAATTTGGAGTGCCCAACGAGCCTGCCATGCATGTTTTTGGAATGTGGGAGGAAACCGGAGCACCCGGAGAAAACCCACGCAAGCCCGGGGAGAACATGCAAACTCCACACAGGGAGGCCGGAGCTGGGATCGAACCCGGTACCTCTGCACTGTGAAGCCGACGTGCTAACCACTGGGCTACCGGGCCGCCCTGATAAAAACATCCCCGACCTAAATTGAAATTTGTGAGTCCCTGAACCGCAAATATGTATTCTTTCCTTGTTCTTCTTCTTCTTCTGAGCGTTCTATTGGCGGTTGGCAAACAAGCTTAATGGCATTCTACTGCCACCAAAGAAAAAAAAAAATCTGTAATATTTTAGCCTGGTTGGAAATGGCCACAAACATCCAGTGGCTTCAAGTGTTGATGTGTAGCATATGCTTCCAGAAGAGACTCGACATCTCTGCTTTGAGAATGGGACTCAAACACATCCGTTCTCTCGTGCGTTGATTGACATCTCTTACAGCACCTGAGCACCAAATAATATCACACAGATGTCTCGAAAGTAGTACATTTCAATTTAAAAATAGATTCACAAACACCTCTAGGTTGGCATAAAATATGTCGATATTGTTAAGATGCAGGACATTAAAATATTTCAAGTGTATGAAATGTGATTCTCTTGTGGCGTGTTGGTAGTAACACAAACTCTGTTTGGACCAGAGGTGGGCTAAAATGCGCTAGAGTTACTCTAACTTTTAACGTAACTAATTTTGGGGATAAATTGTACGTTTAAGGGAACACTTTCATGCTAGCAAAGTATGCCGTGATGTGCTGCAATATAATGTTTGTTTCCCACCTTTATCCACCAACCTACTTTAATTAATTTCAAAAATTACTTGAGTCTAATTTTCAACACTTAAAAATTGCATTTAATTTCGTTTCTTGTCATTTAATTGTATTTGGTTGCAATTTATGCAATTTTAAATTTGCTTTGCATTTTTGTTCAGTTCCTAATTAAATACAGCTTAAGTTAATACAATCAGATATCAATTGTAATTAAAAAAAAAAATTCAAATTCAAATTTGACAATAAAGTTGTAATCAATCAAGTAATTATTGTATTTAAGTGAATTGAATTTTATTGAATTAAAACAGTATTTTTAACACTAAAATTGAGTGCAATACAAATTGATTTTAAAAAAGGTCCCAAACATGCTCATTGATCTTTAACCTTGAATTAAACACATTCCCCTCTGGCTACATTTATGATAATGATTTGAAGGGAAAAGACCTCCCCTTTTTAGTTTGCATTTAGACCAGCGTCTATCCGAGAAATTAGGCAGGTATACGATGATGCAAGATTGTGTGGACTTATATATTGTATTCATGCCAGGAGGCTGGGTGGGGTTGTGATGTAACTTCACCATGTCCGTGTGCATACGTCGTCTCTGATCTGCATTCTACATCAAGGATTTACACAAATGAGCAATCTTAGTTTCAGTCTAATATTTTACTCTTGTGCATTTAATTGCATTTAATCCTTTATGCTTATGGTTTTCCATTCAATCTTGGTGAAATTATTTATTTTGAGAGTATTTTGAGAACAATTACATGTGGTTTGGGTCACATATACCGGATGGAGAGTCAGGCAGGGAGAGACCACCAGAGAACAAGAGCAAGGAAGAGAGAAAGAGAGAAAGAGAGAGAGAGAGAGAGAGAGAGAGAGAGAGATGAAAGCATCATGTCATGTGAAGGATTTTTATTATTCTTGATTTATGTACTACAGGTTTACAAGGCTCAATATTGATTGTAAAAAGTAGGAAATATCGTTGACTTATTTTTTACGGTCTTCCATAATGCACAAGCAACGATTGTGGACATCCTCACGAGGCCTGTTTCTATACCGGAGTAGTAGTGCTCTGAATGCTTAGTACTGTATTAAGTACTAAGTAGTATGTCCTCAACACCGATTGGCTGCCACCGACGCGACGCTGCCGAAGAAGATCTGAATGTTCAAAGATGTTCTCAGTCAAGTCTAATTTATATTCAGGATATAGCCTTGAATCACAGAAGAGTCTTCAAGGGCTTCACATGCCCACAGATGACAAATAATGACACCAACTGATCTTAACCCCACAGGGGGGCAAGGAAAAACCCATAAAGTCCACGTGTAAAACCCTGCGATGGGGCCACAAATGGGGGAAACCCCCTTCCAGGTTGACCAAGCTGCAATGGATTCTGAGTGGGCAACATTTGACACAATATGGTGTTATACTATGCCAGTTAGAACAGTCTTAAGAGTCCGTTTAGTTTAGCAATGATGGAAGCATGGTTAAAATAATGACGGAGTGATCGGCTGACATGAATGTGTTGGTTCCGCTTGAAATAACAACGATGACGGATGGGTGGGCCGGCCACTGGCGAATGATGAATGATGACCGGGCAAAATTTACTGACACCCCGAACTCTGTAAATTACACAAGTTACACTTGAATAAATATGGCATGCAATATATATATATATATATATATATATATATATATATATATAATTAAAAAAATTATATGGAACGTAATATGTATTTTTTAGCCTTTTCGATTCCACAATACTTTCCGGCAAGGCGTAGCCTTGGGGTCGAATGTGTTGTTCTTAATTTAAAGAGCTAATCAGGTGAGTTGAATCATGACAATTGCAAAATGGTGAAAAGACTCGCTGGAGGCTCCATGAACCAGAGTGCTCTTTATCCTGCACTGCAGTGGAGGATGAGGATGAGAATATGAGGAGCTGTGCAGGGCTCTTCTTCACCCTAAAAGGTCCATCAAGAGCACTCCCACCTTTTACTAATTAGCCTCGTTTCAGTCACAGGAGACGGCAAGGCCATAAATGGAACATTTTTCAAGCCCGCATGTATCCAGCTGTTTTTTTTTCCTGACGCTTAGCTTAGCACGGCAACACCTTGAGTCGCTTGAATAAAAGCTTCAATCTTTTGCTTTGAAAGGCAGTCAGAACTACACGCTGGGTAGTAAATGCACAAAATATTGATAAAGTCACATACCTTATTGTTTTAACCTAAAGTACATTACCGCAGTAGGTCGGTCTGTCACACCTATTACAATATCTACTTATAGTATGGCGAGAAAAAAATCGACATGATAGCTTTTTGGGACTCAATAAATGGTCATTTGCATTTGTGTTTGTTTAGATATGTCCTCATTATTCTCTTGCACTGCTTCTTTCTCTCCTATACTTCAACATTTGCCCGCCAGAGACTTGAAGAGACTGGCGACCAGGACTAGATATCCGTGTCGAGTGCCAATATTGAAGGCGAGACCATGCAGCGTACAGATTCAATGCAAGATCTCTGGTGCATTGAGAGAGATTACAGCTTGTTTGAAATTGCTGTGCTGTATGTTTATACAAATATGTTAGTCTACGTCAGGGGTGCCCGACACTTTTTGACCAAAGATCGACTTTTGAAGCGACCAACCTACCTCGATCGACCGAACTGCGAGTGTTCAAGCGTACACACACGCACGCACGCACGCGGGTGCGCAACCATGCACACGCTCGCATATGCACCCACGCAGACCATGATGAGCAACAGCCGTAACGGCCCCGAAAATGAATGAAACCGAAGCCTACAGACATACAAATCTTTTTTTCCTCTCCATTTCCCTCTCCATTTCCCCCTCCCAAGCCTTGAGATCAATGGGTTGGGCACCCCTGGTCTCGGTGCTTCATATAGGACTTATTTCATAACTTGGGCTTTTAATTAGGAGAGTATTGACCAGATCACTTGGAAATTTACCTTTGATGAGCCAAGGTACCTATTTTACATGAGAAAAATCTCACGGTTAAACAGCATACAAAATTGTAAAAAAAAAAAAATGTAAAAACTACAGCAAAAAAACCCAAAAAACAATCCCATCATTTGGGAAAATGTATTGTTTGGGAGAATTTGGTCTACCAGTAACCGCTGCATTAACATTATTCAACATCCCAAAGAATTGTATTGTGAATCATTCTGCAATTAGTGTTGTTTGACAGACACACAATAAATAAATAAATCACCTCCAGGACAGTTGATAACATATCAGAGCAAGAAGGCCAGTTGGGCATTTCACATGCTGCCTTGCTCACCATGCTCTAATCCGTCTATGCAAAACCTGCCACTGTGTGTCTTTGTGTTTTTTCACTGATGCCAGGTGAGGCCAAAGTGAATGATACATAAGGAAGTAAATAGATGACGAGTGGAAAGATACAAGAAAAGTGAAAAGGAGTGAGAGCAAGTCAAGACAAGCAGGAGTCCCTTGAATAACTAAATAAAGGTAAGTATGTTTGTGTGTGTGTGTGTGTGTGCGCGCGCGTGTGTGTACGCGTGTGTGTGCGCGTGTGTGTGCGCGTGTGTGTGCGCGTGTGTGAGACTTTAGCACACCCTGCAAACACAAAACGCCAAATAACAAGTACAGGTATGTATAAGTGTGGGCGAAATACAGATTAGCTTGACGCGAACGATGAAACACCAGGCGGGGTAATTTAGTAACTATAGCATGTTAATTATTGCCCACATAGGGTCGAACATTAGCCCAAAGGCCTTACTGGAGATTTTAAAAGGATCCTCAAAGTCAAGCTCAAACTTAACTTGTGTTCACAAGACTCCCAGAAGAACCACAACAAAAATGAATTCAATGAAAATCATCAGGAAATATATATACGCTGTTGAAGTCGCAGAGAATGTCGAATAGGTCATTCTGATATCAGTTTAGTTCACGAGAGCTCGCTTGAAAAAGATTTGGCTTTTTCTTTGGAATTTTTCAGAACTGTTATTCCCAGAAATCGAATTATAGAGGAACCTATTAGGTACCAACACTTTCACAGGCCATGATAGTAACACAAATTGAAGTCGTTCAAATCGTCATCTGCGACGTTAGCATTGCTCATGAGTTTTGTTCTGGTGACTTAGCTTTTTCTTTGGCTTGTCTTCATGACAGTACTGTAGTTCTAAAAAGTCCAGTTCAGAGAAACTTTGAAAATCCAGAAATTCAGAATATTGCTAAAATGATACCATTCAATTTCTACAAAACTTCAAAGTTCAAATCACAATCATTCGTGGTAGGTGTGTTCATATCCTGGTGTGTTTACCTTCATGAGAAAGCTGTTCTAGCGAGTCTTGGTTTTTTTCCCTTTGTCTTTTCTTTGTAGACTTGTTTCAGAAAGAAACGAGCACAAAACTTCAGTTGGAATCGTCAATTGTGATTTCAATGTTCCTTGAAGCCAGGATCCCACTGAGCGGCGAACGTGTGCTAGCAAATTCATGTCAGGGTTCGTCGGGGTTGGTTCAAAGTTGCAAACGTTTACCAACAGTTTTTCATGTGTTTTTAATGTGTTTTTCGTCGCCGTACGGGCATTTCTGATTCTGAATTGCTTACTTGAAATATTTGGATTAAAAAAAGCGATTGTCTTCAGGGGAAGTACTGTGGTACATATGGCAATACCCTGACACCCTCTAGCGCCACTGCCAAAATGTCAAGTTCGGAGCAACCTTGATGGATCAAAAATTCAGAATTATACAAAAATCAATCCATACCCGGAGAAAACCCACGCAGGCACGAGAAGAACATGCCAACTCCACACAGGAAGGCCGGAATCGAACACTGCACCTATGCGTACATGCTAACCAGTCGACCACCGTACCGCGAATCCAAAAATCATGTGGAAAAACTTACGACACCCAACAAAAGACCCTAACATAACAGATGTTTTATTAGCATCCCGCACGAGCGCACGCACACACACACACACACACACACAAACACACGCACGCACACTCACTTGAAAAGAATGTGGGTTGTTACCCATACTGTATTGCAACAGTGTGGCCAGTGGCATTCCTGCTGTCAGACGCACCACCGCCTTTGGCAGTGAGAAAAGAACACACCATATAGGTGTTTTGCTACCGCGACAATAATACAGCACTACAACTCCTACGCTTACTGACTCTCAGTGGCAGTCACTTAGAAATAAATGCCATCAAATTCCATGTTATTTGTTCAGCACAATATCGCTAACACGATTAGCGTGAGAACATGGCATATACAGGTGGAAGTACATCGTCTATATTCCAAGTCCCAAGTATCTTTCAAGTCTTAAGGTTCTTGCAAGTCAAGTGACTTAGGTTTGCGCACTTAAAAAAAGAATTTCTAAGACACGAAGCAAATGACGCTCTACCTTGAAAATACAGATTTTGAAACATAAACAAACAAGATTTGTATCGTCTTACATAAGTTTTATTGAAGGTAAGTTTGACAAAATTTTGACTTGGATCAAGTCATGTGACTCGAGTCCCCCATGTCTGGTAAGTCAGTTACTGGTGTCAAGCAAATAATTCAACACACCTCCAACACACTTCCAACACAATGTGTGTGTGTGTGCGCGTGTGTGTGCGTGTGTGTGTGTGTGTGTGTGTGTGTGTGTGTGTGTGTGTGTGTGTGTGTGTGTGTGTGTGTGTGTGTGTGTGTGTGTGTGTGTGTGTGTGTGTGTGTGTGTGTGTGTGAGAAAGAGAGAGGAGAGAGAGTCTGGTGGTAAATGTGCAGGTCTAAGCATCACACAGCAGCAAGCAGTGATTGGCGTGATGCTGCTGCAGAACTGAGGTCACGCAAGCTTGAGCGGGCCGTTGGGAAGTAGGTCAATGAGCGCACGAGGCAGAGAAAAGCTCAAAGATAGTGAGAGAGCAAGAAATAGAAGAAGAGCAAGAGAACGGTGAGTGACCCTTTTCACAAGTAACAGGCCAACAAATGAGGTCTCACTGATTGCAAAAATGGACTCTTCAGAGAGCTCCATTCAGACGTTACATCAAGATATTAACCTTCACCATCATGCTCTGCTCACTCACAATGACAACATTTAAAATTGCAAGATTGCATCGCTCATTTTTTTGCTATACTGCAGGACGTTCATAAATGGTATTTGTTATACATTCTATCGATTCAAATACAGTAACCAAAAACCAAACAAAAAACAAACACTTTAAACTCTATCTGATCCACAAACACTAAATATATTATATATGAATATTTGACACTGAATATTTGCAAATGAAAAGTCATGACAAATGTACACACCACAATAATAAAAAAAAAAACACGTGAGAATTGCAAATATATTTGTGGATCTGATAAAACATGAAAATGGCGGACGTATCTGTGTGAATAATTTTGACACAAATCTCTCCCCATAAATTTCATGTTGCTAAGTAGAATTGGCATCAGGGTCAGAATTTTATGCGCTGCTAAGACTAGCGTTTCCAGTTTTTGGTCATCGTCACTTTGTAAAATGCCCGTTACAAACCAAAATGACCGAATTCCAGCATCTCTTCCAGCACGGCTTCTTGAAGACATTTTGTGGGTCTAATCATGAGTGGCGTGCTGCTAAAATTAAACAGGCTGGGATAAGTTATTTTATGAAGCACACTCTAGAGATCTCCAAATGGAACCAAAATGGCAGACTCCATCTGTCTTTTCTGACATGGCTTCTTCACACTTTTTTATGGGTCTGCTCATGATTGACATCCATCCATCCATTTTCTAATCCGCCCATCCCAGCTGTGTCGGGCAGCAATCGGAGGGCACACATTGATGAACAACCATTCACACTCACAATCACACAGAGGGACAATTCAAAGTGTTCCATTAACCTGCCATGCATGTTTTTCGAATGTGGGAGGCATCCGGAATTCCCGGAGAAAACCCACGCAGGCATGGAGAGAACATGCAAAGTCCACACAGGAAGGCCGGTGCCGAAATCGAACCCTGCACCTCTGCACTGTGAGGCCGACACGCTCACCAGTCGACCACCGGGCCGCCCTCATGATTGACATAGCAGGTATATTTCATGTTGCTAAGACAAACCAGCCACAACAAGTCTGCCCTTGAAGGACTGCTGGAAATGGCCAAAATGCACCCAAAATGGGCATTTGGCACCAAAATGGCAGACTTCTTCTCTTCAGGCATGGCACTTTGAGGTACAAGACACAAAATGGCCATTTATATGACTTGAAAAGACCACTCAAAATGATTCTCACTGCTCATCCTGCATGCAGGTATTTATCATATCTACACATTAATAGGTACACACGCACACACACACACACACACACACACAAAGAGCATAAACTTTCCATCATTATATCTTGTCAAAGCGCCAGTCCCCGTCGCCTTTATCCTCATAAATACACACTATAATGTCCTCACACATTATTCGTGGAGGGAATGAATCAGTGTTATTACATTTGGAGCCATTAAGCATCGTCACAATGACGCGTGGATGTGCTTGTGCGTGTGTGTTTGTGTGTGTGTATTAATGTGTAGACACCCATTAGTGCGACACACACATTCACCTCATCATGTCTGAGCCAATCAACCACCACTGATGGATATCGACTTGACGACCCTGTACTGGAGTAACGAGGGTTGTGTGTCTCAAAAACCCCTGCCTGAAAAGACATAGGTCTGCCAGTTTCCGTTTGTGACATTCAAATTTGGTAGGCAGGGCTAAAATAACGTCTCAAGGAGCCATTTCTGAAAAAACAGGAACTCTGTCCTTTTGGTCATCCATCCATCCATTTTCCGAACCGCTTCATCCTCACTAGAGCCTATAGTCTTCGGGCAGTAGGGACACCCTGAATGGGTTGCCAGCCAATCGCAGGGCACACAGAGACGAACAACCATCCACGCTCACACTCATACCTAGGGACAATTTAGAGTGCCCAACGAGCCTGCCATGCATGTTGCAAACTCCACACAGGGAGGCCGGAGCTGGGATCGAACCCGGTACCTCTGCACTGTGAAGCCGACGTGCTAACCACTGGGCTACCGGGCCGCCCTCCTTTTGGTCAGTAGTGACTATTTTAGTCATTTTGGTCAAATCTCCAAGATTTTTTCAATGCTTTAATTCAACAAGTTTGACCCACACCAAAATAGATCGGCACATTTGTCATGAGTGCACCCACAAAAAGGGCTCAAGACGCCATTCCTGGAAAGATGAGGAAAGGGTGACATGTTGTTTTGAAGCAGCCATTTAAGGTTTATCTTGTCGTCATTCAAAAGCGGAAAACGCAAGCGATTTTTTTCTCCTTGCTACAAATTGGAACCACGTATACTAGAATTTGAATATTTGACACTGCGCAGGACAGCGGAGCACGGTAGTCGAGGTGGATGACTTGCCATAAAACAAGACACGCTGTAAAACATCAAATTATCACAGCCCCAAGTTACTAATGTAATTGTTCTACGAGCCCATTTGTAATTTGAAACATTCATAAAGTGAAGGAATGTTCCCATCTGAAATGGAGGGAAATGTAATTAATTGTTAAGTTTTGTGTGCTTCTGGCATCTGTGAAGGGATACGTAGGTGAAACTTTGACCTGATGACACAGAGATAAACTGTTTTCTAAAATTAAAGAAATGAAACATTTCAATAAATAACATATATTCTATTTTTTTCTGATGAAAATTCAATGATTTTGGGACTTCTTTTACCGAGTCATTCCCA
The DNA here is from genome assembly GCA_018466805.1 of Hippocampus abdominalis. NCBI lineage: Eukaryota > Metazoa > Chordata > Actinopteri > Syngnathiformes > Syngnathidae > Hippocampus > Hippocampus abdominalis. Next base: position 17,222,385 of record CM031695.1, on the reverse strand, counting down.
AACACAACCGCTGTTAGATTTGTGATTGAAATGCAGGTGGAACTTCCACCTACATACATACAGAACTGGTTTCCACCGTGGAGGGATACAACTGGTTTTCAGCTTTGAATTTCAACGAACATTTTGGCGGAACCTGAATTGTTTAAAAAAAAAAAAAAAAAGACTCTTGTAACTCCCACTGTATATTGCTTTTGTCTTCAAAAATTACCTCACTAATATAACTCCATCATCTCTGCTCTACTGCTGAGTTTGGTCTGCGGCGTCTCCCACAGCGGTGCAGCCCAGTGACCTTTGGCCCGCTTTCCGAAAGCAGGCCGCCCAAGGCTTAGCCGGCGCACTGGTGCCATTTGTTAGCCATCGAGGCTAATTGCGACGCCGGCCCCACTGAACTGATATGTATGAAGTAGCACTTGGGTTATGTTCAACACTAATCTTGGCAGATCAGTGAAGGAAGGAGTGAGGTGTGGGGAGGTTGGTCAGAGTTCACAATGTAATAAACTGCACTTGAAGCAGGAGAAAATCTTAGAAGTGTTACTGGAGCTCTCCAGTGAAGTGTTTAGTGAGCATGCTTCAAGATCTAACAAACGCTAGGAACAGTTGAAATGGTGCGTGGCTCCACGTGAACAAAATGCATGTCAGCTGCACTCGTCAGCCAAAGACAGCGCACCAGTCAGGAACGGATGTTCAACAGCACTCCATCAGGAATGCAAAATAAATACAAAATGTAACAAGCAATACTTTTCTTGTTAATGTACTTATTTTTATTTTTGCTTCATTAATAAAAATGTCTTTTTTTTTTATTTCTTAACTAAATTGTTTTTATTCCGGACACGAGCGGCCAAAATGAGCTTTTTTTACAGGCTGTCCAGGCTCACACTTAGAGATAAGGTGAGAAGCTCGTTCATTCAAGAGGGGTTCAGAGTGGGGCTTAGAGTAGAGCAGCTTCTCCTCCACGTCGAGAGGATCCAGACGAGGGGGCTCGGGCATCTGATTAGGATACCTCCAGAACGCCTCCCTGGTAGAGGTGTTCAGGGCATGACCCACCGGCAGGAGGCACGGGGCACAACCCTTGACACATCTCCCAGCTGCCTGAAAACACCTGAGGATCGCCCAGGAAGAGATAGAACAAGTGGAGGGGAGGGGGAAGTCTAGGCTTCTCTATTCAGGTTGCTGAACAGTAGAAAATGGTTTTCTGTATGGATGGATTATTTACTTTTAACTTAATTTTAATGTTTATTTTATTACATTTTGTATTGATTTAATGTTCATTTAATTGTGTTTTTGATTGGTGTATTTTTTAATGATTATTAAATGTTATTTATTGTATATTGTATTCATTTTTAGATTATTATGATTTTACTTTATTTTTTTATTTTCATTTTCATGAATTTCATTATTTTTCTTTAAGTTTTTTGCACTTTTCTCGCATTATTTTTTAATATTTTTTTCTTTCGCTCATCTCAATTTATAGCATTCATGGGATTTCAGTGTAAAGAGGAGTGAAGCACAGTTACTAAATATCAGGTCACTTAGATAAGCTGGGACACGTGGCGACACTGCCCCTTTACAGTCACATGCAACTTCATATATGTGTGCACAAGTCTGTAAAATGCAACAAAAAAAAAGCTATGCACATTAAATTTGTGCTCTAATGAAATTGGACATGAGTCTCCTTTTTTCCCCCCTTTCCTACCATTTGTATTCATTCCAGACTTTCATCATATTGATAATGTCGCACACGTACATCTACACACACGCACACCCACGTGCGCACACACACACACACACACACACACACACACACACGCACGCACGCACGCACGCACGCACACACACACATCAGGCGCATTAGTTTGGCAGCCAGGCGGTTCAAGGTAAAGTGGATGCAGTGTTAGCCCATGGCAGAGAAGGGAAGCATCAGGGAGGCCTGCTGCGAGCCTCTACTCTGGCTGTCCTATTTCTTTGAAAGCTGATTTATCACAGCAACCTCCGCCCGGGAAATGTCTTCTTTTTTTTAACACACACAGAACACAGATTTCCAAAGGAGGCGAGAGGGCGAGTCCTACTGAGCCAGGGATACACTGTGACCAAAATCTGGCCCGAGAATATTCGTTGACGTGGGGAGGTGTGCGGCCGACACCCATCACATGCCGAAACGTAATCTTCGTTAGTTTTGCAGGGTTGGGGGGGGGGGGGGGGAGAAAGGGTGGCGACTTACTTGGTGGATGGGCTTTCGACCAGCCCTGAAATGGACCAATGGCCACCACCCACACCCCGGGCTGTGCACACTCCATCTTACATGAAAAAATATTTCAGTTTTACTTTCATCGGCAATTGTGGGGCTGTCCTGGTTGACAGGCCTCTGCAACATCGCATGGAAATCAGGGACAGTGCCTCTGGATTGGCAGACTGAAGTGGTGGTCCGAGAGGGTGTGTTCCAGCTCGGGCTGGGCGATTAAATGATGGAGATCGATGATCATTTTGAGGTCAACACATGCACAGAGTCCCACACAGAGTTCATATAGGGCAAAGTAAAAAAATTGATATTCCTCAGAGGCCATTTGCATTTTCTATTCCATCCATCCATCCATTTTCCGATCCGCTTATCCTCACAAGGGTCGCAGGGGGTGCCAGCGCCTATCCAGGCTTCGAGAATACATCTTCCATACAGTATGGCATTTAATCACAGGCACTTTAACTGAAAACAGTTTGGGGTTTTTTTAATGTCAGCAGCGGTCACGTCAAACCAAAACCGGATCTGATCACAATTTGACAGCAGTATAAGATGAACATGCAAAATGAACATTTAACACATTTCTGACACAATTCATGAGAGCAGCTCGTAATTAGGATGGCAGTCATCATCGCTTTCGCTTCTATTAAGTGTATTTTATTGCTGATGACGTCTCCTGTGGTTAAAGTGTCCCTTCTTACTGCTGCGGCTAATAATTGGATTCTCCCTGAAGCTGTATTACAGCTTAAAATCTCCCTCGTGCCTCCTACTTACGGCAGACTGCTCACTTCATTGCTCGTGTTCATTTTCGCTGCAATAACAATAAAAGAAAAGAAGAAAAAAGAAGTGGGACCGCCGCAGGCATAAACAGTGCTACTCTCAATCGTTCTCTCTCTCTTTTGACAAGATGCCAGTGTTTTGACTGGAGCTCGCCCTGACACGGCCAACAAGCAAAGCACGTCGCAAGAGATGTCTGGACACACATCAACACACTCGCAAGCTTGTGAATGGAAATCTGGTGCGCATGTCGGCAGAAGTTCCGCCTCCTCATCCTTGATCATCTGATGACAAATGTAATAGCATCCACGGTAAATTTATAATTGATGTGGTTAAAAAAAATAAAAAGGCTGAAATCATTCCACTGTATAATACTACCTACAATATGTGTTTTTTATTTAATTGTAACAACCGTTAAGGGCATCAAACGGTTAATGTATGCATAACTGTGTCAAAAATATGTGTCCACGCATGTCGTGAGGTGGAAGTTTGGTCATTTGGCGAATGCTCAATCAGCAAATCAAAGTGCAGCAGCCATGTTGTTTAAGAATGAAACAGAAGTAGGTGCGATATCGACGCGCGGAGTTTACATTTGTCATGGTTCTGTTTGTGACCAACAGGTGGCACTGTGGGGCTCCGCCTGCAGCTGCACACCTGTTGGTCATTGTGTCATTAGTTTGTTTGTTTAAATGGACTCCCGGCACAACCACTCGGTGTAGGGTCATTGTTGTTGTTACTGTGTGCACGTGTCACGTTTTGTTTTCTGTTTTCGTTTTTTTTTTTTTTGCTACGTGGATTTCTTGTGATTTTGCTGGACTTTATTTGAGTGAGTTTTTGAGTTAGTTTCTCCAGTGTATTCCTGTTGAAATTTTATTAAATATATCCTTGTCACTCCACCCTGCCTCCCTGCTTTTTGGGGTCCTCTACACTACCATCACGCAAAACGTGACAAAATTAGTCAACAAAACAGTCAGAATGCAAGGCTCCAGACTTCCCTTAATGGTGGCCTTTTGCCCCTTAAATTTATAACGGTGCACCTTCATTTTTTTATCTACTCGCGCAAGTGTGGCAATTTTTTTTTTTTTTTTTATTCTTGAATATATTTTGTTGTTGAAAAACCTCTGCCCTAGACTTCTGGCCATCTATCTGTAATATGGTGAAAAGTAAAAATGTGAATATTTACTTGGCAAATCAATTTTAATTTTGGGGTTGGGGGCCACTGTGCTCCTAAGAACTAGCGTACTACATTGTGCTGGGAATTACCTGTAGCGGGGGGCGGGATCTGTGCTGTGCTTCTTCTTGTGTTGTGTAACCAGCGTTGGCTCTGTGCATCACGCAAATGCAAGCAAATTAGGCTACTGCATTTTTTGCTTACTTTTTTATGTTGTTGCCGGCATACATATACACACACAAACACACACAAGATAACGCAGAGATTTGAACACACACACACACACGCATACGCACATGCATAAATTCAACGTGTATGCACCAGTTTGCTGTATCCACTGGAGGTAATCCACAAGCAGGATTATTGTGTGTGATTAGGACTTTGGGATCTACGAGGTTAGGGTGATTAAAGGGGGGACGTGGGTGGGTTATATCACTCTGTGATGTTACCAACCTGCTGCTAAGGCGCAGGCAAGAAGCGAGGAGGACTGTTAAAGAGTCACTTAACATTGAGAGCATTACTGTTTACCTTCATGGTAACAGCATACAGTAAATCTGGTCAGGTAACAGAACAGGCGACAAACAAGGCTAAGAATGGAGAAATTTGTCAAATCAATATTATCCTTCCAACTATTTTTACTTGTAATTGTTTGATTTTTTTTTTTAATGCTTAAAATTACAACTTTTTATTTAAATATATGAACATTCCCTTGAACTTCCTTGATTTATGCAACAGAAACTGCTTTGTTTATTGCGGCATCCATCCATCGATCCATGATCTGAACCACTTTATCCTCAATACGGTCACGGGCAAGCTGGAGCCTATCCTCGACATCTTCAGGCAGAAATGGTAGTAACAGCTAAAACGATGAACAATTAACACTTAAATCTGACCTGTTAGCACACTATGCTAACAGCTAGAATTATGACCATTGAGTTATCAGCTAACTGAATGCAAAAGCATATACCTGAGCTGCTAGAAAGCTAAGATAGCAGTTTCAAATATGAACAAATGTATCGAAACAAAATGAAAGCTATCAAATGCACTAAGCTAACATTTAATGCAATGAGGTCCAATAAATGCCACCACAGGACGGGTCACGTGCTAGCCAAACAGCTCACATGTATTGAAACTAAAGTCACTTGTTCAGTCACTTCCTGTTTGGGTTAGCCACTTCCAGGTTGATGGATAATGTCACAACGGTCAGCACTAAACAGCTCTCGGTTGTCTTAGTCGAGTCTGAGGTTTGTAGTCACAACACAATTTTGACGGTTTCTTTATCTGTGTACGTCCGAGTGCGCATGCGTGTGTGTACGTACGTATGCGTGCGTGTGTGCGGGTGCGCGTGCGTGTCTGTGTGTGTGTGTGTGTGTGTGTGTGTGTGTGTGTGTGTGTGTGTGTGTGTGCATGTAGGCTTTCAAGGGCACAGGTGTAAAATGGAGAAAGGTTAAAGGAAATTTCCATTGCCCACTGGACACACACACACACACACAGGTGCCAGCATGTTTTGTCGCTGTGGCAACCAGGAGCCATGGGCAGGTACAGACTGGTATGCGCAGTGTCAGCATGCACTTATTATATACACTCACAACACACACACACACACACACACGCGCGCGCGCGCGGAGGGTGAGTTGCCTTGCATTACTCCACCTGACAAAGCATTTGTTGTTATTTTTAGTTCTATCCTCATGAAATGAAAGCCTCATTAATATGTACAGTGTGTGTAAGCTCTTCATGATAGATTTCACATTGAAGGACAAATCTGGATCAGCCAAAATGATCCTAAAATGGCATTTTCAAACCAAACTGGCAGACGTCCTGTACTTTTTCAGGCACGGCTTCTTGACCTTTTGTGGATCTACTCATGATACACAAACCTACCAAACTTCACATTGCTAAATAAAACGGGCTACAGGGACTGAAATTCCCAAAGCCGAACCTCTGCACCACAGATGAACTTGCCTGTCCAATCAAATGAACACAACTTTATGATCACAAAAGGCGAAACAGAAGCCGAGTAAGCACCTTGATGAATTATTGAGTGAAAATACGATGCTCTCCATTGGGCAGGGCATGTATCCGAGCTGGACGCCACATCAACCTCTAAGGGGTTTGGGAGGAAGTGAGCGTATTCTCAGCACATGGGCTGTCCCACCTCAAACGTTGCTGTTCTGAAAGGACTTTGAACAGTAATGGCATGTCACTCCATGTCAACTCACACAAATCCCCACAACCTCCCCAGTAGCACTTCTTCGATTTACCAGATGATTGTTCTATTAGTGCCTTATGATGCCAAATGAAAGAATTTGAAGTGTGACACTCCGAGCTGAAACGATTTTCGAGTTATGTGCAGATGCTGATCGACAGGGTCAGACTACATTGATATAGCAATTTACCGGTCTATACCTAATTTCAAACAGAAGATGAGGGCCTCCAACTCTGGTCCGAGATTTAAATGGCATTCAAACTTCGATGAGCCAAAACTCGAATACCGTTTGAGCAAGGACGCTCAAACTTCTGAGTCTTTCATTTGGTATAAAACAGGCACTAATCGAATGAAGAGCGGGCAAAATAAAGAGGTGTCACGGGGGAGGATATGTGACCTGACATGCAATGTTGAATCCACCCTTGGCTTTCACACAGAATGCAGCTCAGTGTGACTTTGACAAATCAAACAGTGACAATTGCTTTTAACAGATCAGGACATGAGACGTGAGTGTGAGATGTTAAATTTCACAGCTCTGTCCCGCTAAACTTACAACTTTCGAAGCCTAAAATAAAACACCTGCCCACAAATCCTTCCCACCCCAACCCTCGTCTACTAATCCTCGGAGCCCTCCAACTCACGGCCACAACCCTAACCACCTAACCTAACTTAGCGAACTAACTAACTAACTTCTGAGTGCTAACCCTCACCAACCAGCCCATTTTTGCATTTTCTATCACACTTCTCCTCCAAGGTCACCAGCTGACCTTGAGCATGAGTGGCGGTTCATCCTGGACCGCAGGGTACACCTAGAATGGTCGCCCCAAGCCCCAACCAACAACCCAAAAGGGGAACATTAGTAACAGCAACCCCTAACCCTAAAAGGGAATAATCAGTATCAATGCCAATACTGTACGTACGCACCAGGAATCGAAATCAAGCTCCAGTACAAACACACCAATACCTCTTGGCATGTAGCATACCTTCCACACAGGTGGAGCAGGAGCCATGTCAGCCGTGTGGAAACACAGGTTAAGATGGATGACAACATTTTGTTAGCAAATTATGCTCAGCAGAATGGATGATGAAGTCCGCCACTGGTCAACACAGACTTTCTCAAGCCCCATCGTCAGCCGGTTGCGGCCGAGCCAGTTACGGTCCCATCAACAATTTGCTGCAGCGTGGCTTGTCGTGGACAGAGAAGTCAGCGACAGTGTGATAGTATCAGATGAAGTATTAATTCCATTGTCCTGTCAAAGTTTCTTTGATTACTTTGCAAGAACCAGTCTTATATTTGTTTGTTCTCCCTGTCACAGACTAACACGGCATCTGTATCCCTACTTGTTTATCCACCAGACTCAACATTCTTCCTCTGCTCTTAGCTACTGTATGAACAGTAGAACCATGCATACTTGGATTGACCTACTCACCATTTTTTTCTTTTTTTACAATATATTTTAAAATACGTATTTCTTTTATTTTATTTGGGAGGCGGGGTGCAACCATCGTTTCCATGATGGCATTATGTCAATACTTATTAAATAATTTTTGGTAGAAAAAATAAAAATAAAAACGTGTTGGTTTGTAAAAATCAAAGCTATTGTGATGGGATAAAGACCAGGCTCCTTTTACATAGTGCCCACTAGTGTTCTCACTGGGACACTGCATAACTAAAATACCTTGTGAAAAAGCTACATTCAAGTGAAATGTGTCACAAGACTGTTCCGAAAACATGCATTAGGATGTAAACATGCCACTACTGATGAGTTATTTCTCGAAAAGGTATGTAAGTGAAATTCATGCCACACTTAAAAAGTTTTTTGAAGAGTGTGTGGTTAGAACAGAACACATTTACATCATATGTACTAGATGCTATTTTCGAATTGCTCGACAATTATCAAGTATCGGGACATGGAACGTTACGCCCTAACACTCTAACCAACCCCTCCCAAACTGAGTAGAGAGAGAGAGAGAGATAGATAGATAGATAGATAGATAGATAGATAGATAGATAGATAGATAGATAGATAGATAGATAGATAGATAGATAGATAGATAGATAGATAGATAGATAGATAGATAGATAGATAGATAGATAGATAGATAGATAGATAAACTGTGCTTCCTGGTGGAAACAGAATTCATTAAACACCAAAGAAGACCTTTCCAGTGCAAACTGCAAATACTGTCGTCTACTCCGAATGTTGTGATTACTGTATAGTTGCTACCCTGACTTTAAGCTGCAGGAACATTTTAATGGTGACTGGTTGCACCTGCAGCATCAGGATAAATGGGCTCAGTGAGGAACTGACATTTGAGATTGTCACATGATACGCACACATCAGTTATTTTGCTGACTCACAGTGCGTGGGAGAGAGAGCATAGTGTATGGGGGCTCTGGTGAAATGACTTTAAGCTTTATTAACGTTTCCATTTCCAACTTGTAGTTTGGAGAGTTGGCAAATGAAGGTTGTGCAGCGCTTGATTGGTCGTCTTAAAAAGTGCAAGTCGTTTGTCGCCATCGGCTAAGCAAAGTTTTCCAATTATTCCGACCTCCCTCTATGTTTTTTTATTTTTATTTTTAATCTATGGCAAGCCATTTAATGTTCATTTGATGGTTGCGAGTTTGAATTACAAGTAACCTTAAAATGTCTTTGTAGACAGGAAGTAACTCTGTGTGACTATTTGTACAGTGCAAAGTAGCATGAATAACTGGCAAGAGGAGCCCTTGCATGAATTACATTGTGAATGACCTTGTTGTGGACTATTTCTGATCCAGTGGATTATTTCCAGGTCATTCTGTTTATTTCAATTGCGTGTCCTGGTGGTTTTCATGAATAACTATATGACTAAAGTATGAGGAGTGTGATCTGCTTGATGGGAATAGTGTCTTACTATAAATTGTGTTTGGAATTGATGGAATATAAATTGAATTGAATTAACTCCTATAATTTCTTTTTTAATTATACAGAGCTGTTTTTTGGAATAATTATTGTATTGATTATTCCATCAATTAATCAAATAATCACGTACAGTAATATTATATTTTAAAAGATAAAGGGCAATGTGTCGATAGCAAACCACAACTGGCTGACACATCAGCACATCTACACTACAGCCTACCACCGCTATTTAGAATGCAATGTCATGTACCGCAGGTCGTCAAGGGTAGTCACAGCCACCACTGCACTTTAAATGACTTTATTGAACAAACAGTATCAAAAAACGGAAAATGTGACAAGCTCATTCCTACACTGGCACGCACAGCCACAACTGACACCCAGGGACTCAACGCGCAAACTGGCTATTGGTTTGCCAGTTAACAGCCAGCTGCATGCTCATTCACTGAATCCCACATCACTCACCATGCCAGACCGTGCTTTTTAAAACCCGCACAAATTCATAATCACTACTGTGCAGAATTTAAGGAAGGTGATCCCAGGTGGAAAAATAACACCTGCACCTCCACACATATTTTGTGTTGGTATTGTTGATTACCAATGAAAAATCATTTTTGACAGATTACTCTAATGTTTACTGTATATTTTCACTCTTTGCAGGAGGTTCCCTATCCAAACTGTATTCGGTTGTTTAACTTCACATATGATGGGTGGGCATTCACTCCAGACACAATTATCAATGGACAAACATTAAAGTCAATTTTCCATATTATGCATCCCCTTCGAAACATTACCGGCTGCGACAAACGTAGCTCAATATGGGGAAAAAAGAAAGAAAACAGAGCGTGTGAATGTGCAACAAGGGGAATCACAGCCAGCCAGCCCAGAGAGAGAAGAGTCACATGCTGGAGGGAAAAAGAGGAGGAGGGCGAGGAGGAGGCGCGCCACCGTCGACGTCACGTTGACGCCTCCCTTCCTGCCTCCCTCCTCCACTACAACTCACATGACTGCAGCAGCTCGGTTCGGTAACACATCACGAGGAGTAGTATTACAAGGGGGGGGTGAGCAGAATAGGCACAAAGTGGCAGGGGGGAGAAATAGAGAGAGGGAGAGAGAAAGAGAGAGCACCGTTTAATAACCCAGAGTAAATATTAACGCAAAAGATAAGATTCAAAGCAGACACTTGCTCTTCCTGTAATTTCAACGCATACACGTAATCATATCCACACTTCAAATAATTTTTTAGGCCTGCTGCAACGTTACATGGATGTCGAGCTCATTTGGAAGTTGACACATGGACTGGTCACGCTTGTTTTTCCTCATGGGAGCGTAACAACATAGTCGAAAGGCTACGTTGTTACGCAAAAAAAATATATTAGGAGCAAGGTCATACTGTATCAACCAAAAGGTGTATGTGTGTTGGGAGGGGGATCAAAATGCAATGCAATGTAAAGGTTAATAGACTGTGTTATAAATAGACCACTTCATGCACACTCACAAACACACACTTAACCTTCTTGAAGTGCCAATCTGCCTGAACACATGATGCAGTCACCAATGTCACACAGCAGTGATGCAGTGGCAGACAGTATAAGGGAAGGCAGGTGGGTGGGTAGGGGTGCATCCTAGAGAAGGATGAGATGGAGGTGGGGTGGGACTCGGGGGTCAAAGTAAGCATGTTTGTGCGTGTTTGGGAAGCGCGGCATCAATCCAGGAGCAAAATGAGGGATTAGAGCCTTGATCCCTAGCCGCTCTGTTCTGTCATACGCCACCCGCTTCCGGAGCTTCGTCCGAGAGAAAAAAAAACGAATTTATGATTTGCTTCGGTTTTTCTTCTTACCCTCGCACGTTTCTGCGCAATATCCAAACCGCAGAGGATGGCCTCCCGAACACATCAACGCACAGCATTGTCCCATCAGAAGTGTGATTTGTGTGCCACGTCTCAGCTTGTAAAAGTTGCACTTAAACGCAAGGTGCACAAACGCACCTTGACAATCTGCTTAAAAAGGTGATTTTATTACGTTAGGGAAACACTGCACACACATATAGCCAATATATAGCACGAAGAATGAAGAGCGCCAGTCACACGTTTTGTAACAAGCTATTACGCAAACAATTACGCAAACAAAAAAAAACCTAAACAAAACAAGAACAGCACCAATTTCTACTATAAACGCGAAATGAAGTTCCCGTCACAAACGTGGGGCCAACCCGGCCACGCAGCACGGTGAGACTTGACCCAACGGGGAGGCACAGCGGGCATTCTGCAGAGAAGCAGAGAACTCCCTTCTCGGACCGTCACCGCAACAGCTTCTCACGAGTACGCGCTGGATTGATTCAACAACAAAAACATGCAATCTAATACACAAATATGTGTGTTGTGTTGACTTAAAATGACGCTAAAAAAGTCTTTCGGAGGGGCTGGGGGACAACGAGCCCCTCGCCGGGGTCTCGGTGCTCGCGTTGGCGGTACCACCACGTGTTCACGCCGGGTTACACTGACAGCTAACTCGCCCCGTGGAAAATGCGTCAAAAAGTTTCCAAAGTCAGTGCAGCTCCGCAGTGCCCAGGCTGCAGCGCGGGAGGGGTGGCTCACGCACACCCCCACCGCGTAAAACCACTCATTGATCCGTCGCGAATCCTCCGAACCGAAGATGATGACATGTCCCCCCTCCACGTGAACGCCGTAAGTCAAGACACCGCGGGGCACTGAGCCGGCGACTTGCTGCTGACAAGCCGGCAAAGGGCTCCCTCAAGCCGGCCTCTCGCTGCTCTGTGCACCGGTGGTGTGATGGTGCTCGTGGAGACGAGCCAAGACGAAGAAAAAAGCCAAGGGGAGAGACTGGCCAAGACCCTCACACACATCGCCCGGAGGTCTTACCTGGCTGTCGGGGTTGTCTGTCAGGTAATTGAAGACGAAGGACGAGAGTTCCTCATCTAATAGTGGAGCGCAGTCCGCCATCTTCTAGTGAATGAGGCGCCGCGAAGCCAGGCGGCAGAGTAATAGAAGGAGAGGTGCAGTGACGCTTGCGGCCTGCGGGGGCGCTTCTGTTTACACAAGGATAACGCTCACTGGCACACGAACACAAACACACGCTTACATATAAACACAAGTAACGGTGGCTAGATTATCCCAAATGAAAATAAACGTCAAATACACTAATTAGAATGAGAGGAGTAGACCTCCCCCAAAGAGGACCGTGATTACTGAGTCATACTACAAGATGTCATGCAATATCTATTTTGATTCTTTTTATTTGACGGACAAATGAATCTTTGAAAATGTTTGTGGTGAAAATGGATGTATTTTAGGCTTCCCAAAAAACATCCCGAAAAGGTCACTCGGTGGAAAGCACTGGAAAATGTTGGAAAGGGAAAAAAACTGCAGTCCTTGACACCAGTTTCACTGATGGACAGTTTGACACAAATATCAGTGTACATGTCCATCATGGCAGGACAAAAGTCTCAACAACGATGCCCCAAATTCAACAGGAAATCAGTCATTTTGGTTTTGAAGAGGGCATTTTGGGCGAATTCCACCAATTGACGCTACATTTGGGCGGCCATGTCTGCCATGGCAAGATGCTTTAAAAAGTCTCACCAACCACTGTGTGGAAATTAACAGGAAATCAGCCAATTTGGTTTGAAGAGGCAATTTCAGAGGAATTTCAGGATTCCATAGTTGAAAAAATAATTGCCCCTGCAACCGATTTCGCCAACAAACACAAAATTGGGTGAACATGTCTATCATAACAGGACACACAACAAGTCTCTTAGACCTATTCTTGAAATTTAACAGGAAGTTTGCGTACTGTTAGGTGCTCGGGTTTGAAATGACAACTCCTTCCAGTGGATTCACCTCAAATAAGCCCAAATCTGAAGCAAGTATCCTAGACAGCTCTGATACTACAGCGAATGGTAAAGCTTTTGTATCCGAAGCGATCTGATTTGTGTGTATCCTAGGGAATACGAGACCCCAAAATTCACCAAGTAAAAAAACATGGAAAGTTACGGGTGGTATCATCCCTTGACATTAGTTTTACTGATGGACGTGAGATCGTGTGGACATGTCTCTTATGACAGGATGCCGATAAACATCTAAAGGGCCCATACCCTTTAAAATGGACCTACAGTGTGGCACATGGCTCACACATGTGCTTCTACATGTGGATGTCGGAATGAGTCCCAAGTACAGCACACATGGATTTTTTACTGGGTTGTGATCCCAATAGAAGACATTAAAAACATTCCCAGAGAGTCTTTGACTTGTACAATTCAGGGCTAAATAAATAAACTTGATTTGACTTGCCGTTTCCCATTGGGTGGGTCTAGCTAGCTCCACTCCTTCCCCATTTTTCATTCCTCTAAATGTGAATCATCAATTTGTTGACCACGTTTTCCAGTAGACATGCCTGAACCAACACTGGAATGTTTGGGAGCAGCGCTTTTATTATCTGGATGAACTTCATCTCCAGTTGACACGTACATTTTGGATCTTCTTTAAATGCAAGGTATCACCACCTACTGTATCAGTGATGACAGTTTTTTTTAATAATCATAATTGTATAGTTTCGTCCTCCCTTCGTATGATCTGCACTATTAACCACTACAATGTAAAAACAACCTGTTGGTTTTCAAAAAAACTTGATCACATTTTAAGTAGAGCTGTTCAACTAAATGTTTTAACTTTAACTGTTGTGAAAATTGGCTTTCCTGCATATCACAACAAAGAAAAGAAGAGTTGACAGAATGCCCCTCGTTTTACGGAACCCTAACTTAAAGGTATAAGTAAAACAACTTGCTCACTTTGTTGTGCTAACATTGTTGCCATTTACATTTGAAAGATTTTCCAACTCAATTTTCTGTCTTAGGTAAAAAAAACAAAATAAAAATACAAGCTGTGTTTGTAACACGTGCTCAGCTAAGCATGAGCAAGTAACTCAAAACAAATATGTTCATTTCTGGGGTGAAATTTTGGCATGAATACTTTGCTGATCTTGATAGGTGCTGCCTACGAACACGTTTTTAGAGCATTTATGCTGGCACAGTGACAGAGTAATAGAAGCAAACGAACGGCAGAATCACACAATGTTCTCACGCTATTACAATTACAGTCATGCGATTGTTCATCATTGAATTGTTAATGAGAACTGCTACCTTAAACTAGCAATGAACATAATGGCTAGAGAAAAGCCACTCAAATTGTAGTAATGCGGCAATCTGTTCTGTTCATCATCTTCCATAGTCATCGTCTCAAAAACCTTCTTTGGGCCTTGGCAGAGGTCGACTGAGTCACGTGTGTGTGTGTGTGTGTGTGTGTGTGTGTGTGTGTGTGTGTGTGTGTGTGTGTGTGTGTGTGTGTGTGTGTGTGTGTGTGTGTGTGTGTGTGTGTGTGTGTGTGTGTGTGTGTGTGTGTGTGTGTGTGTGTGTGTATGTGCATGTCATAACAGAAAAGGTTAACACTTTGAGACAGGTGATGGCCACAGCGGAGCGTGTCGTTCGAGGCCTTTGCTACATTATTGACCTAAGCACAAATGCTAAGTGTGTGTGCGTGTGTGCGTGTGTGTGTGTGTGTGGATGTGTGTATTAATGTAAATTTAGCACTACACGTACAGAAGTGAACGTGAACCGCCACAAGAATAGTCAGCAGTGGAATAATTGCATGGCGAAAATCAATACCTACAATCAGCAGTGGATTGACAACCATACATCAACATTCTTTTTAAAAAGAGAATAACATGTATGCAGACGTGAATGTCAGCAGCAGCAGCAAGAATAGTCAGCAGCGTTGTAGGAGGGCATGAGATGGTTGATCCCATGTGATTTCCTTTGAAGTCTAGCAACTGTAAAAAGAGAACGAGAGAGTCTTGGAACACTGACATTTGGATGTTTGGCCTTTGCGTCACCTCCTCGCTGTCAGCCGTGCCACCGCCACCACGACAACGACCAAGACGAGGTCGAGCGGTCACTAAGTTTTGCCGCTATGCATGGCAGCTGCATAGCCCGCACTGCTGCGGAGGGGGCACTCCAGGGAACACCCCGTACTCGCCGCTGTAAATCTGCAGATAGGAATGAAATTCTAAGGCAACAAGCCTGAGAGATCACTTTTCACATTTGATATCATCTCAACTTGTTTACAAGTACAGACAAGGGTAAAGCTCGTAATGCTGAAATGTGATACTCTGCTCCAGAGACTAGGATGGGTAATACAGCCAAAATGGATGGATGCATCTTTTCAACCCAAATTTATTTTGGCCTAAAAAAAAATAATGATGATATTTTGCTTTCAAAACATTATATTGTATCACAAAAAGGCAGGAAGATGTTGTTTCTGCTACTAAAACACTATTTTGCATTATATTTCATCTTCTTGCCAAAAATCCTTCACACACTACTGAGGTATTGTTCTTTCAAAAAAAAAAAAAAAGATACATTGTAGGCATGAACATGTTCAGAGAAGCCTAAAAACATTTGGTCAGGAAAAGGTTATATATGGCATTGCATTTTGCTCTGCAAAAAACAATCTACAGTCAAACCTCGGTGTTCAAACGTCTCGGTTCTCGACCAATTCGGTTTTCGACGAAAGATTTCGAGTTTTTATGCCTCGGATGACGACCGAATTTTGGGTCTCAAACAAACTGAGCGCACTTGAATGCACCATTTGACTCCTCTCGCCTTCCTTACATGAGGAAGTGACGCTTCCTCGGGTAGACAAGGAAGTGACGCTCCCTCGTGTCGTTTTCCATTGTGAGCAGACATGTTCAATAAAATTTTTTTTTTTAAAGAGCGTGGTTTCGGTTTTCGAACAAATCGGTTTTCGAACAGCCTTCTGCAACGGAGTATGGTCGAAAACCAAGGTATGACTGTATTGTCCAAATAAAAAGTGATACAGCCTTGACATTGGTAATTTACTATTTAAAGGCTATTTTTTAATATTAAAGGACTGCATTTGCTAATAAAATGACATGAATGTATATTTTATCACTAAAAACATGGATTATTATATTAATTTTTCCTATTGAAATGCGATCGTTTGCCATTTCCAGACTAATTCGCTCACCGGAAGGCTGCATTAGGCATGAACATGTGCTGTTTGGCCTTGACACATTCCAGACTGTGTTGCTCGTTCTCGGGGTCTTGGGCGTGGTGGTCCTGATGCTGCACTGGGAGGAAGCAGATAGAGATTATTAGGGAATCACCAGTGCTCTGATTGATGGCTGCGCTTGATGGCCTTCAGCTGGAGATTCAGGACAATTTAATGACATGCCTGGACGCTTACATGGTCGCGCACGGTCGCCAGCTTCATACGCCCAGCGTGCATTAGCCGCACTCTTGCTCTCTCACTCACTTCATGCTTCATTCTGCTGCTCAGGGGGCCAACCTTCAACTTTACCCTGCTTGGCAGAGCGCTCGACTCACTGCATTATGCCGCAGCTCGGTAACATACAGATTGTTGCAAAACAGTCCGCTCTCCTGTGATTAAAAAAATGTAAAAAAAACGTTTGTCCTTAAGAAATGTATATGAGGCCATGAGCAGCTGGTCAAGATTGATGTCGGTTTTTCATCACATTAGTGTCGATTTAAGAAAATCAAAAGTGCAAATGTTGTGCAACCCCTATTGCGTACTCTTATGTGCTTTTTACATACTGTTACACAATGTCCTATGCTATTCTGCTAAATACAGTACTGATGTGTACTCTTCATCTACTGACATTGGCTACCATATACAGGGTACCGTTCCATACTGCCGTAATGATACCTATTACTACCTGTTGTTTCAAGCTGTCAAATACTGTCACATGTCGTGGAATGCTTTAACTTGTTTATCACATACTGTACATACATTAATTACAGAACAAGTCGAACAAGTTACATCTTGTTCTACCTGTATAATGTTACAAAGTGACACATAGGACTCTGTATTCATGCCCAGGGCACGTTGGTGCACTGTGTGGCGTAAATTCTGCGCATGTACAGGTTACAATACTATTTTTGCAAATGCACTCAATTTGGTGACTTGCTTCCTGGCCAATCTAAGCAGTTTCTTTCACTCCCCTGTAAAATCGAGCAACACAAACAACCCACCCCAATTTCACAGCGGTGATCGGCCTGGCTGATTTTACATCATCCACCCATGGAGGTCTCCTTGCAGTTCTATATAAATGTACTTTAGGAGATTTGATCTCCTGCATGTCAAAGACTTTGTGGCTCTCGCACACCAAATTTAGGGGAATGAAACCTCCATTGGCCACAAAACAAGGCTGTATTCTGGTCCGCATTGCCGCTTCCGATTGGGGGTGTCTGCGATAACACCAAAACAAAGGAAACCTCACCCATTCGCACAGAATTGGGGAGACCATAGCGTCAAATACTGATGCAGTGGATTCTCATGTATAGTTTACACCCGTTGAAATTCATGCATTAACTCGTTCACTCCCAAAGACATTTTTAAACGTCTTTTCAGACTTGGTCTAGAATTGGCTGGTACTGAATGAGTTAATGTTTCTTTAAAAAAAACAAATTCTTCAAAAAAATGTGGATAAATATTTAATGTGTTTTCGGAGAAAAATGTGAGGAAATTGTGAGAATTTTGGAAATGTGGATATGTGAAATTTTATAGGTGGCTGCTCTGTAGCTATCTCAGTTAGCATCAGTTTATAGCATTTTAAAGTTTACTGCAGGTGTTTGCTCTTTGATGTGGATGACAACAGAGAATGATTTTTTTTTTTTTTTTTTACTGCAGCACTTGGAACAATAAAAATAAAAGCGAACTACTTCATGACAGAGGCACCTTGAACGCACCATTCCAGGGAGAAACCACAGCAGCCGGCTTCACTGGGTAGACTGCTGAGATAGTCATAAAGTACGCAAAAACGTGAAGTCGTGCAGCTCGCTTGAGCTAATCCCATTGGCTGATGAGATGTGAAGGTCATGTTGAGGGCAACTCGAGGCTTCCTGAGTATCTGTGAGGGGGGAAAACTAAAAAAAGGAAAAACAGCACTGTGGGTGCCCGCAGAGGACGCAACCTGCTGATGTGACACAACATGTCTTGAGAGCAGGAGGGTGGGGTAAAGTATCGCACACGGGCCACTTAGCAAATGTTTTATATCATTTTTCATGAATATTCATTTGTCTTATGAATTAACTGGTTCAGTAATTTATTGTGAATAAGATAATAACACGCATTTGTCAAATTTGAAGCCATGGTCAGGTTTTTTAGTTTGGGTTTTGAGTCTGATTTAATGTTTCAGGACAAAGATTAGAGTTTCAAACAAGAGTTAGGTTCCGGAATCATGTGTTTTGGGGTTCAAAGTGGGGTTTAAGTTTAAGATTTAAAACTGGGTTAGGGTTTCAAGCATCTGGAAGACGTTCAAGTTTTTACACCTTTAAAACAGAATGTACAAAGAAATAGGTTTGAGAATGGCATAAAAAAATTGCTGATGAAATGTGGCCTATAAAGACAGGTTGGATCTGACCTTTGAACTCAGTTTTTTTGCCTATTGACCTCATACAAGTTGCCCTTCCTTGCGTGTTGTTCGTCATTCAAAATCAATTTTCTTGCCTGTTGGCAACGTTTTTAAAAGGCTCTTTTGGGCCGCAAGGGATGCTAATTCAGAAAGGCCTCTAACTGGCCGCCTGCGAGGCGGGAAGGTTGCGGCTGAGAGGGAAGCGGTGAGGGATGAAGTACAGCAACATGAGGAGGAGGAGGAGGAGGAGGAGAGAGAGAGAGAGAGAGAGAAGGATCGAGAGAGAGCGAGAGAGAGAGTGTTGAGTCATGTGACCCGACAGCACGTGTAAACCTTCTCCCTCTGCCTGTGCTTCCACTCGGATACAACAGACGCTGTGGCCCAATCACGGCACGCCGTCTCTGTGTCACGGTGCTGAGCCGCCACCATCACTCCACCCCCCCCAATGTCACCCTCCAAGTGCCTTTAACCATGTCATGCCCACGAGCAGCAGCCTGACTGGACTGGCTGAAAATATCAGCAAGGCTCATGTGTAAAAACTATTGACGAATAAACGAGCCCATTGACAGATGTGCATCCAAAAGGAAGAGGCGTGGGGTGGCCTGTGGGTGTTTTTTATATATATTATATATATATATATACTGTATAATTTTATCTTCTGACACTGTATTTTACCATTGAAAAAAATGCATTATTATCGTATTATATTTTTATGTTCACTGAACAGCTGTGGTATGATGTGATGAAAGCAAACGTTTTATCTCCTCACATCTGTAAGGATTGGTCTCTGTACATGGATTGATGTCCGTGCATCTGTCTTTCTGTCGGTCAACTTCCTCTGCGTCACGCACGCCAGGATGGCAAAGTCACGCTTAAGCCGCGGCAGATGGGAGGAAGGAGACCTCGCAGATACTCTGAACTGTGTGAAAAAATGTGCGTGTATGTGTGTGCGCGCACGCGTGTGTGTGTGTGTGTGTGTGTGTCTGTGTGTCTGTGTGTCTGTGTGTGTGTGTGTGTGTGTGTGTGTAAGACACCTTTCCCAAACGTGACCATTTTGTGAATTCTTAAACTGACAATTTGATGCCGACATTAAATTGATTGTGTGGGGAAAAGGAAAAAGCTTTGCACAGTGGCCAACTCATGCTGTTATGAGTGACGTGTCTTCTCAATTTCCTGTTGATCAGTGAAACTGATGTTTAGTACAGTATTCCCTCGTTTATCGCGGTTAATGGGGACCAAAACTACCTGCGATTAACGAAAAACCGCAAAGTAGCGACCAATTAACATATTAAAAAATATATATATACAGTATATATTTTTAAGTCCGCAAAGGGTGCGCGAGAAGCTGCGAAAGTCAGCAAAACAACAGCGAGTCACATAGAGCAACATATACAGTACTGTACTCCATGTATATGAAAATATATATATATATATATTGTTATATATTTTTTATGAATATGTTTGAAAAAATCATCGCAATGCACTGAAGCCGCGATAAACGAACCACGAAATAGCGAGGGATCACTGTAGTGAGGTTTTGACTTCAGTTCATGATGCAAAGGTCCCCATTGGCATGGAAGTACCTTCTGGTTGTAGAAATAAATTTGTCCTTAGACACAAGTGAGATCAGACCTTGTACCTACGGGCGCGCTCCGAAATTCACTCTGACAGCCCGACACTACTATGAGAGCGTACGTGTTCAGAGAGGCAGAGCACTCTCCCATCCTGTTAATTTTCAAACACAGTCTATACATGTACAGGTATGTTCTAAACCACAGGTGTCAAACTCAAGGCCTGGGGGCCAGATCTGGCCCGCCATGTCATTTTGTGTGGCCCGCGAAAGCAAATCAAACATGCTAACTTCCATGATGCTTGCTAAAATCTCTACCGAAATTTAAAATTCTCATAGGTAATTAATAAGACACATTGTAACCATGTATGGATGGATGGATGGATGGATGGATGAATAAATCGTTATCATTGACTTTTTTTGTTTTTGTTTCAGTCATAACGGCCCTCCACGGGAAACAGTAACTAAAATGTGGCCCACGACAAAAATGAGTTTGAGTTTAAACCAATCAGCAACTCATGCTGAACCTGTTTTCATCTGCCTGATGCACTCGGCGCAGCGTGTCCCCAATTGGAGTGCCAACTGCCTTTTTGGTGCATTCCGATTAACCGAACAGCACATTTCAACAAAGATCTGAGTTTCCGAAAGTTCGGGGTGAACCAGTGCATGCTGAGAGCATATTTCCGAACGGGCTCCTCACTCCAATGACTGAGAAATTCAACATAATTATTACCTCTGAGCACACACAAACACATGCATGCATTGCGAGCAGAGGGGGGGGGGGGGGGTTATCCTCAACTAACCTCTGCAAACACATCCCGAAAGGCTGCACGATGACAGCTCACCAGGCTCTTGCTTACTCTTCCAAATGAACACATTAAAAAACCCAAACGCACAAAGCTGCGTGTTAACACACAACAAATACACAAGGATGCACTGGGATGCCGATGGCGGGCCAACAGAAAGTAGGTTGGGAGGAGGAGACGGGGCTTGAAAATCATGGCGAAAACCAGTGGACAGCATTCTACAAACGTGAGGAAGATAGAATGTGACGACCTTGCTGAGGATACAAAAGCATTGTGGGCTTTCATGTCTCCTGGATCATGTCAAATTCCTATTACAGAGGGTCAAAGGTTATGACTGACTGACTTAGAGAAGGCGGGGGAAAGGATCATCACACTCATACATTCAGACACAATGGCAGGTAGAAATAGTCAATGTAATTCATTAAAAAAAAGATACATACGCTATAGCTAAATATATGTATATATCCATGTTCACATGTATACAGTATCTACTTGTAGACTGTATACAAACATGTAAACATTATATACTCATATAGACACGTGAGTACTGTACACACATACTGTAGCTACTGTACACATAGACACATGTCTCTCTCTGTGTATGTAAAGAGGTGGGCAGACAAAAAAGTTACTCAAATTAGAGCTCTTTAGAATAATAAGTCTCATCCAGCTGTCAATTATCGTATCGTCATGAGGGTCGCGGGCGTGTTCGAGCTTGTCCCAACTGTCAGTGTGAGGTGCGGGCAAAAAACACGATTCAAAAAGGGAGAAGGGAACAAGAGAAATGTAGAGTCCGTTTGCCCAAAATCTCAGTCAGTATCAGAAGAAAACCCGCTCTCAGATCGTGGTGATCATTACTTGGGATTAGGGAGCACCTCTGGGAATTTCCAATTTACATGTATGCAAATCTCAATGTAAGGAGTGGTGTGTCACTATGCGATTGATTGAGACACGCCCACTGCCTGACAGAGTCTTTAACAGAGTCTTTGGACACAACGCCCTGAACTGCTTTCCAGCCAATGGCAGGGCACACGTAGACAAACAACCATTTGTGCTCCGATCACAACGAGGGACAATTAAATGTTCAATTAGTGTCCCGTGCATGATTTTGGAATGTGGGAGGAAATCGGAGTACCCGGAGTAAACACAGGCATGGGGACAACATGCAGACGCCACCCAGGAAGGCCGGGGCCCGGAATCGAACCCGGGACTTCTGCACTGTGAGGCGGACGTACTAACTAACCAGTCGACCGCTGTGTTGCCATCCCTAAAATATATACATGAGCCCAAAGTGACGTATCAGCACATACCGTATATTTGAAGTACACACATACTATGTACTACATGTATTATACAGTATAGCCAGTCAGTCACTTCTCTCTCTTGTTCTTTCTCACACACACACACACACACACGCACACACACCCACACACCCACACACACACACACACTTTCTCTCATGTGACTCAAGGACAAGAATCAGTAGCTCAAGGTCAGCTGGTTCCACATGAGCAGCCATCATAGCAGCGACCTGCTTGTGTGTGCATGTGCGTGTCTGTCATTGTGTTTAAAAGAAAGCTGATTCTTCTTCTTTAGTTACATTTACAGAATGTGTGTGTGTGTGTGTGTGTGTGTGTGTGTGTGTGTGTGTGTGTGTGTGTGTGTGTGTGTCTGCATCTTGGCTTCCCATTATCAAGAGCGGTGCTAAGAGGTGGAGATTTCATGTGTGCATGCGTGTGCACGCACCCATATGTAGATGTGAATGCGAGCAAGCGCGCGCGTGTGTGAGTGTGTGTGCGTGTGTGTGTGCATATGCATGTGTGCGCATGCGCGCGCGCGCGCACACTCCTGATTGTGTTGCTTCCAAGGCCGTCTGAAGGCCACTCTGCCTCGCTTCTGAATCGATGATGTCACTTACACAGGGGGTTGCTCCTCGGGATAAGGAAGAGGAGAGGTGAGCATAGCTTAACGTAATTAATGGTCAGTGAATTCCCTAGCTACTGAAAAAGAAGTGGTCAACAGTAAAGGACATTTGTCTTGGATCCTACACACTACATCAGTGTTTCCCAATAATTAAAGTCACGTATTTCACGGATCACCGCAACAAGCAAAACCGACCCAAAACGTATGACATCTTCCTCCACTCACAAATTGACTGAAATTAGGACCACGCACAGACATTCACTGTGTAATGAACGTACTTTACTGCGAGAATGTCACTGATGATAGTCATACAATATTTTAAACAGTCACTTTTAATGTCATGATGAGGTTGTGCTTGGTCCTCTACTAGTTTTCCTCTTTCATGTGACCCACGTGCACACACGTTCACTGCACCTAGAAGCCTATTCTGACAGATGGCTGAGAGGAATTCAAAACAAGAAACGCCTCCAGTCTCCCCCACAAAACATACACACACACTATGACATACATGTAACGGTCACACCGCTGTGTAAAGGACTGATAACACCCCCCCCCCCCCAACCCACACACACACACACACACACAAAATATGTGAGAACCCCTTCTCATGTGTTTTCATAACGTGGTGTAAAGGTTAAGTCCTGGTGTTTGTTTAATGTGAACACACACACACACACACGCACACGCACACACACACACACACACACACACACACACACACACACTCAACATGTTGCTCAAGTGGAAAAACAACAAAGGGGTCAGAAGCTCCCAGCAGCCCATGGCAGGTGAAGGCAGAGGGGTCAATCTCTTGGAGTCCCGCCAATGCGAGACACTCTCAGTCATAACATTTTGAAAGTTAGACCAACTGACTCTTCATTTATTCTGAGAATTTATAACATTGCACTGCAGTAATCGCTCTCACCCAACATAACCAAATTAACTTTACAATCGAATCAACTGAGCCAACTTTTCCAACCTTCAATTCTGAAGGAGCAATTTGGACCACCTCCGACAAAACAACAACAACAACAAAATAATATATATTTTTTTAAATCCACTAAACTCTTTTGATATCTATAGTGAGAATAACACTGCATTTTGTATTTCTTTAACCTGTAGGTATAAAATACGCTGTGTTGGACTTCTGAAATCAATGAACTGCCACAGAGAATGTGCAATTTTACTGCCGTTGGAAACATTTACACTTTGAACTCTGAAAATAATAAGCTCGGTTGAAGCTTACGTTCAAATAAAATAGTCTGCCCGTTTGAGTGCTCCCCGTTTTCTTGGAAATACACGCCTGGGGTGAGCTCAATATTCTGTCCTCATTTTATCACTTGCGATCTCAGTGGCGTGCAAAGGTGTGTTTATGCCCGACACAAACGTGGCGTGGTTGCAGACAGTCTTATACCCATTGTCAACAGGGGGTGAGGGAACGCTGATGGAAAATAAATGTCCACCTGTCTCCTTTGATAGGGCCCAACCAACATAATACCAATCATTAACCTAACCCAGGGGGCCGGCAACGCGCGTCTCCAGAGCCGCATGCGGCTCTTTAGCGACATCTAGTGGCTCCCTGGAGCTTCATAAAAATGTTTGAAAATGGAAAAAGATTTTGATAGTAGGCTAATATAGCTCAAATAGATATAAATACATGTTGCAGCTCCGAAAAAGGAGAGCTGTGGTGTTGGTTTTTTAAAACGTACACTTTATTTATGCTTTTAACAGTCTCGACAAACACAGACAAGTCTGCGTCCGACTCCGTGCCTCCTCTCTTCTCGTTCGACTCAAGAGGCGTTCAAAGACAGCCTCATAAAAACGGAAATTCATGATCACTTCACTGACACTAAGAAAAGCGAAAACGAAAAGCGAAAACAATGCACCAAAACAAAAAATCAAGCGAAGAAATCCCAAAATAAATTCTGTGGGGGCGTTTGTGAACACACAACAAAGGAATGAATAACAAACAATTCTGAGACAGTCCAGTCTCCTACATACATACAGCATGTGTTTCCTTCATTGTAAGTTTTATAGAAGGCTTTTATTTTTTTGCGGCTCCAGACATATTTGTTTTTTGTTTTTTTTGCCCTTTATGACTCGTTCAACATTTTGGGTTGCCGACCCTAACCCTAACCAAGCAATTCACAAGGCAACCAGCCAATCAACCAATTCAAACAAATTGCCACTTTTGCTCGTTATCTCCTGCCTCCCCTGATTTCAGCTGTTACCAAACATGCATTTCCTGCCTCACCCTCTTAACTTACGTTCCGGCCCTGGAATGACAACAGTGGATGTGGTAACTTCTTCATTGCTAATCAACTAACAATTTCAACTTGACTTCAGCATGACAACAATATATATTATATTAAAAAATGCACTCACACACAGACACACAACATAGACAACATCATGGAGCAAATTGACTTAGGGACGCAGCAAATCAAAAAAGCGCCATATATCTGTCACTCGCTCATGGACAAACGTCGGCTGATGGGAGCGAGTCCAATTTATTATTGAGCAGGACGTCCATCATTCCATGAGGCTGAAGGTCAGTGCCATCAATAACCCCCACGGTAACCCCACCCCCAACCCATAACGCCACACGGACACACACTCTATTATCATTACTATTAGTTTGAAGAAAGGGTTGTTTACACCAGCAGAGATGAAGCACGAAACCGTTTCTTTAAAGAGAAGAGGGAAAAAAATGGATGAGGAGTGATGTGAGCGGTGGAGGATGAGGAGGAGATAAAAGGAAGGCCGGTGGTGACGTGAAGGACGAAAAGGGGAGTATCAAGACGAGAGGGGGAGGTCAGCTTGATGGCTCATGGTGTCAGGAAGTTAAAAAAACAAAAAAAAGCTAAGACTTAGGAAGTTAGCCTCACTGAACCCAATACAGTACCATACAACACAATAGACAGTACGCACTGTATTTTATATTATTTTAGCTCACTCACTCAGTCCTCATATTCAAAAGTTACACAACAACATTTTTACATCGGCGACATATATACTGTATTATATATATATATATATATATATATATATATTTGTTGTATATATATATATAGAGAGAGAGAGAGAGAGAGAGAGAGAGAGAGAGAGAGAGAGAGAGAGAGAGAGAGAGAGAGAGAGAGAGAGAGAGAGAGAGAGATACTGGTATACTATGTGCGTGATTTAGGTATAGTGTGTCATGCATACACAGTATACATTTGTGATGTATGTATTGGCCTGTAAGGAAGGTGACACACTTGCTTGTAAGTGTCTCATTCCTTTATGGGAGTCTACATACAGTATTGTAGACAAAGACAGGCGTGCATAAAGAGTACAGATGTTTGATGACAGATGTGCACTGGCAGGGCTAAGGTGCCCTGGGATTAATACACTTAGCGGTACACTGCATAAGCCTTCCCCCACGCCACCACGCGTGTACTTGCAGCGTCAGCCCGTTGCAATTTTGTGTACGCGTTACAGCCTTCCGGTGCTGTCAGCAGAGGGCGCCTTATGCAGTTTACACGTGCTCTGGGGAACAAGTGTCAAATATCCATCGTATAGAGGGCTGGGTCCTTTTAGCAATTACCCACAATGCACTACCGGCGGCCATATTGGAGGGCTGTTATAAACAAGCCATACACGTGTATTACTTGTTTATAACAGCCCTCCAATATGGCCGCCGGTCGTGCATTGTGGGTAATTGCTAAAAGGACGGAGCCCTCTATTATATTCACATATTTAGCTGGTTGGTGAGTCAGTCAGTTGGTTTGTTAGCTAGACAGTCAAATAGTGGTCAGTTAGCCTGCTGGGGTGTCCAACAGTCAGTTAGTCGAAAAACCTAGTCCGTTTATTGGCCATAAACCGAGTTACTCAATTACTTAGTTCGTCTTTCATTGTGTGAGTTACTCAGTCGGTCAATCAGTCAGTTCGTGGCTGTGAGGCACATTATGTTGAGCAGATTTTAAAGCTTGGCCGTTGGTTTCCCTTATATTCCTGACTATGGAAAGTTAGACTATTAAAAGTTTGGGAGAACTTGCCAACAATAAGCCTACTCAACCATTTAGTGAGGCTTGGTTGCTTGCTGCTGCACTTTGCATATTGCCCTTGTATTTGAACAGGAATACGCAAATTCAGCGATAGTAATAGTAATTTAATTTTGGCTTTTTTTCAACTCAGTTAATTTTATTTTGTGTTTAGAGCAGGTTTGTTAGCTTTAATTATTATTGTTTAATGCTTCATTTTGGTTTAGTTTTGATTAGTTTTAGTATTGGTTTGCACTTTTAAAAACAAAGTATTTGACTACCATAATGATAATAATAAATATTCTTACATGCACATGTGCGCGCGCGCACACACACACTCACACACACACACTTTCAAGCTGTTGTTTGGCCTGCAACTTCATCACAACTAATTATCCAGCCTGTTT
Organism: Hippocampus abdominalis; assembly: GCA_018466805.1. Classification (NCBI taxonomy): domain Eukaryota; kingdom Metazoa; phylum Chordata; class Actinopteri; order Syngnathiformes; family Syngnathidae; genus Hippocampus; species Hippocampus abdominalis. The sequence goes on along the minus strand of CM031695.1, from coordinate 17,194,903 downwards.
GTTTGTCCTCTTTGCACGGATATTTTATCCAACGGACTGAAGAAGAGCGTAAAGAAGACAACACATTGTTACACGCTCCCTCAACAACTGATTCTCTCACACACACATACATACCATTGCATGCAGCGGTCCAGATGGTTGGCTGTCACCCAGAGGCTGTCATTAGCAAGATTTGGTTAACCGTTGTCTTTCTACACGAAGACACTCATACACGAACATCTCCAATACAAATGAATCCGCCACGATTACACTAACAAATGATCCAGGTGATAACTTGTCATCTTGAAAGCGTATCCAGAAAAGAATTCACTGACTGCAGTTCAAGATCAAGTCGATGCACCTCTCCTGTGCTACACTAGGGGGCGGCTCTGAGAGCCAAATTCTATTTTTAGGCTCCTCGCAGCTGGAGGACAAGATAATTATAGACAGACAGACTCTGCTGCATGAACACACACACACACACACACACACACACACACACACACACACACACACACACACACGCACACAAAGCAGTCAAGCAGCAGCCAGCAGATGCCTGAAGACATTTTGCATCAAATGGCTGATGAAGGAACAAATCGAGGCTGAGCCACGTACCCATACATACAAGCGCACTTAAGTGGCATCACAAACAGTTGCACGTGTTGCAACTCCAGTTATCCACGACAACTGCCACCTTCCACAACATAAATAATCCATAAACCACTCCGTGCTTCTTCCAAAGAGTCAGGCCAGCACAGCGGTGCTCCAGTGTCCCACGGAGGTGAGGGGCTCTTGAAGGTAGCACTAATCGCCACCAAAGGTCATCACTAGCGATGGGATTTTCGGCTCTTTTCGGTGAGCCGGTTCATTTGGATCGGCTCAGTGAAAAGAGCCGGCTCTTTTTGGCTCTCAAACGGCTCTTTTAACTTTAGCTTTAGCACGGCAGCTGAGCCACTGCCAAACCTTGCTTCAGACACGTGAAAAAGAGAGCGACATAGAGAGGGAAAAAGAGAGCGAGCGCGCCCGCGCACGAGAGAGAGAGAGAGAGAGAGAGAGAGAGAGAGAGAGAGAGAGAGAGAGAGAGAGAGAGAGAGAGAGGGAAAATGACAGAGCCGGCTCTCGAGGGAGGGTGCCGGCTCTCATCGTTCACTTCAAAGAGCCGGCTCTTCGTACCGGCTCGTTCGCGACCGACACATCACTAGTCATCACAAATGTGGCGGTTTTGTAGCAGACAAAACCCGGCGCGTGCTGCAGTATGATTCGCAGGGTTACACCTTGACGACATATCCAAGAGGTATCGTGAAAAACGAAGCTAATAGATAATAGGTTGACATTGTATACAAATTGCACAGGAAAAGTCAAAATACCGATTAAAAGGGTATGTAAACGTCCGACAACAGATTTATGGGTCATGTCATTCGTAGCTAGGCCAAAAAAGTTGAAATGTGGAGATAAAAATCTGTATGTATGTTCTTTCCGTTCCTGCTTGGGGTTTCTCCGGTCGGTGCTCCGATTTCCTCGCACATTTCAAAAACACGCATGTTAGGTTGATTAAATCCTCTAAATTGGCCCTAGATGTGATCGTGAGTTTGAATGTTTTTTTTGTCGATGTGTGCCCTGCGATTGGCTTCCTCAATGCTCTGGCTATCGTGGGGTTGTCCTGGTTGACACGCCTCTGCAACATCGCGTGGTCATCGGCGAGAGTGCGTCTGGATTGGCAGACCCGGGTGGTGGTCCCTCTTTTTAAGAAGGGGGACCAGAGTGTGTGTTCCGACAACAGAATGGACCTTTTTTTTTTTTTAGCTAAACTAGCAAGCTAATTTGACACACACAATTACATTACAAAATTAGAACACATTTTCTGTCAGCAAATGACCTATTACAAAATAGGAGTGCCTTTTTTTAACACATAACTACCAAAGTACAGTATGTCATCATTTTGCATAATTCAACAGAGGTTTTGTTGCAGCTCCGAAGCAAACAGCTTCACACGGAAGCGAATACAGACACGTCGATGTCGGACTACGCGCCTTCTCAACTGCCGTTCTACTCGGGAGGCGTTCGAAGACCGCCTCAGAAAATACGTAAATTAATGATTACTTCAAAGACACTGAGGAAAGCAAAATTAATGCAACAAAACAGAAAATCAAGTGAATAACATAAACGGTCTCCTACAGTTTGACCTCAAGACATTTGGAGATTAAAATGTGTTTTTTCTGGAAAGAGGCTCTGTGGTTAGTTGATCGACATTTTGGGGTGGGACTTGGAGAATGATAGCATTTACTTTTAAACGCTTAAATAAAATAAAGACAAAATGTGTGTGGAATGAGTTGGATTCCATAGCTTTATTGAAGTATCTTTAACATTGGCGTGTTGCTACATTCAACAGGATAGACAATTGCGATGTCGCCAATAAGTTAATCATCAAAAACAACAGTTAAAAAAAAATACATATACTGTAGACTATATACAGAACCAGAGCACAGTTGTACACTGTTATGTTAACACTGGCAACACACAGACACACTGTACAATGTAACCCATATATTGTTAATATTTCAAGCATGCACCAGGGCAATAAAACGATTGGCAGAATCAAATTTCATATCTGTATGTGCCGTATATAATTTGCAATCCAAAAGTTATTTTTGTATTAGATTACTGTACTTTTATTTTTGTGTTTGTCTATATTATGCAAGGTGGCACTGACATTGAATAACTGTGGAAAGGAGCACGTTGCCCAGAGTAAACAAGGACATTTTTTAAAAACTGTATGTGGAGTATTTCCAGTCATTCTGTTTATTAAAAAATGGTCTTTGATTTTCCGGTGAGTAGCAAATGATTCGTCTGTATTATTAGACATTACGTGTCACATTGGAATGAAAATACACCGTTTTCACAAGCTTTTGGCACCAGTTAACGTTTATACATTGTGAGAAATTTTCTTGATTTTGCATGAACACATTTATATCACACCACCTTGATTTATTTATTTTTTGCAAAAAATGTGTTATTGTTCAGAAATTGCAGTACGTTAGTGAGTATTTATATTATCTGTCGACATGTGCCAGTCCTCAGTTTGTGTTCAAAATTTGTTTGTACAGTGATCCCTCACTATTTCACGGTTCGTTTAGTGCATCGCGGATTTTTTCAAACATATTCTTAAAAAAAAATATATATATATATATATATATGAGTCCGCAAACGGTCTGCGAGAAGCTGCGAAAGTCAGCAAAACAACAGCGAGTCACATAGAGCAACATATTGTTATTCATACACGAACCTAACTTATACATGTTGAAATCTATTAGTATATAGCATTAAGTAAGGTTAATTACTTCAAAATATACTTCTACATGCATGTATACCATTAAATTTGGCCTAATAAATATTTTTTATACTCATACACATGTACATGTACCTATACGGGGGGGCCGCTACTTCGCGGATTTTCGTTTATCGCGGGTGGTTTTGGTCCCCATTAACCGCGATAAACGAAGGATTACTGTATATCAATGGCATCTAGTATAGTTTGTTTGAATTTAGTCACGCAGACTGAAGCTAGCGTCACAGTGTGCCTGACAGTGCAGAAGTCCAGGGTTTGACTCCGGGCCCCGGCCTTCCTGTGTGAAGTTTGCATGTTCTCCCTGTGCACGTGTGGGTTTTCTCCGAATACTCCGGTTTCCTTTCATATTCCAAAATCACGCACGGTACATTACGCACTAGAGCAGGGGTGTCAAACTCATTTTAGTCGCAGGCCAACTGGGAGTTACGTCTTCCCTCATAAGGCCGTTACTTATACACAACAAATTAATAGATTACAGTCAAACCTCGGTTTTTGAACGTCTCGGTTCTCGACTAATTCGGTTTTCGACCAAAAATTTCGAGTTTTTTATGCCTCGGATGACGAACAAATTTCGGTTCTCGAACAAACTTAGCGCACTTGAATGCGTCGCTTCACTCCTCTCGGCTTCCTTACACGAGGAAGTGATGCTTCCTTGTGTTGCTTTCCATTCTGAGCAGACGTGTTCAATAAACATTTTTATTTTAAAAAGAGCGTGGTTTCGGTCTTCAAACAATTTCGGTTTTTGAACAGCCTTCTGGAACGGATTATGGACGAAAACCGAGGTTTGACTGTATTAGTTTCGAAATCAGTCAAGTCACTTATCCATCCATCCATTTTCCGAACCGCTTGATCCTCACTAGGGTCGCGGGGGGTGCCGGAGCCTATCCCAGCTGTCTTCGGGCAGTAGGCGGGGGACACCCTGAATTGGTTGCCAGCCAATCGCAGGGCACACAGAGACGAACAACCATCCACGCCCACACTCACACCTAGGGACAATTTAGAGTGCACAATCAGCCTGCCATGCATGTTTTTGGAACGTGGGAGAAAACCGGAGCACCCGGAGAAAACCCACACAGGCCCGGGGAGAGCATGCAAACTCCACACAGGGACGCCGGAGCTGGAATCGAACCCGGTACCTCTGCACTGTGAATCCAACGTGCTAACCACTGGACTACCGCCCCAAGTCACTTATAGTTTGTTCAATTATTGTACAAGTGAGTGTAAACTGGGTTACAAAATTATTACAAAATCTCAATGTTATGTATTACATATTACAATTTGACATTTCAGTTCAGATTTTAGCAAGTTGACACACATGATTTGCTTTTGCGGGTCACATTAAATGACCTGGTAGGCCGGATTTGGCCCCCGGGCCTTGGGTTTGACACATGCTTTGATTGTCCCTAGGTGTGATTGTGAACGCGAATGGTTGTTTGGCTGGCAACCACTTCAGGGTGAACCCCACCTACTCTCCATTGACAGCTGGGATAGGCTCCAGCAAGCCTTGCGACCCTCGTGAGGATAAAGCGGTTCGGAAAATGGAAAGATGAATGGATATACTTAAGCTATGTGATTGTTGTAAATACACAATGTAAACATTCTTAGATTTATGTTTACTTTGACAGTAAGCTTCATCTGGGAGTGGCATTAAATAGCTCGAAACCGCTTAATGATGAAATTGTTGGACTACGTTGCTGTCTCTGTATTTGGCAAACATATGTACAGCACATTTGACAATAAAGTGTCTCAAGTTTGTGCTCTCGCGTCAAAACAAAAAGTTGACCGAACGACTATCACGAAAAACTCCCGAGTCGATCCCTCATATATCAAGGCACCACTGTATTTACAATTTCAGTCCTACCAAATGCTGACACGTCTTTAGGCAATAATATTAAAAGTCCTTAAAAAAAAAACATAAAACATGGACAAAATGCACAGAGAAGGCAAAAAGCCACAGTGTTCTTTCCTTCATTTCATCGACATCCCATAGTGTCGTCCCTTCACAGTCCTGTAACTGGCATTGAGTAAGACCATCTCCATGGCAACAAACAGCATAGGTCCTTCAGTGTCCATGCAGCTAGCTCGTTAACAACACAGGAAGCCTGTCGACTCCACTGAGGATGGGTTAGGGGGAAAAACTTTGTTAGGGGGGGGCTGGTTCTTGTCTGTTTTTGAATTGTTCTTTTTTTGACCTGACAGTACATCCACTTGCATTGTGACTGGTATTGACATGGTTGCTGCTGCATTTTCATGATTTTTACCATTTATATTTTTCTTTCCTTTTGACTGTTTTTAAGTTCTTTTTTCCCCTTTTACCTGGTTCTAGACGTGGTTCTACTAGTTGTAACCAGTGCGCCTTTTACAAGCATCTATTTCTTCACGGTTGACAACATCTTGCACAGGAAGTGCCACCACAGATGTGCTAGCAGATTGGCTGTTGGTTGGCCACCGCGCCCGCGATGGGAGCCACGGCGAGGTAGTTGGAAGGCACGTAGCCCCTCTGTCGGCCTCGCACCTCCACCAGGCTCCACTCGCGGTTGCCCCGCTTGTCGTGAGGCTCAAGTACGCGCACCGGCTCTCCTGCCGCCACAGAAACTTCGTGGTTCCCTCGTGCCGTGAAACCATAAGCCGCAAACACCTGGAGACACACCCGGCATATGAAAAAAATGTGTATAGCTCATGTCACTGTAAATTACAGATGCCAATCCTTTTTTATTTGTTTTTTTTAAACTGTTTTGGGTTTTATTGATTTATTTATTTATTTGAACTTTTTTTTAAACCATTGTTAGCTAATTATTGACCATTTTGTTACTTGTTTTTGACTTTTGGAGTGCTCTTGACAGGTTCGTGAATGTTCTTTTTAAAAAAATACTGTTCTAGTATTTTTTTTAAAGGTTCCATGCCATCGAATTCAATTTTTTCTACAAGTCTGTGACAGGGTTAAAGTTTTCCATGGATGGATCCACTGGATGTGGTCGCACGCAATAGCCTTTAAAATGCTATGACAAGTAGATTTGAACTCGGCGGCGTCGTGGCATATATTTGACACTCATTACTCGAGCACCTGCCTACTTGGTGGTTGCTACACACCCACTCAGCTCAGGAAAAATGGCAGTGTCTTGTGCAAAGCTAAAATTTTGGATCAGAGGCCAACCTTAATGGAAGAGTTGAGGGATACACTGCAATGCAAACGCAATATCGTGCAGTGTCACCAAGCGGAGAAGGTACTATAAACTATTAAAAAAAAAACTAAAACTAAAAACAGCACACAACTGAGAAACTACCAGAGAACGGGACTTCACGCTTGTCAGTCTGTGTCCGAGTGGCCACAATGTGGGAGAGAAAAAAAAAGAGGAGCAATTTTTCCCCTTGGTGGCCACTCTGCCATGGCCGGCCAAAATTCCGCTGATGGCCCACTGAATTTCAATGGCGCCAACAAGTACCGCACGAATCTGATTCTGATTCTGATTCTGATTCTGATAACTGAATATCAATATGTATCATGATCGACACCTGAGTCATATCAATAGAAAATGCCATCGATAAAATGTTCGAGAAAAAAAAAATCTTCCTGATCCTGGAATCATGCATATTGTCGTAAACCAACGACGAATAAGCAATTACTACAACAAAGGACAAGTGCCCATGTGGCTCCATGAGTGTGTGATGAAACTTTGTTCAAATAAGTGACCGGTCGGCTCAGTACAAGTCTTGTAAATAGACGATAATGTGGATATGACACCGATAAATACCCTGCAATTGCCTGGCAACCGGTTCAAGGCCTGCCTATTGCCTGAAGACAGTTGGGATGGGCTCCAGCATGCCCCGCGACTCTTGAGAGGATGAAGCGGCTCAGAAAATGGATGGATAGATGCATTAACCGATTCAACACCTCTAAATAGACAATGTATGTTGTTTAGCAGTACAGGACTTCCCTGTTTTAGACTTGCTATAGCACTAGTGTGAGCCATGACCAACCCTCAGCATTGCACTCTGGGGTGCGTGTGGAAATACTCTTTGAGTGTGCACGTTCACTCCGACTGTTCGTAAATTCAATGCTCTGCTCAAATTTGCCATTCAGTTATACAGAGTGCCTCAAAAACGGAGTGCCGGCACCCGTACTTGGCACTCCGACTGAAGTCAGTGCTGGCTGCGCTCGGAAATGAATACCTCTCCGAACACGCCTGGTCTCAGAGTCGCGCACGGGCGTCGGAGTGAATTTCCGAACGCGCCCCAAGTCACAATCGGACTAAGTACAGTATGAATGGAATATGGCAGAAAAACGAGCCCACTATTTACCGGGGAATGTCTGAGCATAGGGCGGCCCGGTAGTCCAGTGGTTAGCACGTCGGCTTCACAGTGCGGAGGTACCGGGTTCGAATCCAGCTCCGGCCTCCCTGTGTGGAGTTTGCATGTTCTCCCCGGGCCTGCATGGGTTTTCTCCGGGTGCTCCGGTTTCCTCCCACATTCCAAAAACGTGCATGGCAGGCTGATTGGACACTCTAAATTGTCCCTAGGAGTGAGTGTGGGTGTGGATGGTTGTTCGTCTCTGTGTGCCCTGCGATTGGCTGGCAACTGGTTCAGGGTGTCCCCCGCCTACTGCCTGAAGACTGCTGGGATAGTGAGGATAAAGCGGTTCGGAAAATGGATGGATGGCTGTCTGAGCATATTGGCATATGAGTGTGCTCCAGACCGGATTTGTGGGAATGTGTTCAACTGCGCTGGACAGAGGTCAAACGGCTGCAGAAAAAGCCTTCTTTGACGTCAGGTTAACATTTCAGATCAATAGTCTTACTTTAACCCTTTTCATCTGATAAGATGCTGATTTGAACTCTTTTTAATAGTTTATGTCTTCTTTTTACACATACATGCACACAAGCACTGCTAATCAAATGATCAGTTCGCCAATGACACAGTGTCCTTGAAATCTAGTCGCCATCTCGGTATTAAAAAGTCTGGCAGCGATGACGTCATCGAGTAGCATGGAATTAGCATTTTGCTGAGTGGCTGTCTGCACTCTTGCCAAGAGCTCGAAACAAATGTTACTTTCTCCCTGACATGTTGGCAGGAAAGCGAGGCGATATCAAAAACGAACTCTTCATCGTCATTATCGCTGTCAAGTGGCCTTCAATTACGAATGTCTTTAATAGGATGAGGCTCAGGGACACCTGGAAGAGGTCACCTGAACCTTCAGTCATTTTGACAGGCGATCAGGAAGTGCACTGTATTATTTACACACACACACACACACACACACACACACACACACACACACACACACACACACACACACACACACACCAGTGTGCGCTATACTATTACAAGTACGTAATGAAATTGCGTTTATACGATCACCGTATTCTGTCTTGCTCGTTTGCGTGCTCACATAAAACAATCACACACATTGCTAACTCACACGCACATGCACTGTTTTAATAGTGAAAATCAGTAACACACACATGCACTTGTCACAGAACATGTGCATGTGTGGTCATGTGACATCTTGATGCACCTGCTGCAGCACCACACGGTGAGATCATGTCAATCAATCGCACACACAAACATGCGTTGGAATAATTTCAGACTCTGCACCACATCAACACTATATTATTGTCAATGTTATAATCAAATGTCATTGCTGTATTCAGACTGTATTGATGTATTATAAAGAGCTGGGGGGGTTTATTGACTCGAGGGCAGAAAGCCAGGTAACCAGCCGCCTATTATGGGAATTATTAGGGGGATTTATTTGTATGTACGCTTTTCGTAATAATGTCAGGCTGTTTTCTTGGCTTCCTGCCCTTGATTTAGTCAATAAACAACCCCAGCTATGTAGTACCCACTTGTGAAGATAAAGTGTCACTATTTTTTAACATTCCAGCTTTCCTGATTTTTTTCGTCAGTCAAGCGGAGTGCTCATCGAAATCACACAACAGCATTCACAAATTTTGGAACTGAAGGCGACCCGCATTATTAGGCACCGAGTCCATTTTGGAAAAAAATGTAAGACTTTTAAGTGCACCTTCTGGTCATGAAAATACAATTGGCTGTGTTCCGAAATGAATGGAAAGGAATCTTGTGCTCCTCTTTGAAGATACACACAATCAGTGATTTGAGGGTGTCGGATTGGAATTTCTGAAGGCAGATTTGACAGCGCCGGATGAGTTCTGGTTGCATTTGAAACTTCCGCTTCTAACGATGGAAACGTTTTTTTCTATTTCGTTTAAAATGTCTTATCTTACATAGAATCCCATATCGAATTGTGGCCAAAGGTAGACCAGGTCGGTTATTGCACCATTTATTGTTGTAAATAGTAAATGCTTGCATAAAAGACCATTTTTATTCGAAATTAATTTTCAGGTCAACGTTTATATGTTCATCGCTTTTTTGGCCCCAGAATCCTTGCTCAGCAGTTCAAAGACTGTGTGTCAGTGTAAACAAAGCTAATTGAATTAACTTGCCCAGTATGAGTGCGTGAGTTGAGTGTGGTCACCTGGAAGCACGGCTGGCTAAATGCCACTCCAGCTGCTGTTGCGGTTGTGTGTGGGAGCTCTGTCGTATATGAGTGTCTCCTGATGCCAACGTCGCCCTGCGGGAGGTTTAGATGAGGTGAGGGGGGTGGCTCCTCCTCCGCCTGGTGATAGCGGATCAACCTGGAGGCTGGCGCATAGCCCCGTCTGCCTGCGGGTCACAAACACAACCACACAAGTCAGTTCATTAGCCACAGCTTGATATTACAGGGGTGGGAGGTTCTGGTTTTGCTTCTGTTGAGTGGTTTTTGAGAGGTTCGTTGCTAGTTTTGACTTGATTCTTCGCCCATTTTTTTTACTTGTTCTCGATGCGGCTCTTGATTATTTTTATCTCTTTTTCTACTCTGGTCTTAACTGTTTTAGTACTAGTTTTATGACTGATTTCTTGTCTTGGCTCTTGACTTGAGTTGTTTACTCGAGTTCTTGACTTTTTTTGACCAGTTCTTCACTTAGTTTTTGTCCATTTTTATGTAAGACTCTTTTTTGTTGTGTCTTTCATGATTATGGCCGTTGTATGACCTGTGTGTGAATGAAGCCTTTGTTCTTGAAGTGTTTTTTGAGTTGTTCTCTCTCTTTTTTAAGTGGTTCTTGACTTACAGGTAGTTTTTACTTTGCCTCAACATTTAACAATTTTTAAAAACTATTATTCTTTTGTCCTGCTTGTAGATGTGATTCTTGATTGTCCTTGCCTTTTTTTTTTAAACATCAAATATTTTTTCACTTGGTTTGTCACTGGTTTTAGCGTTTTTTTTTTTTTTTAATTGTTCAATCCATCTGGACCAGAAAAAAAGTTGCTGATAGCCTGACACCAGTTTTGCCCCAAGTGGGTGCTTTTGCAGTGAATAGCAACCAAGGACGATGTTGCTTCCCATTCAGAGCATCAGTGACCCTATTACAGAGTTAACAATCCTGGACGATGTCCCTAATAGACTGGCGATAATCAGTGACTCACGTTCGAATTTCCTATATTATTGGGTATCAAATGCAGTCTTTCCTAGCTTACAGACAACGTGCATACTCCCAACTTCAATAACTGCAAAAGGACGGCCATCTCAACCCACAAGATGGCGCCAGTGTACTGTATTTAGAATCAGTTTAAGTGCTAAAAATACTCCTATAAAGCTAACATAATGTAAAATAAATGTGCATATTTTTGTGTTAGTTGTACACTGCACCCAAAGCATCCTTTGAGTTTCACACTCACAAAAAAGTATTAAACAAATAAAATAAAGTAGGTCACCTTTAACTTGCGGTGACGCATAACCTGCATCACGGGAAGTTGTTAGCGGTCAGCAGTCTGCAATTGCAGCTAGCGATCAGAGATGTATCCATTTTTTTGTTGATTCTCATTCAAAGTTTGTTTGAGTGGCAATTCACTGACGGCATCGTCAAAGAATGGGGATCACGGTACACGTGATCTCACGAAAGTGCATCTCTTCCTCCCTATTTCAAGTCTCCCAATAAGGTAGGCAGTGATTTCCCCTTTACAAACTCAGTCTTGTATCTAGCCTGTTTTTCTGTTCCGTTCATTTTAGGATCCGTTAGGAGTGCTGCTCATCATGGAACACGCGTGTGCGCGTATGCATGCGCATGCATTAACGGGTCGATCGCGGGAGGTTGGTTGCTTGAAAAGTAGCTCTTTGGTCAAAGAAGGTTGAGCAATCCTGATCTTTGGCATACTTAAATTAGAGGAGGTGTCCAGTGGGCACCCAAACACTCACCTCCGGCATCGACAAGCCACCTTCGTTTGTCTCCGCGGGTATCTGCCTGGCTGATGACGGCCACGAGCTCTCCCTTGGCGAGGTTGAGGTCCAGGTCTCGGCTGCCCACCACAGCGCTCAGCACCTGGTAGATCTTGTCGGAACTGTGCTTGTTGGTCAACTGCTGGAGTCGCAGCTGCGAGGACAAGTTTAGGGGCTGACCAAACCAGGCAGGAAAGACGGGGGGGAAAAATGTCACTTGTGATGTCACGTAGCTTGTCCTGCTGAGTATGTGAGCCAATGAGCCAGTGACTGAGAGGATGGACGACCGCATCTTGTTTGGTTCACGTTACCAACATTCTTCCATGCGTTGTGAATTGGAGTATAAAGTTACACTACTGCGGTCTCCTATTTACTAATACTAGTGAATCAATTTTCATTATTTTTGATCTATCATCGAAGAATCGGAGAATGAATGATTTAATTAATGCAAGAATTGATCAAATTAATTGTAAATGTGCACCAACAGTCGATTAGTATTTTTAAATTAATGACTCATTTTAAATTAAAATTTCCTAACATTCTGGCCTGTCAGCTGTAACTGACAGTTGAGCACTTTCAAATTGATACCTACTGTAAAACCAACTAAATTCAAATCAATTTTTACAAATAAAGAAATAACAACAAATCAATATGCTTCTCTAAACCGCAGCCAAAAAAGGAATTCTTCATCACAGAGGCGGGATGGCAAACAAAACAGGAAGCGAATCGGGCGGGTAAAAATACATGTTGAGATGTGTACAGACCAGAGAGGCGGGCCGCAGTAGCGTCTCCTCCACACTTTGACCCAAAGTATCCAGCCTCCTCGCCTCTTCCAGCACCGCCGTCTCAGCCCACTCCCAGAATGCACCAGTGTCTAAAGAGCTGTGAGGAAGCTGGGAGGAGATGAAATGCATGCTGGGAACAGGTCTAAAATGGCCATAAACCGTAATGACTCAGATTCGGTGGCGGATACCTGTTGAGCGAAGCTCAGGAAGAGCTGCTGCAGGTCGGAGGCAAGGTCTTTGTGGAGGCAACTGAACGTTCCCAACATGCTCCAGATCATTTGCAGCGCTAAGGTGTTAAATTTGGGCAGCTCGTTAAGCAGCAACGTGTTCATCGTCCTGCAATAAGAGCACCACGACACCTCTGTGAGGACCCACATTAGTTTCACTTGGCAATATTCAATTTAGTTGCCACTAAAGTCTCAGGAATCCACGTCTGAAACGGCACAGGACGTCTGCAATTTTGGTTGCTCAAAGTCATTTTGGCCATTTTTCAGCATGTGCTTCCAAGATGAAGTCATCCTTGCCAGTTTCCCTTAGCAAGTATAGTAGACATACGCACACAGTATATGTATTTCTATTTTAATTTGAGAAAATGCCGAGGTAATGGCAGATACAACCAAGTCCTCACCTATATGTGTTGGCAATGGCCTGCTCATCGTAGCTGAGGGAAGACTTGGCCTCGATCATTTCGTAGTCAAGCAGCTTATGCAGCCGCTTACGGATCAGGTTCCTTGGGCCTGCCAGGAGGTCACGGAGCGCACACAGAGGTCTGTGGATCAACGTCCTAATCCTCTTTTCCTGCGGGTTAACAGTGACGACATCAATCATCAACAATATATTGAAGTGATATTAGGGGGTGCTGGCTAGTGACTCACAAATTCAGGTAGGATCCACTGTCTGAGTCCAGTGGTGATCTCCTTATAGCAAATGGGCACCTTCTCGCCATCCATGTCCAGGTCAAACTCCTCCGTTTTGCAGTCCAGGAAAGTCTGCCGACCAGGCAAAGATGGTAGCGATGGTCACAGCAAGTCAACTTATTCCAATGCTAAGTTGGTTCGGCAAGGTGTAACTACCTGGAGGTGATGGAGGTAGAGCTCCACATTGTCAAGGAGTCGCAAGGTCCCGTGCTCAAGGACAGAAAAGAAGCCTTCGAGTGCATCAAATTCCTCGTCCACGAGCTGCAACAGAACACATACAGCAAGTGACGCTGTCAGGCTTGCCAGGTTTGCGCGAGCATAACACACATTAAAAAAAAAAAGGCAAACTGTGCTAAAATGCAGATTTGAAACTATAAACAAGTTGACTTGTCAAGTGAAGTACAGTGATCCCTCGCTATTTCGCGGTTTGTTTATCGCGGCTTCGGTGCATCGCGGATTTTTTTCAAACATAAAAAAAATGTCATTAATTAATTGACTAATCATAAACACGTCTGCTGCACGCTGCGGGATCGCTGGCCTGTGTGTGTGTGTGTGTGTATGTGTTAGTGCGCTCTGCTCAAGCGCAAAGGCCCACGTGGGGCTTTTTTTATTATATATATGTTAATTGGTCGCTACTTTGCGGATTTTCGTTTATCGCAGGTGGTTTTGGCCCCCCATTAACAGCGATAAACGAGGGATTACTGTAAATCAAGTCTAACCTAAGTCGAATCACTTAGACGTCCCAAGTCAAGTAGCTCCCATGTTTTTGGAAAGCAAGTGTTAAAATGAGCAACTCCAGTCTAACTAAAGTCAAGTCATATGACTCTATTCCCGTCTCTGGTATTATCTTTAGCTCAGAAGTGTGTGTTTGGTGTGTGAGTGAGATGTGTGCATTACCTTGGGAACCATGCCGGTCTCATGTTTGATGAACTGTCCGATCCTGGCTGTTTTCTTAGCAATGCTGTGTGAATTCAATCGGTTGATCTTGTCCATGATGCTCAACGTCTCGCTCTTCTTGTACTTGTCGGCTGTGAGCATGCCAAAAACAAACAACAACAAAAAGAGCTCAAACCCATCCCGTCGCCTGATCTAAAGTCTGCTGAGAGGTTTTATTTTAAGAGCTTCACACCGACTTCCCGGAAGCGCTTGTACTCATTGATGCGACAGTTTATGGCAATGGAGGTGTGTGCCGTCTTTTCCAGCAGCGTGTACGCCGGGTGCTGTGAGTCCGTGTGCTTCTGGATTGTCTGCAGCAGGAGAGGATAGCGGGCAATGCGCTGCACTGGCATCACCAGAAAGAAACTCAGGGAACTGGCATTCACTTCCGGCCTGTGGAATCACATATGTGAGGACATGGAGTCAGGAACTTTGGGCCTGTGAACGTTTAAAAACTTACGCTGATGTCTTGATGACTTGGACAATCTGCTCCCAGAGCGCCTCCTTCTGTTTATAGGAGTTCTCCAACACGGTAACACGGTTGTAGTTGGCCAGGTACTCCTTGTAGGCTGCCTCGATATCGGAGGACAGGCTGAGGAATGCGTCACCTGTTGGAAAGTCAGACAAAGGGAATTTATGGTGAGTTTGAGTTCGCACACACAAACATGGAGAGAGAGAGAGAGAGAGAGAGAGAGAGAGAGAGAGAGAGAGAGAGAGAGAGCGAGAGCTCCAATCTGTCAGTGTATGAAAAGTTATTCACTCACAATTACTCTGAAATTGACCCCCTTTGCCCCCCCCCCAAAAAAAAAGCATCTGAATTGTAAACAAGCAACTGTGCAAAGCAGTGTTTGTTGAAAAAGGCTATTTTATTCTTGAAAAAGTACATCTTGAAAGTGAATTTGGCCCAAGTGCTGGACGATAATCCATATTAATAGCTTGGCTTTCGGGGGAAATCCTCCCTGCTCGACAAAGCAGCGTCTTTCCTGGCAGGATGTGTGAATTTAAAAGTGCTGGTGGAAAAAAATAGGTGGAGGTTGTGGAGCTCTCACTTACACAGCGTCTCCAGGAAGACCGGCTCTCCGGGCTGAAGCTGCTTCTGATCTAGCAGATTGAGGAAACGACTGGACACGTCCATCACATCCTCCACGTACAGAAACATGCTGTCCAGGTTGTCCAACGGAGGCTGCAACCAAAACAGCACACAGAGCGACACACTATGAAACAACAAAACCTCTCGCTTGTGTTATTCTCAAGACATTTTTTGTTTTTATTGGCGTGGTTGAATAAATTGTTCTCCTAACACAGGGGTCGGCAACCCAAAATGTTGAAAGAGCCATATAGGACAAAAAAAAAAAAATGTCGGGAGCCGCAAAAAAATACAATTTCGATAAAACTTATAATTAAGGAAACACATGCTGTATGTATGTAGGAGACTGGACTGTCTCAGAATTGTTTGTTATTCATTCCTTTGTTGTGTGTTCACAAACGCCCCCATAGAATTTATTTTGTAATTTCCTCGCTTGATTTTTTTTGTTTTGTTTTGGTGCATTATTTTCGCTTTTCTTAGTGTCAGTGAAGTGATCATGAATTTCTGTTTTTCGGAGGAGGCTGTCTTTGAACGCCTCTTGAGTTGAACGAGCCACTAGATGTTGCTAAAGAGCCGACCCCCGTCCTAACACCAATAATCGGTAACATAACAGCCGTTTTAAGAGATTTCAACGTTTCAATTCAACTAAATGGCCTTTGTACATGCTTTTACAAAATCAAAATGTCACCAAATTTGCTACACACTTGTGTACTGGTGGAAAAAGTTTGACTTTCTTTAAAAAAAAAAAAAAGTTTCAGGTACAACCCCCTCAAAACCGACTCACTAGCGCCCCCCCGTAAAGTGAAAACAAATTCACGATGCCTCTCACTGGGCATGTTTCGACTGTTTATCATACATTACACCGACAGTTTAACAACTTATGGTACAAAATACATCAGTTTCCAATAATAAGCTGTCCTTGCAATGAGTAACATTAAGGAAACAATGTGGCCCATCGCTGTTGATTCGGTCAAATGCGGCAACAGTAGGCGGACTTACCAGTGAGACGTTGAACAATTGGCACTATGCTCTGAAAACAAGCCTGCATCGTGACCATTTAACAATGCTGCACAGTTGCAACATTGTGTCAATGAGGCCTTTCTTCACAAGTCACAATGGTTAATTCCCTCAGCACTCTCTTTTTTTTTTTTTACAAGCATGAATTCTTAACATATTTAGGTTTATTCTCTCTTATTCCCACATTACACTTGCATGTTTTATTCTGGTTGAGGAGCACCGCGCTTGATTCTTTTCTCACACGGTCGATTAGCATCGGCGTCATATGCGTTATCATTTCCATAAAGCCAGATTCCATTACGCTTCACGGTGCCGTTCATTACCTTCACCGTGATTAACAATCAAAGAGGCAGCAGAAATCAGACAAGCCGCTGATGTTTTGACTGTAAATCAGGAACTGTGATCACATCTCCTCATTCAGATTTCTACTACTATTGTTTCTACTTTTTGGCGACTATTTCTGTGATCACTGTTTTTAACATAAAAAGAAGTTGTCCAAAAGTCACTTCATAGTTCCTTTTTTTCTCTCTTTTGTTTTGGGTATCAGTGGAATAGATGTGAGGCGAGCAGTGCCTGACAGCTTCGGTTTTGCAGGTTTTGTAAGCTTATCACTTCTATGCCCATGGCTTGCCAAGTGGACACTTTGGCAACATTACAAAATTGTAACCTTTCAAGAGGCTTTTCTGTACCCGACTGCACTTCAGCATCATTGTGAGAAGCTATATAGGCATGGAATTGCTCCAACGCGTCGTGCAATTTGCGTTATTAGTGGCAAGTTTCTAGAAACAAGATCTGTTCTTGACAAACCACCCAGCAGTAGGTCTGCTACAGCCACCATTTATGAAAACAGAAAACGCTGAGAGCAAGTGTTCGGGCATAGCCAGGGAAAGTCTATGTTGAGGGCTGCATTGAACCTCAGCATCAACCAAAACTCAATTCAACAGATGCCTTGGACAGTGATAAAGCTTTTTAAAAGGCTTTAAGCATAAGATGTGATATGATTTTCCAAATAGTGGTCGGGGTTTCAAATTCAGGTCCGAGGCCAAGGTTGGGGTTTTAAGCGATGGTTAGACTTTCAAGCCTGCCTGCCTAATGTAATGCCAGTGAATATCAATGAGTTACTATGTTAACTTTGGTGGGCTGTGAGATATTCCGTGTACAGTGATCCCGCGCTCTAACGCGGTTCACTTTCCGCTTTTATTTTTTTGGTGCAGTTTTTTAATGCTTTTAACCCTTTAAATCAGAATGCGTCGGCGAGGCCGTGTGTCAACAGTTCAGTATTTCCAAAAACTATTATAGTTATTTATTGAATACGTTTGGGGTTTTTTTTGTAATTGGGCCTGAAAACAGGGTTTGGTCTTTAATTTCATTGTATATATAGTTAATTATTGTGTAATACTGTAACTGTAAAAAAAAAAATTCACTACTTCACGGATTTCACTTATCACTGGTTCTTGGAACGTAACCCCCGCGATAAACGAGGGATTACTGTATTTGAAATGTATTTCTTTATGTATCGTCGATGCGTGCAATGGTATGCTGTACCTGTAATTTTTGCAGGTTGCTCCTGATGGTGAGCATGCTGACCTGCAGCATTCTCAGATAATTCCTCTCAGACTGCACCAGCTCCTGGATGGACATCATCTGCCTGTGCGCCGCTCTCTCCTTCGCCACCTTCTCCTCCTCCGCCATTTTTTCCACCTCCTCCTCCGAGGGAACCATCGCATCGGGACTTTTCTCCTCTTCATCCTCTCCAAACGCATCGTCTTCTAAATCGTTCTCCTCCTGGAGCTTTTCATGTTCTGATGGCGGCTCATTCTGGGGGAGGTTCTCCATGGCGCCCAGAGGAGACAGCGAGGGATTAAAAATAGTGCGAGGGAAGGGCACAGGCGGAGGCATCGTGGGCACCTCCATGATGGAGATCACTCTAAATGAATACAAGAGAAGGACATTTTTATTGACGTTCAACGTAGCACAGGATACAAAGCCTGTTCAGAGCATTCTAATTAAAGACAACAGAGACAATTGTGTGATAGGCTTTGAGGAGCACAAAGAGAAGGGTGGGCGGGCGCCACAGGTGACGAGGCTTTGTTATTGTGAAGTGACCAGCGGAAAGCAGCAGCCACTAAAGTTTTGTCATGGAAGGGGTGAGGCTCAACTCAACTCACCGGGAGGCCGAGCGAGACGCTGACAAAGCATATGCGGGCGCACTACTGTGACAATTAGCATCGCAGTGACTCCGACGACTCCAATCAAACGTGTGAATGAATCATGAGACCTTTTAGGAAACTAGGATCCCATGTCAAGGCATTGAAATCATCTGTTACAGTAGTTCAACACTGTCATTTATCATGAGATCTACAGCAAGTCTTCATTATGTTGTAATAACTTTGATCACCAAGTCATCATGAACAACTACAAGGGTTTCACACAAAGGTTTTTAAGACTTCAAATTTGGGATTTTAGGTAAGGATTAGGATTTTAAAATTAAGTGATGAATTGAAAGTTTCAAGCTTCGGTCAAAATGTCAAGATCAGGGTTTGAGGCCTGGGTTACGGTTCTTAAGTAAAGTTTCAAGATAGGTTTGGGGTTTTAATTTCAGGCTCCAAACGAGTTGGAGTTTCAAGCCTGGCTAAGGGTTTCAAATAAAGGGTTGCAAGACAGGGCTAGGGTCTCAAAGTAGGGTGATGAGTTAGGGCGGGGGTCGGCAACACGCGGCTCCAGAGCCGCATGCGTCTCTTTAGCAACATCTAGTGGCTCCCTGGAGCTTTATAAAAAAATGTTTGAAAATGAAAAAAGATTTTGATAGTAGGCTAATATAGCTCAAATAGATGTAGATATATGTTGCAGCTCCAAAAAAGGAGAGCTATGGTGTTGGTTTTTTAAAACGTACACTTTATTTATGCTTTTAACAGTCTCGACAAACACAGACACGTCTGCTTCCGACTCCGTGCCTCCTCTCTTCTCGTTCGACTCGAGAGGCGTTCAAAGACAGCCTCAGAAAAACGGAAATTAATGATCACTTCAATGACACTAAGAAAAGTGAAAATAATGCACCAAAACAAAGAAATCAAGCGAGGAAATCACAAAATAAATTCTATGGGGGCATTTGTGAACACACAACAAAGAAATGAAGAACAAACAATTCTGAGACAGTCCAGTCTCCTCCATACATAGAGCATGTGCTTCCTTTATTGTAAGTTTTATAGAAGGCTTTTATTTTTTTGCGGCTCCAGACATATTTGTTTTTCGTTTTTTTTGTCGTATATGGCTCTTTCAACATTTTGGGTTGCCGACCCGAGTTAGGGTTTTAAGCAAGTTTTGGTGTTGTTTTATTTGTGGGGGTGGGAGGGATTATGCAAGAGTTCGGGCAGGAGTCTTCAAATATAATTCAGAGGGATCCGGTGGCAAGGTCTTTCTCAGGGCAAAGGTTCAGATTCCAGACATCAAAATGCTTTGATTTACTGAGTCACCCATCCAATCCCTGTAACGCTTATCCTCCCGACGCATCAAGCGTTTGCTGGAGCCTTTCCCAGCTGACTTTGGGCGAGAAGCATGTTACATCCTGAACCGGTCGCCAGCCAATCACGGGGCATATACTGTATAAACAAACAACTTTTCAGACTCATATCCACACGGAAGGACAAACTTGTGTTTTCAATCAAACTCCCCTGCATGTTTTTGGAATGCGAGCACAGCAAGAACATGCAAACTCCACACAAGAAGGCTGGAGCCCGGATTTGAATCCACGACCTCTGAACGGTGAGACGGATGTGCTAACAAGTCATCCACCATTCCACTGTGTGGACACGTCAAACAACATCAAAATGGCACATTTGCCTTTATAAACTCGGTGGTGGCTTCGGCCATCCATTACGGCATTGTCCGCTGGTCAGGCAGCATCTCGGCCCGGGACAGAAAGAGACTGGAGCGACTGGTCAGGAGGGCCAGTTCTGTCCTGGGCTGCTCCCTGGACACTCTGGAGGAGGTGGGCAACAGGAAGATGCTAGCTAAGCTAAAAGCTATGATGGACAGTCCCTCCCACCCCTTCCAGCCTGGGTAGCTCCTTCAGCCAGAGACTGTTACACCCGCGCTGCAAGAAGAAGAGATACCGCAGCTTGTTCCTACCGACTGCTATCAGGCTGCTGAATAAATATGCGTGAAAACCTGTAACCATTGTAAACAGCACAGCCCTCTTATGTATGCATAAAATGCATATATGCAACTTATATTTATATTGCATTCTATACTGTGTACAGTGTTGTTTTTCTGAAACATTTATTTATTTTGTGCATGCAACATTTTGTTTTTTCTTTTCTACACCCCCACCCCACCCCCCAATTTTGCTGCTGTAGACTGCACATTTCCCCAGTGTGGGACAAATAAAGGTTATCTTATGTCTATATCTTATATCTAAGGTTATCTGCCAGTACCATAAATGAAAGAATTTTAATCTGACTGAAGGAGGACCACCCATAAGCATAAACATATGAATGAATGTCGGTATTCTGTAACAAAGAACCAATAACTTAAATATCCTCAACGGCAACCAAAAACCGGTCAGGTCTACAATTCAGTACAAATTCTTGTTTCAGTTTTGTTTTTTTGGTTTTTTTAACAAAGCATTGTTTTCATGCGTGCCATGCAAGTGAAAAAAAAAGAAAGGCTGGCAAACAAATTAACTAAAACAGCACATGCATCTTGGGCGTAAATTTCAAATACTCAAGTCAATCACAACAGGTGGATTTGCACATTTCAGATTTTAATAAAAGATAGCGGGCCTTAAAATTACAGTTTCAAGTCAAGGTTAGGGTTTCAAATAAGGGTTGCTGTGTCAAATTAGGGCTTTAAGACTGGCTTGCAGTTTGAAAGTGGGTTGCGAGCACGCGTGATGTGTTTCGAATGACATTTTCAAGGCAGGTTGGATTTAAAAGCCTTAACTAAGGTTTCAAACTGATTCAAGAAGGCTTGTTCTTCCACAGTGCACTCAAAGTTTTCTTTTTCTATTTTTAGTTTTTACACTTGTGGATAAGCAGTTCAAATTGATGGATGAATTAAAACATTGCCACTCCAGCTAAACAAATTATCTCTCTTATTTTAATTCATTTTAGGGAAAGCTTTGTAGATTATCGTCATGGATTTAAGTTACATTCTGTCTTATTTTAACCATTCAGTGTTTTCACTGTGGCTCCGTGCGAGTATGCAAGAGTCCAGTAAACATCCAGTAAAACGAGCTTTAACACCAACAAGTTACAATGCAAAAGTACTTTCTCATGCTCAAAATACAAAACTACAACAACACAAACCTTGTGAAGAAGACTTTTCAATGTATCTGCAATGATCCGCAGTGTTCCTGTTGCATGGAAAAGACACGCACAAGCTGGTATAAATTTCTCCACTGACTCACACACACACGCGCACACACACACAATGCAGAGCCTCATGTGGCACCAGTGTCTGAGTGTTGTTTCACTATAGTGTGTGTGGCTGGGGAGGGCTGTTTGGTAGAGGAAAACAGGAGGGTGGGGGCGGGGGCACACACACACACACACACACACACACACACACACACACACACACACACACACATACACACACACGCACAATAAACTGATTGACTGCAGCAGCCAGCAGCAGGGAAGAGGAAGCGACACTCACCCTGATGCAAATTCAATTGGTGGACAGCTCCACACAGGGCTGTTGAGGACCAATCAGAATATCTGCCGTCCCCTCCCCACCGGAGGGGCTTCCAGGGCCTAATAAAGCATCAAAGTGACTGAAGTGGTCCTCTGGCGGGAGACAAAAGCATTGCAGGACGTCCCATATTCTCCCACTTGGCCCGTCACGTTGTTCTGTCGAGAGACAATTTTGATTTTGAAGATTTATAACAGCAGAAACAAAGTGTAAAAAAATTTTGCTTTTTATTGTGCGAGGTGGCATTTATCATGAGTGACTGTCAAGAGGAAAGATTGCATTAAATATATCATATTTATATTGTCAGAGGGTTTTTTTTTGGGGGGGGGGGGTGACAGATTATTTCTCATCTTTTTATTTCCACAGCGGAATAAGGATGTAATCGTGATTTTGATTTCTGCTTCAGCCTGCAGTCTAGACCTGTTTCCCAATGAAAATTGTGGTGCAATATGAAGCATAAAATACAAAAACGGAGACCGTTGATGAAGCAAGAATGGGAAATAATTCCACCTCCAAAGCTTCAACAATTAGAGTCTTCAGTTCGCAAACGTTTCTTGAATGTTGTTAAAAGAAAAGGTGATGGAACACAGTGGTCAACAACTTTTTTGGAATGTGTTGCAGCCATAAAATTCTGTTAATGAGCATTTCCTAAAGTTCATCACGTTGGACATTAAATATCTTATAGCCAAAGCACGGCATCCCGACGTCACAGAATTTTTTTACTAGCTAGGTCATTTTGTACTTGACAAAAGGAATAGAATCAAGTGTTCAACATGCAGGTATGAAAGGCATGAAGCTATGATGATAGTTCTGAGTAGTTGGGTTTTCGTAGTTGAATAAATCCTCAGTTTTGAAATCAATGAATAATGGTATGAATTGTGATCCCAATCTCAATCAAAATAATCGTGAGAATTATTCAGCCATCCATCTATTATGCAAGCCGCTTATCCTCACAAGGGTCACAGGAGTGCTGGAGCCTATACCAGCAGTCCTCGACCAGTATCCATCAGCTCGGTATCGGCCGATCACACTCAAGGACGATCGGTATTGGCAGCTTAAAACCCTGAATGGAACATCCCTACTTATACTGAATACATTGTGAGAAGAATGATCACATAATCAGACGATGCGTGCATGTGTAAACACGATGTGGTCTATTTTTTTCACCCGTTGCATAAATTCTAAAAGTTATCTTGATTTGTATTCTGCAAGTTGGAGATAACAGTGACTAAATGGCAAAAGGTGCTTTCGCATTCCTCAGATGACTTCAGTTTGACAATGGAGACTGCGGGCAGTGAGCCAAACGCAGCACTGCTTCCAAGTCAACAGGGCAGCTGAAGTTAGCTCGGGCGTTTATTCTTGTCATTTCTCACCATGGACGTCACAATGACAAAGACCAATCAACTCGACCAACGAGCTATGAATGAGCAGTGGCTCACTTGGAACAAGGAGCTAAACATACAGATCATACCTAGAATAGTAGATGGTCTATAACAGCTACAAATACTACCTGGTAGGACACGGATTTTGTCAGTCGAGTAGAGCGGGAAAGGGGCATGACTACTGGGTCATGCCGTGTTGCATGATCTAATCAAAATCGACTTGAGAAAAGGAAGGAATTCATTGCAGTGGAGAGCTGAAAATGCTGCAGGACCACATTCCTGAAGCGAACAACTCGTCAGTGCCGATGTTAGCTCAGTTGGAGGCCTCAAGAGAAAAACATTAACATGACTGGCAACATTCATTCATTCATTCATTTTCCGAACCGCTTCATCCTCACTAGGGTCGCGGGGGGTGCTGGAGCCTATCCCAGCAGTCTTCGGGCAGTAGGCGGGGGACACCCTGAATTGGTTGCCAGCCAATCGCAGGGCACACAGAGACGAACAACCATCCACGCTCACACTCACACCTAGGGACAATTTAGAGTGCCCAACGAGCCTGCCATGCAGAATGTGGAGAACATGCAAACTCCACACAGGGAGGCCGGAGCTGGGATCGAACCCGGTACCTCTGCACTGTGAAACCGACGTGCTAACCACTGGGCTACCGGGCCGCCCCGACTGGCAACATGTTGGGAGATATTTAATGTAAGGCACAAATAGATTTTCATTTTCAGCAATAGAATCCCCATATTACAAAAAATAAAGTTGCAAATAATCCAACATAATATCAAATAGAAGTGAATTTTAGTATCATGAAAAAACATTTTACGAGAATAAATCCACAATCGTACCAAAACAAAGTTTTAAAATAACAGTTCAAAATTCAATATTATTATAGATTTAAGTCTTAATGGTACAAGTCTAAAAAATGGAGAGAGAAAAAAAGGTCAGGCGGTGCTCTAAATAGTGTAAATATTGCAAGGAAAAAAATAATTTCATGAGACTCGAAATTGAAAAATGAAAAAAAAAATTGAGACTCATAGACCTAATCTGATGAGAAGACTGCTAGTAGAGGCATGACGTCAATTGGTAGTGTAAACCGGAAAATGTCTCTGCTGTAATTACAGCATTGGAGCTTGGGCAGACTGGAAGCCAGCGTTCATACGCACTCAAACTGTTTTCCATATAAAAAGACTCATAGCATGTCATACATATGTCACACAACGAGAGGATCATTAGCGATTCTGTGTATAGCGGGTTCTTTCCATTCTCTCATGGCAATCGAAAATGGAAATATTAAAACATGACCACTTATTTAGATTTTTTTTCTTCTTTAACTGAAATTCAACTTCAGACTCAGACTGAGTTTGATCTTTTTTGTCAGTGCATTTTTGTATCATTTATACTGGTAAAAAAAAATAACACGCCTTGAAGAGAAATGAATTTGCAACTTTTTTTTTTTTGGTTTTGCAGCACACATTTTTTCTTTCTGTGGGTGTGACTACCTATCCTTGCAAAAACAAAAAGCACAACAGTTTATTCTTCATTATGTGATCTCTTCAAGAAAGGGCGTGATACACCGTAGGTTAAGCAAGACAAACAAAGCCAAGCAAAAACACCAAGGAGAGCGGTGGACTGATTTGTACCACATGCTTGCCCCCCTGTGTAATTAAGTCTAATTTTAGGTTTGTGACCAGATTCACATCTACCAAGTCACAGAATGGCAAACACGACAGGAATCGCTTTCCGCAAAAATATACTTTGTTGTGCAATGTTTTTACTCAGATTTTTCTTTTGTTTCATCACCACTTTTTTTCCCATTTCATTATGACTCTTTTCATTGCGATGTACAAACAGGATAAATTGCAGCCATTTCCTGTTTAAAAAGTCAGACTTCATTCTGATACATTTATACATTTTTGGTTGCCCTCTGATTTTCTTCTCATAAGATGACAACTTTTATTTTTGTATTGACACCACTTTCTTTCACTTTGTTTTCTTTCTTTGCTCTTATTTCTATGAGTTTTTTTTCCCTCAGCGCATCTGTATTCAAAAAAATACATTTTATGCTGGTAAAGTAAGACTTTTTCTTTTTTAGAGTGCAACTTTATTTTCTGAAATTTATGTGGAAAGGGCAGCACAGTGATTGAGCAGTTAGCATGTCCGCCTCAGAATGCAGAGGTTCGATTCATGGTCCGTCATTTCTGTGTTTCTTTTGCATGCTCTCCCCGTGCCTGCGTGGGTTTTTCGTGCGGGTTTCCTCCTATATTCCAAAAACATGCATGGTAAGTTAATTGACACCTCACCTAGGTGTGATTGTTGGTGTGAAAGGTTGTTTTTCTATGCATACCCTGTGATTGGTTGGCAACCACTTCAGGGTGTCCAAAGACAGCTGGGATAGCCTCCAGCACGCCCACGACCTTCGTGAGGATAAGTGCCTCAGGTCATGGATGAATGGCTGTGCAACAACGTTCTCATAATTTTACATTCTTTCCTGGGGGAGACCCTTAATTTTGGTTGCTCTACTATCATTTTATTGGAATATTCTGACGACAGTTGATGATTGTGTAAGGGTACTCACATGTAACTTGCGTGAGGGCAGCATGGCATCAGTTCCCACTCAGTGACGTTGTGAATGTGGGTGTACAGTGACAGTGTGAATGTGGGTGTGAATGGTTGTTCATCTCTATATGTGCCCTGCGATTGACCTACGACCAGCAGCCTATCTCGCCCAAAGTAAGCTGAGATAGCACCCTCCCGCAACACTTTTCAAGATAAGCGGTGTTGAAAATTGATAGATGGATATTTAGACGATTTTGTTCTTGGAATATAACGAATTTATTTTTATATGTATTATTTATGTATTTATTTATTGTTACATATTACCACCTTTTTTCACCAAGAATTACGTATGTAAAATATGATTTATTCTGGTAAGCAAATATTTTCAAGGAAAAAAGTACGACTTTGATGGTTTTTCAAAACAAATACTTGCTAAAATTTTGTTGGGTTACACTTTATACATATAACATTGCCATTTTTGTCTCGTGATGTAGCTTATTTATGTAACATTTCAACTTTTTCTCAGGCAATCACACATTTTTTTCGCATAACATTAAGAATTATCCCTGCAAATATAATGAATTATTTCTATTTTTTCCCCCACAAAACATTACAACACACGCGCGCACACACACCCACACACTAATCGAGACTTTCTTCTGGTCGTTTCCATCACTCGGTTGACATGTTATGAGTACATTTGTTTAATAAAAAACGTTTAAATGCCCGCAAATTCGAGTGCCAAACGCAGCTAAATGAAGCCAAACGCCGTTGTTGGTTTTAATAATGTATGAAAAAGGCATTCATGTGAACGTATAAAACGATTTTAGTTACCTTGCCCCGGTCCCTTTTCAACACGGACAAAATCCTTCCTTGTGGTCACTCTGAATTCGCGCGCAGCCGCGCACCTCTTCAGTCAATCCTGCAGCACGCCTGTCAAACTCGCGAGATTACCTGACAGACGGGATTTCTCCTTCCTGAAAGTACTGTACTGTAGTTCAATTTGGTTTCTATTTTATTGTTTTATAATTGAATTATGTGGTCACATTCTTTCATTAAACGTCTCAATATCGTTTCTAATGTGTGTCTATATGCATAAAAAAAAAATATATATATATATACAGTATATAATGATTTGGAATCTTTTTATCGTGTTTTCTTCGCTGTCCACCGAGACCTTAGGGGGCGATATGGAGCTAAATTAAATACTGTGACGTAGGAGTGAAAGGTTACAAGCTTGATGTCTCCACATGTGAGTTGCTGATGTTGCGCTCCAACTACAGCGAACCACAACAAACTGCTCCAGTCGGTGAGTTTCAATGGTTATATTGCGTATCATAAGTAAATTGGCATTTATTTGGTTGTCATTATGGAAGGAAGATTCTCGTTCTTTGGCAGTTAGCTTAAAAGATTCATCTTCGGACAGACGCCTGACTAGTAGACGAAAACTAAATAATGAATACCTCAAACCACTTTTTCTCTTATTTCACATATTATTTCAGACATGTTTCCCTATATTGAGGGGTATTCGCCTTTTGGCAGTGATTTCATTGTCGTTTTGTTATTGTCAACTCCCAAATGTAAGCTAGTGGTCTGAGCTCCATTTTTGCACAGACGCAATGGCGAAAATTGAGAAAGGAAATCGTTGTTGCTTATCATCATAATTTTATTATTTTGAGTTGGAGGAATTAAAATGGGACTTTGACCATCGAGTGTAAATTATGAAATGAATACCTCACTGACGTTGTCACCCCAAATTGAGCATCATCTTTGCAAAGGCATGATTCCCAATGTGCAGGTGTCGTGTTCTGAGTCGAAATGAGGAATTTAAAGCTACTGAAGAGCCTGCAGAGTTCGGAGCTCCAAGGCCTGGGGTCGCCGCAGTGTTTGGCGCTACGCAGCGACGCCGAGACACTCCTGGTCGCCTCCCAATATTCCATAGCAGAGTTCAACCCTCAAACTGAACAGGTAAAGGGGGAGGGGGTATATATAAACATCCATCCATCCATCCATTTTCCGAACCGCTTCATCCTCACTAGGGTCGCGGGGGGTGCTGGAGCCTATCCCAGCCGTCTTCGGGCAGTAGGCGGGGGACACCCTGAATTGGTTGCCAGCCAATCGCAGGGCACACAGAGACGAACAATCATCCACGCTCACACTCATACCTAGGGACAATTTAGAGTGCCCAATCAGCCTGCCATGCATGTTTTTGGAATGTGGGAGGAAACCGGAGTACCCGGAGAAAATCCACGCAGGCCCGGGCAGAACATGCAAACTCCACACAGGAAGGCCGGAGCTGGAATTGAACCCGGTACCTCTGCACTGTGAAGTCGACGTGCTAACCACTGGACTACCTACACACACACTTAATTTCTTCATTTCTCAGCATATTTCCTGAACCCTTTAATTTCATCTGCCATATCCCCAATTCGCTGCCAAAAATCCACCAATAAGCTCATTGCCGAAATGTTGAGATTTTCTCCAAGTCATAAGGTCAAAATTAGAGTGCCGTTTCAAGCGTCACTTGACCAAAATACGCCTCTGTGCTATGAAATGTTAAATGTTCTATAAAGTGCTTTGTTACCAAGCGCTATATAAATAAAGATGTATTTGACTTAAATAGCACAAATGGAACATTATTTGTGTAAAGTATGGGCAGTAGAATAGGTGAAGTACAGTAGAAATCAGTTGTGTGTGTGTACGTGCGTGCGTGCTTGTGAGGGGGAATTTGTTATTTTAGAGTCATTTGAAGTGCTCAGTCTAAATTTTTATAAAATTCCACAAAGATGGCATCTACTTGTCACGTTGTTACTTACGGTGTGTGTTGAACTCCAGATGACGAATGCTCTGGGATTTGCTCATGTTGCTGATTTTTTGAACCCTTTGAAACTGTTTTTACCTCTTTACATAGGTGTGATAGTTATAAATATAATTTTACATTATCTGTAAAGAAAACAATTGCTTTCTTTTAGAGAAATGTCCCTTTTATAAAAACGCATAATTAACACTGTCTTTAACATAATAAAATGAGGCTTCAAGTGACATGGCTTGGCGGGTTCACGTCTCATACTAGCTTGCTCCTGCTCAAGTTAAGTAGGATTTTTTTTTTAATGCTTGTCGCACATTTTTTGTTTATTTGAAATCCTTTCTGGTTTTAGGTGATAAGCGAGGCCTCGCTTACGGCGGACGGCTACCTCCCAACAGACGGCAGCGGCAGCGTAGTCGGGCTGCAAGACTTGGCGGAGCTTGAGTCAGCATGTTTGGCCACGGCTGGCGGGGATGTCATCGTCTTTGACTTCAACACCAGCAAGGTACGTTGCACGGGACAGTGTGCTTCTGTGTTAAACCAATTACTTGTCTACTCATAACAGTTGGAGTGCGTCGGCAGTGTAGACAGCGGGCTGACCTCCATGAGCTGGAGTCCTGATGAAGAGCTCGTCATTCTCACGACAGGTCAGCTGTGAAATTAATTACATAAATACAGCGTTCCTCTGCTATATAGAGGGACTGTAAAAAACATACAAAAAACTGGAAAAAGTATCTCTGATTCATGTTTCTTGTAGGTCAGGAAATCATCATCATGATGACCAAAACCTTTGAGCCCATTACCGAGTTTGCAATTCACCAGGATGATTTTGGTGAAGGTACAGTGAGTCATTTTTGAATTTATGAAAAATGTAATCATCAATACTGTTGATTAACATAGTCGTCTTCTTGACAGGGAAGTTCATCACAGTGGGCTGGGGCAAGAAGGAGACACAGTTCCACGGCTCAGAAGGCAAACAGGCTGCACAGAGGAAGGCCCAGGTTTGTGTGTGTGTGTGTGTGTGTGTGTGTGTGTGTGTGTGTGTGTGTGTGTGTGTGTGTGTGTGTGTGTGTGTGTGTGTGTGTGTGTGTGTGTGTGTGTGTGTGTGTGTGTGTGTGTGTGTGTGTGTGTTGGGGGGGAGCGCATGGGACACAGCAGTCTCGAAAACATTCATGCAATGTGCTCCAAATTATTCTGCAAGTGATGTTTTTTTCTTTAGATTTTTATAGTCTCTGCAAATGGAACTAAGCATAATCTTCAAGTCATCAGCTGTTAAAGAATACTTTTGTTTTTTTAAACAACCCTCCCATCATAACTTTTTTCAAACAAGAAAAATATTGTTTTTGTTAAAATGCACTGTTCAATATTATTTTGCGCAGACATTTTTTTTTAGGTTGTGAAGAACTGAAAATCGTCATTTGTTGAATTTGTAGCAATAGGAGGTTATAGTTACTGAAATCAAAAGGTATTTCCATCAAAAATACTGTATCTAAACAGGTGCACATACATTTTAACATAAGACGTCTTATTTCATAGCAGCTTTGCTATTCTTGCATTCATCAACCTTATGAATTTTTGGACAGCTTCTGCTTGAATTTCTGTTTATAATTGTGTACATGTACCGGTAATTTCAAATTTTAATTCATTTTCAATTTAAAAAAAAAATCATGCATCATAGAATTTTAAGGAAAATCATTCCGTTGGTTGATGTGGCTATAACGTAACAAATTGTGGAAAAAGTGAAACGATGTGAATACTTACCAGATGCCATGTAAATACTTTAGTCATTACCAAACGCGCTTGCAGGACATCAAGCCGGCGGCACAGTGGGACGACCGCCGGCCTCGGGTGACATGGCGAGGGGACGGACAGCTTTTTGCCGTCAGTGCCGTTTGCCCTAATACGGGAGCCCGCAAGGTCCGGGTGTGGAACAGGGAATGTGTCCTGCAGGCCACCAGCGAACCCATCGATGGCCTGGAGCACCCTCTGTCCTGGAAGTAAGACGTTTGTTGATTAAAAGTTGATGTTATTTGCGGACGATGTCTTGACATTAGCCAACTCAATATCTAAAGTCTCGTAAGTTTTGGTTAGTGTGAGTGCCTGATGCATACTTGAAAAAGAATAATTCTAATCAAAAAAGCTGAATGGTTCACAAAATTCATGGTTTGGTCCGTATCTCGACTTTTGTGATCACGATTTTCGGTGTGGTTCAGCATACACTGACAATTAGCAAAGTCAATTTTGTCTTGTGAAATTAGGTTAAAAGTTCAAGGGATACCTCACATATTTGTTGCCATTTGCAGCAGTAACAAGTAAATAATTTGACTCCCAACATATCCATCCATCCGGGCATGCTGCAGCTTATCCCACCTGTCTTTGGGGCAATCAGTGGTGTACACTCTGAACTGTAAACAAAATGCTTCGAAATATGCCTCATGTGTCATGTGCCTTATGTGTCACATGATTAATGCAACTGCTTTTCTCGAGAGTTATTAAAAACAAAAAAACACACCCCAAAAAAATCATGTTTCAGACCCTCCGGAAGCCTGATGGCAAGCACTCAGCGCCATCCAAACAAGCACAGTGTGGTCTTTCTGGAGAAGAATGGTCTGCTGCATGGAGAATTCACCCTACCTCTCAGAAAAGACCAGGCCAAGGCATGGTTATGCTTCTCTAGCCCGCTATCCTATTCTTTTGGGGCCAAAGATTGATGTGATTCCCCCCCCCCTCCCTCCCCTTTAAGGTGAAGGAGCTTATGTGGAACAATGACTCCACAGTCCTGGCTATCTGGTTGGAGGATTTAACAGCAGGCGAGGACGGACGCGTCAACACTTGTGGTGAGTTCAGTCCACTTGTTAATATCTCCTACACACTGCATACATGAACATCGTCCTGCCGTCTGCCTGTAGTGCAGCTGTGGACGGTGGCAAACTACCACTGGTACCTGAAACAGAGCCTGGATTTCGGCACAGACCCAAGCCATGCTCCAGAGTGCATCTGCTGGGACCCTGAGCGGCCCCTGCGGCTGCACATGGCCACTCGCGGTTGGATCTACTTGGCCTACGACTGGGGCTGGACGACGGAGAGGAGCCCGGGCACGGATGCCTCGGACCACGCCAACGTGGCTGTGATTGACGGAGGTGATGACCAATTGGATCGAGTAATGCTGTTGGTTAATATGATCAAAAATGTATAAATCACTTCCCTTCAGACAAGATTCTGGTGACCACCTTCAGACAGAGCATAGTTCCTCCACCCATGTGTTCGTTTGAGCTCCAGCTCAGCTCACCTGTCAATCAGGTTACCTTCCTCTGCCAGCCTCAGAGGACCAATCAGCTGGCGGCACTTACCGCAAATGGAAACATAACCATCTTCGACCAAGGTGGGTATCCAAAGTTAATGGACTATTTCTTCTTAACTATTAGTTCCAGCATATTGCGTTTAATATAGTTCCAATATAATTAAATAACATCACACCTCCCTGATTACATGCAAAGTGTGTTGTTTTTTTTGTTTTTTTTTTGCTTAAATATCTTAAATGACTTAATAATGCTAATAATACATGATGGTTGTAGTTGCAATACAATCGTGGAAGACAACATCAAGCGTAACTTAAATTTGCATTGGCTTGCAAACGCACATTTTTTATTGGTTGAACTAAAAATATTACACATTGACAAATAGTGGATCTAGCGTAAAGCCTTGTGGAACTCCACCACTGACAGAAAAGCTTGAAAATTAACCTCAATGAATGCTTGAATTTGACTGTCATATTAAATAACGGTGGACCTAGAGGAACTCCGCCATAAATGAATATGTAATGTATTAGAGCGGAGATAAATAGTGGACCTACAACGTAACCTTGTGGAACTTTGCCAAGACCTCATTAATATGCAGTTTACGACAGCAGTAGATATGCTTGAAAATTATTCTTCAACATGACCTCAAAGGTGAATAATAGTGACTCTAGAGCAGATCCTTGTGGAACTAACAGCCGCAGTAATATGTAGTATACCACATCTGTAAAATCTTAAAAATGCTTGAATGTGTAGGTAAATGGGATTTAGCAAAAAGCATTGTGGAATCTGCCACAAATGTGTCACTGCATGATGCTTATCATTGGTCCCTTTTAATTTGGCAGATTCTGGAGGAGAGCCTGATAAAGTTGCAAAAGAATTCAGGACTGTGATTCATCCCCTGGTCTTCCAGAGAACTTTCAGGTAACAAAACTGTCAGTTAGAAATTTGGAAATGCAAATCCTCTATCTTAAAAAGTTTACCTTTTCTATTTGTAGGACGACCATTCACCAGGAGGCACCACTTTTTCTGCGACATCTGCTCTGGCTTCAGGACAATCTCTTTGTGGCTGTCAGCAAGGGTTTGGTGCCCACCTCCTCTGCCCTAATAGTGCTGTGCCCCAGCCAGGACACAGAAGCCGACACACTCTCTGTCAGGTACTGTTTGAAACGAACCCTGCTGCAACAATGATGACAAGCTGAATTATACGTTTTTAAATTTTTTTTATTTTAACCCCCTGCAGATGTCGGCTGGAAGTGGACGGCGTTGTGACCAACGTTGTCCACAGTTGTAGCACGCGTTTGGTGGCCCTACAGCTAGAAGATGGCCGCATCAGGAAGTTCCTCTGGGGTCAGTTGACAACACTCTCATTAGACCATTCCGTGCTTGAGCTGACTCCACACTTGTCTGTTCTCATTGATCTGGACACATGGCCCCGTACAATTGATCGTACACGTGCAATGCATACGTGGCATAAAATTATTGTAACGTTATTGCTCTTTGCCAGTCATTCATGTTAACTGCCATCTTGCACAATAGAAATACACAGAAAAACTAGGACAAAAAATCTACATCTCCAAGTTCATGAAACACTCAGTCACATGAGCAAGCATATTATACGTCATGTGATTAATCCTACCACTTATTGCCGGTAACCACCATTTTGCACATTAGAAATAAACAGAATACCCACTAATAATCCACAGCACATCATGTAAAAGTCATATCTTTGTGTAGATTGTGCCGAGCCTTCATTGGAGGATTGGCGCGACTCCAGTGGATGCAGCATTAACTTTCCCGTGCCCTGCACTCAGATGGCTCTCTGCAGCGTGGATGGCCAGGTAAAACCAAACTGAATAGTACAGATTAAACAGATTCAGTGATGCCTTGATTTACTGTATAAGTGCTCGGACTAGTTTATTTTATTTTTATTTTATTTTTTTTAATTGGTTTGTTTTTTAAAACTGTTCGGGTTAGTCAAAATTTGAGTTATGTGAAAGCTTCAGATGCACTTTCAGCAAAATGGAAAAAAATGCAGCAGTTGCGCAAGATACCGTAATACCACAGTCACTGATGCACCTTTAGCAGTTTATCGAATGGAGCAAACACAAATACAAAATGAGAAGACTTGCAAGGAGCATGGAACCGGTGCTCACACCAAACTAACCACGTGGTAATCGGCCAACCTGTTGAACGTTGATGTCATTCATGATACCATGTCTCTTAACGATCCACATTGCACTCCATAAAACGGTTTATTTCTTTGTGTTCTATTTCTTGATATATATCATTTTTTCCCTTGTATTTTCCTTTACAGTGTTATTTTTCCGTACAAAAAACATGTAAGAATTTTTAAAAATTTTTTTTGAAGGGGCAGGGAGCAACTGGAACTGATTAATAGTGTTCCGAGTTATTTCAATTGGGAAATTGATTTGATATATGAGTAAATTATTAAATTGACTTCCGAACATATTCATGGATTAAATTATACTTGTAAATCAAGGTAACACTGCAGGTGACTTGTTGTGATTTAAAACCAACACTAACTTTAATTCAGGAGTGTGTGCTGGGCCTGACAGACAGATCTCACCTGTACGCTGCTGACATGGAGGTAGGCGGCCATTTTGGCAAGCTGGCTGACACTGCCAACATGTCTCCGTTCAACTTGTCTGCGTCATCTCTCCCTTCAGCTCGCCTCCAACGTTTCGTCCTTTGTCGTCTGTGACGACTTCCTGGTGGTCACCACGCACTCGCACACATGCCGCTGCCTCCGACTGAGCAAGCTCAGCCTGAAAGGTACAAGACCACCATTTATATATCTGTTTGTTTATTTATGTGTTTGTTTATGTATTTTTAATGACATTTTCCATGATTTATTAGTGGACAATGTGGTCCATATTTTTACAGTTTGTATTGACTTAATCATGCTTAAAATGTTCTTTGTAATACTCAAGTAGTTCGGGTGAATGCTCAAATGCATGAAAAATTTGAGGAAACATTGCTTTGCAGTGAAGGAGAGATTTTGAGGATATACTGTACAATTCATCCCATGCAAGAAGAAATAAAGCAAATTACAGAAGAAAAAACCTTTTGAATATTGTCATAGTTTGATTTTCTCCCAAATCTAAAGGGAATAACGTCAATTTAAAATCTGAAATCATGTTTCTGTGTGTGTTGAGGGATGTGGGGGCGTTGATAGGGGAAACAAGGCATT
Organism: Hippocampus abdominalis; assembly: GCA_018466805.1. Lineage (NCBI taxonomy): Eukaryota > Metazoa > Chordata > Actinopteri > Syngnathiformes > Syngnathidae > Hippocampus > Hippocampus abdominalis. The sequence goes on along the minus strand of CM031695.1, from coordinate 17,159,607 downwards.
TTATTTTAAGGTCATGTCACTGAGCCCTAATAAACGCACTTGGAAAATGAAAACTCCCACAGCGCTGCAGGCAGCCTTGGCCCAGGACGGCGGGCAAAACGATGAGACCCTGCGGCGGGTGGAGCGGGGGTCCCGTGTGGTCACAGTGGTGCCACAAGACACGCGAGTGGTCTTACAGGTGAGCCACGAACGACCATCCTCTGCCGCTCGCAATCACCTGCAGATGTTTATCGTGGTGCGTTTGTGTGTGCAGATGCCACGTGGGAATTTGGAGACTGTCCACCATCGGGCACTGGTGCTGGCGCAGCTCAGGCAATGGCTGGATGAGTAAGTAGAGGAAAATGCAGAAGTCTGTCAAGGCTCAATACTCGCGAGTGTGTGTGTGTGTGTGTGTGTGTGTGTGTGTGTGTGTGCGTGTGTGTGTGATGTACAGGAAATAAAGATTCATGCAGTAACTGCTCTTTTGTTTTCCAGTTTGAGGTTCAGGGAAGCTTTTGAGTGTATGAGGAAGCTGCGCATAAACCTCAACCTCATTTATGACCACAACCCAAAGGTACGTGCAAAGCTCTATTATTGATATTGTCATGGATTATTTTGATGTAATATTTGGAAGAGGTGACCCTCACCCATTTTGCTCGCATTAGGTCTTCCTCGAGAACACACACACGTTCCTCATGCAGCTCAACTCCATCAACAACATCAATCTGTTCCTCACAGAGCTCAGGTCAGCCCAACATTGTTATGCGAGGACGCCGCCTGCTATGAGTTCTTTTTCATTTTTTTAATCTTGCATCTTTAATGGCGCCGTCAGGGAGGAGGACACCACGAGCAGTATGTATCCTCGCCTCGAAGGAAGCCCGCAGCTCCAGCAGCCACCGCACGCCTCTGGATGCAAGAAGGTGGACGTGGTGTGCGATGCTCTTCGCAAAACGATGGAGGACACAGACCCCAACAAGTTAGTGACAACCGTCAGTGGGAATGAATAAAAGTACATTAAATGGTTCGAGGGAGGGAAAATATCTATTTAATTACAGTTTTGTTTGCCCAGGAGACTTAAAATTGTAAATATATATGTATTTATCTATTTTCTCCCTCCACATTTTATTCTTTTAATCTATTTTCATTACCGGGTAATTAAAAAAAATAGAACTGAATTGAGATGTTTCTCAATATTTCATTTAAAAAATATGTAATATATAAATCGCATGAAATTGCACCTCTAATATGCCGTTGTTATTTTCCACAAATATGTATAAAATAACACTCAAAAAAAGTGCTTGATTACCATTGGTTCAGGTTCTGTCTCTCCATCCTAACGGCGCACGTGAAGAAGTCAATTCCTGAGCTGGAGATCGCCCTTCAGAAAGTCCACGAGCTTCGAGGTGAGCAAGACACTTTGGGACACTTTGATATCGTTCTCTGGTTTGTCACATAGAGCACTAAACACACAGCAAGTTTTTTTAAAAGCCAAATGTTCGAAGCGACTATGACTACAAACCAAATTTGCCAACGCGTTTGCAGTGAACCCCCCTGAAGGAGACGGTGGCGTGAATGCCGAGGAGGCACTGAAGTACCTCCTCTTCCTCGTCAACGTCAATGACTTGTACGAACACTCGCTGGGGACGTACGACTTCGACCTGGTGCTTATGGTTGCCGAGAAATCACAGAAGGTACAAAAAAAAAGTCTGTGCGTCATTGGTTGCTTGTCTGTGTGCGCTCCGCGATTGGCTGGCAACCAGTCCGGGGTTTCCCTCGGTGCTCACCCAATAGTTCAACTCTGATAAGGATAAGCGGCATATAGTCATGAATGATGTCAGAGGTTTTAGAGGCAAAGGCGTCCAGATTTTATATGTGTGAAAAACCCCGATGTTGTATGTGCAACAGGACCCAAAAGAGTACCTCCCCTTCCTAAACATGCTGAAGAGCCTGGAGGTCAACTACCAGCGCTACACGATCGACAAACACCTCAAACGTTACTGCAAGGCGCTGGTACACCTCAGCAAATCTGGTAGGCCTCCATTTTGCCTCAAACGGAAAGGCACTTGTACACAGAGGTGGGTAAATGCTTCAGTACAACTGTTCCAGTTCGGTTCTTATGTCCTGTGCATGCGCAGCGCTTTGTATTGTGTTTTTTGTGAGACGTAGCAGTGTACCGATGATGATGATAATAATAGCCAAGTAGCGCTAATTCTAACCATCATTTGGCCAACAGCTCTTTTTGCACACTTAGACTGCATGTTTATGCACTATGAGTTCTGAAAACATTCTCAATGCCCGCCAGGAATTTCAAAAGACTGCCGACCGGCACCAGGTACCGGTTTCAAGTGGTAGAACCGACAGCGAGACCACCCTGCGTAGTCTGTATAGCTCCAGTGCAAGATCTCTGGTGCATCGAGAGATTACAGCTCGTTTGACCGTCTTGCATTTTGATACAAACATGTCAATGTGCATCATATAAAATATTTAATAACTTGAGCTTTAAATTAGGAGAGTATTGATTGGATCACTTAGAAAGCAACCTTTGTTGGTCCAATGTACCTATTATGCATTTGAAAAATGTCACAGGGAATGAGCAAAAAAAAGAAATCATAGTATCGTGTTTGGGGGAAAAAAATCATTTTAATTTTTTATCATGACAGGCCAATACAGTATATCACTTCCCTTTTTGGTACAATTTTGCAAATATGGTACCTCAATATCTTACCGTAAATGCGTGTTTTGTTTTAGGAGATGAGCATTTTCCAGAAGTTTTACAATTGGTGAAGGAGCAGAAACTTTACAGCCAAGCTCTGCGTCTGTACTCGGCCGATGGTGCCCACTACAAGGTACATCACATTCCCCACCTTCCCGCTCAGCTTCCTATCACAAACGCGTGACCTCCCCCCAAGGCACTGAGCCGCGCCTACGCCAAGCACCTACTTGAACAGCAGCAGGCAGAGCAGGCTGGCCTGTTGCTGTGGAGATGTGGCGAGCTCGACAGCGCCTTGCAGGCCTTTGCCACCGGCGCCAGTTGGAGAAACGCTGTCTGTGTGGCGCAGCAGATCCCGCTGTCCAACGACAGGCTTGCCCTGCTGGCCCGAGAACTGGCAGGTAACCATGGCCACCAGATGCTTTGCCGCTTAGCACAGAGGCGCCATGTTCATATGCAAGGCTTTGGTGATGTACAAAAATTTGATCATTCAAGATGAATAATTTTTTCCCCGTCATTGTGACCTATAACTTGTGGAACTAGATTAAAAAACAAAATACTAGCAAGATGAGGATGTTGCACAACTGAAAAGATGCACTATGAAAGAGACATCTTGCCAAAGTGCGGTCTCCTTCTGATCTAAATCAGCAGGAACATTTCCCTGTTTACTTTCTAGTAGACTGCTACATAAAAGAAAATATATACTGTATATATTTGATACTGCTACTTTGCAGGAGAAATTAAGTATTAGAAATTAGAAGATTGAATCAATTTTGTTATGTACAGTAAAATTGTGTTTGTAAGTGTTTCTTGACTGTCTTTGCTGTTTATTTTGTGATTTGGTAATTGTTTGCCTTCTTTCAGGAAAGCTGAGCGGACAGCGACGCTACGCGGAAGCAGCCATGTTGCTGGACCAGTACGCCAAAGTAAGTTGTTCACACAAAAACAGCTGTTTGTTATCATTAATAGTAATAATAGTTCATTTGGGGTTTCTGTGTCCATGCAGGACTGTGAGGAGGCCATCTCGACGCTGATCTCCGGTGCGGCCTGGGAGGAAGCGTTAAGACTGGTTAGTGGGAAGAAATAATGCACCCATGTGATCACAATAATAGCAGTGACAGAACAGCCCCGTAGGCTATTCTTGTTGTCCTTCGGGCTAATTAATAATCAGCCCAGGAACATTGGACAACATTCCACAATTAATTTTTTTCCCTTTACTGTTCATGTATGTAGTTGAATAAGCACTGTTTTCGACAGCTGCTTCACGTCTCTGTTGCATTCAGTCCACCAATTTCTGGCACCTGTGAAGTAGTATTCTAAACCACTTTGTTCCTCCCAGTTGAAGTTTACTGTCAAAATAAAACATATATATAGCGAATTACACATTGTGCATTTAAAACAAGCCTCAAAAATAGTCAGATTGCTTAAAGCTGGCATACAGGTATAATGGAAAACACTATTGACCGAATTCACGGTTAGCATCAATCGCTGTGATTTTAGAAACAACCGTTATTTCAGCACAAACGGTGGAGTAACACATTAAGTTAGTTAATATAATTTTTTTACTGGCATATATTATTTATCCTCTATGACTATTATTACAGCATGTTAATAAGTCACTTAGAATCGAAGTTTGTACAAGTTTTCTCTTTGCCTGCATTACTATATTATACTGCCTCCAGGTGGCCAAGGCGGGCACACCAAAGGAGCAGTCAATTAATTTGTGATGCACAAGATGTTTAATTCTTTACATTCTTTTTGTTCTTATCTTATATTTCCAATCTGGTAAAGTGCCATTTTTCCTCTGTGTTTTTATTTTATTTTGACGCAGGATGGACCTCATTAAGAGAATTCCTATTTATTTCAGTTCGATAGTTTCAGATATGAGTGATTTGATTTACGGGCGTGGTCACGGAACAAATTCACCTCGTATTTCTTCTCGCCTAACATTGCTTAGAGTCCAACAATTTTGGAAACTTTAATACCGACGCAGGATGCCCTCTGTACTTTGTGCCTTACTGAATATTTATCTGAATATGTCCCATTTCCGACAAGTGCTTCACACATTTATTGCCTTGTTTTGCACAAGTACTAAATGTAAAGTACATATGTTGATCATGCTTTAGTTTCCACCTACTGTTAGTTAATTGGAATTTTTTTTCTATGCTTGAGATTCACATGTACGACAGAGCGGACATCACAGAAACAGACCTGAAACCCGCCTTGGTTGAAGGTAGTTTAAAAAGCCATTTTGTGCGCAACTTTTTTCTCTGAAGTAAAATCTTCCCTCTCCCCCACCCCGCCTCGCAGCTGCCTTAGCACAAACTTTCCTGGTGGAGACGCAGGCGGCCGCCTTCTCGCGCCACCGCTCGCGCTTGGCGCTGGTGCGGCAGCACAAAGAGGACAAAGCCCGGCGGATGGGCGTTCTGGGTGAGGATGCGGAACGGCGATAGGTTGCCATAGTCACCTCCGAATTGAAACAAACCAACATCTCATCTCATCTGGCAGATGAGGACGGTCCTGACTGTGTGGACGCTGAACTTTACTCCGAGGCCAGCAGCGTCATGAGCGCGTCCAAGTACTCGCACAGCAACTCGCGTGTCTCCTCGTAAGACACACACATGCACGAAGATAATACCCTTTAGACACCTTGGTCAAATGAATCATTTCTATGTGGTCAGATGTATACAAAGGGCCGTGAATGCATATAGATGCTATAGATCACAGGTGTCAAAGTCAAGGCCCCGCCGGGGGCCGCATCTGGCCCGCCACATCATTTTATGTGGCCCGCGAAAGCAAATCGAGTATGTCAACTTCCATGATGCTTGCTAAAGTCTGAACCAAAATTTCTAATTGTCATATGTAATCCATAATAACATGGGGATATTGCAAGCATTTTCTCCTTGCCAAAACCCTTCTTACATTAACGTAAAAAATGTTTTAAACAAGTCATTCTTCTTGACTTCTGATTCCAAAACTAGTTATCCGTCAACTTGTTCTGCACTATGTATGTGATAGGTGGTAGTGATTAAATATTATATGGTTTCACAAAATGCGGTCATATCTCCAAGGGAAACTGTAACGACAATGTCGCCCGCGACAAAAATGAGTTTAACACCCCTGCTGTAGATTATGATTGGTGTCCAAGTCTGTCCCTTTAATTTAAAAAATAATACATGCAAAGTTTTAGCTTTGCACACAAGTATGTTCCTGAGTTGAGTGGGCTAATAGCAACCAAAAAGTCGGCAAATACATGAATAAAGAGTGGCGAATGTAGGTAACGCCGCCGCCGAAATAAAATTGGCACATATTGTCTCTAAGCATACAAGACAGCGATGTATAAATATGCAACCAAGTGCTATTCAATGTGAAACAAGGTGATATTTTAGGAGGTCTTCCAAAAATCGCCGCAAGGCTGAGAGAAAGAAGCTGAGTCTGAAGGAAGGAAATCCCAAGGAAGAAAAAGCGCTCATGTACGCCCTAGGAGAGATCATCACCAGCGTGGACAAAATGAGAGGTGAACGCCATACGCTTGAACTTTTTGAAGGCGCTCTGCCCATTGCGGGGGATTCATCTTTCTGTGGTTTGATGCCTCATTGTGTTCTGCAGAGGAGGTTCAAGCGCTGCTCAAGGTTCTCGTGCTCTTACGCTTCGACAAGCAAGCCGATGAACTGCGGCTCGTCTTTCAAGAAGCGCTGCATGGCATGGAGGAGGCCATCCCTGAAGTGTGGCCTCAGGACATGCACAGCGGCCACGCACCGGTAACCACTTATCTTTCATCACATTCATGACCAAAATAGTAATATGATCCATTTTCAGATGGATCTGATTTTCAGATGCTACATCAGAAATAGACATACAAAATAAGTATCATCCTGTAGACAGCTGGGATAGGCTCCAGCACCCCCCGCGACCCTAGTGAGGATAAAGCGGTTCGGAAAATGGATGGATGGATGGAAATGTTCATTTTTTTCCAATTAACAAAAACAATGGAAGCGCATAAACATTGCGGCCTCTACAGGTTCAGGGGGATGAAGAGCCTGAAAAATATCATTCATATTTGATGCATGAATATTTTTAGGCTCAGGAAATGCCTTGCATTGTTTCAAATGAAAACAAATCTCTGAATGTTTCCCATTTGTGTGCTTGGTGCTTTTCAGCTGACGGGACCCAACTCAACCGCCAACAGCATCATGGCTTCCTTCCAGCAACAGCAAGCGTCACTAACATCGCAAGAAGGTCAGTAGGACGCGCTTCCAGTTTGATCAAATTACCACACAAGCACTATATACACACACACAAAATTATGTGTGTGTGATTAAAACTAATTTAACTTCGCCTGATACCAAAAAAAGACAATTTTTTTCACCATTTCGAAAAACCATTTCGTTTAATTGGTTTATACACATTACACACAAAACAACATTTTTGAGGGTCTTTGGTCTTTCACGCTTTTATTTTTGTAATGAAATGAATAACCTTTAAAAAAAATGCTTTGAATCTTGTCTCCATCCAGATATCGAGATCTCTACTCCGCCTACCATGAGAACCGGAGTCAAGTGGAATCTGGACTTTTGAGCTCAACCCTTTTTTTTTTCTTTTTTTTTATAAATATAAAATAAAATAAAAGTATGTAATAGAGATTCACTTGGGGCAGTATTTCTTCATTCATACACCATTTACATAGTGGTCCCCAAAAAAAAGTGGTCATCATCCCAACATGGTTTTGGCCTTAGCAGACAGCTGCATTTCCCTGCGATTACAAGCTGGCCGCCTTTGTCCTACTTGGTCTCCTTGGGGCTCAGCCAAGGTTTCCTTAGCCAAAGGAATTCTCAGATAGCGGGGAAGTAGTCGCACGTGGAGAAGCGTAAGGAAGACGGGTAGCTGGCGGCTAAATCTTCAATTTGATTCAAACACAACAGGTTTGCTGCTTCAACAAGCTGCTGCACAAATGAATTTTTGGAGGAATTTTTTTGCCCATCTGTACTTGCCAGTGACCCATTTTACTCATCTTGTGCAAAATATCTCACATTACGGGTCTATAGTGCGAATTAAATAAAGGCCCACCTAATTAGTTTGCTGGTTGGACGGCTGCCTCGTTACACTCGAGCCTCTCTCTCTGTGATGTAATTCTGAATGTTCCAGATCTGGCCAGTGCAGCGCTGCACAATGAGCTGATAGTAGCTGTCTTCACCCTGGGCGATCTCCAAACATCGCTTTGTGTCCCGGTTCTGGATCGATGACCCCTAAAAAAAATGGTCAGTAGGTTTTTTTGTTTTTTTTAATTTGTTTATTATGGTTTTGCTCCGAACCGGGAGATATCCTCTCAACCCTGCTACTACCCACCTGCTTGAAGTCCCAAAACATGTTGAACTTCTTCTGCTTGGCTATCTTGCACTCGTAGAGGGCTGGGTAGATGCCACTGCCGGGGTCCACCAGGCAGCGGTTGCTGTTGTACGTGTGCGATTTGATGCCACCCACATAGAGCTGCCCGTTGGTGCGGTAGTAGCAGCGCTGTGGTAAACAGGGTGAAATTACAAATTTGGAAGTGTTCCACTGGAATTAGCAGTGTGGCTGAGTGAGGGCGGGGACAACATTCAGCAAGGATCTTAAAGAGCCTTTCTAGAATTCAGAGAATCGTTTCTTAATCCATTGTCCTACTAGTGAGAATAAACAGCATAAGAGTACATGGACCATAAATTGGACATCAAGGATATTGGTTGAATGCACAGAGGGCCTTCTATCGAGGGTGGGCTCATACCTGTGGGGCAAAGTAGTGGCACGAGTAGAGGATAGGTGTGCTACCCGGAACTGGACCCTGATCGATGCACAGATCCGGCTTCAACTGGTTTATTAACTGCAGAGAGGAGCAGAGCAAATACTGTAAGGATAACGCGGGCGTTCATATGGAGTATTTGCGCCCCCTTGTGGGAGTATAGTCATTGTGATCATTCCACTAGTTTTAGCTACAGTCAAACCTCGGTTTTCGAATGTCTCTGTTCTCAACCAAATCGGTTTTCGACCAAAATTTTTGAGTTTTTTATGCCTCGGATGACGACCGAATTTCGGTTCTCGAACAAACTGAGCGCACTTGAACGCACCACTTGACTCCTCGCCTTCCTTAGACGAGGAAGTGATGCTTCCTCGGATAGACCAGGAAGTGACGTTTCCTCGTGTAGCGTTCCATTATTGAGCAGACGTGTTCAATAATGAGCTTGGTTTCGGTTTTCGAACAAATCGGTTTTCGAACAGCCTTCTGGAACGGATTATGGTCGAAAACCGAGGTATGTCTGTATTGCTAATACAGGATGTGGTTTATCCTTAGTTAGCTATTTGTGTTTCCTCAGAGTTAAAATCGTTGGATGACATGACGCCAGTAACGCATTAGAAGGTAAAGCTACTTATTGCCATTTATTACAGTAATGATTAATCTAACGCATTGCATTTCCCAGTAAATGAGTCTGATTATAGTTGATGTGCAAGCTCACAAATCGTTACTGTGCAGCAATTGAGAATGGTGCCAAACATTTTACAGTGACTTATCATTTACTGTGCAGTAATTGTGCCGTTACCTGCCTCAAGTGACATTTGACAACACTTAAATTGGAATTACATATTTTTCAATCACGGTTTTGCCTCACGCATGTACGTCGAACAAATCCGCTTATCCTCACAAGGGTCGTGAGGCGTGCTAGAGCCTACCCCAGCTGTCAGTGGGCGGGGAACACCCTGAACTGGTTGCCAGCCAATCGAAGGGCACACATAGACGAACAACCATCCCCGGTCGCACTCGCATCGAGGGACAATTTTAGAGTGTTCCATGCATGTTTTGGGGATGTGGGAGGAAACCAGAGTACCCGGCGAAAACCCACACAGGCACTGGGAGAACATGCAAACTCCCCACCGGAAGACCGGAACCAGAACCGAACCCTGCACATCGAACACCCACACTGTGAGACGGATGCGCTAACCAGTCGTTCATTGAGGGGACTTTCAACTCCAGACTCGTATGATCAGACTCGCTGAAGCCTGTTGAGGCTAACTGCTATTATCATCCACCACCAGCTTATTGACCCATACTCTGACTTGCGCAGATGTAAGAAAACTGCCACCTTCTCAGCCAGATATTTCGCTGTCCAGCGATGTTAGCAGACGGTCAAATCGAAATTGGCCAATTGGAAAACAGAATACCAATTAGTTGATTTCAACCACTAGATGTCGATGCAGAGTAGAAAAGTCAACTTGTCAACTAGTCCGCTACTTGACTGATCCCAGACTCCCACAGGCAAAACAACAATTGCTTGTGCTGACCGCTCCATAGGCGACCAGGTCTTTAAGAGGATCCAGCATGGGGTAAACATTATCCAGGTACCACTTGAAGGGCTTGCACTTGAGCCGTTCCCTCATCGCCTTCCGTTCTGACACGTCGCCGATGTCCACGCCATCATTCTGAGGGAGAAACACGCACAAAATGACCACTCTGCTGGCTTTTCTTGAACTTTTCACTCAATTGATTATTCAGTTTCATTGGCAAATTGTCAGTGGTTCCAAAGGCACACATTTTTGGGGGGCATATTTTCAGAAAGTTCCTGGCAAATTTCTATGAGAAGTTTCGATGCGGAATTTTGGCAATAAGGCAACATAAAGTTTTGATATGTCATAATCAGACATTCATACAAATAATAATACAGTGGTGACTTGAGATACTTTAGTTAGTTCCATGACCACCCTAAAAATTCAGAACACTATTATCTCATATCATCTTTCACCAATCAAATGAATGCAAATACGATTGATCCATTCCAGCCAAGAAAACTAGCGCCTCATATTATGCTTTATAAAAACACACAGCAATTACAGAATTAAAAAGAATTCCACTATTTTCAAAGCACCGCTGCAATTCCCACGGAATATTTACGGGATTATGAGTTCCTCTGCTATTGGTTTCTGACAACCAACCTGCAAGGGAAGGTTCCAGGCGATTTTGACGTTGTACTTGTACTCATCCAGCCACACCTCGGCCACACGCAGTGCATTTCGCTTCATGGTGATGCTGAGGTCGGGCAGGTAGGGCTTGCTGGCGCGCTCGATGTGGGCAATCTTGGAGCAGGGGATGACCTCCACGCTGCCGCCGCACAGCCACACCTGCCGCACAGCCGAACTGCCGGATCACGCTGAGCAAACGTTCCGCCTTTGTTTAGTGCGTGAATCGCACCGGAGTCTTACCCGGATGCCCAACTCCACGTTCTCGCCGCCATATATTTTCATTCCTCCATCCAGGCTCCCGATCTCGCCAAAGAACTTGCGGTCGGCCACAAATATCCCCATGACGGACGGGCTCCTTTTGTGGGCAAGAACATCCCCCCCCAAAAGTGCTCAGCTTCTTTCCAAATTGCCACTGGTCAGGCTAGGAGTAACTTGTCTGTGTGCTTATTGCATCAATTAGAACTTTCCTCACAAATGTACGTTGCTGCATAAAAAAAGTGTTAATTTCTAGTAGGAACTACTCCTATAAAATTATAATTAAAATGTGTTTTACATATATTCTATTTTGAATTTTAAGAATATTTTTCTTTTTTTTCCTTTTAACTTACTCAATATATTATATATTTAGATTTTCCAAAAACATGTTTCATTTTCAACTGTAATTGAATAACATTTTTTAAATATTTATTCATTTAATAGTATAATTGTATAATATATTTAATTTAATAATTTATTTCCAATAATATTTAATATACAGTATTTCTAGATCTATATTAACTACACTTTGAATTCATTAAAAGTCTGGTTTATGTTTGAATGTTTATGTTTTAATTTTCCATTAAATTTGAACATTATTAAATTGTCATCAATGGAGCACACCGCTGCATGCTCACAGTTTTTGCAGCCACAGATTCGACTATTTTTGCAGATTTTGATGTATTACTGTATCCCCCTCCCCCAGATGTTTTTATTTATTGTTGTTGTCGTGCGTTTTGGGGGCTAACCCTTGTTTTTTGTGGGAAACGCATATTTGGAAGTTTATCAGCATTATTTTATTTATTTATTCATTAATTTTGGGAGTAAAAAAAGGGGTGGGGTGGTTCCAATGCATTTCAGTGGCCATCAATAATTTTTCAATTATTATGGTTTGGTCTCTATGTCACTGTATTTTTTAAAATAACTTTTATCCATCCATCCATCTATTATCCGAACCGCTTCATCCTCACTAGGGTCGCGGGGGGTGCTGGAGCCTATCCCAGCAGTCTCCGGGCAGTAGGCGGGGGACACCCTGAATTGGTTGCCAGCCAATCGCAGGGCACACAGAGACGAACAACCATCCACGCTCACACTCACACCTAGGGACAATTTAGAGTGCCCAACGAGCCTGCCATGCATGTTTTTGGAATGTGGGAGGAAACCGGAGCACCCGGAGAAAACCCATGCAAGCCCGGGGAGAACATGCAAACTCCACACAGGGAGGCCGGAGCTGGGATCGAACCCGGTACCTCTGCACTGTGAAGCCAACGTGCTAACCACTGGGCTACCGGGCCGCCCTAAATAACTTTTAGTAGAATTGAATACAATCTTATAAATATTTTAAATTGAGTTTATTTTAATTATACTATAAATTTGAGTGTTATCCATGATCAGTAGTTTTAAACATAATTTTACTTTAAATAAGAATCTTATTAAATGTATCCCTCCATCCATTTTTTTAAAATCCGCTTATCCTCATGGGTCGCGTTGATGGGGACACCCTGAACTGGTTGCCAGCCAATCGCCGGGCACACATAGATGAACAACCATACACGCTCACAATCAGACCTAGAGACAATTTAGAGTATTCCATTAGCCTGCCATGCACGTTTTTTTGGAATGTGGGAGGAAGTACCCAGAAGTAGTACCCAGAGAAAACCCACACAGGCTCAGGGAGAACATGCAAACTCCACACAGGAAGGCCAGAGCCAGATCCCCACACCTCTTCACTGTGAGGCGGATGTGATAACTTTTTTATGAAAGTTTTTTTTTCTTCATTTAACTGTAAATTCTAATTTATGACATCATTTTGCAAATTATAGCTTATTTTGCTTGCTGCTTTCATGATCGTATGAGGCCGAAACTGAAACGTGCGACTCACTTGGCAGGCAGCGACTCGTCCTTGAGCTTGTACCACTCGGGCCTGAAGGACTCATACATGCACCAGAGAGCCCAGTCAAAGGCGTCAGCCGCCGGTACATAGCGGGTCACTGTCAAGTCGTCATAATTGACCCGATCGAAGACAGGCGTCAAGATGACCGTGCGATCCTCCTTGATGCGTGCCAGCAGCGGCTCTGCCCTGAGCGCACAAGCGGATGTCAGTGGTGGGAAATGTTTCCACGCAAACAAATGCATTGCTTCGTCTTAAACGCTTTTTCGCCGCCACCCTCTCTGTTGATCTGTTTTCATACATGTCGTGCGCACTGTAGTTAACAGAGTAGTGTGTGTAACATGCCGAAATCACCTCCATCCAATGAACAAAAATGTATGGCATAGTACAGACACGTAAATATATACGTGATGGTCGCAGCTCCTCAGTCAGCTACAGTAAGAATCATCATTCTTCACAGAGGATTAAAAAATAGAGATCTGTGAGTTGGGGCTTGGTGATATGTACCCCCCCAAAAAATATATTATTATTTTTTTTCATATCATCTGAGTTCAAATATTATTATGATGACTCATATTGAATTGCCAGTCTAAAAGCATCTGCACTGAAAATTAAAAAATTTGGATGGTAGTTCAATGTTTTATTTATATATGAAGTACATTTTTTTCAGTAAAATGAATAAGATGAACAGAAAAAATATTTTAGGTTTTACTCAACAGTACAACAAATGTGAACTACAGTCTCGGAGTGTTTTAGCACATATGCAAGACACAAAAGAATCTATTTCCCCCTCATGAGTAATGAAAATGGCTTAAAATGTATATAAAATTTGGAGTTATGATTCTACATATGGTGTTAACATCAATGCCACTTGCAAATGTGCAGGTACAAAAAGATGAAGCGATTCCACTACTGGTGGCAGTACACTAGTTGGTAGCGGCTACACTGCTCTTGCCTCATATGCAGGCGGTGTAAACTCCGTTCGCATTTTCATGCTTTCTTCATCATCATTTGGGTGGTCGTACTTCTTAAAAGAATTACACAGGTTTGTTGTGTTGCCTGTTTTTGAGGAAACGACCACCTTGTACATCAGCTTAATTTACCATTGTGCATAACTTTTCTCGTCGCAATAGCCTCATCTTCGGAGGATAAAGTCATGTCGTGGGTGCACATTTCGTCATTGTTTATTGTCTTACTACAATATATTACTTTCTGTTAACTTTTTCAACTTGCAAACAAAAAAAAAAAGGAGAAGGTCAATATTGACTGGCTGTTGTCACGCACATTTTCGCTTTTCACAGTTGACCGCCATGAACAATCTGAAATTTATCACCGACATGAATCTACAAATTGCAATCTTACAATCGCCCAGCTTTACTATGAGTACAGTATTATGACATTATCCTCCTATGTGATGCTTCACCGGTTGTGTTCAAATATCTATTTGATAACACCAAGAAAAAAAAACAAGACAAACCCTGATGGGAAAAGCTGAAAGTAAAGGAATTGAATCATCGCTTTGATCACAGTATTTTTTTTTACCCAAGTAACTATACTTTTACTTAGTTACAGAGTACAGTACAAGTACATTTGCCAACTCTGAACTTCAGAAGCATGGAAATGGCAAGACGACACCAACCATTGCACGTGGACTTCAATATGGGCGTCCAGGATGGCCACCACGTCACCGGTGGCTATCTTCCATCCGGACAGTCTTGCCTGGGTGAGGCCGAGCTGCTCCTTGTGCACCACCCGCTTCAGCAGACCCGCCCGCTCCTCGTGGATGAGCCCAATGTAGTCGTCCAGCTTCTCCTTCAGGTCCTCTGTCAACAGATGGGTTGGTTCGAATGTGTTTCAATAAATTGAAGGTGAAGAATGTCAAAGTGATATGCAAGAAAAAGACATTTGGACAGCCCTCTTTTAGTTCCTGTACCGATTGTGCTGTGGTCATCCACCAGTATTATCTCTCTGAGCAGGCTGGCGGGGGTCTTGTCTATGATGCTGCGGATAGCCCGTTTGATAATGGAAAGTGCTTCATTCAGGTAAATCAACACCACGCTCAGGCTGGGGAGATCAGCAGGGTACTTTTTCTGTATGCATCTTTTTTTGAAGAAAGAACAAGAAACACATGTGATGATAATGCATGTCATTCCAAATGCTGGCTTATGATGGATCATGATCAGCATGTCTGATATTCAGCATGTAACATGAGCCATGATGTCTTCTGTACATCAAGGGGTGTCCTATACGTCAACATGTCAGGTTAAACATAATGTACTATATATTTCATATTAAAAACAACATATTTCTATACTTAATATTTAAATGGCATATGATGCATCATGTAAGACTTGAGAATGTCATCATAAATACGGTTATATGGTTATACATACGTACAGCACATTTGACAATAAAGTTGTATTCAATTCAATTCAATTCAAATATGTTAGATTGTGTTGCATTACTGGACAGAGGTTTCGCGACCTTTGACTTAGACTCATGATGCACAGGTCCCCTTTGTCATGGAAGTACCTTTGGGTCATCAATTTAAATTTATCCTAAGCACAAGTGAGATCGCATTTTTTAATCTGAAATACACTTTCAAAATGGTTGTCCACACGATGGAGAGCCCCACATCATCCAGACCCTTTAACAACTCCAGGTGGATCTCATCTATCAAATAAGCCTTGCCACCAAGGAGCCTTTCAACTACCTCAATGACCTCAACCCCAGAGTTTGGAGAGCCCACCTCAGAGTCCTCAGACTCAGCTTCCTTGTGGGAAGGAGTGTCTGCACAATTGAGGAGGGCTTTGATTCTCAACGTCCCTGATGGAGAAAGACAAACGTACCGTATTGGCCCGAATATAAGACGGCGTTTTTTGCATTGAAATAAGACTGAAAAAGTGAGGGTCGTCTTATATTCGGGGTCTAGCCATTATACCCATTCACGACGCTAGATGGCGCCAGATACCATTGAAGCAAATGCTGAACTTGACTCCCCAGGCCAAAGCGAACCCCTGTCACGAAGAAGAAAAAATAAAAATAGCGGTAGCACGAAGAAGAAAAATAAAAAAAATAGCAGTAAGAAAGAAAAGAGAAGAAAATAATCTGTCGTCTGCAAAGTCTGCAACTTGTTGATTCATTGTAGACCAGACAGAAAGGTGTTAACGTACAGGTGGTTCAAAGCTTAAACCGAGGTAACCAATCACTACCGAGGTGCTGGACCGGGGGCGCGGTATGCCAATATCGGGGGCAGTGTTTTCTTGTATCTTGCAAATGTAACAATAAAAGTTCAAAGTGGCGGACAGGGAACTCTGAGCGTGATTACCGGGGCAACAACCGTCGTTCACCCTCAGAGATCCCTCCCGCCGTTAATGAAGACAATTTTCCCTGTGTGCCGAGTCATTTCTTTAACTTTGTCGGAGAAAAACTCTGACAATGTCTCACAATACATAATACATCATGGTATGGAAAAAAATCTTATTCATTGATGCCTTGTTATACAAAATGTAATTCAAGTTGGTGTCTTACTGTATGTACAGTGCGATACATCATGTTTCATATGAAATTTGATGTCTGACTTTTCATCATGCCACAAATCAGTCATTTTGCTTTGAAGCAGACAGTAAGCCTACGAGAAAGAGGCTTACTCCGGTGGTGCGTTCGAGCAGTCTCCGGCCATGTTTGTGCGGGAGTGCGTGGTTTTCCGTTACGGCTTACCTGGGGTGCCGCGTGTCGGGAATCTCCCTGTTGAGAGGCAGCCTGTCGCTGAGGAAGGCGTTATAGCCATACTTTACGAACAAGTCCTCGGCTTCCTTCTGTTCCACCTCGCTCAGACCCTCGCCCCACTTCTTGAACAGGGCCGAGTTGGGGAACAGCTTCCTCACCGCCATCTTATCCTCCTTCTTGTCCTCCTTTTCTGCCTTGTCCTCAGCTTTCAACAACACCGGCGCTGGCTGCAGCTTGTTTACCGCTTTGACTGTAGTATGGAAAGTCGTTTCATTGGTTATTCCATTTCATTGAAATCCAGTTCAAAGTCCACGTATCGACTTCATAACCTGTTTGGTATGTGTCTGTCCACACTTTTTAAAATTTGGACTATCATACATTTTTTCAACTGTTCTACCTGTTGATCCACAAGAAGGCTCTCCTTTATCGTTTAGGTGTGTTACAAGAACATGCCAAATCACACTCTATCGCACGCACACACACACACACACACACACACACACTT
This sequence comes from Hippocampus abdominalis, assembly GCA_018466805.1. Lineage (NCBI taxonomy): Eukaryota > Metazoa > Chordata > Actinopteri > Syngnathiformes > Syngnathidae > Hippocampus > Hippocampus abdominalis. Next base: position 17,142,552 of record CM031695.1, on the reverse strand, counting down.
GTGTTTATTTACTTTTGTAATTTAACTTTGGTGACATGAGAGAGAAAAAATAACATTAAAAGTTTGAGTACAGTACTTCCTTGTTTATCATGGGGTTTACATTACAACATTTCCTACATTCATTCATTCATTCATTTTCCGAACCGCTTGATCCTCACTAGGGTCGCGGGGGGTGCTGGAGCCTATCCCAGCCGTCTTCGGGCAGTAGGCGGGGGACACCATGAATTGGTTGCCAGCCAATCGCAGGGCACACAGAGACGAACAACCATCCACGCTCACACTCATACCTAGGGACAATTTAGAGTGCCCAACGAGCCTGCCATGCATGTTTTTGGAATGTGGGAGGAAATCGGAGCACCCGGAGAAAACCCACGCAAGCCCGGGGAGAACATGCAAACTCCACACAGGGAGGCCGGAGCTGGGATCGAACCCGGTACCTCTGCACTGTGAAGCCGACGTGCTAACCACTGGGCTACCGGGCCGCCAAAATTTCCAACAATAGATGCAATTATATTTTGGACAGATGATACAATGTAATTAGCTGTGTTTGGCGCAATCCAGTTGCACATACTCCGGCACCAAAAAAACATACCCCTCAAACCATTGCTGAATAAAACTTTTATGATTCTTCATAGAAAAAAGTTAAATTGTGCTTGAAAAGTAGTTTGAGTGTGACTTCATTTACAGTAAATCAAATTGAGTGTTGTACTAGATTCTCAAATACAGTACGTGCATCCATTTTACATCTATCTACCTATCTATCTCTGTGTGTGTGTGTGTGTGTGTGTGTGTGTGTGTGTGTGTGTGTGTGTGTGTCAAACATTTTTATCTATCAATTGTATGAATGTATACAATAAAACAATAAGCTAATTATTTAATAAGATTGGTGAAGAAAATAAAACAAAAAAAACAAACAATTTTATGGTGGTTCCTCCCAATGCCCCTCCGACTGTCGTTGCCCACGTGTGCATGAGTCCCCCACGCAAGGGAGTCCCCACAGGAGTACTCTCCGCACACAATAAAAAAAAACAACAACATTACCCCAAACCCTGAGCCGGGGGGAGAATGCCCACACCTGCTCTGCGCCTCTCCCCGTGGGCAACTCAGAGTGGAAGAGAAATTTGGCCCCTATAGTCGGAACTTTTCTACCTCGCACACCAGCTCGGGCTGTAAGAGAGGTGACATTCCATGTCCCTAAGCTAGCTTCTACGAGGATCGGACCGCCACTTTGGCCTGCCCAGCTAAATCATGGGTGGTGAGCCAAAGGGTGGGAGCAGGCCCGGCCAATCGCCAACCGGCCCCACCCCCAGGCCTGGCTCCAGAGGGGGGCCGTCCCAAACCGTAAATTAGGATTAAAGCATTACATTTTTGAAAAAACATATATTTTGGTGTTCAGTGAACATATAGCAGTCATTTAATGTATAATTCATCATTTTCCAAAGAAGAAAAGGGTTCTTGAGTTCTCCAGGGTTAAAAGTAATGCTTTGTTTTTACTATTAATTGATATTTAATTACAAAAGAATTAATTAACCAATGAATACAGGGAAATTCATAGATTTCCGCCAACCAATTATAGGGGGAAAGCATCTAAAATGGGACCAGCAACGGAAAAGGCTCGATCCCCTCTTTGCACCAGTTAGGACAAGCGGTTGTTTTGGATATAGCACATGCATGGCTTTATTGGACGGAAAAATGAACCCCCACAACAACACCAACAAAAAAAAAAGGACTCACGCATCCTCTCGATCTTAGTTTCCATCTTTTCCAACCTCTCGAATATCCCCCGTCCCTGGACGGAGTCGTTGTCGATGACAGTGTGTAGCCTGTCCGAGTGGCTTTGCACATCCCTCCAAATGGTGCCCAGGTACAAGAGAGTGGAAGCCACGAAGGCGAACAGCAGGACACCTTTGAGCCCTTTGGGCCTCATGTCAACAGCACCTGGCAAAACAACAGAGGGGAGGAGGGAGTGATCTTTGGCGTTTTATCCCGTGCCCTTCTTAACCCTCCTCCTTTTCCCATCCAGTCGGTTTGGGTAGGCCGAGTACGGCCCTATACATGTTCATTACAGATCAAGGAGAAATGTTCTTGCTTTCATTTACAGCGGAAGCTCAATTTACTGGACCCAACCAACGGGCTCTGGATTTCTCAATGCCACGCTTGCCAACAGCGCTGCGTTCTGACACTCGTAAAAGGAAAGACTCAAAGTCAAAGAACATGACGTGTCACAAGTCCTCCACCTCGCGGCAGGAGCACATGTCAATGAAACCATTAATCTAGTTTGATTACGTACTATCTTATGTTACGGGACAAAGAAGTTATTTCGATTCTTTGATGTTTTTCGTTTTGGGGCGCATGCCTCATTTGTTGATCAGTTTAATCAAGGTCAAGGTCATCTTTATTGCTCAAATATGCTTTATGTATGACATGCAGCATAGATGAAATTTCTACCTCTCAATCTTCCAATCCAATTCAAACCTTCCAATCAATTTAATGCTTATAAATACGAGTGAAGGAAAGCAAAACGTTTTGGATGAATAAAAGTTACATAAAAACGTAAAATAAAAACCAAAATCAAACGTGTTTATTTCAAATTTTACTCATCTGATTTCACTTGTCTTCCGTATTTTAAAAAATGCTTGATACCAGAGAAGAGAGAAATATGTTTACAAGTATTTCTTTTTATATTTATCAGTTAGCGTGTTAACTGTGGATTAATTAAAATTCTTTAAACCGTTAAAAAAAAAACAACAACAACTCTGTTTTATTTACTTCCTGTGGCAGCCGATTACCTCGATCTGCTCATGTGTGCAGCCAAAAACGTAAAGGAATCGCTGGCACGAACATGGACAAACACAGATCATGACCTATCATTGTTCAGTAAAGATAAAGCCGCAGTCGCTACCGCCGCATCATCCATAAGAATAATAATAAATCTTTATTTGACAGGGACAATGTCGTCAAACAAAGTTACATGCTTGCAGTTGATGTGAACAAGATTATAGCTCATGCTAATTCTCAAATCCAGTCCCCAGTTGGGCTCTTCCACAATATTGCATCACAATATAAAATGTAAAATACTGATTACGTCAATCAAGAAAGACAAAGAAACCACACAACTCTTTATGGTCTTTGGTCTTTCACATGCAAAGCACTTTTCACTCAAAGCGCTTCAAACCGTTAACCCATTCACCTACTGATGACGCAGCATCAGGAGCAACCGGCGGTCCAGTATCTTGGTCAAGGACAATTCAATGTGGTCACAACGGCTGGGGATTGAACCCTAAACTTCCGTGTTTGAAGGTGACCACTTTGTCATTAAGCCACGCCTCATTTATTTATTTATTTATTTATTTAGTTCTCAGTCTTTGCATGTTTGCAGCAAGTATCGTACGGTGTTTTGTGTAGTAGAAGCTGTGGAAGCACTCTCAACGACTGTATGAGCATGTCGAAAAGTAAACAGGAGCCTGCATCCTTGTGAGCCACACGTCCACCATCTGTCAGGTGAGAATTGGAAGATAACGTAGTACATTTGAATGAATGAAGACGGCATTGAAGGAGTGTTCTATTGTATTTGGAAAGCAAACTTTGCTTCTCTTCTCGACAATAGGAGCTTTGAAAGCCATGTTTGCTCCTAGATTACCACGGATCATTTTGGATTTATTTCATTCAACTACTCCCATTCGGGACTTCATCCTGGTTGCGTCCGTCACGTTCAGATGCTTGCGGGTCATCATGCTAATGCGTTGTCGATACATCATGCCTCAAAATAATATTTTGAAAACGTGACTGTAGATTTTCACTCAATGTACACGGACAACAAAATAGTAAAACCCTTTGATATCAAAGATTTCAAATGAGTATTTGATTTAAAAAAAACAACTTGAAATGCATCCTTCGGTCAGATGGTGGTGTCAAGGAACTATGTCAATGTTAGTTGAGGCGATTCATTTCGCCAAAAATTGCACTTTGCCACCAGTTTACGGCATCTCTGTGTTAAAGAACAGTGTTCGAGCGAGTTGAGGAGTTTCATTTCGACAGAGAAATTTGGTGTCAAGAAATTACGGTATGTTGAACTGAGTTAAGGAGTACAATTTAGCAACCAAAGAAAATTGGCCCTTACCCACCACCTTGGGGCATTTAAGTGTCAAGGAAGTATATTGAAATTAGTTGAGGATTTTAACTTAGACAACATTTGTGCTTCGTCACCATCTTGGTGTCAAGGAACCATATTGACGTGAGTTGAGGGGTTTAATTTAGCCAAAAATCATGCTTTGCCACAATCTTGTGGCATTTCAGTGTGAACAACCTATGTCAAAGGTAGGTGTACTGTATACATTTAGCCAAAAATTAGTTATTCGTCACCGTTCTGTGGATTCTTGGTGTCGAGGAACCATGTTGAAGCGGGTGAAAGAGTTTGATTTAAAACAAACACCGTACATTGCCACCATCTTTGGTAATGATGATGTCTTCACATCACTACTATGTTGAAGTGAGATGAAGGCGCTCCGCCATTGTCTTTTGGCATCTACAAACCATTCTGAGGAAAAAACAATTCTGTTGAATGACTTTATGGTTATTATACAATATACAGTATAAGCGAGATACACCTTTACAGTGAAGTGCTACAGCTGGAACAGTGCAGGGAAGTGAGGTCTGTGTTCTCATCATATCCAAACCACAATATGAGGATTTTTATTTTTTATAGGGCTTGTCACATGGACAGCCATTTGAGTGTTATTCTATATCCTAGATATCTCGATCTAGCGTGTAAAAGTTGGCCAAACGTGGCAGTAGTGGCCACCTCGAGATTCTGAGTCCACTGCTCTTTGTCTCAAGATTTTTGGAAGACGGGCCTAGTACTCAGCCATTGTGTCTCCCACTTACCTGCTCTTATGACTCTCCCGGCATGGTCTGATGTGTTCCTGTCCTTCTTTCGTTCGGCCTTCTGGCTGGACTGGGGCATCACGCAAGGAAAGTCCTCATTTGACAACATCGTCACTTTTATTTACACTACTCAGAAAAATATTGGGATTTTATTTTATTTTTTGTGAAAAACCTCAAATGTACTACGACTATGTTTGTTGAATTTGTTGTGTTTTTGCTTGTTTTCCGATTAATACAGTTATGCTGTTCGGCTGATATTTGCCATGGCTCAATCTGGACTGGTGAAACACTAGCTGCATTACCCATACTGTCCACACGAGGGAACTAAAATCACAGATGATCAAACCCAAAATACTGATGGACTGCGGCTGGCTTCTGAAGCTCAACGGCGGGCCGAGATTTGCAGTGGCTTCACATAGAGAGCTGCTTGGCCTCATTAATACGTAATCACTCCATCACTGTCTTCTTTTGACTCGATATGGTCTGGCATAGCGAGTTCCCAGGCCCAGTTGTCTCTAACACCGCTTCCTGACGGGAGCAAAGTTGGCTTGGCCAGAGTGAGCAGGAACTGGTGTTTGAGATGTGAAAATGTCAGGGGCGACTTGTTACTCGAAAAAATGGGTGACAATGTTCAAGAAAAGTTTTGTTTTTGAATAATATTTGATTATAATAAAACATTTTCATCCCAATGGTAAGATGTAATGACATTATCAATGACAGTATCTGTATTTTGTGTCAGCCAGTACTCAGAATCAGAATCAGAATCAGAATCCTCTTTATTGGCCAAGTATGTAGAACACACAAGGAATTTGACTCCGGTATAACACTCTGCATTAGTATCATCATAAACAAGGACATGACAAATAAGTATGAAAGGACATTTCGTCATGTAGTGAACCGTAGTGCGGTAGTACCACCCAGTGACAACTGTGGGACAAAGTGCAAAGTATTAAGCAGAGCTAAAATGATCAGTGGTAGAATGTAAGGACTTGTATTCGGATTTGGTCTTCTATTTTTAAAAGCCAAGTGAGAGGTGGGTTACTGTGGGGGGGTTTTTCTGCCCAGCATTGGCATCAAGAATCCATATCAGTCGGACCTTAATGCTTGTAATATTTTCTCCTTCCTTTCTAACTCCAGTAAACACGTGTTTTGTTGATTTCAATGTAAAAGACATTACAAATTATGTAAGAAAGATTGATTTCCAGCAACAGTTTTTTTTATCCAGAATTAATGAAGTGGTCACCCTAACATAGTTTTGGCACGTCTTCTGGCCACCTTCAACTTGCGCAGTCGGCGCAGGCGCTGTTCTCTTGTGAGCTGGCCGCCTTTTTCAAGCTTTGTCTCCTTGAGCCTCAGCCGGGGCTCCTTCACCAGTTGGAAATCGCAGACAGTGGGGAAGTAGTCGTACATGACCTGGCAGGTGCGTGAGGACGGCAGGTAGCCGGCGGCGCTGGCCGTCACGCGGTACTCGCCGGGGTTCAGCAGGCGCCAGTAGTCGCCATCGGCGGCTGCGCAGGAACAACACAAATGGAAGCTAGTGGGGGGAAAAAAACTGACCTGTCCCTGGGGCGGTGGTTTGCAGCTGTCCTCAGGTTACTGTAAATGACTTACTACCTTTCTTAATGCTCCAGGTATCCAAGTATCAGTTGATCTGATTTCATGAGCCATTTGCCATTTCATAGAACATGCAGGTCCGTGTATACAGACTTGCAAGTCTTTTTTTAAGAGCCTCAACTCAACTTTGTTTATAGCGCACAAAACCAGAAAACTGGAAGAGCCATACAGAAAGAGTGAACAAAATAGAATCGAAAATAAATCTAATACTCGAAATGCATTAAAAAAAACTCTTCGGGTCCATAAATAAGAAACATGCGATATAAAAATGTACCATATTTTCCGCATTATAAGGCGCACCGAAAAGTCTTGTCTTGCGTTTATGACCGCCTCCGAAAAACGTAAATTCACGATGCCTTCAATGAGACTACGAAAATTGAAAATAATGCATCAAAACCGAAAATCAAGCTAGGAAATCACAAAATAAATTCTGTAACGCTCCTACAGAATTTATCTTGTGATTTCCTCGTTTGTGAATACAGTACATAACAAAGGAATAAATAACAAACACTTCTGAGACAGTCCAGTCTCCTACATTTTACTGAATCGTTCTGTTGGAGCTACGCTCAAGGAAATGCCAAAATAAATACTGTAGTGTGGCTATAGAACTTATTTTGTGATTTCCTCGCTTGATTTTCTGTTTTGATGCATTATTTTCAATTTTCGTAGTTTCATTGAAGTAATCGTTAATTTACGTTTTTCGCGGGCGGTCATGAACGCTTCTCGAGTCGAACGGAAGGAGCGTAGCTCCATCTAGTGGATGCATTGTAGATTGCGTTTTATAATCCAGTGCGTCCAATATATGAATTTTTTTTACAAAATAGGCCATTCATTGAAGGTGCGCCTCAGAATCCAGTGCGCCTTTTAGTGCCGAAAATACAGTAAGTGTAAATTGAAGACCCAGTGAAATTTTTTACCGCCTGTCCCCCAAACCAGTTGACGATCATCGCCCTACAACATGTGTCCCAATACTTTTTTTATATGCATGATTAAACTAAACAGATGACGAACACTACCTGATCGAATGTGATGGTCGATGTCTTCAACTTGAATGATGGCGTTAGAGATTCCCGCCTCCGTGTCTTTGTCCCGGACAACGCCTTTGATGCCCCTGTGCACCTAAAACATGTCAACCGTTTATTTTTATTGGGCAAGGCGGCTGTTATCCGTTATCATATCCGGCGGGCGGGCGTGGTCATGTTCATAATGTTGCATGTGGATCACTTTGAGGTGTTTCGTTCATTTCTATTGTTGTTATCTACTGTCACGAATACCAGCCAAGGAACGATCGCATTAGAGACAAAGACATAAGTATCAAATATGTCCACTTTTGTGTCTTTATTTATTCTATAGTACAAGTAATGACTAACCAGTATAATTGCTTGTCGTTGTTTTTATTTGTATTGTGCTTAGTGTCTGTTATCACAAGTATTTGGCTAGAGGAGCCATTGCACAAATTGCGTAACGTGTCAGAGTGTTCAAGGGGCTCCTATTTTTTGACTTTGTGGATAAGTCTGTCCTTGAGCACCTGCTCCATGTAGACCAGCAGAGACTCTCGGTTGTTCTCCCACTCGATGGGAAGCTCGCTGGCGTGCGGGAACTTGTCGCAGGACAACTCCACCGTCACCTCGAAGCAGTTCGTGTGCAGGTAGCTGAAGTCGTTCATGCCTTCTCACACACACACACACACGCACACGCACACACGCACACACACACACACACACAAACACGCACAGAGAAAATAATAGCATGTGCATTGTATTGCTGAAAATAGAGTTCTTGTTCTCACTTCCAGGGACGTTGTGCCACGCAGCACCGTTGATGATGTTGTTGTAGCGGATGAAGTCCTTATTGTGGCAAGGCCGCCGGTCGGGGTTGGACATCACCTGCAATATTCAAGGGTCAAGAGGCTTGGTTTTGTTGGCAACCACCAGTTTCAAGTAGACATTTTTGTCTGATGTTATTCTAGCCAGTTTCCCTTGTAAACATGAAATTTGTTAGCCATGTCTATCATAATTGGCGCTACAGAAAAAAAATCTAAAATCGCTTAAAAAGACACAGGCAGTCTACCTGATTGGTGCTGGCATAGGCGACGGCCAGCCAACGGAAGAAGCTCTCGTCCGGGGTGGGCGTGTGCTCTTGAGGCGCCCAGTCGCGGGTCATGTCAAACGGATACGTGACCACCAGCTCTCCACCGTGAAGGTTGGCGCCGAGCACAAACGGGATTTTGTGCATCCAGCTGATGACGGCTCTGGTCTCGGATGCCACCTGCCGGGTGGGCGGTTATTAAAGGAAGGAAAGATAACAGCGAGGGGAAGGGAAGGAGATGTACGTACAAAGGCATCCTCCGAGTTGTACTGCTCAGGGATTGGGAAGTAATGGTTGATGAGTTTGGAGCGGTTGGTCTCCAGTTCGTAGGCGTTCCACATGATTGAGTTGAGGTCGGCAAAGTTGTGGTTCATGTCGATGCCTTCGTAGCTGTACCGGCCCAGAGTCCACCCGGACAATTCCGAGCCCTGCATCAAACCACTCGATGACCATGGTGGGCAAAGGACAGGCATTTACATGATGAAGAGTGGTGTTGCGTCAGATTGGCTGTTTATTGTTGTTGTTGTTTTATTTACTAAATAATTGGGGAACATTTTCATAATGAGGAAACGGTTTTTAACAATTATACACATTTAATCCATTTGATTTCTTCATAAAATTGGTTAAATCATTCATTAAGTAAAACATGAAAAAGGTAGAATAAAAACAAACATTTAAAAGCATTTTTGTAATATTTTGACAAAAGAAAAATACTTTAAGCGCGTGAAGTTCTTTTTTTCTTGAAAAAGAATCACTGTTCTTGAAAATTTGCTAACATTTTTCACTTTTTCCCTCAAAAAAGGTGAAATTTATGCAAGATTCTAACTTTTTTTCTTGAACAAACATGATTCAGTCTGATAAGACTACAAAGTACAGTATATTGTCAGAAAAATTGAATACTTTCTACCACGCAAAAGCACACAAATATTTAATATTACATATTCTCAGAAAAACACAACTTTTATCACATATCATTTTTTTTCTAAAAAAGCGACCAGATATTTTTCCCTTGTGAATATAGAAAAAAAACTACAGTATTCTCATATAATGACGCCACCTCACAGGCCTGAAGGGACAAACCTTTTTGAAGGCCATCTCGTATCCGTCAGGGTTCATGGAGGGCAGCAGGTGGATGCGAGTGTCTTCGACCAAGCGGATGACACGCTGGTTTCCGAGCTTGTACTCGCCACACATGAACTGCATCAGGTTGAGAAGGAGCTCGCGACCCAAGACCTCGTTCCCGTGCATCCCTGCAACGTAGCGGAACTCCGGTTCCCCTGCGACAGACACACAACACAGTGGAGAAACCCCACTTCATTCTCATCACATTACACCAACTTACAAATGCGTGTTTTTGGAATGTGAGAGGAAACCAGATTACCCGGAGAAAACCCCGTGCCCGCATGGCATGGTTAGCATGTGGACCGCTGCACTGTGAGGCTTGACAAGCTAACCATACCATAAACAGACAGAGAGAGACGAATAGTTAGATAGATAGATAGATAGATAGATAGATAGATAGATAGATAGATAGATAGATAGATAGATAGATAGATAGATAGATAGATAGATAGATAGGCTACAAAAGTGCAAGCATCATGAGAGAACATCTCTATGATAACACATTATCAGTATATAATTTGAATGAAGTACAGTGAAGCTCCTCTACAACGAAACCTACATGGGCGAAAATACCCCCTAATGTGAAAAAATCTTCATGCATTAACCCCATTTCCACTTTCCTGCCCCCCATACAACGAAAAAAAAAACCTATTGCGTTATACGAAATCTTTTTCTCTGCTCTTGACTCCCGATGAGATTGACTACAACGAAGTCTAATCCAACAGCGACCTCTACTGCTTCATTCGGAAACGGCAACAGCAACCACCACACTGGTTTACACATTCGCAGTAGTCCAGGAAGTATTATTGTTAGTTTCAGACGCAACAAGAATGTTGCTTTGCAAAAACTACTACAAAACGGGCCTTTGGATGTCAAGCAAGCAGCTAAGACAAGAAGAGCTCTGTCACTGGATGAGAGGGTAAAAGTGATCAAAATGAAAGACAGAGGAAACAAAATAGACATTATCCAAGAAATTGATGTAAGTGAAAGTGAATGCTAATCGTAAATTTCTTTCCCTTTTTTTTCTACACTGACTATATGAAGCGTCAAATAAGTGTATGCTCATACTTATGCACTATTGGAATTAAAATAGAGTACACATACGTTTGTGTGTGCGTGTGTGTGTTTACATCTGATATCAAATTTGCTACAGTGAAAAACCCCCTGTTGTGAAAAATATCTTGCTGCAAACATGATTTCGTTGTAGAGGAGTTTCACTGTAGCAGTCTTATTGTGCGTGTGAAAGTACACACACTTGATTACCACTTTGTTATGCAGTATTCTGTCTGAAAGCCACAGTCAAATCATTCCTGTGCCGCTGCCATTTTACAGGGTCTACGTCAAAGAGGCCTCGTGCCATCCGCAAACATGGTCGCATACGTCTGTCAAATAGTCAAGTAAGGAATGTCTTTTCCAAGTGGGAGTGTCAAATATTCCCAGAGGAGCATCATTCCAGAATAATTTCCGTGGACGTTTTTCAAGATGTCCTATGTGTGGAAGTCTTGTTGAACTGGGGAGAGCGGGCTTTGGTGGTGGTTTATGGTCAACAACATTTTTTAATGGATGCCTTTTGCCGTTCTAAGGCGGGAAATGGTATGGAATGTTGGCGGAGCTGAGGAGCCCAAGGACAACATTTGTACAAGTGAGCAAACGGGACAGAGGGGTGACTTGTTAGGACACGTGGCACGCAAGACACACATGCGGACTTTGAGAGCACGTTACTGCCACACAAAGTGGCTTCTGTCAAAAAAAAATGACATCAACTGATCCGCTCATCAGAAAGCTCTGCAGAAGCCTGAAAACAACCCCGATCATTTTTAAGCAGTTGTTTTGGAGGAGGGAAACAGCTAAAACATGCAGGACAGGGGCCCTTGAGGACTGGAGTTGCCCAATCCCGGTTTAAGAGCACTGATCCACTCATACATGGTGCTCTGAAAGTGCCCCCCACCCAAAAAAAAAAAAAAAAAAGTCCAGTTTTTCTTGTTAAGTGCCCCAGTGAATTTTTTACCATGTTCAACATCATCCACTCTTTGATACGCTATACATTTTTAGCTCAACCAATCAGAGGCTAAATGTAGCCGAACCAATTATAGGACGGAAAAACTCACTCGAATAATCTAAAATCAGATTGGTTAAAACAAGAAACGGCAATTTCAAGAGTGTGTTTGTGGTCGACGCCAGCACTCGAGATTGCGGGCAAAGTCAGATTTGTATGACAACACACCGAAGAGGAAATCTTATTGAACAAAAAAAATAAACAAAATAAAATGACCCACAAACAACTGGAAGTCACATGGCTAAGACAAAAGACTGTTGGAAATCAATTAGAAACATTTTGTGGAAGTTGTAATTCAAAATTGCGACTTTCTTATCTTGGACTTCATTCCCGCAATTTGACACATTAAAAAAAAAGGCTTTCTTGTAAAACATTTTAATAATAATAATTTAGAATGACTTCATGGGTGTAGCACTTTAAATACAAGCCTGACTTGTATTTGTGGAGTCTGATTTCAAATCTTGAAATCAGGATCTTTTCTAACTTGATTGACAAGACGCCACCGAGTTAACGCTCACCCAGTTCGTGTGTTCCCGGATTGTCTGAGATCTCCATGACGAGCAGCTGAAGCCCGTTGTAGCTCTTCCCGATGCTGTACACGCGGGTGATGTTGGGGCAAGCCTCATTCACCGCCTTCATCAACTGCAATCGCCAAGGAGCGTCAATAGAAGAAAGAAACAAAAAAGAAGTCATTTTTCTCGCCTGGATAAATTGAGGAGGGCAGTGGGCTGTGTCATGGACACAGAGTGGGGCAGCCTGATATCTGCATCAGTGAGGAAGCAAACAACAAACTGTTAATGTTGGACAATATTCTAGAGCAGTGATGTGCAAATTAGGGATTCATTTTAAAAATAAAAATGTTTAATGCAGCTGATCAGGTTCGAGCTGTAATAACAGTGGTCACCACCAGATGGGAGCACTTCAAAAACAACCACATCCATTGCCCGAACCGGTTGTCCTCACGAGGGTTTGGGCATTAAAATGATGAATGTTGGTCTCATCTCACAATATTTGTTTGGTGGGGGGACAGCAACAGGAGCGTGTTGTGCCACCGCCTCCCGCCCACCTTCCTCTTGCCTCACCTTCCTCATCTCATTGTAGTTGTGGTGCCTGAAGTCCAGTGTGTCCCTGGTGACTTGCGTCTGCCACGGGTACGCCACGTCGGGATCTGCAACACGAGCAGCGCAGAGAGCAGAAATGAAGGAAGCTCATGGCTCAGTTTTCCCTTTTTTTAAACAGACAGCTTCGTAGATATTATTTTTCATTAAATTCATCCATTCCGCCATTAGCTGAGACGCTTTTCCTCACAAGAGTCGCCTATCGCAGCTGTCTTTGGGCAGTAGGCACGGGATACCCTGAACCGGTTGCCAGCCAATCAGAGGGCACACAGAGACAAACAACCATCCCAGCTCACACTCACACCTAAGGACAATTTTTGAGTGTTCAATAAGCCAGCATGTTTTTGGAATGTGGGAGGAAACCGGAGTACCCAGAGAAAACCCACGCAGACGCGGGGAAAACATGCAAACTCCACACAGGAAGAACCCTGCACCTCTTCACGGTGAGGCGGACGTGCTAACCAGTCATCCACCGTGCCGTGAATGTGTCTGTGTGAATGATTTATAATCAACTTATAATGAATCATCCAATTCAAAAAAATGGAAAAATGAACATGTTTACTTACACATGTTTATTTTCCGAATATTTGTGTTTTATTTGCAAGCTAATTCACCAACTATTCAACAGAATAAAAAATGTGTTAATGGTTTACTGTATTCTTTTATTTGCAATAAATGAATTAAATAATCAAACATACGTGTGTGGATGAAAATGCTCTAAAAGTTTAACTGAGATTTTTTTTTTCATTTACAAGAAATTAATTTACAAGAAATACTCTTGATTATGTCAGGAACTGAAAGTCAAATGTACAAATATGTAGTTTACATATTTTTTTAAATTTGACTATTTGCAATGATATTATCCTGATTGGTTTGATATGTTTATTTATTCTTTTTTTGTCATTGAATCACTGTTTGATCATTGTTATTGGAATAACTGGAGTACCTGGCAACGTGCATCCCAGCACCTCAGCCCTGAGGCAAATGTTTCCCTGCGTCCCGTTCTGGTACCACGTCTGAGGATTGATCCGGATGTAGCGCGCCACCGTGGACGTGTTGAAGACGGCCAGAACCGGCGTCTCCGCGTTACGGTTGCCTTGGAAAACCTGCACATGCGCACGCAAACATCTGGACAGGGATGCATTGGAGTGACAGACGAGACTTGGTGGTGGGACACACTTACGGCCTCCTGAGTCCCGTTCATGCATGCTGTCCACAGCTGGGAGTCGTTACTGAACTGCACCTTGTACGTGTAAACCACGTCCCAACTGCACAACAAACAAGCATTGTTGTGAAAAGAAAAAAAGAGGAACAACTGTTGTCTTCTACTTTCACATTTTTTTTCTCGAAACAAATTATTTTAATCCTAAAATATGTAGTTATTACTACACTGGGTACTATTTTTACTAAGAGAAATACCAGATAATCCTCATAGAATTACTATATATCTTCTGAGCACAACTTTGATCTAATAAACTTTTTCCTTTTAAAAATAAAATTGTATTGTCATAAAACTATGACTTGAAAAAATACTGTTTATTCATAAAATATTTTTTTGAACAAAAACATTGCAAGACTAAATATGTTGTTCTACAAAAATAAGACTATAGGACAACATTATTTTTTGTGATCTGTTTTACTTAAAATCTGACTATTAAATAAAGGAGGGGTTTATTTTCTTTAATCTTACAAAATTGCAATTTTCATTATGTAATATTGAGAATATTTTCCTTGAAAAATTCAGATTTTATTCTCGAACGATTATCATCTTTTCCGACATGACTTTTAGTCGTTAAATTAAGATTTTTGTTTTGTTTTTTTAAATAAAGAGTTTTTCTTTTCCTATAATAATAATGACAACTTTTTCTTGACTATAATCTTATAAAATTACGTTTTCCTTGAAGAATAACTAATCTTGTAAAATGACTATTTATATCTTTATTGTTGTAGCATTACACAGAGTGGGTGTTTGCAAAAAGTTTTTTTAAAAAAGTAAAAAATGAACTAAAGACTAATCCTATAAATGCATAACCCTTCAAAAAAAACGTATTTTCTTGTAAGTTACTTCTTTAACAAACATGACAATTTTGTTAATGATGTACGGTACTGTTTGACAGGAGTGGCAACGAAGATGACTTGGCTATTTTGTGGCGGCGCAAGGTAGTGTTCTTCCCTTAATCCTGACCTCCAGATGGAATTGCGCCCCTGCAGGATGACACCGGTGAAGCGTGTCAGTCTTAGGGCGTCCACCTCTAGCCACTGCTTTGTGTCGCGCTCATGGGCGCACCAGGCTCCGTCATAGATGTCGCCATCCTCGATGCCCGACTGCCGTGTCGACAAAACGAAAAAAACATGACCGGCGTGTCATTTGTCGTCATGGCGATGTATGGGCGCTCACCTGAATGTTGAGTCGCCCGCGGTGGGGGCCCAAGCCCCGCCGCTTGTAGGACGACGCCCTCAGCTGGGTGTCTTTCACTTTGAGGGACTCCAGACCCAGTGGAGGACATTCTGAAGACGACGCCCACGCCGTTTGATTGACACACAAGAATTGTCACCAGCGGGAAGACAAGCCTTTACACTCCTGTCTATTGTGCACGGTGGTAGTTAACATGAAATGACTAGCAAAAGGAGTGATCATGTTATTGATCGCGCATGCTGTGGACTTTGTGGATCATTTCAAGTTGCTGTATTTATTTCTAGTATTCTTATACTGAGTCAAGATTAGCTTCTCCCAGTGTGAGAGTGTCACCGTATTGGCCCGAATATAAGACGGTGTTTTTTGCATTGAAATAAGACTGAAAAAGTTATATTCGGGGTCTAGACATTATACCCATTCAAGACGCTAGATGGCGCCAGATACCACTGAAGAGAATGCTGAATTTGACTCCCCAGGCCAAAGTGAACCTCTGCCATGAAGAATAAAAATAAAAATAGTGGTAGCACGAAGAAGAAAAATAAAAAATAGCGGTAAGAAGGAAAAGAGAAGAAAATAATAGAAGAGATAACAGAAAATGGAGAAACGTAGTGGCAATCTGGAGAAAAGTGGGTCGAAGATTGGCCAGGTTAACCGGCAGCTGAGGGGAAGTTATGATGTAATTGACATTTCAAAAACCGCAAGCCATTCATTTACGAATGTGATTGCACTTTAGATTTGAATGAGGCAAAATAACATGCTTTTTCTCTCAAATATATTGTTATGATCATTTGTTTCAGATGTACTGTAATTATTTTCTGTATAAAAATTTATTTGGTCTTCAAAAAGTCTTTTTTCAAACTTGAGTCTTGAAAAAGAGGGGGCCGTCTTATATTCGGGCCAATACGGTAATTTGTGTGTCAAATACTACGGCAGAGATTTATAAATGTCCAGCTTGCTCCATGTGACCTTGTAGTCCTGCAAGATTTTGGACTGGGACTGCAATTAGCGCTGAAACACAGTTAAGCACAGAAATATTTGGACTGCAGAGTCCATTCATACAGCGCCACAATAGACTATAATTCCCTGAGATGGGTACTGCAGAGGAGACTTTGTGTGTTATCAGTGAAGCATGAAGAGAGCGTCACGGAGTTCAACATATGGACAAAAGTATCGGGCCAGCTCCCGGAGTTATTATCACAAAAACCGTTCTAAATGTCAAAACATTAATGTAGGGCCAATATGAAGTAATGGAGGAAACAATTCCAGTTTTGATACGTACATTGATGGCCATCGGTGTCCCGATACTTTTGCTCATGCAGTGACCGGTGAGTAGCCTACATGCTAAAGAGCACGAGTTACATGCACGCTTGTCACATGTCAAACTCAGCATAAGATGTCTGATTGAGTTCAGTGACAATGCAGCATACATACGTGTCGCTGTCTCCTTGGCAACCGGCGGGCTGGCCTTGGATTTCTGCACAACTTTTGGCCTTTTGGAGGCAAGTTTAGGTTTCTTGAGGACAATTTTGGGCTTCTTTGCTATCTTCCCGCTCCTGATGGGCTTCCTCTCTGCAAGGAGTGTGTGGCATGCGTTTGTCAAAATACAGCTGGGATTAAGAATTGTAGAAATGGTTCACAACATATTTCTTGCCCTAGAAATTGGCTCGAACTTAGAGGCAGTACTGTCTCATGCAGTGTGCCCGCGCTCATCCCGTCCCGCATAGTAATGGTCCGATGGTGAGCTTAGCTTTTGTTTAATGTGAGCTGAATAGTTGTCCGTTTTTTTTTAAACAAGAAAAAGCGGAACAATTTTTATGAAAAACAATTCCAACTTTTTCCCCAAAAATATGGTTGTGTGTATATATAAATTAAATGTTTTCTTTTGAGATTAAAAAAAAGGTTGGACCTTATTCCTCTCTGGGGGGGATCTGAAAATAAAAAGTAATTTTCTTTCAAAAACTGTGGCATGTTTTTTTGCCAAGAGACAAAAACTTTAAATTAGCAATAAGAGAAAATATACCATAATACCATAATATAATATGGTGCCATATTTGTGGCTGCACTTTTATTTACAACATTGATATGAAAAATAAAGTGAAAATTACTTGCTTTCAGGTTAAATGAGCAGTGGTTGAACTTTCTTTTACGTTCACTTTTACAAACATACAGAAGTGCTCTTATATTTAAAGAACTATTGAGTGGAATCAACATTTCTTGAGGGACTGAAGATTTCCTCCTCCACCTCAAAAGACCTGGCTGTGGCTGCACTTTCTATTCACTAGGTTAACCTCTCTCTGCTGGCTGAATTCTGCAGGACATATACAGTATACAGTAGATATCCTTGCCATGTTTTTTGTTTGTTCAATTGACATGTAACCTGAAGCACACTATTGTGTGTCAAGTGACAGTGATACATTTGTTCAAAAGTGTTGAAAAGCAATTTCCCTTTGTTTGCTATTACTGAAATGTACTTGTGTGCTACTTTCGCTCCCATTCTGTGCACCTCAATGGGACAATAGGCCTCTGTCCAGAAAACCAAGTTATGGTCGTAATTTTGTAAATTAGCCCCACTGTGATGTCACAATCGCAGAAATTCCAAATACAGGTAGCTCACTCGCAGACACCTTTTCAGAAACAGGCGCATAACTAGACATTGAGGTGATTATTTAATGTTACACTTAATGAGCAGACATGACATTAAAAAGCAAATTCCCACAATATACGGAGGAATGACATTAGAAGGGTCACATAAGAATACATTAAACGTAACAACTACTAACTTAAAATCGATTTACCAAAGTGTAGTGGAGTTTCTGGCTCCTTACTCGGAGCTTTTCGACTGGTGGACTTCAGAGCCCGGTTGCGGTCGGCGGGCGCTGCTGGAAAAGAGCCCGACTCGGTGGAGTTTCCTTCGGGCCGTGCGGCGCTGGTTAATGCGGCGGCGGTCCTGCTGCAGGAGATGAGCACCGGGCAAATGCAAACAAGGAACAAAAGCAGAGTCAGGTGCAGACTCAAAGCTGGCATGGTGATTTTTCTTCTTTTTCTTTTTTAAAGAAGTTGCTGCACTGCTCACTCGCTGTCAAGTTTGCAGAAGCAAACGCTCACTTCCGGTCAGTCAGAAAAATAAATAAATAAAAAAGAACACTTCGAAGACATTAACAGAAAAGTTACTTTAAATCCGAGTAAAAATGTGGAACCAACCGGTATTAACAAATCACCAGTTTTCTTTCACTTCATGAAATGCTTAAACCGCCAACGAATTGCATTTTGTTATGGAACCCCAGGGGTTCGGTGAATCAGTCTCAGAGGTTCAACAGAGCCTCTGTGATGCCAGGATAAAACACACCCGACTCAACATGTCAATTAGTTATGACATACCCGCTTGGCCATCACTGGCTGGTTCATTTTGTGCACAATTAAAAAACGTATTTTATACTACAGTAATTGTGGTTACTTTTTTTATGACTTGAATTTGTAAAAAAAAAATTTTTTTTTAAATCACATTTTTATTTTTCACAAATGAAGGGTTCGGTGAATGTACATATGAACTGGTTGGGTTCAGTAACTCCAACAAGATTAAGAACCACGGCACTAGATGGTGGCCGAGCCAGGCCCCAAGTGGTTTTGCCTCATGACAAAAATCGCCTCAGACCACCAGATTGCGCCAAAGCAATTATTTTCCGACATGGGTTTGGGCTGAGCAAAAAGGTGCATTTTTCAAAATTAAAAGGGGTTCGGGTCCCTTAGAATAATCAGTGAAAATGTGAATAAAGTGTACTACACTTCAGTATTTTTAAATGCTCCAATTTTCACATTGGGTAGGTTTTCAGAGCAGCATTCACATTATTTCCACAGAAATGACATTTTCTTGTTGCATTTAGACTTACGGCAAAACATTTCCACCTCCATTAAAAATTGAACACAATTACATGCCGCTTAAACTGCTTTAATTACACAGTTAAGGTGGAAAAAGACATTGAATAAACTGCCTTGCCCATAACTGAGATGGTGATTGTTGTTTCTAACATGGACTGGAATAATCCCATTGTTGATTTGTGTGAAATTTGTGTGCCATTGTATGTCAATGATACTACAGGGCAAAATAACAACACACATAAGCATAGAAAGTCCTAAAAAATATTTACATAATTAGGAAAAAAATACAGGTGTAAATGACAACAATAAAAAATAAATCCACCCAGTTGAACTCCAAACTTTTTAAACTCTCTCGGTGATCCACCAACAAGTGATGTGTTCGATGCTGCTTCTTCTCAACTTCTCCAGGGTGATCACGACGTCACCGTGGTGGTCTTGCCACACGCAAACAAGCAAGGGCCAAGAGTTCACGTCTGGGATCTTTCAGGGCTTCCAGAGTTTCAGGAGGCCGTCTTCGCCGTAGGTGGCAATGAGGTTCTGGTGGGGGTGGTGGGCGATTCCGATCACGTCCTTCTCGTGGACCTGAATGAGGATGGAAGAAAGAAACATGGAAAATGAGTGCTTTGTTTCCTGCCCAAAACTCAACAACTTGGCCGCGCGTGCTCCGTACCGTCAGCGTTCTCTCCAGCTTGCCAGTGACGGTGCTGAAACAGTAGAGCACAAAGTCTTCGCCCACACAGTAGATCCACTCGCCGCGCGGTGACAATGTGCAGCACACAAAGTCACCTCCTTCTCTCTTACCCGAACTGAAACTCCTCACGATCTGTAATTGATCCACAGTTGTGACACTTTAATGATGACGATGATATTCAAATGTATTGAGAACATATAAAGACTAAACAAGAGAGACAGTTAGGGCTGTTTAAAAAAAAATTTTTTTTTAAACATTTGTTTGAAATAATTCCTCATGTCCACTGCCAGCGGGCCACTGGAGCGACGTAAATGGCCGCAAGAGACACTTGCCTTGGCAAGAGAGTACGACAACAGACCGTGGCTTGGATGAAAATGAAAAACATGAGTTACTTTTAACTGAGTATAATGTTAATATGCTCCAACTTTGGAAAACTTGTTATTTGCTGATTGAGTGCTGATCATTGCCAGACATTTTACAGAAAAAAACACCTCAACTAGAATTGATAGTATGATCAAGCCTAAAAAGGTTCATGAGTGATAGCCTCAGCCCAGGGGTGCCCAACTCAGGTCCTCGAGAGCCCTTATCCTCCTTGTTTTACATGTTTCAACAAACCTGACTGAAGTGATCAGCTCATCAGCAAGCTTAGCTGACGCCTGATAACCCTCTCTGTGTGTTTGTGCGTGTGTGAGTGTACCTGTCCCTGCATGTTCATGATGACCACGGTGTTGGAGCGGTTGCACACCACAAAGTGTTCTGGGTTCTTGGGTAGCAGGAGGACGTTGTTGACGGTAATGTCGGTGCCGGCCGACGAGCCCAGCGGCTTGAAGGTGCTGCTGCACTCTGTTGTCTTCACGTTCCACACCTAAGGTACACAAGAATTAGTGTAAAAACAAACACACACATACACACACGCACACCATACAACAGCCATGACTGGCGGCAGGCGCACCTTGACCGTGCCATCTGAGGAGGCACTGACAATGTGGTGTCCGTCGGGGGTGAATGTGGCCTCATTGACAAACGACGAGTGGCCTCGGAACTCCTTCAGGGACTTGCCCGACTTCAGACCGTGGATCCTGACACAAAAAAAACAAAACAAAAAAAACGTTACCACTGTTATATTTATCATGACTAGAGTACATCTGATGCATTAGCGTTACATGAGTATATCGAGAATAAATATGATGTTGATATGGTACATGGTAAGTGCATAATATGGTACATTGGGTATGCATAAAATCAATATGCAATACTTGAAGTGCAAACGGATTAAATAATATAAAAATTGCCATATAACATAACATGATTTAAACATGGGCCACTCGCAGCAGAGAGACATTAAATATCCGTCACTTGGTGTATAGAACATTAGACGCAACATTGGTGGATTGACCATAAATGTGATATACAATAAGTATGGTACATGAGAGATGTATAGCAGAATGTATGATGAATTAGGCGCATAGAAAAACATTACATTTCGTCTGATATTTGTGGTGCATTCAAGGTTCAGCCTCACAGTTTCGTGGCTGAGGAGTCTTCTCACCTGATTGTCTGGTCAAAGGAAGCGCTGAGGATCTGGCTGCTGTCCTTGCAAAAAGTCAGGCAGGTGACTCCTTTGCTGTGCGCACGTTCGAACCGCCGTAAACACTGGCCGCTCTGGATCTTCCACACCTGCCGAGACACGGGATGCGCAAGGAATGTCAGCTCGATAGCTGACAACGCACACACCAAAAAGGCAAACGACACAGACCTTGATCTTTCCGTCTTGGGCGCCGCTGGCCAACATCTCGGTGTCTCGACTGAAGCTCATGCACAACACGGCGTCGTCCATCATCATCATGTTATCCTGAGCCTGGTACTTGAGATCCTTTTGAAGACACACAACAATACCGATTGCATTTTAAAATGGACAAAAAATGCTCTTCCAAAAATGCACGGATGTTGTTGATTCTATGTGACTCACTTGAACAACAATCCAAAAAGTTCACAGAATATAATTTTAAAATGCATTTTTCGCTGTTAATTGTCACAAGGCTCTAAATTTGAACAAACACTGCCACATTGTCACTTTTATTTTTATTTTTTGGGACTTTGTTCATTCAAAGCACTGTAAATCTTGAAACATCCTCCTGTCTAACAAAAGTAAACATATCAACATTGTGTTATGCAGCCCCTTTGAGGTGGTGAGGAGTGAGTGGGGAAGCAGTAGTCTAAGGTGTCACAACAAAATCTCATTTATCCTCCCAATGTGCCAAGCAAAAAATAATAAGGCATTGTTCCAATCATTTAACAATCCTCAGATGTCTTTACCATCAGTATATGTTGCAGGTGAAATTGTTCCGTTTAAGGTTTTTCAGCCTGATGGCAGGATTATGTAACTAGCCACAATGTGACATGACAATGCAGCAAAGGTCAAAGGGGCTGGCTCACAGACCCACTTTTTAAAAAAGGCAGGTAAAAGATTTACTTGGGTGTGTCGTTTGACACTTGCTAGGTGGGCATGCTCTGCAGAGAGCCAACTATTTGCGTACAAATCATTAAAAAGTCACTTTTCATAGAACATAGCCCCAGACAGGCCTGGAATGGGGTTTCCTTTTACCTTTCTGATTTTGCCTGTGGTGAAGTTCCACACCTCGATGAATCCGTCCACAGAGCCAGTCACCAAGTACTGGCCATCAGGGGAGAATCTGGAACATTCCACGTGGGATTTTTGGCCAAACTGTAAAAGTAATTTGACGTTGTTAAGACATTTGAGCCCCTCGCTTAGAAATAATCCAAGAGGATTTTGGCAGAGGATAAATCCGGCACTACCTTGATGAGCTTGCTGAGCTGCGTGGGGAAACGTTCTTCTTCGACATCTTTGACGGCCGCTTTGCCCCTGAACAAGTCGATGGTCATCCCGGGGGGAAGGAGACCCTGATGCTGCTGCCACTTGAGCGACTGCTCACAAAAACAGTCAAAGGTATGTCAAAATGCAGTGACAAGTGGGGATGAATGATTCTGCAATGTAATCCAACTATTAAAACGGCAATTCATGATGCAAATAGTTTTGAAGAAGGCAAGCAACAAATTAATCTGTATCATAATCAACATAAACTGATTTATTAGAAAGCTATATAATTGTAAATAAAACATTGTACACCAATCAAAATAGATTCTCCTCGTCACTGAAGGAGCACAATACACCCAAGTGCAAAATTAGTCAGTCAGATTTTCTGTATGGTTCCCAATGCTCTGTATATTGTAGTTCTCACTGAGAAAGCTTGCTTGATGGCAAAGATTGCTGAACATTTGCAAAAAATGCTTGAGAAGACTTCTGTTGATGCCCACAAGTATATACAATAAATCAACAAGTTATTTCAATAAACATATTGCTCCTTCTTGAAAGAACACAGAAATCAGGAAGGGGGCAAATCGTTTTTCACAGCACTGTTTGTATCAACATTTTGAGGTGTATTTCTGCATCCTTAAAATGGTTTGCCTAATTGCAGTAGGGTTCGGTTTCTATTTCACGGGAAGCTTTGATGCAATTGCTCACCTGGCCCAGCAGAGCCATCAGACGTGACGGCGGGACCACGCTGACCTCTCCCGCCAAGGCCTGAGCGATAGCCGCCCGACGCTTCTCCTTGCTGCTGCCATCTGGATATGCCTGCAAATAAACTCATTAGAATCTCACTTGATGATCCTCAAATATGATGATAAATACAACAACAATGTATCTTCCTCACCTCGCGGGGATCAAAATAGGAGCGGGCCAGCAGGTTCTCCAGGTGGATGTACCTCTCCGGCTGGGTCTGCTTCAACATTATCATTGGGTCTGTTTGCCTGAGGAGGGAACGCGCTGCACCCAACTCTCTCAGCTCTATGAGCTCCAGCACAACCTGGAGACAAAAGACATACACAAATGTCACTGCCATCCCACAAGCTTGACATTTGGTAGCAATCAGACAAAATCTCAAGGACAAGTTGGCTTTTGAACGAGGACACCTGGAATGACCAAAATGACTAAAATGTCCCTTTCGAATGAAAACATTTGCCTTCCTTTTGCCTTTTTGGGCATTGCTTCTTGAGACTTTTTTGGGGGGTTTACTCATGATACACATGCCCACTAAATTTTATGTACGTAAGTGAATCTAAGTGGCTGGCAGGCAGCATAAAATAAACAAATAAATAAAAAATCAGGAGATTCTTCCCACTATTTAACAGTCTCTCGATGTCTTTACCATCATATGTTTCAGGTTAAATTGTCCCGTTTAAGGTTTTTCAGCATGATGGCAGGATTATGTAATTTGCCACATTGTGACATGACAATGCAGCAAAATCTGACCATCGTGCCATCTCATGATAGACATACTTTACAAATGTCGTATTGCTAATGGAAACTGGCTAGCCTATGTTTTCTTTAGAGGCCCCATGGAAACTTGAAAAATATAGAAAATGGGACATTTTAGGTGTTTTTACACAACCAAAACAGCCAACTTTGTGCCTCTCTTCAGGTATGGATTTTTCACTCTTTTTGTGGTCTTTGCATGGCAAACCAGATTCTACAGATTCCTTTTTTGAAGGAGAACCTGCAAAGAGCCAAAATGGGATCGGAATGGCAGATATGAAACAAAATGATAGATTGATTAGCACTCTGTCACACATTGAGAAATTGTTCCTTTTTGGGGTTCAAAATGAAATCAAGCTGCTTTAGATCAAAGTTTAGGCAGATGTGCATTGTGTTTTGGACCAATAAACTCAAAGCAATTGCTATACCTCTCTTGTATTAGTCTGTGTAGCTGTACCTAATATTGTGACCCGTAGGGAGAGAGAAGAAATAAAGTGAGCTGACCTGCTCGTAAAGATCTACGAGGGTCTTGTCGGGCAGCTTGAGGGACTGGATGGCCTGGAGGACAGTGTCCCAATGGCCGCTGTTGATGTCGGCCACGAAGCTCTCAATACTGTCCACCGTGTTTAGTGACACGGTGGTCTCCTCCTGGAGGGTCGCCAGCGACCTGTGCAGGTTGTTCTCCTTCAGGTACTGCATGATGAGTCGAATTACACTGAAAGTGACATTAGTTGGGGTGGTGAATCTGACAGCAAAAAAACTACAGTCCCACAAGAGCCACCTTTGATTTCTAAAATGGACAGATGAGCCCAAGTCATTCGTAGATGGAATAAAAGGTTCATAGTGTGTATAAAAGTTTTTTCAATTACAGTGGGGTTATCACTTGCGTGTTTAATTTGTTCCATTATCATACATGCTCGTATCTCAAATAATCTTTACCCAATGGAAATGAAAGCCGCAGTCGCAAACACTTTTAGCAGTTTATTAAACAGGAGTCACGAGAACACAGAAATGGAGCACACACTCACACTGAAATAACAGTACAACCCCAAATCTGGCTTCATTCACTCAGCCTCCTTCCACCTCTGTGTTCCCTCTGCCCGTCTCAGCACAATGGGGTGCAGAGCTTTCAGCCGCTCTGCCCCCAAACTCTGGAACTCACTACCACCCGACATCCGTAATATTGACTCTCTTCCCACATTCAAAACTCATCTCAAAACCCACCTATTTAAAATTGCATACTCTGTTTAGACTCATCTCTTATTATATTATTTTATATTATTTATTATTGTATCTGTGGTTTTATTGCTTTGTTTAATTGTAAAGTGTCCTTGAGTGTTCTGAAAGGCGCTTATAAATAAAATGTATTATTATTATTAATTTTAACTTGCTTTAATCGTTCTTTTACACAGAGTTTTTTACACAGAGCATCTTTACTTGTACAGCCTATCAAAGATAAAGTGTGGTGTTTTAGGGGGCTGCAACGCAATCATGCATTTCAATGGTGAAAATTAATTTAATATACGAATAAAACGAGTCACGGACTTAGACACGGAACTTATTGATGTCGTACATTAAAGTTCCACTGTAATTGGCATGAGGTTCTTCTACGACTTTTACTATCACCATATTTCCTCTTCACATGTACAAGTGCTACTAGTCTCGTGAGGACGTGTGCCACCGCTGCTTACATTCAGTGAAGGTACCGAACCCTCATTTGAGGTGTATTTCTGCATCCCTAGCGCCTGGTTTCTCGGTTGTAACTCGAATTAGAATGCCGCCCGCGATGAAAAGAAGTTTGAAAACTCTATCCGAAAATATTTTAGTACGTTTAGTAGTGTTAAAAAAAACACAACATTTGACCCGAACTTAAACTGGTCTAGTATCGGAACCGCTCACGCTAGCGTAGCTCGAGAGTGGCCTCGCATTCGAGAACATTTCAATGCAATAAAACGCGTGCGATGAAAAGGAAGATTTGTTGTTTCGTTTGCTTTAATCGCTAAATGTCAAGAGTCGGTTTACTCACTCTGCCGATTCAATCTCCAGAGACATGTTGAGTTTTGTGATGAACAAATTCAACAAGAAACAAACCGCGAGCAGAAGCTGATAACCCGGAAGTGGACCGAAGACCTCCACTCCTCTCTTGGTGTTTAATGGTAGGGTGAAAATCGCATAGCGCTAACTGCTGGTAGTTTGTGGTAGTGGAGCAAATTGGTTCGAGGGACAACTTGGACGGAACGTGGTTCTAAACGAGCCACACAAAATGACTGACTGAAAGAAAGTAAAGAGAACAAACGAGGAATGTAAACTTTTCTGACATCCTTCTTTAGAATTTTTAAAGGTGGATACATTTTTACGTTTTTTAGCCATTTTACGTCATGGCTAATATTGACTGTCTTCAATTCGATCAAGAACAGGCAACTTCAATGATGGAAGGTGCGACATTTTTTCATCAGCGCTACTTATAATGTAACTTACTATGATAAAGTGCCATTTTAATATGGACAAAATATGTGCATATATGTTTTTAATTTATTAAATGTACACGATATCATCCATCCATCCATCTTCCGAACCGCTTGATCCTCAATAGGGTCGCGGGGGATGCTGGAGCCTATCCCAGCTGTCTTCGGGCAGTAGGCGGGGGACACCCTTAATCGGTTGCCAGCCAATCACAGGGCACACAGAGACGAACAACCATCCACGCCCACACTCACACCTAGGGACAATTTAGAGTGTTCAATCAGCCTGCCATGCATGATTTTTGGAATGTGGGAGGAAACCGGAGTACCCGGAGAAACCCCACGCAGGCCCGGGGAGAACATGCAAACTCCACACAGGGAGGCCGGAGCTGGAATCGAACCCGGTACCTCTGCACTGTGAAGCCGACGTGCTAACCACTGGACTACCGGGCCGCCCCATCCATTTTCTAATCCGTTTATCCTCACGAAGGTCGCAGGCGGAGGGCTATGCCCTGAACTGGGTGCCAGCTAATCGCAGGGCACAGATAGACAAACAACCATTTGCGCTCAGGGGCAATTAGGGACAATTTGGAGTGGTCCATTAATGCATGTTTTTGGAATATGGGAGGCAACTGGAGTACCAGGAGAAAACCCACGCAGGCACGATGAGAACATGTAAACTCCACACAGCAAGGAAGCCTGCATCTCTGCACTGTGAGGCGAACATGTACATGTACTGTACTACAGAATCGGAACACAACTTCATTCACCTTGTGACCAATAACAGGCCGCTGGTAGAGCAGCAGGTGGCCAAGGACTCTGGGTTTGGTCTTTTGGTTATTAAAAATGAATATTTTGTTCATTTGTGCAATGTAAAGGTGCACTATAATAGGCAAGTAACGATCCTGTATACTCGACATATCAATTGCCAGTTTTATTTGTCACAATTAGGATCAGCCAAAGGAGACATTGAGTGCAAATGTGAATGTTTTCTCCACGAGAAGTTGTCAATGTCAGCAAATGCCGTAGAAGAGCAGCACTCTGCTTGTCTATTGTTGTCATACTGATGACGACGCATCTTCCGCAAGGCTTCCTTGATGGATCATGTGTAATTCTTGATGAGTATGAGGTGTTCAGACAGACGTGGCAAAAGTACTGGACTTACACTCTGTACTTTAAGTAGAAGTCCAAAATACAAAAAAATAAGGCTGGTTCAAGTACTGATTCAACTCCTGCACAAAAGCAAAAAGTACACTCAGAAACATTCTCAAGTGCAAAAGTAAAAAGGATTTTTTTCAATTATTTACAATATCCATTTTAATAACTTGAAAATAACTGTCATCATCACCTCTGTGTGACCATAACAGCCAATCGCTCCAGCAATCATTGTCTTCATAATCATTCAGGTCACCAAAACAATTCTCAATTAACACAACAACCATCCACGTCACCATGCATATCATCAACAGTCACCATAACAATTATTTGCACCACTATACAGATCATTTACATGGCAGCAAAACAATCACTTGTCACTATAACAATAATTTATATCGCCATAATAATCACCCATCACTAGAGGAATCATTCACGTCACGATAACAATAATTCACAGAAGGTTAAGAATCACCACTCACCATAATAATCATTTATGCCACCATAACATCACTAATCACCAAACATCTACAAATAGTAATTTATCCCACAATTGTTATTGGTAAGAACACGCAGCAGGGGGCGCTGCATGCACACATCTTCCCCCTGGTCTCTGAAGGTCTTTCAAGGTGAACATGTTTTGATGCTCGGAGGTAGGTAATCGTGACATCATGCCGCAGTTTGGGGGAAGAAGAAGAACCGGTGGGATGTGGTCAGGTTTGATTTCACCATATCCCAGCGGGACAAAACTTCACGGGGGCCTGCCAGGAGAACGATGGTGGTGGCATAAAAGCGAGAGCTTGAGGGGAAAAACAAACAAAGGCAAAGGCCCACAGAGTATTTTCATCACGGGTGGGCAAACTTTCAAGCTCAAGGGCCGCATTAAATTTATAAAAGAGACAGATAGGGCAGGTTATTTGTAAATTATGTAAATTATTGTTAATTGACCAATTACTGTATTTAATCAAACATTATTTTAATTGAGAGTAAACTCCAGTTGATTGAATGCAATACTGAAGAATCCATTGTGGTGCCCAGGAAACAGGTGCTGTGTCAGAGAACACTTTATTGAGCAAATCCAGAATGGCACACAAACCGCAACATCCGGAAAACAGCCCTCTACCCTTAGTTCCGTAGATGAAGTAAAATAGCACTACACCTTGTGCTAAAAGAGTCGTCCATTTTGTGTTTAAGTATTTCTTTTAGGTTCATCCCACCAGATTTGAATTTTTGGAAAAAGTCAAACCCTGATGCCATTTTGGGGATGGAGGATGAGAAGTTTTTTTAAAAGGACGAAAGCAGGTTTTTACGTCCATCCCCGTAATCGTCCGGAACTGGGTCAAGTACCTACGGGCACCCATTTCACTAACGACTGACAGAAACACTCCCAAACCTGTCTTGCGTGTGTAATCCGCCAATACAAGTATAAAGTACTACCTGTCATGATTCTGTTTATGACCAACAGGTGGCACTGTAGGGCTCCCCCCTGCAGCTGCACACCTGTTGGTCGTAATGTAATTAGTACTATAAAATGACTCCCGCCCGGCCACTCAGTGTCGGGTCATTGTTTGTTTCTTTGCTGCTGTCATGTTTGTTTGTTCTGTCATATTTCGGTCATGTTTCTGTTACTATTCGTTTTGAGCTTCTGCCATGGTTTTTGTTTGATACTTTGGACTTTGTTTGTTTTGGATTTAGTTTTCTCTGTTTTAATACAATTTGTCAAGTACTGTACACCCAGCTCCTCCCTCTTGCCTGCTTTTTGGGGCCCACCACCACCTCGCAAACGTGACACTACCTATCAAACCTAATGTGACATATCCTGTACTTAGTTTGATGTCACCATTTCAGGTTATTTCCGACATGGGAAAGAAAAGCACACAAACAAGATTTCTCAGAATGTGGACCTTTTATGTAAATTGAAACATTTTTTATCATACTCTGATTTAAATAACATTTTGGGGGGTTCGACTTAATCAACTCATCTTTATTTTGACAGCGCTTTCGCAAGACCTGCAGCTGTAACAACGCAATTTACAGAACACAAAATATAAAACACTAACATTAAATCATAAAGCTTGGTCACCCGCAAGGGACTCGGAGTAGAGCCACTGTTCCTCTGCATCGAGTGCAGCCAGATGAGGTGGCTTGGGCATCTGGTTAGGATGCCTCCTGAACATCCCACCGATGAGGATGAGGTCTTCTGGGTACGTTCCCCTGGGATGAGGCCTTCGGGACGAGCCAGGACACGCTGGAGAGAGATCCCCTTTGGGAGAGCAGAGTGGAAATGTCTGGGGAAAGGGAAATCTGGGCTTCCCGGCCGAAGCTGCGACCCCGGCTAAGTGAAAGAAAATGGAAAGCTGCATTATTTAAATCACAATTTAAATCAAATGGTGAGTGACAGGACATAGAGGTGATGAAGCGTAGGAGGCCGCTAATGGCATTGATTCTGTCAAAAGGAGGGGGTCTTGAGTTCATGGTTGGATATTTATTATCCTCTTGACAGCCTGGGTAAGGCAAATACACATTTGGTTCCGCGTACAAACAGACTTTTCATGAGCTCGGCAGCTAGAAAGCAGAAAGAGGTCCTGTGGGAGGGGGATGATATGAGTGCTTGGAACACGGCGAGCCTTTCACTTCTCCATCCACTCTTGCGTGTGGTGCAAATACAAGCGTCAGGTGCTTTGAAAAACATTGGCGAGGAGGCTTGCTGAGAGAAAAGCATCGAGCCTTGCACACCCACACACAGACCACAACATCGCATTTAAAAATAAAGAAAAAAAGTAGGGCACTTCGTGACAGACAAACACATGCATAAAATGTTGACGTGTCATCAGCGTTAAAAATACATTTACGGACAAAAGGACATGCATAAAGCCATCTCTGATTAAAACTCACAAAGTTAAAAAAAACAAAAAAAACCAATTTTCAGTCACAGACTGCCATATGTGTCCACAATTACTGCAATATGATTGTTCCTTGTCAGTTATCCCCGATAACTACCACCTTTCACAATAGAAATAAACACCATGACTAGAATTACCGTATTGGCCCGAATATAAGACGGCCCTGATTATAAGACGACCCCCTCTTTTTCAAGACTCAAGTTTGAAAAAAAGACTTTTTGAACACCAAATTAATTTTTATACAGAAAATAATTACAGTACATCTGAAACAAATGATTATAACAATATATTTGAGAGAAAAAGCATGTTATTTTGTCTCATTCAAATCTAAAGTGCAATCACATTCGTAAATGAATGGCTTCTGGTTTTTGAAATGTAAATTACATCATAACTTCTCCTCAGCTGCCGGTTAACCTGGCCAATATTCGACCCACTTTTCTCCAGATTGTCACTACGTTTCTCCATTTTCTGTTATCTCTTCTATTATTTTCTTCTGTTTTCCTTCTTACCGCTATTTTTTATTTTTCTTCTTCGTGCTACCGCTATTTTTATTTTTATTCTTCGTGGCAGGGGTTCACTGTGGCCTGGAGATTCAAGTTCAGCATTTGCTTCAATGATATCTGGCGCCATCTAGCGTCGTGAACGGGTATAACGTCTAGACCCCGAATATAACATCCCCACTTTTCCAGTCTTATTTCAATGCAAAAAACACCGTCTTATATTCGGGCCAATACGGTAACACACAGACAAAAAATTGTGAACGACCTTGCCAGTTTCACTTCGCAACATGAAATTTACTAGCACAATCTATCACGAGTGTATGCACAAAGAAGTCTCAACAAGGCATGTTGGAATCTACAATACACAGTAAGTCAGCCATTTTGGTTTGAAGCAACCATTTGAGTGTCGCTCATTCAAAGTATTTTTCTTGGACACGTCTTCCTAAGAGCACTGCGAGCACGGTAACCTGCAGCGAGGCTGTTAAGCAGAACACAGGGGGGGAAAAACACAAAAGCCATTTGGAGCTAATTAACACCGTTTGATTGTCGGCAGGCGTGTGGGACACCTTTTCATTTGTTGTCCACCAAGTTTTAAGCATGGAACTGTGGGGGGCTAATTGATTCTGGGAGTTGGGCTGGTTGGCATGCACAAGCACGATAAGAAGAAAATCCGTCTTCTGTCAGTGGCCTGTGCATGTGGGAAACTCCATGCCAATGAGGACAAAAGGGAAAATTCTGCTTCAATTTACCTTCTTTGGAACTGGTTTCTGTCTTTGCATCCTGTGCTGCAATAATGAAAATTTTCCGGGACTTAACGCCACTCAACTGTTTAATACACAAACTTTAAATCAGGTTGTAACTGGACAAAACTCTCTCGTGTAAGTCAACCTAAAAATGGTCAAATGAAAGCAAAATGGCAGATCTCCCGTGCCTTTCAGACATGACTTCTTGAGACTTTTCTGTGGTTCTACTCATGATAAACCCGCCCACCGAATTTCACTGGTCTCAGACAAACTGGCTTTCGGGACTTAATTTTGCAAAATTTATTACTGGCGTTTCTGAGTTATTGTGAGTCATTGAACTTTGCCATCACAGTCTGCCCACACATAATGACAAAAACTTGAACATTCTGCAATTTAGCGCAATTCATTTGTCTTGTTATTGGATGCTTCAAATTTGGATGCAATCAGACAAAATCTCTCAGAAAAGCATGGCTGTTGTGGTGGCTTGTGAAAGTATTTGGCCCGGTTGAACTTTTTGACTTTTGCCACTTTTCATACCAACATAAGAATATTAAATTTTCTAGATTTTTTTTGTGTGTGTGTGGAGAATCAACACCCAGTGGTACATAGATGGCAAGTGGGACGAAATTCATCAATTTTAAACTTAAAAAAAAAAAAAAAATACTGAAAAGTGGGGCATGCTAAATTATTCGGCCCCCATGAGTTAAGACTTTGTAGACAAACATTTTGCTGCAGTGACAGCTGCAAGTCTTTTGGGGGGATGTATCTATCAGTTTTGCACATTTAGAGACTGAAAACTTTGCTCACTCACCCTTGCAAAACAGCCTGAGCTCAGTCAGGTTAAATATAGAGTGTTGGCCAACAGCAGTTTTCAGATTTTTTTCACGGTTTCTCTATTGAATTCAGGTCTGGACTTTGACTTGGTCATCCTAACACCTGGATATATTTAGTTTTGAACCATTCCATTGTAGATTTTGCTTTATGTTTAGGATCCTAGTCTTGTTGAAAGGTAAACATCCATCCCAGAGTCAGATCTTTTGCAGACTCCAACAAGTTTTCATCCCATCAATTTCAAAAGCAGGATTACGATGTAAAAACATTTCACAAGCTTTAAACTTGTCCACAACCGTATCTCGGACCTGCCGGGTGTGTTCCTTGGTCTTCGTGTTGCTATTTGCGCTTAAAACAGACCTCTGAGATTCATACTGAGATTGATTACACACAGTGGACTCTTATTTATCATCAGCAGTCAGTGAGGTCAACATTCGATCATTCAGAAATCCTCAGGTAGATTCTGGAGTGAGTTGGCTGCAGCGAATCCCAAAATCCCCATTTTATAGAACATATTTATTTCTGAAGTCTAAAACATGGCAACAAGTCAAAAGGCTCTAGGGGGCCGAATACTTTTCGCACGCCTCTGTTCATACAAAGACGTTTATCAGCCATGGCCTCTTGAGACTTAATTGCGTGTCTACGCATGATAGACAGACCTACCAAATGTCACGCTGCCAAGAGAAACTGCCTTCAGAGGCTAAATTTTCCGAAAATCCACAAGCCGAGCTATTAGGTAATGTTCGTGTTTTATGGTAAATTGGATAGCTGTCTGACATAATGCAGTCATTCATTAGTCATTGACCAATGTAAATGGCCACCTATACTTTACCTGCCTAAGGCTGCAAATTAAGTCGACCATCGGTGGCAAGTCAGAAGACGTTCTCTTTCCACAGTGTCACGTCCCATCAGGCCATAATGACCTGTCATCATCATCATCATCATCATCATCATCATCATCGCAGATAAAGCGCGTCTGATTCATTCTCTCATCGCTGGGCCCAATCACTCTTGGCTTTTTCCAGCAATGCAATCATAGATCAGAAATGTCAGCCATTCACTCCCCCACACCCTTTCAGTTTGAGGTGGGAGTTTTAATAGTGTTCTCATTCCTACTGTATGTTAAAATTGTCTGATTGGGGATCTGAAGGAGCAGTGGTACCTTAATATTCGGGTTTAATTTGCGCCTTGACAAATCTTGTAGCTCAGTTAATTTAGCAATCAAATTAATTAGAATCAATTGAAATTGCATTCATCTAGCCATCCCCCAAATTCCCCCAAAAGCCCTCCCCACAATTTTTTGTGACATACTTTTGATTTAAAAAAGCCCATAAATGCAATAATAATAATAATAATAACTCCTCTACAGCGAAACCTACATGGGCAAAAATACCCCCTGGCATTAACACCACTCCCACTTTCCTGCCCCCCATACAACGAAAAAAAAACCCTGTTGCGTTATACGAACTCTTTTTGTCTGCTCTTGCCTCACGACGAAATTCACTACAACGAAGTCTAATCCAACAGCGACCTCTACTGTTTCGTTCACAACCACCACATTGGTTTACACATGCGCATTAGTCCAGGAAGTATTTGTTATTGTTAGTTTCAGACGCAGTAAGAACGTTGCTAAAATGGCTACAAAACGGACCGTGGGATGTCAAGCAGCTAAGACAAGAAGAGCTCTGACGCTGGAAGAGGGGGTAAAAGTGATCAAAATGAAAGACGGATGAAGCAAAATAAAAGACATTATCCACGAAATTGATGGAAGTGAAAGTGAATGCTCATCGTAAATTTCGCAATTTCTTTCCCTTTTTTTCTTTCTACATGAAATGTCAAATAAGTGTATGCTCATACTTATGCACTATTGGAAGAAAAATAAAGAGTACACGATTGTGTGTGCGTGTACACATTCGTTTGTGTGTGTGTGTGTGTGTGTGTTTACATCTGAGATCAAATTTGCTACAGTGAAAAAACCCTGTCTTGCTGCAAACATGATTTTGTTGGAGAGGAGTTTCACTGTAAATGCCAATGCGAAGAGGACATTTAAGTTGTAATTACAGTTCATACTGTATTTGTGTGCCTTTAAATGGGAATTACAGCCAAGATATTTATCATTTTAACATGTCAATCTTATTTACCAGGTGCCGGTCTTTTCATTGAAGCGAGTGTGCGAATTTGTGAGAACGTGACGTGTATTTGCCAATTCAGCCTTCTTTTGCAGCGTTATTTACCAGCGTTATACCGGAAACAAATTCCTTGTGTGTTCTACATACTTGGCCAATAAAGATGATTCTGATTACTACCAAAACCAAGTTTGAAAGAACAAGATCATTATTAGCACAAAGAATTAGAACTTAGTACGAGAGTTGTGAGCAAGGCTAATAATCCGACAGCAAGTAGTCGGCTTAGAGCTGCACCCAAAACAGAAACAGAACAAATCCATGACACGCATCGAAAACATTTTGGGTACTCGTAAGTCAAGGTACTCCTAAATATCAAATGGGTGGTTGAGGTAACGCTAAAATTGTATTTGCATGGGAAGTCAACAAAACGGAAAAAATTTCCCTCATGCTATTGCAAGTGTGCGTTGAATTATGGATGGAAACAAATTAATACTTGGAACAAAAGGTGGCACTTATCATTAATCCTCCCCACTCAGCCCCCACCCTTTTCATTATCTTTTTATGATTTCTATGAATAATTGAGAATTTAATAATGCTACTGTCACTGAGAACACGATCGCAGCCCTGCTTATTCATTCTCAATAAAAATCTTTTAATCAGCGGCCACACTTTCTGTTCTATATTAGCCGGATGTTGAACAACATTCAGAATTTTTGTCAGTAGTTTTTATGATGTTTGCATCATGCCCGTTGACGCAACCTCATGAAAATGCATTAATTTCATGCTTTCATGTTGTGGTGCTTAACGTGCATGATGAATAAATGATGCGTGCAGAATGTATTTATACCTAAATAAATGCAAATCTATATGTGTTTGTATAAACTGCCCATGATGAATAATCTCTGCACGTATTTAACGCCGCATTACAGGGTGGCCATTTTAGAAACAATGTTGAACATCAAAGAACAAAATGTCCGGCGAATCAGGGAGGTGTGTGCTGTTGTTTTTCCATTGTCTACTCTAAACGCTTGTCATTTTGGAAGTCTTGTAATTTTGGACATGGAAGTGAAAAAAATGATGATGATATGGTATCTCAAGGCATGAAAAAAAAAAGGAAGCCTCCCATTTTGACTTATGCAGCCATTTTTGGTGCTCGCTTGGCACATAACAGGACTGAAACAAACAAACAAATATACAAACAAACAAACAAATAAGCAAGTCCCGAAGCCAGTTTCACTTTACAACATGAACTTTGGTAGGCATGCTTGTCATGCGGAGACCCAGAAAAAAAGCTTCAAGAATCCAGACACAGGAAGTCTGCTATTTTGGTTTGAAGCTCAACTCAACTCAGCTTTATTTATATCTCACTTCAACAAGTCATACCTGTCAACCTCGGCTAATAGCTGCCCTTATAAATGATTACGATTCTCCTTACAAAGCAACAAAAACCCGTACAACGGTTTACCGCGCATGCGCACATCATGCTTTATCAATCCGACCGTACGCAGCATTGAAAAAAAAATATACGATTGAGGATTACTTTTGCTGGTTTGCCGTGACAATAGTAGCGACGATCGATGACGGCATTGTCGTTGGCTACCAGCAGGTGAGACGATCTGGATTTGAGCCAAAATGATCTTTGTGAGATAGGTTCACAATTTTTTTTTCCCGTATAAAAGTTGTAATACGCCATACATGATTTGAAATGATTAAAAAAAACATAGACAATACGGGGAAAACGTACAAGTTGACAGGTATGACAAGTCCTGTTGTAGCGACTCGGCAGTCGACAGTCCGCTGCTCTCCGCTGTGCGTGCATCTGCTCTACGCACGCGTGTCTTTTGGCGTCAACCAATCAGTGCTGACGTGACGGACGTTACACATCAAAGAGCTTTGATCCAATACAACAGCTAAACTAGCCTAGCCATGACAACAGCTAAACTAAATTAGTTGAGACGACACGACGCTCGAGGTCGGACGGACTCTTTCATAATCTGTATGTTTTTCCTTTTTCCTCTTTCTGTCCAAATATATATTTTTCCTACAAACAATAGCCGTCTTGTCCACGGCGTCTTTTTTCGTTCCACCTGGGTTTAGCCAGTGTGATTATAAAGAGACCAAAAATCTCTTTACTGTACATAAAACATAAAAGACACTGATTCATATAATAATCATGATACAATCATGACCAATTAAATAGAAGTTTTCTTTTTTTAATTAAAATATACAAAGCGACTGCTATTCTCTTCGGAGGTTTTTCAAAGGCTGACTCATCCTAGAGAATTTGCCCGATTGCTACCAAATTTGAACCTCACATACTCGACAGATGGAGGAAGAGCAATAGTAAACAACATCCATCAGGGCGGTGCCGCACACCCTCTGCTTGACACGGGATAACGTGCAAAAAGATTTTTTTGTTAGGAGGCGCGCGCAAACACACACACACACACACACACACACACACACACACACACACACACACACACACACGCACACACACACACACATGCCCTTTTCAAGCACTCCAGTGTGGAGCTAAATAATTGATTGAGCGCATTTTCCTACGGGAGGCGAAGTAGGCCAACATGTCTGCTGGTGCGTTGAAAGACCTCCTCCTTTCTGTCTACCGACACATTTGAAATGTTGCTCCATTTCATCAACTTCAATCAGGTACTGAGAAAAAGCCAATGATTTAGCAGGAAACATTTGACAGATGGGCCGCTTTTGCTATGATCTACTTTTTACCTGCAATAATGAATCCTATTTGGTCAAGCGATTGTTGTCATCGTAACCTTTGAGAAGTCGACCTTGCAAATTTGCCAGCTTCTGGATCCTGGCGTGGCATCAGAAACAAGCACAGCATATGTGGAAGCAATTGTCATTGTGTCATTAAGCCCTTTTCATGCTGGCTTTTCCACGGCTAGCTGTCCTGTGTGAAAGATACTGACACGGGATTGATTTGGGGCCTGAAATTGAATTTCAAATTTGTAGACGCCCGACGTCCTATCAAAGGCAGAACAGAAGAAATGCTGGCTCTATTTACACACACACACACACACACACACACACACACACACACACACACACACACACACACCACACGCCGGTGTCTTCAGTCCTCCCGGTGGCAAGTAAGCAGCATTGTTAGTCCATTCATGTAACTCTTCTTTCATTTAGACTTGAATTTTAGTGCTATTAGTCATTTCCATCCATCCATTTTCCGATGCGCTTATCCCCACAAGGGTCGTGGGGGGTGCTGGAGCCTAACCCAGCTGTTTTCGGGCAGTAGGCAGAGGACACCCTGAACCGGTTGCCAGCCAATCGCAGGGCACACAGAGACAAACAACCATTTGCAGTCACACTCACACCTACGGACAATTTAGAGTGTTCAATCAGCCTGCCATGCATGTTTTTGGAATGTGGGAGGAAACCGGAGTACCCGGAGAAAACCCACATCAGCCTGGGGAGAACATGTAAACTCCACACAGGGAGGCCGAAGCTGGAATTGAACCCGGTACCTCTGCACTGTGAGGTTGGTGCGCTAACCACTGGACCACCTGACCTGTTATTAGTCATTTGTTTGATATAATTGTATTGAAGGTCAATTTTCACCCGACTTTTGTTCATGGAGCCCTCAGCATCTCTCCTACGCCACCCCGAGGGTCGGTGTTGGAAGTGGTGCAGGTCCAAAATTTGACAGCTTCCAACGTATCAGAGGTGGAATGCCGATTGTATGCGAGCAATTGTCACTGTGATATTAAAACCCTTCATGCTGGGCATCAACAACAACAAAAAATGTAACAGCTACAAAGTCAAACGTTTCAGAAGCTACTGGACTGGATCAAATGTGATCAATGAGTCTGAAGCTTGCTGCTAATTACTACATCAGCGAGTGACAAGATGGCAGCTGTCAGCCATCATTCTGGGACGGGGGAGAATGGGGGGGAGTAAAGAGGGTTTGGGGGTGGGGGATTCATCTTGAGGGTCTATGACAGAAAGCATTCATGCATCATGGGCTCGGTCACATATGGACTTGGATTCGCTGAGTGGATTTCCGTTTCTTGCCTTTAATCAGTTCGTCTCACATCATGGACTTATATATGGATGTGCCACTCACGGCTGAAACCAGAGGGCAGCCATCTTACCTCGCCACTGTTACTAAGATCTGTTATTTCTTTCACTGAAAACACTGTTACCACTGCATTTTGAACACTATAGGATCCCCTTATAAGAGAGGCAGACAATAATGTGAAAACACTGCGGGGAAATCATTGCATTCAATTCAGGCAGGCGATGTGAGTGGCAATGTAAGAGGACCACCCATGGCTCCACTTCTCCAAACAGCGAGAAAGCGGCATTCATCGTCCAGTCATACCGAAGTCATATTTATTACTTCAGTTCTGCGGCGTGTTCAATTGCAATGGGGGGAATTTGAAAAGGACTTTTGACGTAAAGAATGACTCTGCTATAATGCAGAGGCAGACTGAATAGCTGATTGGCAGCGTGGCGTGCTGCAGTGCTCCAAGGGAAGACAACGTAGCTCTCATAAGACAATATCTTCATTGTTAAGTCACTTTCCATGGGGCTCCTGATAATCAAATAGTGTATACAGTACTGTCATAATGAATGACATAAGCATCAATATTTTGTTTTGGGAATCCATTTTCAAGCATAGAGATCTGGTGTCGGAACTCTCGTTATTTTGGCATTGATTCACACATCACTATTCATGATAATGGACACCTTGGACAATAAAGTAACAAAATAATCCACAGCACACTAGGTCATGTGTGCGCCTGTTGTCAATGTCACATGATTAATGTGATTGCTCCTCTCGCCAGTTAGTCATGATAACTGCCGCAATCGAAATAAACAGCTTGACTCGACGAGTGTTTAGCATAAAGATGGGATGTAGCGTTGGATTACAAGGTGATGGTTAATTTGATCGTCATCATGGCGGGAATGAATATTGATGAGGTTTAAGAATAGAGCCAATTACGGAAGATGTATAGAAATGTTAGATGGGGATTAAATGAGAGGAATGATGGACTATCATCTTCACCAAGGGACTGGAATGAAACCACAGCAATTAAATGTGCAGGGAGGTGATTGGAGTGCTGCATATAACCATGTGACCCTGCATTACACAATGTATGCATGCTTATTATCCTCATTAGTATGTTATATATAGCACTGAACATTGAATAATGCCTTTCACTCTATTAAACGGAGGTTTTATTTGATGGTTTTAGTTGATAGCCTCTTACTGGCAAATGGGAATATGCTGTGAATCAAGTTGGCATTTTAAAAAAGACATATCAAATAAAATACACATACATACACACATATTTTACATATATACATACATACATATATATATATATTTATTATCACTGCAAAACATATTTTATTTTTAATTACGGTCATGAATATAGCATAAATTCTTTCTCCTGTATGTAAAAATATTGACATAATTATGTCGCACGTACGGAAATATTTCCACATTTACCTGTATTATATTTTTGCAAAATTTATATTCATGTGCCCAAAAAGGCCCATTTTAGTCTGCTAGACTGTCCAAACATGATTCATATTCAACATATATTATTTGCTGTTTTTTTCTGTAGCCTGCCAGTTTGTCCAGATTATTTTTCTAAGATTGTTGTTGTTGTTGTTTTACAGAGAAATTATTTACTTTTTTTTTTTACACATCCACGTCTGCTATTCTGCACTTTCCCTCCTTCCTGAAGAGCTGAAAATGGCTGCCTTGTGCATCTGCTAACAACCCACAAGGAAACATTTGGGTATTTATAGCTGAGCAAAACATCCCATTGACTTGTGTGTGATCCCAACGCAGGAACATCAAGAATTCATACTTCCCTTGGCCCATCGTGCTAGTCATATAAATCATGAAGAAGAATACATTATGCAGTGTGAAGGTCTGTGCACTGATGATCATGATGACAATATGACTCACTGAGATCAGTGTCAACTTTGCCTTTCACACAGAACCCAGCAAAGCCCGTGCACAATACAGTGCTCACAGCCCTTCAATTTTTACACATTTTGTTGTGTGACAATCTAATAAGATCAACTTCCTCTCTCGTTTACCAGCAAAACAAAATGTTCAATCAGCGTTCTTTGATCTTTTCCGCCAAATATGATTTGTGGGAAGTGGCTTGCAAATAGGCTTAAAGCATCATCAGTGCCATGTGAAGGATAAATATTTTTAAAAACAGTGAGCGTGAAGAGGAAACGCCTAAATCCTTTTATTCTGGAGAAATTAATGATTTTGAATCAAACCTTGTAAATACACCCCTGTGTCGTTTTGTTGTTTCTGTTCATAAGTACTCCCATCATAATAAAAATGTCCAACACGTTTAATTTATGGAGAAAAATAAAACATTCTGGGAACTTTGTCTATATAGATTGACACAAATTGATTAGGTTCGGAAATGAACGAAATGGTGTGCAAAACAACTAAATACTGTACAGTCAACCCTCGGTTTTCGAACGTCTCGGTTCTCGTCCAATTCGGTTTTCGAACAAAAATTTCGAGTTTTTTAGGCCTCGGATGACGAACAAATTTCGGTTCTCGAACAAACCGAGCGCACTTGAATGCACCATTTGACTCCTCTCGCCCCCCCCCTTTACAAAGTGCCACTTCCTCGTCTATCCGAGGAAGCGTCACTTCCTCGTGTTGCTTTCCGTTGTGAGCAGACGTGTTCAGTAAACAGTTTTATTTTAAAAAGAGCATGGTTTCGGTTTTCAAACAATTTCGGTTTTCGAACAGCCTTCTGGAACGGATTATGGACGAAAACCGAGGTCCGACTGTATTTATTTATGAAAATATTTACAGAAAAACGAAGGACCGACAATGTAGAAACAGAAATCGCTGGTGACACAGAGCCAGATAAACCAAATATGAACACAAATGGCAAGGTAAATATGAAACACGAAAAAAACCAAAAACAAAACGACACAGGCCCAAACACACGAAACTGAAATCAGACAAGAATAATTGGAAAACCAAAATACTTACAAACAAGGTACTGTCGGAAAAGGAGCAACTATGAGCGTGAAGTCTCGAACAGATCTCTTGAGAATAACAGCAAGCAAGGTCAATAATCTGATGGAGACTTGGAAACTTGACTATGCCTTAATATTAGGCAAGGCGTCATGGCGAACGAGAACCAGGTGTACCGCTGAAGAGGGCATGCCCTCCACTCCAGCTGGCGCTGAAAACAAAAACAAAGACAGAGGAGAACGTGACACAAACAGCCTTTCAGGGCACACGCCGCTCTTGAACTGATAGTTTGTGAGATTTTTTTTTCATGAACAGAAATGGTTCTGTTTCCGTGTGGATATGGCACCTTTTATACGGAAACCCAGCGAAATTCGTCACAGAAGATCCAGTCGGAAAAAAAAATGCTGAAAAAAAATTGGGCTTGCCATGTGTGTCATGTGGATGACACATTGGAAAGCGCTCCGCTGCATCAATGGCAAATGAATGTCGAGTGCAGCTCGAGTGTTGAGGAGAGTGCGTGAAAGATACCCGGGGGTGACCGCGAGGCTCCCTCGACTCGGTGTGCGAACTGTGTCGATATAAACCTCCATTTCCTGCAGGCAGACTCGAGTGCGCTCGACGAGCTGGAGTGGACGACGAGAAGCTCGACAGTTGAATCTGTTAGGATTCATTGACACTAAAGTAACTTGCCAACTGTCAGAAAAATCGCGTCTGTGGCTGAGGAAGGCTAAAAAAGAACGCAAGTGACAACAGCAATGTGCTTCTCTTGATGGTAGCAACTTTCACACTGGCTAATTGGCTAGCCGTGCTTGTGTGTAAGGCACTGGTGCAGGGACGGCGGGATGGGGTGGGGGTCAAGTCGAATTGTGAATGTGCAGTTTCTTGGAAGAAGAATCAGAGGCGTAACAAGGTCCGAATGCCGCCAGAGGATAAGGCCGGGACGATAAACCCATAGTGCGTTGAAATCTCTCAATGCATTTGGGCAAGAGTTTCCCTTGACACGCTGGTCATCTAATTTGACTATTTTCCGGCACTTACTTTAACAACCATCTGTTCATTGGGTCAAGGTTTTTTTCCCCCCCTCTCAATGAAAGTGAAACCATGCCGTCATTGCCTCTCTGTCTATGAATCTTGCTGCTGATGGGTTGGGCCCATTTGGAATAATTCTCCAACCGTGGTTCAAAAGCCCTTGGAGTTTGCCAAACGCGTCCACTCCAAATAAAAATTTCTGACTGTGTTCAATTTCAGTCATGTGTTTGACAGACTTTTTTTGTGCATCCTGTTATGTTAGATATGTCCTCCAATTTTTGGATTACTCGATGTAACTGTTGCTCGGGGCTAATTTTATTTTTTTCCCCATAAAACAATCAAACATTTTTACCCTGACAGCCACATACTAGGTGAGATAGACAAAATGTTTTCATAGCTTCAAATTAAAATGTCTGACTTCCTATTCTATAAAATAGACATGTTTGCAAAATGTTGTGTCGATCTGTGAAAACTTATCGCCTGATACATTGATTCATTTCAATTTAACATTTCAAAATACAGTCAAACCTCGGTTTTCGTCCATAATCCGTTCCCGAAGGCGGTTCGAAAACCAAAATTGT
Source organism: Hippocampus abdominalis (assembly GCA_018466805.1). Lineage (NCBI taxonomy): Eukaryota > Metazoa > Chordata > Actinopteri > Syngnathiformes > Syngnathidae > Hippocampus > Hippocampus abdominalis. Next base: position 17,098,994 of record CM031695.1, on the reverse strand, counting down.
TCAAAAACAGAAACCACTCTCTTTTTAAAATAAAAATGTTTACTGAACCCGTCTGCTCACAATGGAAAAGGAGCTTTAAAAAGGAGAGAGGAGTCAAATGTTGCATTCAAGTGCGCTCAGTTTGTTCGAGAACCGAAATTTGTTCGTCATCCAAGGCATGAAAAACTAGAAATTTTTGGTCGAAAAACGAATTGGTCGACAACCGAGACATTCGAAAACCGAGGTTTGACTCTACATGCATTGCAAGTCAACGTAACACTCTAAATTGTCCCTAGGTCTACGTCTGCCCTGCCTGAAGACAGCTGGGATAGACTCCAGCACTCTGACGACCCGTGTAAGGATAAGCAGATTTTTTTTTCCCTGACCAGGCGGTGTAGCTGAATGAGTTTCAATGGGTCATGATAAGGACCAAACATCTTCACCACACATTTCCAAAAAGAGCCGTGCGCGAATAAGACAGCACGACAACACAAGAAGGTTGTATGAAATCACTTTATTCTCAGAGTGTGCCGTGATTTCAAATTTTTCTTGTCTTTTTTTTTTTTTTTTCCAGACTAAAATATCCGTCTTTAGAGGGCATGCAAGTGAGACTAACACAGTGGCGTGATAGGAAAGGCGGGTTAAAAACACACAAGACACATCAAAAACACTTTATAGTCACACCATCGCACACCACAGAGCATGCAGATGTCCAGGAAGAACTGGAAGGAGGGTGAGAAAACGTTGCAGTAGAAAATATTTAAAATATGCACTTCAAAAAAAAAAAAAAAATTTTTTTTAAAAAATGGAAAAAAGGTCACCAGCTACCAAGAGGACAGGAACAGGACCCGCTATAGACGACACAAAAGATTAGCACGCTAACTTAAGCATCCAAGAATACAGACAACAGAGTACAAACATCAGACGTTTACATTCAAGTTACATCAAAGAGTAGGTTGAGTATCAAGTGGTTTCTTCAGGCTTACTTATTATGATGATTAATGAACGGATTTTGAGTGGCAGTGGTCCGTTAGCCATGGCAAGCATGAAATTAGTAATAAACGACGGTATAATGAGAGTGTGACAGCTCAGCAAATCGAACAAATTGGTCAGGGAGGAGTATTCGAAGCTTGATAGAATTCAATTGGGGCTGTAAACGACGACTGTGCAGGATTTCAAGGCCCTTGGCGATGTTGGCGAGCTAGTCTAATGAGGCTAGTAGAAGAAGGGTAGCAAGGTTACAAGCAATAACACCTGAGATATGCAGGAAAAAAAACACGTTGTCTACTACTGCTATCTACTACTGTACTACTAAGACCGTCGTTCTTTGGTTTGACTGGATAACGTTGTGTGTGGATGTGCGGCTCTTGGTCGTAAGTTAGCTGCTAGCGCTCTGAATGAAGGCTGCAGGGGCAGTTTACCGGCACACAGAACTCACTGGATACTCAAATTCAACACGATTTTATGTTTTTCGCTGACTGAAAGTAGCATGAATATGCAACATTCAGTATATACGTGAATCTGATATACTGATGTTCTAATTTCTACGATTTGTCACACAAAAGCCAAATTGATGCTCAGATTCAATGCAAAAATAATGGCACAAGGTCACAGTCAAATTTTGAAAATGCCTGCTTTGGTGGGTAATGGTTGAGTCGCTGTTGGCTAACAACGAGGATAAGTTAGTGGAATGTCTGAAAGAGCTGGAATGTTTTTGAAAGACTGTGGCAGTGATCTCTTTTTTTTTTTGTATGTGGCTAAAAATGAGGCAGACTTAGCACTACTATCTGAAATAGCTGGAATGTTTCGAAAAGTCACAGATAACAAAAAAAACCCAACATCTCCACAACTGGCAAACTACCAACTTATGCAGCATTTTTCCCGATCAACAATCTGATCTACATTTGATGACCCTTCAACTTTTTATGTTTTCCAATGAACAATAATGTTGTGATACAAACATATCAGATGTCAACAATTTGTGTTAGATTTGTATACGAGGTGACACAAAAAACATTGAAACGCGCAATAGCAATCATCGTTGCTTTCCAACTACTGTTAGCGCCATTTATACATTTGTGGAAGTTACGATGCAAAAACTAAACACGCTTTAAAAAACCCAGGAATTTGTGACATTGAGATTTGTATATGTTAGTTTTGCATCTTCAAGTGACACAACCATCTGACTTGATGCACCATTTTTACAGTTTCCACAGATTGATAACATTACGATGAAAATGCTAGGCAGGCTGTACACACCTCATGAATGTATGTTTTAAAATTTCTATACTATGAAAAACAAAGTCCTGCGCCTTCAAGCGAAACACAGTCATGGAAACACGCAAAAGAGAACTATCATTGCCAGTTACGAGGACAAGGCATCTGATGACTGCACACTATTTTTCTATTTTCCGAAAACTATATTGCCACTTTAAACACCTCAATGTGTAATTCTAACTTTTTATATGACAAAAATGGAGGAGCCTGCATCTTCGGCCAAACATGCAACATCAAAGATTGTCTGTCTTTGCCGATTCCGCCACATTGTAAAAATAAACATGGGACGAATGCGCGAGGGACGCAACCTTCTGCGCGATTTGCACATTTATTTTTACAATCATTCATTCATTCATTCATTTTCCGAACCGCTTGATCCTCACTAGGGTCGCGGGGGGTGCTGGAGCCTATCCCATTTTCGGGCAGTAGGCGGGAGACACCCGGTTGCAACCTTCTGCTGTTCAATTGCCAATGGAATGTGGGAGGAAACCGGAGGACCGAAAACCCACGCAGGCCCGGGAGAACTTCCACACAGGGAGGCCAATATTTGCACACATGTGCTAACCACTGGGCTATTTTTACAATCATGTGTTTTGCAAAAACTCGGGAGCCACAGGACGATGACAGTCATTTGGAGACAAACGTTGCGTCATTTTGAAGGATTTTCTTTAAGCCCCGCTCCACCTGATGTGGAAGAACATTTGACATAGAGTCAAATGTATGGATTTAAAAAAAAAAAGTGGTTATTGCCTCAAATATTTCGCTCAGTGGCGACATCACGTCACATCTCACTGCATGCCAAGGATTAAAAAAACAAACAAAAACAATCAATTACTTCATTGATACGTCACAGAGAGGATTCCCCCCCGCCCCCGCCCCCCCCCCCCAATACATGTATCAAATCTGAACCAAAAAATGATTTGGATATAGTCTTTGAAGTTAAAAATATGGCTTGTACTCATCTATCCATCTTGTTATATGTCATATACATATTTTATATATATAGAATTATTTGTCATGTATCACCAGACTACAGTATTTACAAATTAAAATGGGCATAACGGGGGTGATAATGATGTCTATTTTTACAACTTAATAAGTGGCAGACAGTACATAAAAGTAGCCATTTTGTGACCCGCATTACGCCATGTCACAGCAGTGGAAGAAGAGCAGGGTGTGAGGAGGGGAGGAAGGGCGGAGGAGGCGGTCGTTAGCGAGGCGACGTTACTTCTTGTTGAACATATCCATGAGCGGTGCCGGGATGAACTTCATCACCGTGTCCACGATGCTCTCCTCCTCCTCCTCTTCGCCACAGCCGGTGGGCACCGCCTTCTTGGGGCGCGTTAGGCTGCCCTCTGAGGCCTGCTCCATGGCGGCCGCTGCCTCCGCCTCCTTCTCTTCTTTCTTCTTGATGCCGTACTGCACAGGGACAGAAAAGAAAATCAAATGAAGAGCAGTAAGAAGCAGAGAATGGGTCCCTCGTAAACAATTTTTCATGGGGAATCTTTGAGGTGATTCAACTTTTATGCCCACATTAGATGGCGTAGGCAACAAAGCTGGGAAATTTAACATCACCCATCTGCCTCGGTTATCAGCTTCAGATCGGGTCTTGTTTGGATCACTTCCTTCGTAAGAGATCTGATGTAGCGGGTTGTTCCTTGATGTATCAGTTGCTATGCAGTTGCTATGGTCTTTGATGAAACCTTAATAGGTTGGTATATCTATAAAGGGCTTATAAAACATAACTGAGATGCCCCAAAACTGGATGTGGCTTGAACTTATCCCCACTGAGAGGAATGTAGCAGAGGCTGATGTAAACCAGAGATTTATTTTTTCACAATTAGTACAGTTAAAAAAAAAAAAAGCCACATCAAAGGATAGAACTCTGCAATAGGTGAAGGAAACCACTAAGAATAATTGTGGTGGCAAATACAGAATATGGGCACACAGTGCCAAATAGCCTGAATTTACATGTCTAATAAATAGGTGTCAAAATAGAGCCACTGCAAATATGTCACTCTGAAGTGTGACACACACTCACAAATTCACAGCAAACTTGAAGATGAACCACACAGGTAAAGGGACTGTGAATTTGCGCCAGTAATTCTAGTGTTTTGTGCACCGAGGGATAGAGTTACATGGGAGTCTGTGTGTGCCTATGTATATGGAAGGACTTTGCCCAGGACCTCAACATCGAGCTGGACGTATTCCAAGTATGGGATATCCAGTCCAATCCCTGTGGTTACTTGAAGCCAATTACAGGCTTTCAGATGGTCTTCAGTTTGGGGCTTAAGTTGTTGTTCAAAGAAGGCCTGGGTGACTCTAGTCACCATTGAGCCAGTGTCCAGTAGGAATGGCACCCCCCGCCTCCCTATTTTAATCTGAACCACTGGGCATTGTCCAATTAGCTTTGCTGCAGCCTTACTCTCATTAGAACCAGCAAACCCCCCTCCCAGGTGCCAGGTTCGTAACACCACAGGGCGCTAGTTTCGCTGCTGATCCACTGCATTTGCTCTTGTACCCGCCTGTCTGTTCTGTGACCTTTGCTCCACCCATCCCCCCATTTCGGTTTTGAATTGATCGATAAAACTGCTCATTTTGCAATTCATGTGAATGGCCAAATTGACTCGAAAATGGCCACTTCAAACCAAAACGGCTCACATCCTGTTCAATTTTGGGCATGGGCTCTTGAGACCATTTCATACATCCTTTTATGATTGACATGTCCACCAAAATGTGTGCGGATTGCCACACATTCCTTATATAATGCTATTAAAGATGGCGATATCTCGAAATTATGAACTTTAGAGACCGTATCTCACTGAGCGACGTGTCTTTGAGATGCTTCGATTCATCCTCGTATGCTCAATAAGCTGTGAAGCAGATTTTTTCGGCAGGAATTTGATATTGACTTTCACAGAAAGGGAAATTAAAATAATAAATACAAAAATTTAAAATGTGTAGATAACATTTTAAAAAAAAGTTTTAACATTTAAAACTAGCAATAAATAGTTTGGACACCCTCTGTCATGCTATTGAATGAGAAACTGTGTCCAAACTGCTTGCATATATATTTCTAGATACAGTCAAACCTCGGTTCTCGACCAATTCGGTTTTCGACCCAAAATTTTGAGTTTTTTATGCCTCGGTAGACGAACAAATTTCGGTTCTCGAACAAACTGAGCGCACTTGAATGCACCATTTGACTCCTCTCACCTTCCTTACACAAGGAAGTGACGCTTCCTCGGGTAGACGAGGAAGTGACGCTTCCTCATGTTGCTTTCCATTGTGAGCAGACGTGTTCAGTAAACATTTTTATTTTAAAAAGAGGGTGGTTTCGGTTTTCGAACAATTTCGGTTTTCGAACAGCCTTCTGGAACGGATTATGGACAAAAACCGAGGTTTGACTGTAACTGTGGAAATAAGTAAATAATAGGAATCAAGTGGTTCGCTCTTCTCTATTCTCTACTCTGCAGTTCACTACAGTTGAGATTGGCTTTAAACGAGAGAAGCCACAAAAAAAACCCCCAAAAGTGACCCTGATGGATTAAAATTGGTTAATGGCCCAGGCCAAGCTTCAACTCAACCTAACGGTCATCCTCTCATATGTCTCAAACAGTTCTCCGTGTTATCCGTGTTGCTCCTCTCGTAACGTGGCACAAAAACTTTATTTTCACTTGTTTATTTATTTATTTATTTATTTATTTATTTTTGCCGTTGCAGAGAACCACTTGGGTAAGGGGCGGCACGACAGTTGATCTCAAGGCAGAGATGCAGAAAACTCCTTCGTGACCTCATTGCCGCTTCTCCGTAATGGGATTCCAGGGCCAATAAATATCCTTGAGGAAGACCACCGGTGGTTGCGGTGCTCTGTTGCGTGGATGAGCGTCAGCGCATTTCTTGTGTGTTTTTACAGACAGATAGCGAGATCGTCCGGGGATCGCTAAAACTAAAATCATTGCAGACGAAAACAGCTCGTCAGCCTTTCTTCGCCGCCATTTGCTCGCGATTCATTGGAGTCCCCCAAGGCAACGCTGCGCTATTTCACAGCAATATGGTGCATAAATATGCTCCCCCCCCACCCCTCCTGGGTACATGGAATTGAAATTACAACACTAATAGGATGGTGGACTCACAAAATCCCTATTTATTTGTATTTTATGACATATCTTCCCTGATTTTTATAGTTTATATGTCAACACCGCTAGGACCTTGTTAGCGTTTTGTTAGCGGCCTTCTCTGATGAGGTTTGCCAACTTTTATTGAACAACGACACAGATTTTACTTATTCACGTTCTCTATCGGAGTCAAATGTCTTAACGTAAGGGCACGCAAATGGTGAATTCCACTTCTGACACCACTACCTCACTTATTGACATTCCATTGTTTTGTTTTGTTTTTTGTGTAAAAAAAAAAAAAAATCTCCCATTAGAATGCTTTTGCAATTGTTTTTCTGTATACAGTGATCCCTCGCTCTAACGCGGTCCACTTTCCGCGGCTTCACTGTTTCACTGATTTTTTTGGGGCAGTTTTTTAATGCTTTTAACCCTTTAAATCAGCACCGCATGTCGACAGTACAGTATTTCCAAAAGCTATTATAGTTATTTGTTGAAAATGTTTGTCTTTGACTAATTGGAGCTGATTTCATTGTATATATAGTTAAGTATTGTATAAATGTAAACAAATAAAGTTCACGACTTCACGGATTACCAAGTTCGATTCCAGCTCCGGCCTCCCTGTGTGGGGTTTGCATGTTCTCCCCGGGCCTGCGTGGGTTTTCTCCGGGTGCTCCGGTTTCCTCCCACGTTCCAAAAACATGCATGGCAGGCTGATTGGGCACTCTAAATTGTCCCTAGGTATGAGTGTGAGCGTGGATGGTTGTTCGTCTCTGTGTGCCCTGCGATTGGCTGGCAACCAATTCAGGGTGTCCCCCGCCTACTGCCCGAAGACGGCTGGGATAGGCTCCGGCACCCCCCGCGACCCTAGTGAGGATAGAGCGGTTCGGAAAATGGATGGATGGATGGATGGACTTCACGGATTTCACTTATCACTGGTTCTCTTTGGAACGTAACCCCCGCGATAAACAAGGGATCACTGTATTTCTTTTGGGGAGCAAGTACGGTAAATGCCACTCCTGCCACAAGACAGAGCTCTAACTGTCGACACGAATAGAGCGCTCTGGCAAGAAAGAAACAGTGACTTGCCTTTTTGAACTTCTGGAACGTTTCCTGTTAGTGTTTTTGTGGCACGCGAGCAGCGAATGTCACTTCTGACACGGATATCTGACGAGTCATTCAATTGTTGAGAGAAGTCTGCTGGGTCTTTTGTCATCGATAGGCGCATGTGTGCTTGCCAGAAGAATAAGCGCATCTTCATTTTCGTGAGGGCCCCTGGCTAATTTCACAACATCCGCAAGTGGAGGTCTGCTTGCACTTGCTTATAAAGATACTTTACACTCTTCAATCTTCTGCATGGACTGCAGCACGGCGCCTCTCCTGCGCTGAATTTAAAAGTATAAGTGGAGCTGCTTTTATTCGTCTGGAAACAAGCCGGCTGTGTTCACTCGTGGAAATGCCCTGTCGAAATGAGCCCGTCGATGAAAATACCCAAAAGAAAGAAAACTCTACCCACGCGCACAGTTTATACATTTGACATCTCATCCATAAAGTCATTCCTGATGGCAAACTTTTCTCCCCCCCCCCAAAAAGTCTCTTAACAAGCAGAGGCGACTTTGAGGATTCTCTTAACGGGTATCAGCTCGTCTGCCGACTGCCGCCATGTTTGCGCTCTTTGCCGCCCGCCATCTGTCTCGCTCGGCAGCCTTTCAGACATATTCAACAAGCAACAAAAGGCCTGAAGAGACGATGGATACGCTCACTCGAGCCCCCGACGTCTTATGGGGCTGTCGCTTTCTCTCGCCTCTTATGAAACTAAACAAGGGGAATGACTGCGATGCCGCAGAGTGACAAAAAGTCTGCTCCAAAGTCAAGTATTGGCCATGTTGAGATTGCTGCTAAACGTTTGTGTATTACTCATATTCACACCACCTTCATGGCAAATTGGTCTTAGGGCACGTGGTACATTTGGCATTTATTTTATTTGCTCAAGTGGGAACCAGTGAGCATTCGGACAGCGATGGGAGTCGCTCATGCCTTCAGTGTGTAGGACGTGGGTGTTGAACTCATGCTTTTTAATCACAGGCAGTGTTCTCCCTCTGATATTTACCTCAAAGGCTGGCAGTGTTTTTTGTTACTCTTTAAAAGGAGGATCAGAAGACTTCCATTGTAAGTGCTTCAATCACATCGGTATTGTCTTATTGTCAGAAAGCTTTCACACAGAAGTGATGTTTTCTGTCATGAGCTAACTAGCCTTGGGGAGTGACGGAATCGATGGACCAGTGTGACATATTCAGAATACAAAGAAAAGGAACTATATTCCATTAGAGTTACAGAAAAAGTGTAATCAGATTACAGGTATATTTATGAAGAAAAAAAACTGGGACTATTTTGCCAGATTACACTTTCCACGCCAACAGAGTTACACCGTTGTTTATTTGAGTCGTCAGCGCAACAACTGGATAAACTATCACAATTGTCGAACTGGCCGTGTTGTCCTCCGCACGCGAAGGAAAGGAGGAAGTGGTGACCGCTGTTCACTGTTTGGAACGTACTCACATCCATCCATCCATTATCTGAACTGCTTTATCCTCACGATGGTCGCGGGTATGCTGGAGCCTTTCCCAGCTGACTTTGACAGGAGGCTGGGTCCACCCTTAACTGGTTGCCAGCCAACCGCAGGGCACGCAGAGTAGACGAACAACCTTTTGCGCTCACAATCACACCTAGGGACAATTTTGAATGTTCAATCAACTTACAATGCATTTTTTTGGAATGTGTGAGGAAACTGGAGTACCCGGAGAAAAGCCTCGCAGGCACGGGGAGAACACATAAACTCCACACAGGAAAGCCGGAGCCGGGATCAAACCCACGACCTCTGCATTGTGAGGTAGACGTGCTAACCAGTCGGCCACCCTGCTACATGCATTATTTTAGTCCTTTATTTTTATCCCCCCCCCCCCCCCAAAAGAATATCACTTGAGAGTTAGAGATTATCGGTCACAATGGTGTAAAACATTTAAAAAATTTAAATGTATTTCTTGTTTTTTGTATATCACAAGAACGTGGCATTTGAATAAGGGTGTGTAAACTTTTTATATCTACTGTATGTACAAGACCAGGCAGAAACCTTATTATTTTTATTACGATTGTGATGATGATGATTATTCTCAACTCAACTCAACTCAACTCAACTGTATTTATAGAGCACTTTCAAACAGCCATCGCTGCATACAAAGTGCTGTACATGGAGCAAATTGCATATACAACAGTAAAGCAACAAATTGGAAGCAAAAACGGTAGAAAGCATTATTATTATAAACAACCATTTTGTACTTGTTAGTTGATTTAAAAAAAAAAAGTATTTTTTTTTTTAGGTTTTTACATGTGAGGGTGAGGCAGGCGCCCTCATATGAAATGCAGGCGCATTTCATACCTTGTCCCTGATGCCCTGTCGGATGTTTTCCCTCTCTGCTTCCATTTTGGCATACTTGGCTTTCCGTTCTTCCTCTTGTTGCCTCAGTGCTTCTTGCCTCTCCTCCTCCTTCTTCTGGGCATCGGGGTCTTTCTCCTCCTCGCCGCCTAACATCTTACCCATGTCTTTGGTGGCCCCTAGAAAGCGTTTGAGAGAGACAAAAAGTGTTATTTTCAATCATTAAGCTCAATTGTGTCTAATTTTACTCTGAGCCTTTGTAGGGTTTTACGGCCAATGTTCAAAAGACATTTTGGTCTGCGTACGGATATAAAATAAATAAATAAATGGCCTAAAAGTGGCTGGAGCCAAAAGGTATAATTTGATGTGAATGGTCTTTTAAAAAAAATCTTTTTTTTTTACACAGTATATTAAAAGAGCTGGAGTTGAAAACTACAAAATCAGACAAAAATCCCCGTCCGTGGGAGGTTTCATACATTTGCATTAATACAGCTATCGGGTGTTCATAAAAAAGGAAGAAGGTGCACACAAGCTGCCGACATCGAGCCCAGACGGTAAAGCGTATAAGTCAAACACAAAAAGCTGTCACTTGAAACCAAAGCTTAAGTGCCCGACAGCAGAGGTGAGCGGCTAGAATCAAAGTGGTGACACTAAATTATTACTTGTTCTCCTGATTGCCTTTGTGCCTCCCGGAGGGGATTAGCATCTCTTCATGCAAAGCGTCCACTTGGACCTCTGCTTAGGACCCGAGGACAAAGAGGCTGAAAGCGACTCTGATAATTTGGACGATGAGACCAATTGTGAGGCTTGTCTCGTCGTCTCATCTCCATTCTCAGCTCTTTAGATGTGCTAAACATGCAATAATATTGTCTACCAGTGACATTGCATAAAAACTAGTTGCCACCATATTTATGTCGTGTCAAAGATCAGTTTTTAATTGAGTCCTCCAAGGGTGCATACTTTTCTGTGAATCCTGCCATTACAGGATTCTGTGTCAATTAGTGAAACAGAGTTTCTACATGACCATTTCATATACTGTACAGTGAAACTCCTCTACATCGAAATCTTGTTTGCAGCAAGAAATTTTTCACAACAGGGGGTTTTTCACTGTGGCAAATTTGATCTCAGATGTAAACACACACACACACACACACACACACACACACACACAAACGTGTACTCTTTATTTTTATTCCATTAGTCCATAGGTATGAGCATACACTTATTTGACACTTCATATAGTCAGTGTAGAAAGAAAAAAAGGAAAGAAATTGCGAAATTTACGATCAGCATTCACTTTCACCTACATCAATTTCTTGAATAATGTCAGAGCTCTTGTTGTCTTAGCTGCTTGACATCCAAAGGTCCATTTTGTAGCCATTTTAGCAATGCAACCTTCTTGCTGCGTCTGAAACTAACAATAACAAATACTTCCTGGACTACTGCGCATGTGTAAACCAGTGTGGTGGTTGCTGTTGCCATTTCCGAACGAAGCAGTAGAGGTCGCTGTTGGATTAGACTTTGTTGTAGTGAATCTCGTCGTGAGGCAAGAGCAGAGAAAAAGATTGCGTATAACGCAACAGGGTTTTTTTTCGTTGTATGGGGGGCAGGAAAGTGGGAATGGTGTTAATGCATTAAGATTTTTTCACACTAGGGGGTATTTTCACCCATGTAGGTTTCGTTGTAGAGGAGTTTCACTGTAATCAGATTCAAATCCAGAAACTTGAATTGCAAAACAGGCTTGCAATCCACATGTCACCTTGGATAAATGACAATAACTTGCTAAATGTACAAAATTGCATCCTTCAGAAACACTTAGAAGCAGCATTTGCTGTAAATGGAAGCTGAATGTTGAAATTTCATGGCAGGGAGCACTTGGGGAAGACTAATCCAGATGGTCAGCTTGTGTGTTCGTGCATGTGTATGCTGTCACTGCAACTCCCCTTTTCAGTCCAGCGCTTCCGCAACGGCAACTCGCGAACCTTCTACCTCCGTGCTCACTTTCAACGTACCGGAAACAAACTGATTTGAACCAGAGGCGAGCCTCGTCATCTCAAGAGAAAAAAGAAACAAAAAAAAGCCAAGCCCCTCATTCCACCACTGGAGGACATATCGGACGCGGCCATCTGCTTGAGGCAGGAAAATTGATGAGACGGCAGCGACCTGGAGGGTCCTGAATGCCGTTTGGAAAGCAAGGTGTTGACAGGCCGGGACAAGCACCCGTCCGTCGTCGGACAGGCGGGGTGACGCTAATTAATGAACTCCGACGATGTTCATGTCGGCAAGGGCTTTGATCACGTCAAGGAATTTGCTGCAAACAACACTTTGTAGGGACGAGATGCGGGAGTCTGTCCATCTGTTCTATGTGTTTCAGCTATACCGCTCCTCCTCATTGGGGTCGCTGGCGAGCTGGAGAGTATCCCAGTTAACTTTGGGCGGGATGCACCCTGGGCTCGTTTACAGCGACGAACTCAGCTGAGCAAGATATTTGCTTCTGATCGGGGCTCTTTTGAGCGATTTCTCTCGTAGGTGTTTGTCAAAGTGCAAAGAAGGCCCGGAATTTCCTACTTCAAACCAAAATGGCTGACTTCATGTTACATGTCATGCATAGCTCCTTGAGACTTTGTCGTGGATCCATTTGAAATCCGGTCTGATTTTTCTCCCTCTACCAGGTGCTATGGGTTGAGATTTGGGTGGGTGCAGAAGCTCATCAGCGAATTTCCATGGTGTGACAACAAGAACGACTGAGAGAGCTTCTGGGACGCCACTGTGTTGCTATCGACCTGTCTTCAGTATTGTTTGGGGGAACAACAAGGATCTACCGATGTTTGAGGTAATTAAAGGTTGTTTGAAAAATGTGGCCTCTTCCCTTGCAATCATCCCGTGTTATAATGACCGCAGCCAACCTCTGTACAGATTTGTTTTCATGGCTAAATCTAGCGGTTGCAGCGTTGAATCAGGTGCTTTTGTAGTCCGGAAATCACGGTATTTTTGTTCATAGGTGTACATTATAGTTTCATCATTTTCATAATGCACAGAAAGAGTCTCTGCTGCTTCCTGCTTCACTCCAGGCCAAAATGAAATTTGCTGAACAGAACTGAAAACTTTTTGCTTAACTTTGCTTCTCATTTCTCGAGGGGATTTTGCAGGATGAATATTAGTCATTCTTAAAAGTTTTTAATTGCAGATTTTATGAGACTTAGAATGAAACTTACATTTCAGCAGGCTACACCAATCCTGCCGTGGTGACATTTTATCGTCAACTAATTAGCACCGCCAATCACAGTGAAATGTCATTTAATGCCAGCGTGGGCTCGGAAATGTCTTTGGGAATGGTAAGGAGACATTTCCACTCGTATGCTAATTTAGAATAACACAAATGTGTGTGCGTGGCGGGGGTGGGATGGGGTGGGGGAGGTTCGTGCCTCCAGGCAAATAACTGCACTCCCCGCAATATAGGCCTAAAAATCCCCAGCAATAAATAAATAAATAAATACAACGTATTACATGTAATTATCTCAGTTCATAGACGACCATGGTCACACATAACCGTCGAGCCCACTTGACCTCTGTCGCCAACCAAACCATGCAGTACCCCTCCTGCATGACGTAAGCTCCTTCTGCAGGGATGAGACCGCAACAGCCATGCACTGATTTATATGCAGAGAATGTGGTGTTATATGGAGAGAAATGCTCTACTTTCATGGCGCACTTATTCCACTCAAGACAAATCAAACACCTCTCTTATCTAAATCCGTAGACGCCATCACTCACAGCCCATATGAGCTGTGTTGCTAACCAAACAAAAGCCCCTTCCAAGCCACTTTCTATGGAGCCAGTGTGACTTCAACACATTGATTTTCACGCAAAGAATCTGCGAATCAATGTATATAAACCCGTCATTAAAAAGTGAATGTTCAAATTCACCATTAACATCAACATGAAACCCATTTCAACTTTGGTCGCTAACCAAAATAGCGGCTCCTTTCCAGGCCCCTGTGAAATCATGAATCCTGGATTGTATTCACAAAAGCATTTCAGCAGAGGCAATGCAGTCTTCTTTCATATTTCAAGTGCCGTCAAGAGGGTGTCTTCCGAAGCTCCGCTTCGCTAATTTTGATGTCGGGGACTAATTAGCTTGTGGAGACAAAGTTGCTGTGCGGCAGCGCGGAGAAGGACGTCCTTCCCCAAAGACTCCCCTCGCACCCCATCGATGCGGGCGGCGGGAGAGTCAGAGAAGCGAAACGATGGTGCAGGGAGGTGGTTGAACCCCCGCGGATGTGTTGGTTAATTGGTACACTTTCAGAAAAAAAACATTAAGGGGACCAATGCCTTGTCATTGGAGTTCTATTAGCACCATTAGTTCGACGGAGTGCTGCACATAGATCTTACCTTAAAGCAATTGGCTCTCAAACTAGGGCAAGGGAACTGGATAGCTTGGGGCTCCACATAACAAAATAATAAACGGTATGGTAATATTTTAAAAGGGCATACCATGCCTACATATGGGGACCGGCAAGGTAATTAAAAAAAAACAAAATTTGCTCGACTGTGATATGATTGTGACGTATCATCACTTAAATCTGACATCCCTTCAGCAATAGTTATTAGTCATCCTTATTAAAAAAAAAAAAACAAAAAAATGTACTTTTGAGAATACTCTGTAGCGTTATTTTTTTTTTTTAATAAAACCAAGATTTCCAAATAAAAGGTGTATTATTAGGAGATAATGTTGTGTTTTTGACATTCACATGTCAAAATGACTTCATCTCTCATTAAACTTTCATCTAATATCATATTAATACGACTTTATTGTCATGAAATGATTTTTGTTTTTTGTTTTTTATCCCGACAAAATATGTCTCTCCTGTCGGAATGGTTCGAACTTTTTTGCTTGAAAAAAAAAAATCTGATTTTTTTCAAATGACATTATGGGGTTTTTTTCTTTAAAAAATGCTAAAACTCCAAAATAAGCAAGTTTTTCATTCCTATGGCCGACGGTAGTCATGTTCAACTGATGGGAAGATTATGAGGGTGTCCTTGGAAAAATGTCTTCTGTGTAATCAATTCCCTGGACTGAAAAAGTTTGAGAGCACTTGCCATAAAGGGGAAAAAATAATTTTGGATTCCTGACAGCAGCTTCCTTGCCTGTTTATACCGTGTCACTTTTCTGTAAAACAACACGGCATGGAATGGGTTGAAAAAGATGTATCACAAATATTTTACCTCCGTGTTCCTGAGGTCGTGTATTGGCACTATCGACCTTGAACGACTTCCGATTTTTGTCGTCAGCTCTTAAGTCGACTTGATTCATTGAGGGCTTCATTGATATTTTTCAGCACAATACAATACAACAGCCCCATACATTTTTTTTTGCACCACAGACAGTTTTCAGGTGACATTTTGACTGTCCGTCCGGCATACAAACAAAAACAAATGATTACGCCAAATGTCAGTGTTGTTTCAAGTGCGAGTCTTGCGAATGTTTTTCTCTTAAACATTGTGGCCTGTCTCATCTTGTGCTCCATTGCACATTATAAGTTCATAACATTTACGCGACAAAGATGGCGCTAAACTTCCAACCCCCTCCCCTCTGTTATTAATCGGATAATTACAGGCGAACAAACAGCGGTTAAACATACAAAACACCTACTCGAAATTATTTGATGTGGAGTGATGAGTATAGCCGAAGCTAGCAAGGCTAACCGAACCCGCGATCAACGACCAGTTTATTTTTATGCTCTTGGACCCACGTGAAATGAATGAAGACTGTCGCCTTGTTGGCCGGACATTTTATTGCTCCACAGACCGTTGCAATCTGGCGACGGCAGCAGATGGATAAGTCAAAAGTCCCTTGTCAAATGAGCATTTGGAAAGAGTGATTCACAAGGTTTACGACTCTCCATCAACATTTATATTCACCTCGTCTGTTTGGCCTCAGCTTCCTGGTGACCCTTTCCTGGTGCAGTCTTACTCTTCTCGATTCGCCGGCTCAACTCCCAACTCCTACCTCACATCAGTATCGTAGACACCGGACAACGAGCCGGGAAATTCCAGTATGAAAGGGGCTAAGGCGCAAATTAGCCTAAGGAAATAATATTCCGTAATGCTAGGTGGACGTGAAGCATTACAACTGGCATCTGCTTGTCCTGCGTTATTGTGTTGAAAGCAGTCGTCAAATCTGACTGCGGCGTCAAAGCAACACACACTTATGACAAGATCCTCTTTTCCTAGCTTGCGCGGGAAAGGCAAAGGGTTTTCTGATAAGGCGATTTTACGGCATCTCTGTGTTAAAAAGGATCATGTTGAAGGGTGATCAACGTTTATGAGACAAGTTCAAGGTGGCTGGGCTTAGGAAACGATAAGCGGTGTTAAGGAAAACTCCTAAACGATTCCAGGGATGGTTTGATGTATTTGCTCCATGTGGCAACATTTGCAGATTAAGGTTGTTGCAACCTCGCACACTGATATGGGGGTTGCCATGACAACTACTGCAGGTAGCCATGAAACAACATATGGAGTCAGTCCTTGAATGTCCGCCACAATCACAGAGCAGGAAGAAAGCTACCAAAGCTAAATTGTTGACAAAAATGAAACAAGAAGCAACAAAATCACATGACTACCGGGCATCATCTCCAACTATTATGACGTAGCAACACTTTGCTTTTGATTACAGTGAATTTTTTGATGCTAGCTGAAATGAGGTCTTCTTTAAACGATAGAAAACAATGTGAAAATGATTCCACTCATTTTGTCTGTTTTGTAGTAATAATTCGCTGGTCACGAATGATCAAAAACGATTGCTATAGGGGTCGTAAAAGTCACTCAATTTGGTGACCAAATCACAACGCTAGCATCACTGGCTGGGCTGATGTAAACTAGCTCCACTCTGTTGGCAGCCATGTTGTTCATGCTACTCGTCTCATTTTGAAAATATGTCCACATACTCGAGTGATTTCAACGGGATGTTTGTGTCCAAAAGACGTGATTGGCGATTGGTCAACCCCAAGATCTAACCATCATTGCAGAGGGGCAAAGTTGCAATGGCAGCGAGTTGGTTCAAGCCCAGTGCGCATCCGCAGTGCATTTTGAACAAAGAAAGCAATCAAGTCATTATTGATTTCATTAATATCGATTAATTCCCAGCTGTACTCAATATTCTTCTAAGAAGTCTTTCGACCATGTTTTGGAGTCTTTCACTATTCTAGTTCTTCTTGAAGGTGTTTGATGGTCTTCTTCCAAACCAAATTCAGTCAACCAGCTTGCTCTGTTGCACTGTGAACCGAAAAGTCATTTCCCAAAACAGCTTGCATAGAGCTAAAAGCTTCAAAAAAAGTCTGAAAAGTCCAATAAAATGGAGAATTAAGTCCCTGGGTCCTTCCATGACTGCTGTGCAATGAGCGTTGGATCGTTCAGCTTTGAATGGGCTTTTTAGCGGCAACCAGGGATTCATTTGATCCTAAAGAGGAATATTGCTTTCTCTGCTTAGTGGGAAGCACAGCAGTACTGGAAAGCCCCCGCAAAGAAGCGTGGATGGTCGTCGACTAGAGAGTCGCCTCACTCACCAAGATTAGACTTTATATAACGTAGAATGTAAAAACACACGCACTTTTCGGTGAATGTGTGTGTGTCTGTGTGTGTATGCGTGTGTGCGTGCGCCTATGGGTGTGTGTGCCTGATGCAGACAAATAAGAACAAAATGTATGTGTCTATGTCTGCATGCGTGGATATAAAAGCGCTGGTTTCCTGGGTGAGCAACCACATGAGGAAGTCTCTCCAGAGGACGGGCAAAAGAAGAAGGGCCTTGGATGGAGGAGAGGACAAGATGAAAGCTTAAAAAAGAAAAACAGGATGGTTACGTGTGGTTCAATTAGAACAACAAAAGTGGAAACTTTAAAATGTGAGGAATCCTGCTGGGGGAATTTGCATAGTTGAGCTCCAATCGTGAAAAAGAGCTAAAAGCTAGATAGGTGATGCTGAAATGGAAAGTATTTTAGCCTTGCTCACAGGATTTGGGTGGACACTTTGGCAATTCGGCATGCAACATGAAAATCCAAATTTCATCCCTAACTGGAAACAGGTAGCCTTGGCAGTGGGATGTTGCGAAATTGAGAGAGAGTTTAGCCTTAACGTCTTAGGAAGTTGCTAAAGTCTTTGATGATTCACCATGCAAAGTCTAAATCAAGACTCTCCAGGGTCTCATCCTTCAGGAAACGGCAACTAGGGAATCGGCCCAATTGAGAGCCAATCGGGAGCAAAAACAGATGAGCAGTATGAAAGTGCCGAGGACTTCAGTCTACATTTTATGATGTGGCTTGAGGCTTTAATGATTTGCCCTACAAGTCTAAATGTCAGCCCTTTCACACATGAGGTGAACTTGCCCAATTGAGCACCAATCAAAATGATGAATACAAGACAGGCCGGAAACTCTGACAATTGGCCATGCAAAGTCTAAATTTTTTTACCTTTCCAGCAAGGTCCTCCTTGGAAATGTGCAAAGAATCTACCCTATGTCGCAGGATGTGGGTGATACAGAAAAGTCTGAATTCTGGAACTCCTGGTCCTCAAATTCGAATGAAATCCTACTAATGAATTTACCCCAGTTAGAAGCAGGTATACCGGACTGATGGACGATGTTAAATTATGAGGTATTTTTAGCCTTTAAACGTTTTTAAATCATGTCACAAGAATAAATATGAAATCAGACAGAACAAAGCCGCAGAGTCGAGGCTCAACATTCCCATTCGGCTAACTTCTTCAAAGTCAAATGGAGGTCGCGACCATTTGGTACTGCTCAAAGAGCCACGTAGGTGCAATTCAACTCCCACGCTGGGTTCTTGTGAGCGTCAGACCTTGAAAAGATGGGGAGAAAAAAAAAAATTTGAAAGAAATCAAGTGAAATCAGCTCTGAGTCACTTTTTTTCCCATCACGCTGAGCTGGCTGTGCTGGAAGCTTTTTGGAACTTGCTCCTTCCTCACAGCGAGCTAACAGCTAACAAGCCTTCAGCTCAAATAAGACGAAGACGGAAAAGGGCTTCTGTGCTAATGAGCTCCTTTTTTAAGAATTGGCTTGTGCCAAAGTTTTCCCGTCTTTGAAAGAACTTTTTTTTCTTCCCCACTGTGGTTCACTTTTCAGGGCGCCGCCTATTTCTACTGTGCAAGGTCGCGGTAATCATGAATAAGAAACAACATTGCATGTGCATAAGCCCAGGTGATGCAGCGTGCTGTGGACTTTTTTTTTTCCTGTGGATTACTATGAACCATCCTGTTCATTTCAATTGTGCAAGTGCCAGCTTGAATGAATAACTGTCAAGGAATAATCACACTCCAGTAATTGGATGACTCGATGACATCACACTGAAGTGCAGGACGGAGCAAGGTGGGAATGATTTATTTGTAGTACTGTTTATTTCTATTTTGAAAGCAACATGCAATTCAGACTTCGAAGTCAAACAGTCACGCGATTGGGCTAAAAGGCAGTCGCCAAGTGCCCACATTCGCAGCAGCCAAACTTCACCCACAAGTGAATATCTTTTGGCAGTTCATTATAAATGTACAGTCAAACCTCAGTTTTCGAACGTCTCGGTTCGCGACCAATTCGGTTTTCAACCTAAAATTTTGAGTTTTTTATGCCTCGGATGACGAACAAATTTCGGTTCTCGAACAAACTGAGCGCACTTGAATGCACCATTTGACTCCTCTCGCCTTCCTTACACCAGAAAGTGACGCTTCCTCGGGTAGACGAGGAAGTGATGCTTCCTCGTCTTGCTTTCCATTGTGAGCAGACGTGTTCGGTAAACATGATTATTTTTAAAAGAGCGTGGTTTCGGTTTTCGAACAATTTCGGTTTTCGAACAGCCTTCTGGAACGGATTATGGACGAAAACTGAGGTTTGACTGTATCTTTATTTTAATGGGAATGAGTGGGAATCAAGTCAGCTATGTTCACTCCCACAATGGCGCAAACCCCCATTCCTAGCTATGAAATACCAAAAGATAGAACTCTAAATGTTCGACTGCACTTTACACTAGACTTGCGGTGGGCACGAAAATAGGGCCCGGCGACTCCAACAGTGCTTCTTTTTTTTTTTTACACTTGTGAAGAGCATGAAAATAACACATGGCTAAACATTCATACTAATGAATGTCTTACCATTATTTCTAATTTCCATTTCCATGTGCATTATTACCCAAGGGAAATCATCTCTGTTTCAGACTGTATTTGACTGTGGCTGTTTCATCCCATTTTATGTCATCAAATTAAAATATTATGCAGTAAATGTGAATTGGGAATTTCTCCATTGTGAAAAGAATAAAGGTTTCTTATCGTTATCTTTTAAAATAAACAAAGGCATGTTTTATACCAGCATGGGGAGAGGAAATCCAAAAATACAATTCATTTTCTTCCAGTTCTCCATTGAGTAAAAAGAACGTAAGATAGCTAACTGCGATGATAACTGTGATAGATAACTGTGGTGAAAGAAAGCACAGACCATTCATGACACGAAGCCCCTCACGACCCCAAAATATCTCCCAGAATCTCAGGAGGAAGAGAGGCGAGCAAAGCTCTTCTGTTTGCCACCAGTAGCTTTCCAACACACCAACACGTACACGCACACAAAGGAACAGGCTGCATTTATCACCATGGAGGTCGCATCAAGGACGAGGCCGACAACACAGATAGTGAATGCAGGGCTTCACCAGCCACACAGCAATTTAATTGCAACTGCAAGAAAATGCCCATCACATTTAACAAGCCCAAACCTTTGTGACTTGGCAGCTACCTGAGCTGATAGAAGGAAATAATAGAATGGGTCACTTTTTTTTTTCTTGAGGGGGGGGAAAAAAAAAACATTGTACTTGTAGTGAGACTAAAGTGGTATTGTCAGAAAAAGTCAAGTTTGGATGGCAAATTTGTCATTTTTTGAGAAAAAACTGGCAGCTAAAATTTCAGTATTTTCCGCACTGTAAGGCGCCTAAAAGCATTCCATTTTCTCAAAAGCCGACTGTGCGTTTTATAATCCGATGCGCCTTATATCTGGATCAATATTCCGATTTCTTGGACGTACTATTTTAAATGTTCTTTAAAGCGCTTTGTTACAGCCGCAGTGGTTATGAAAGCCTGATTTAAATAAAGCTGTATTGTATTGTGTTGTATTCCCTTTAGCGTATCTCCATCTAGTGGGTGCATAATGCAACCACAGCCACTGTTGTAGCTTCTATTCTATGGGCCTTATAATGCAGTGCGCCTTATAATGCGGAAAATATGGTACTTAAAGTTATATTTTGTTTAGGGGGCTGGGGGGTAAATCATATTTTTCAAGGAAGAGAAACTGATAATCTTACGAGAAAGTGGGTTTAAATGAGCGAGGTTACACGGTGCACTGTCCTTTCAAATTTGAAAGCTAACCAGATTACCAGTGTTGTTAGATGCCCTTAAGCACGGCCAGAAATATCCGATTGTAAACCACCTAAATGCCTAAGCGCAAAACAACAAAGTTCATAGCTGCACCGCACACATTCCTCAAGCAGCCATGTTTCTCACAGGAGTCGTGCTTGTACTCGCATTGGCACAACACCCTGCAGTCAAAGGGAGTGGGCACTTGTTCTTCTGAAATGAGAAAGGACAGCCACCCTAATATAAATCTGTATGATTTAAAGAAAACTGTTTAAAAAGGCTCACTGTAATTCTTTATCCTTCGGCTATTTTGAGAGCTGGAAACGGATTCAATTTGGGTGAAAATTGAATCATATATCTCCTTTAACACAATGTTGGACATCCAATACCAAAATTCTACAGAGCCGTTCCAGCTCTGGTATTGGACCTCATTAGAGTGCCCAATATCGTTTGAGTTAAGTATGACAAGCACAACACACATTGGAGCATACTCATCCCACAAGGGTTTTTTGTTTTTGTTTTTTTAATGCTTCTTATCAGTTGGAGACACACACAAGTAGCTGGTGGCCATGGGATTTCCCATTTCATATTACCAGGCGCCTGACAAATCTGACTTGTCAAAATAATAATCCAAAACAAGCAACAGGAAGCGGACCTTCGAGCATCTGCCGATGATTGGGCGCCAAACGGCGGGAACACCGTGGCCTGTCATTTCCCCTCTCGTTTCCTCACAGCTCAGCGGGCCGAACCAAAGCGCGCCAATGCGGACGAGCTTGGAAAGACAATTATCTTAAGACGGGAGAGCAGGAGGAATGCCTGAAGCAGCAGGCTGTTAACACACCACCTGAATGAAGTGACCTCAATGGACTGTTGCAAGTACTGACCACTCTATGCACAACCACTTTTATCCATCCATCCATCCATTTTCTAATCTGTTTATCCTCACAAGGGTCGCGGGAGTGCCGGAGGGCTGGACTTTCCTCCCCCTACACTAGGTAATACGGTACTCTGATGCCATGACTGTAAGAATTGATGCGCAGACAATTTGCTGTAGGCAAGTTAGTTTTATTCAAATTCATTTCAAGTTCATTGAAACAATGCAGGAGAGATATGCCATGCCATGGCTGTGTGAAACGCTCCCATCCTTATGACAAAGCTGTCAATGAAAGAACTGGTCTGGCAGTGGGCTTTAGCATGTAAAGCATAATCCGTGACTATCGCCATTTTATTTTAAGTCAGGCTATCAGCAATGGAGTGACTCAAAACTCGTTTCTCCATTTTCTGTTATCTTTTCGATTATTTTCTTCTCTTACCGCTATTTTTTATTTTTCTTCTTCGTGCTACTGCTATTTTGATTTTGATTCTTCGTGACAGGGGTTCACTTTGGCCTGGGGAGTCAAGTTCAGCATTCGCTTGAATGATATCTGGCGCCATCTAGTGTCGTGAATGGGTATAATGTCTAGACCCCGAATATAAGACGACCCCCACTTTTTCAGTCTTATTTCAATGCAAAAAACACCGTCTTATATTCGGGCCAATATAGGTACTACAGTAATAGACAATGTATGGAAATAAAGACAAAACGAATTTATATTGTCAGTTTCTTGGCAAAGCAAAGCCATCCACGTAACACAAGGACTACCCTATGTAGCATATAGAATTGAGAGAATGTAATTTCAAAATAGGGCGAGCATGCAAACAACGCAAAAGGAGGTTTTGTTTCCATTTGGGGAGTCACACTATGGAACAGTTTGAGAAGGGGTTTGAAACTGTGTACAAATATAATCCAATTGAAGAAGCGGTGCAATGGAGGGGTGTGATAATAATAAAATGATTGATCATTTAATTTATTGACTGATCATTGGGTTGTTCAATTGATGTTATCTTTTTTTTGAATGGAAGTCATATGAAAAATATTTGGGATACAGTACTGACAAGTAGAAGTGACATTAATGATAGTTGTTTGGCGTATCAGTGCAATGATTTGTTGGTTATTCTATTTGCTCAAATTGATGAAATGCAGGAATATGCTTGCTGATCTGTTTTTCAATGTTGGAAAATAACTAGAGCTTTTCAGTAGGGTTTGGTTAGGTGGGGCAATATTTGATACGGGGGCCTATGAGTGGCTCAATAGAAATTATGCATTTCAACTTTTAAAAAAATTATTATTTCTCCATTACAAATAATGTACCTCTGTTCATTTATCTATCTATCCATGCCAACAATGTATCGTGACAGCACTGAGAGGCAGAACAATCAAATGATTTTCCACTATATGGCCGCAGGTACAATTAATCTGTGCACACATTCAGCAGAATTGTGCTTTCGTGTACTCACTCCTCTTCTACCTCCCGATGACACAGCATCAGGAGAAACTGGAACTGGAGATTCAGTAACTTGCTCAAGGACATTTTGACATGGTCACTCGGGTTCAGGATCGAACCCACAACCTTCAGATTGGGAGATGCCACTCTGCCGCAAAGCCATGCCGCCCCATTTAATAGGCTATAAAAGATAGCGTGCTAGATATAGATAGATATATGTGGTGCCTGCCATCAATAATGCCATAAAATGCGATAATAGAACTAAGCAACCGAAGGCATCACCAGATAGCTTTCTCTAAAAACTCTATTTTTGTTTACAAGAATTTATTGCAGAATTAGCATGCATGCTCGTACCAGGCGTAGAGGAGAATGTTTGTCACCTTTGTGAAAATGATCCTGAAAAGGCAGCAGTAGCTAAGCTAGCTGCACGCTTAGCTTCTTTCATCGCATTATGCTCACACTTTGATCCCTAACACCCAAATATGAGCACACACACACACACACACGCACACCCTTGTACCCCCGCAGTTATGCCTTTGACTCCAATTTCCTTGCCAGCCTCTCTATGCTAATGCCAGCGGCTCCCATTCAATCCATCTTTGGAGAGGCTCGGGTCGGTGAATTAGTTCAGCGGATGTGTGGCTTCCCGCCACGCATAATCACTTGGGCTTCATTTCCAACCTCCTGCCTTGCCCTTCCCTCAGGGCAGTCATCCGTCGCTCAGGATAAATGTGATTTTAATGATAATCAATCATGCGACCAATGGAGAGAGGCTCGCCTGCGCCCTTCTGTTTACGTTTGGGGCGTTTCCACCGGGAGATTTCGTGAAGGTACTGTATTTACATTTGATGGCCTTGCTCTCATGGCACGAAAAAGCTGGAATCCAACTAAGTCTGCATTGTGTGAAAGTAATAGGCTGCATTTCAGAATTGGTTTATCGACCCCCACACCACCGCACCCATAACATGTAATTTTCTAAGAGTAATGAATGAAAAAAGAAAAGCTGAAAAAAAGCAAAAAATCCAGTGTGTTCCAAGTACTATCAATTTGGGACTTTATTTTATTTTATGAGATTGAGTCAGGCTGGCTGCTATCAAAGAAGTCTATATTTTTTTCTGGATAAAACATTGATCACTCTTTACCCTAGCTATGAAAGAAATCAATACAATAGTTGTATTTGTAGTTTTTCGACACGTACAAGTGAACTGTATGATACTGAGAGCTCCCTCTGTAAACTTTGGACCTTCTCATGTTGCTACGGTAACCACCAAATGTCTCCCATTTTGTGGGCGTACCTAATGTTGTGATTTATGAAAGCAGCGTGAAAAGAGTCGTAGAAAGAAGACAAATATTTACACGGAGGCGTCCTTGTAATAAAAAAAGCACGATGAAAGAAGAGTAAGAGTGTCACTGTGTCGCCTGTGCGTGCGCGGATGTGATTTATTCCGCCTTGGAAGTGGCGTGACAGTTATTAGGAGAAATAACTCTTTTCTGGGGCCTCCATTTTAATGATGTAACGGTGTGTAATAAAACGGTGAGCGCAGTCCGCTTTCGCTCTCATTACCAAACATGCAGCGGTGTGTCACTATTGATTCTTTGCTGTGTGTACGTGTGTGCGTGTGTGTGTGTGTGTGTGTGTGTACATGAACTTAACCAGCGTTCTCCACCGCGGCATTTGCAATGAACTTTGACCTTGTTGCTTTGTTACTGGCTTATTTTTGTTTGTCACCCTGGCAACCGACTGTTCATTTGCATCTCTCGTCTTTTGAATTATTGGTGATTTGATGTGCTTGCTGTGGAAAAATGTTGTGTATTTTACATGTGAATTGCATAAACAGTGCAATGCTGTTGTTGTGTGAACAGTTGTTACGCACAACTCTGCTGACTATTGTTGCTGGAGTTAACGTACACATCTGGATCAGAGTAAATATTGCTGGCTTTCTTTTTTTTCATTCCTAACTGCTCGTATGTAGTACTGTATTGATCAGTGCTTTTTTTCGACATGCTGCTGAACACTGATGCCTATTATGACTGCTTTTTATTTCGATCTGAACAATCATTTTTGCTACACACAACACTGCTGACTATTCTTGGTGCTGTCTGCATTGAATTTGGTATATTTCCGGTATTTATTTACTATGTAGGGCGGCCCGGTAGTCCAGTGGTTAGCACGTCGGCTTCACAGTGCAGAGGTACCGGGTTCGATCCCAGCTCCGGCCTCTCTGTGTGGAGTTTGCATGTTCTCCCCGGGCTTGCGTGGGTTTTCTCCGGGTGCTCCGGTTTCCTCCCACATTCCAAAAACATGCATGGCAGGCTCGTTGGGCACTCTAAATTGTCCCTAGGTGTGAGTGTGGGCGTGGATGGTTGTTCGTCTCTGTGTGCCCTGCGATTGGCTGGCAACCAATTCAGGGTGTCCCCCGCCTACTGCCCGAAGACTGCTGGGATAGGCTCCAGCACCCCCCGCGACCCTAGTGAGGATCAAGCGGTTCGGAAAATGGATGGATGAATGGATGGATGGATTTACTATGTATGGCTGATATAAAGAAACATTTTAACCATTCATTACTATGTTTGCCTAATATTTTTGTTTTGTGCAAAAAAACGTTTGTGTATATTTTTTTGTTTTGTTTTCTTTCTTTCTTTGAACTAATATTATGAGATTTATTTTTCTATTTTTAGCAATTATTTGTTCTATTTCTGCAAAGATGTGAATTCATTTTGACTTTTTCATCCACTATTTTGTGTTTTTTTTCAACAAGTTTCAAATATTTTACAGTTTTTTTATTTTTGTCAAATATTTTCCACCTCATATAATGTATATTTTTCTGCTCCTGTCTCATATTTTTCTCATATTTCTGTGACATTTATGTATTTTTAGATATTTTTGTAATACTACTATAATAATAATACTAATTCGTTAGCCTGTCCGATTGTACCCAATGTTTTGACTTGTGCCAGTCCTATGAGTACATTCTTAATTGTGGTGATAATCCGGATAACCATGATCATGTTCAAGTGAAACTATCGGAGCATTTTCTCACTCGACTGAGGATGGCTCGTATGCAGTATGTCCCGACACGACCTCTGCCTCATTATTAGATCTCCACTCACGTTGGCAAGTGCGCACATCCGACGCCAGGCAACTATAAAAGGGAGTCTGTCGAGGCAAGGTCAGCCAGGATGCCGCCAGGTCCTATTCGACCTGTGGCCCAGACTGAGCCTTTGATGATGGGAATCTAGGTTGTCTCAAGAGCATCGCTAATGGAAATATACGCACAAAATTAGCCTCTATTTACAATCACAACAAGGGGGGAGATCAATACAGCTAAAAGGGAGGATTGTTATTTAGTCAAGATACTCCATTCTGGTAGGGGAATGCCGCAGGTTAATTTTGATTAGTCACAGAAGAAACGGATGCATTCAAAAGCCAAACTAAGTTCATGTGCTCGTAGATGCGTGGACAACGGAGCATATTCTGAAAAATCTTGAAATCCATGTCAGGGATGGGCCACTGGCAACCCACACTCGATTAATTTTTTGAAAATCAAAATGTTTAGGGCGGCCCGGTGACCAGTGGTTAGCGGTTCCACCTCACAGTGCGAACCAGGTTCGATTCCAGCTCCGGCCTTCCTGTGTGGAGTTTGCACGTTCTCCCCATGCCTGCGTGGATTTTCTCCGGGTACTCCGGTTTAACTCCCACGTTCCAAAAACATGCATAGCAGGCTGATTGAACACTTTATAAATTGTCCATAGGTGTAGCGCGGATGGTTGTTTGTCTCTGTGTGCCCTGCGATTGACTGGCAATCGGTTCAGAGTGTCCCCCGCCAACTGCCCGAAGACATCTGGGATAGGCTCCAGCATGCCCCGCGACCCTTGTGAGGATCAAGTGGTTCAGAAAATGGATGGATGGATGGAAAAATGTTTAGGAAAGCAAAGCAGTCTAAACTTGT
Source organism: Hippocampus abdominalis (assembly GCA_018466805.1). Classification (NCBI taxonomy): domain Eukaryota; kingdom Metazoa; phylum Chordata; class Actinopteri; order Syngnathiformes; family Syngnathidae; genus Hippocampus; species Hippocampus abdominalis. The sequence goes on along the minus strand of CM031695.1, from coordinate 17,071,519 downwards.
AACAGCAATGTTCACCACTAAATGGCAGACATGGGTCATGAGCGCCTCCAACCCCAAGACTGTGCTTCAGAGAAGAGCAGTGTGTGTCCTTGCCAGAGCGTGTCCTGGCAACCTTGTATCAAAATTAGTCCTTCACTCAAACGCAATCTCCTCTGGACCCCCCTCTGAGACGCTTGCTTCATGAAGTGAACTCTTCACATTAGAGCATATACTGGTGGACTGACACATTTGCGCGCACTAGACGAAAAATAATGATGGCACACTACCTTGAAAATGTAGATTTTTTTTTTTAAAAACTGGCAAAAATTGTCATGCTGGCTATAGTTCAAATCCAAGTCAAGTCTAATGAATACTAGGTCAAAGTCGAGTTAAATCTTTCATAAATTTTAGTCGAGCAAGGCCAAAGTCTTAAAATTGGTGATTTCAGTCTCGAAACTTGACTCTGCACTGTCATGATTCGGTTTGAGACCAACAGGTGGCACTGTAGGGCTCTCCCTGCAGCTGCACACCTGTTGGTCGTTGGGTAATTAGTGGCATAAAAGGACTCCAGCCCGACCACTCGGTGTCGGGTCATTGTTGCTTTGAGCTACTGTCATTGAGGGAGGGGTACTGTCATGTTTCGGTTTGTGACCAACAGGTGGCACTGTGGGGCTCTTCCTTGCAGCTGCACACCTGTTGGTCGTTGGGTAATTAGCGGTATAAAAGGACTCCCAGCCCGACCACTCAGGGTCGGGTCATTGTTGCTTTGTGCTAATGTCATGTTTGTTTGTTTGTCATGTTTAGATAATGTTTTGGTATTGTTTCTGTTATTGATAGTTTTGAGCTTCAGTCATGGTTTTTGTTTGATACTTTGGACTTTGTCTGTTTAGGATTCAGTTTTCTGTGTTTTATTAAATACAATTCGTCAAGTTCACCCTGCTCCTCCCTCCTGCCTGCGTTTTGGGGTCCACCACCACCTCGCAACGTGACATGCACAACACATCCACTGATTTTACATCACAGCTCGATGCACCACTGTCCTTTCTGCGGCTATCCGTGACTTTAAGGATTAAAGTAATTAGAGAAAATGATAGTTACACTTGAGAGAAGTGATGGATGAAGCAATAGTCGGGAGGGGGCAAAATGATACTGTAATCATCGCAAGGGATTACAGCCGTGGTAACGCAACGCTGCTTTGTTCTCTACTGTGCAACAGATGTCTCACTCTAACACTTAGAATAGCTTGTCGCGACAAAAACAAACTAAATTTAACATCAAAGCAAAAACAACACTAGCTAAAACCTGAGGTCTGTGTGAACAGCCTCTTTCGCCTCCATTGTTTCTGGATCATTGGGTCTGATATACATTAATCTGATATTTTATGATATACGGAAATCCATGAGGGGATAGCGACCAAGCCTTGCTGTGATTGGTGAAAAACCACAAGTGATTGACAGTCCCCATAAAATATTAAGCATATATCGAGAGCTTCAACTCGAAGTATACCTTCAAACTGTGATTCCCAAACACTCGCTGTATATTTACACAGGGCTTTGGCGGCAGGATGACTGTAATAATACTTTTTTCCATCTATTCCATGTAGTGAGAGCAGAATACTATAAATACAATGTACAACGTATCCCACTGGGACTGATTGTTATTTACTGTACATATTAGCACAACGCTTTCCACAAATACACAGTAGTCGGAGTAATACCGAGCCTAAGGCCCACTCGCGCTTTTGACATGATCACGCCCACAGCTGCCTGCTTCCTTTGTGGAGTTCAAGCTGGCCAGAAGGATATGTTCAGGGGTCCGGTGTTGTGGTCACACCAACGCAGCTCCAACAGAGTGTGTGGGTTTGCGCGACGAGAGTGCTTGTGACAAGTCAGAAAATGAAGCTTGGTGGCTGGCAGAGGCAGGTGACCCCCGAGGATAGCAAGCGTGCCAGCTTTTTAGCAGGCTAACTCGGACCTGGAAGATGTCGCTCAACTGATGTCACTCCGTATTTATTTCAAACAAAGGTGTATAGAAGTTAGCGTACCTGTTTTTTTCAACCCCCTAATGACTCGCACAAGGAACAGACTAATCAACACTTCTCAGCTCAACTATTAGCATGACATTGTCACTGAATTGTAAATGAGACTTGTTCTCCTTCATGACTGCATCACACTGACGAAGTAACAACTCTCTGAGGTGCAATTTTGATGCTGCAAGTGTTCCTTTTTGTTTCTCAGATTATGGATGGATGGTTGGTAGGTAGGTGGGTTAGTCTGATGGATATCTATGTGCATATGTATGGGGGGGTTATAGTGGGATGATGGCTGGTTGTATGGACGATAGGTAAAATGAATGTAAAGGCAGGTTAGTTTTAAGGATGCTTGGATGGATGGATATTGGAATTGGTGGGACGGCTGAATGGGCAAGTGGATAGGTCAGTCGTATGCAAGACAATATGTTAGTTAATGGATGGGAAGGTTATTTTCATGACTAGATGATGGAGGATCAGTGGATTAGTTGGATGGTTAGGCTAGCTGGATAATCAGCTGATAGGTATAAGTAGAGAGAAAGCTTAGTAGGTTAGATGGCCGGTTAGTTGAATGGAACAGAGTTAGGTTGATGACACGTTGCTGTTTGAGTTTCAGGAATGAATGGGTAGGCTCGCTGATCGATGGATGGATGTTACTACGATCGACAAATACAATGTTGTCATGTTTGAAAGTTTCATCTTGTTACATGCTTGATTGACCTCGAAATGCTTGTGTTCAGAACATCTTGCACACAATGGAAGCACAGAGAATCCAGGAGGTCAAGGGACCCGAGCGCATGGTACCTGACGACATCTCAGAGAGAAAGAATTAACCCTCACTTGTAGACACACTGGCGCCTGTTATCTGACAACTTGGAAAGGAAGAATTAACTTTGGACGGAAGGGAGTACTCGCACACATCATGAGAAAGGGTCACGGCAAAGGTCACAGACGTGTCAGTTCATGGAAAAACCGCTTGTTAAAATGTCTTACGTTTCTGTTGGTTTATGGATGTTGGTGCTGGTACCAAGAGAATGGTTTGTCTGAGGGGCGACCCAATGGGGCCGTCCAGGGGTGTGGCATGTTAATGAAGATGGGAGTGCTTTTCTGCTATATTCCTTGTAATTTGCATATACAGTCAATAAAAAGGCCGGCAGAAGTTGCAGAGGTCGGGTGACAGTGGGAAGCGCACACCGAGTGGCTTCATGGAGAACTGCACCTCTTGCCGGCAGTGAAAGTCAATCTGTTCCTGCGTCGAGCCTTTGTTAACTGTCTGAGTGAAAAGCTCTGTTAGCCAGTTAGATGCATTTAAGGATGGACGAATATGTTAGTTAAATGGATGGATGGACTTTTTATTTTTTTAAATAAGGGCGCATGGAGAGTGGGATGGCGGCTAGTGGCATAGCTGGACAGATGAACTAGTGGATAGGTCAGGTTTCCAAATTTATAGCTGTATCAATGCATGTGTAAAAAGAATAATAGGGTAGCAAGTTGGATGACGGGATGGGTTTATTGTCAATCCATTGATGGATGACTAAGTTGGATGGATAGGCCAGCTACATACGTGGTTAGACATCTGTTTTCAAAACCTGAATGGATCAGGGTTCCCACGGGTCCTTAAAATTCATAAAAATCCATTAAAAAAAGAAGTTGTAAAATGATGTTCATAATTGTCCTGAATTTTCAGGGAAAGCTTTTAAAATAAATGTTTAAAATCCTTAAAAATGTATTTTTATTTAAAAATAAATTGAAGTTTTATATTTTTAAATTTAAATTTTTCTTAGTGTACTTTATTTGAGAATGAATTCAATTTTTTTTCATTTTCCTACCTGTAATACAGTAGTGATATGTGATAGTGATACAGTGATATGTGGCATTCTGTTTAGCCCGCATATTGCTGAGCGGGCATTGAATCCACCGTGAATTCCGTGCTGAATGGAGAAAAAGTCCTTAAAAATGGCTAATTTAGCCCTCAAAAGTCCTTAAAAGGTCCACCCTGTAGGATGGTTCAAAAAGGAAAATTGAACGGATGCGTTAGTCAGATGGATGGTAAGTTTAGCTGAATCCATTAATCTCTGAAAGGCTATATTAGTGCTGTATCTGCATTTATGGGTCCGCTGTTTGAATGACAGCTGGCAATATGAATTCTACGCCTATACTGTATGAGCAGCAAGTCAGCGCTTCACGACAGTGAATAATGCTTCGGGATTTAAGACCGACGTCTTGTGACTTGACACACTTTACAGTCAGTGTGTTAAGCAATTGTTGTCACCACAATGGTCATCCATTCAGCTTGCGCGCTGCCATTGTGTCTCTGTAGATGAGCTCCGATAAGACGCCTCTCCCTGGCTTTGTCTCGTCCAGCAAAAAATTGCCAGTGACGTCGGAAGTGTGCAGCGACCATGATAACTGTGAAGGCCGCGCTTACTCATAATCAGTGCGGAGCAGAATGAGTGCTTCTGTCTCTCTGACTGCCAATGATCCTTTTTACACTTTGGGGGCCAAAATGACTGCAAATGTGGATTGATTGTATTGATTGCATGACACAACTGTGTTCATGATTAGAGCGTGCCAAGGGCTTTGACTTTGGGGATTATCAATTTACTTGGTGGAATAATGTATTCTAAAAATATTTGATAGGAGCGGCCCTATTTTTCTGCTAGGTGGCGATTATCTTTAACCTGCAGGGAGAACGACTTCATTGACTGGATGAGAACGACATTGTGCACCTGCACTCGTGCAGGAATTCAGCGAGCTTTGATTTTGTGGTTGCATTCGGGTGCTTCTGATGATTGATTGGAGCTCGGGACTCATTTCAATTGTTATGATTTGAGGCTTCCTTTCTTCCAGATAGAAAGAAAGCGTGGGGGTTCCCCGGTGGCCCTTAGTAATCTAGTAACTCAAATTTGCAATCAGGACTTCATCAAACAGAATGTTGGATGCAAAATGAAGCCTGGGACTCATCACCTATTAAAAAAAAAAAACTTTCTTCCTTCTTCTTGGTTGCTTTAATGTGCTCGGGCTCATTGCACATTCTGTCTGATGTGCTGATGAGATGTTGCTGGTGTTGTTGAGGTGTTGGCACAAGTGATGCTTATTTTAATCCTCCCGCAAGTCCGCGACAAATTTGCAACAGACACATTTAGCTGTGCCATCTCACCAAAATGGAGGCGCTTGCCATTCGCTTCACATCTGCAAACTAATTACAGCTCCATTGTGTCAGTTGGCATCATTTCCGTGTCCGAGCCGCTCTCTGTTGCAGGCTTTGGCACCTGGTGAAAGAGGCATCATGCTCTGCTCTCTAAGATGGACGTCAGCAATTTAGCTTTTAGGTTTTGTTTGCGGCTGTCCACATGCTGGATGCACACACCGGAACAAAGCGGCGGTTAAGCGATATGGACTAGGACAATTGCCCAGGAAATGAACAGTGATGGAAATATGGAGTTTCCTCCCCACGCACTCCGGTACAACAGCTTTCTGAGAAAAACTTTCTACAAGAGCAAGTTTGTGGGAATTGGGAATCTTCACAGGAACCGAGTGGTCAATTAATGGATCACTGAGAGTTCTGCTGCCCGCGTGGAATTGATTTTGGATTAATTCAAATCCAAAAAGGCCTCCCCACCTCATTCCCACAGTTGAAAGCTTGCAGTTGTCTTGTTTGGGCTTGATTCGATGAAGAATTGAGCCACTTTTGACAGTTGAAGTTCCTTTTGACAGTACCGTCTACCCTTAGTTTATGGTTCACAAACAACACCAGTTTATCACATGAGATATAGGTTACAGAACATTTTTACCCTACGATATGCTCTAAACACATTAGCACCTGTTCCCACTCTCTTGATCATTGCATTGAACTCTTAATTATAGTTTAAAAATCACCATCCTTGCTGCGGTGCAGCTACGGGGTGCCACACATGGACGCAAAAGACTGGGGCGGAAGGTGGTCTCAAATTGCATAGATCTGTGATGGGCCCCGGCCAACTTTACACCAACCGCTCATGGTGGTCTGCATGCGGTTCCTTTTAGACCAGGGTTGTCAAACTCATTTCACATTGTGGGCCAAATACGACCTCGGTAGATGTCAAGTAGGCCGGACCATTACAATTATACCATCCTCTGCTATAAATAACCAAAATAGTATGTATTTCCTTTTGTTTTGGTTTAAAGAAGCACAAGACCATAAGGAAAATGTTGAAATGTAATGAACATATCTTTTACAAAACATTTCATGAAGCACATTAGATTTCCTTACACAATTGTGCAATTTACTTTTATCATTCACATTCATATATGCGTTGCAACTGATCCCACTGATTGTACAAAGGCACAAACCTTTAACAAGTAATTGTATTGAAAAATATAGTCATGCATTTTAAGATGAAACGAGATTTATAAAGAAATGCATTTTTAAACCATTTACACATGTGCAAATAAAATCTAAATTTAATCACTGCCTACACCCGACACCTTACAAACGAAGGAGAGTCCTATTAAATGTGTATAAAGAATAAAGTATTCACATGTCCTTGACAACGTCTGCTGTGTTGGGTCTGTCTCAGTGACAGACTGAGACTGCAGTTGTCTTCTTCTCTGATCAAAACAATGTTGTCTTCTACTCTTATCAAAATAGTGTGTCCCCTAGCGAATATTCCATGAATTGTACATTATTAGAAATGTTCATTCCGCGTCTTTTATTCATTTTTTCACTTTGAAATGATCCTGCGGGCCTGATCGAACCTCCTTGAGGACCAATTCTGGCCCGTGGGCCGTATGTTTGACACCACTGTTTTAGACTGTAGGGCTATTTTGTGCATGTCAACCTGCGTGTACTCTTGCTTTCTTCTTCCACCATGTCAAGGACTTCACCTCTCACGTTCCAAGTTTCAAGGGATAGAGAGGAGCCGCTTCCTGTGGCGGTAAACCAAGTCAGCTGTGTTCAGGCCCACGACGGCGCAAAATACCTGTTTTTAACTGCATCAAGCTGGGTGCGTGTGTGAAAATTCCAAAACCCCGTCTAATCTGCCTCCGTGCAGATTTAAACCACACCTCACGCTTGGCTTGCACCTGGCATGATGAGCCCAGGGTGTTAAGTCAGGACTCCTAGCTGTCTAATTGTTGGGACCAAACATCTATCTACTGGGGAAGTGAGCATTAGGCCATTCACAAGCAACAATAGCAAATGTGGAAGGGCTCCATCTTGCACAAAAATCAAACCTTTAACATTCACCCAAGCACTTGCCATTTCACCAGTGCTTCAGTGAATTAAATACTAGTTCAGGTCAGACTCAGTGTCCAAGACTCACCAGATTTCATCTCACATCGGCTTTTGGCATTCATGGCATTGCAAAGAATGAATGTACCCATAATTCTGTCCAAAGTGCTCGCACAGCACACTGATACTTCAATGAATTCCCTTCAGCATGACTCAGATTTGTTTTTGGTTTTGCTGTTCGGTGCTTTCTACCGTCTTTGTGACCGATTTGTTGCTTTACTGTTGTATATGTTAGTTGCTCCATGTACAGCACTTTGTATGCAGTGATGGCTGTTTTAAAAGTACTCTATGAATACAGTTGAGTTGAGTTGATAGTTTTTTGTCACCATATGAAATATTTATTATTGACGCAACCAAGCTAGTGGCAAAACTGACCGCCTTTAGACCATCCATTTATTTGGAAAAAAATAAAGTGAGCTAAAGGTAAAATTAGTAAATTACCCCTGATTCAGGGATGATAAACGTCTACATTTCGAAGTTACCTGACATAAACAGCCTTTTAAAAACATTGCTGTTCTGGAACAAACTTGCTGATTTTCTCCTAATAACGCATTTTATTTGTAAACGCGATGCTACTGTACCGCATGACAAGCAAATCATTGATGTTTCTTACATTTGGCCTTTCCACTAATGTTTGACCTCCATAATTTACAAACACAACTCATAGAAAGCAAAACATAGCCAACATGAATACCGTGTGTGTGTGTGTGTGTGTGTGTGTGTTTTATTTCGAGTGCCATCAGGGCTGCGTGTGAAAAATGCCCAAAACTGGAGCTGGCTGGGGACGGCACCATGAGACTTTGAAGGCTTGGATTCAGCCTCAGGACTGAGTGAGTCATCTCCCCGGAGCCATCACCTGAGCTCAGTCGCTTTCCAGGAGGGGAGACAGACGGGCAAACTCTGGCCCAGAATAATAAACGAAATTTTGTAAAACGCTCAGCGGGTAAAACAAGCCCAACATTACCTCCTGGGAGTAGAGTGGATATTTGATAAGTAACAGAGAGGCGGGATAGAAGCGAGCTTCAAGGGAGTGACTGCCATGGCAACCAAGATTTAGGCCATGGAAACTATCAAACTGTGTCACACGACAGAGTGAACATCTGTTGAAATATGCGAGAGTGCCAACAAAAATATGGAAGTTAGCTTTGAGTACGGCGACTTCAAGTATCCAGGACTGGGTTTTAATCATAAACAAATAAGAGACCTTGCAGCAGCATGAAGGTTGTCAGTTCGATCTCCAGTGTCCCCAGGACCAACTCAAAGCATCCCCGAGCAAGATGCCGAATGCCCAACAGCTCTAGCAGCTTATTGTTGAAGCACTTCAAGTTTGAAAAGCAACCTTACATACAGAATCTGTATTACTGCTAACAAAATGGTCCAAAGCAACAAACCAAAATGATCATGGAGGCGCCATTTCCCCAAGACAGATGGTAGCTGTTATCGTGGCCGTCTTTTGCGCCGCCTTGTGTCCCCCGGACCTCCTGCTCTGACCACCTCCCCTCCACCACATGGCCCAGACACGCATGGCGTCCAAAGCAACAGCCCGGTTCCGCCGTATTATCCAAACATCACCACAACAGCGTTTTCGGCATGACTTGGCGCCGCGGGGATGGAAACCCACACATTGGTCTCTTTGGGACACTCGGCATATGACGAGCAGCGGGACACATGCGACTCAGGAAGAACAACACGTTCATGCCCTCCCACAACGTTGCCGTTGGACCTCGACACAGATTGAAAAGGAGATAGGATTCCTTGACCTTGGACTTTTGCATACAGAGTCTTCCTACGGGGGTTAAATTCAGATGCTGGGAAGCCAAGTGATGACTGTTAACAGAACTTAATAGCGTGTTGGTGAACAGCAGTCATCACAAATTGACCTTCAAGTTCCATCATTTCTACCACATACATGCATACACACATATTTTTTTGTTTCCAAGGGGAAATGTTATGGAAATATTGGAGTTTATTTTAATTGGCTCTCTGGAGTATGCGCCTTCCCATAAAAGGTGAATTTACATAACCAAGTACATTTTTGTTTGCAGCCTATGCCAGAAAACGTGTCTTGAAGATAGCCACTAACATTTGTGCCCAATTTACTTCAATATCTTTCACCCACGACTTGGCAGCTATTTTGGCGGAGATCGGACAGGAATCAAAGCCCAGTAGGAACGCCAAACCTAGCCGAACTCTGATTAGGGAATTCGCCCAAACAAGCATAGTCAACACAGATGGGCGAAGAATTAGAAAGCTTTAATTTCACTGCCATCTCGTGTGTGTGTGTATCCTGGTGGAAATGTAAATGTATGTTATTTTGGGGATCCGGGCACAACCCAAACACTCAGTAGCGCCCCCCTGGAAAGTTTGGGGAAAAAAATTCAGCCCCTGACAACAGTTTCTTCGACTGACATGAAAAGTCCAGCTGTGGATACATCGATTGGGCACGAAAGGACTGTATGGCTTTTGCATGGTGCTAACCAGTAAAAATGTAGCAAACCGTGTGCAATTACAGAAGAGTGCAGCTGCAAATGGGGAGTAAAAATATTTTTTACTGGCAAAGACTCTCAAACGTACCCGCAAGGATCTTCAAAAGCATTTGCAAATACTGTACGTTCAAACGTCCTGTTACAAGTGTCACACAACAGCCTTGCACACCACAGCCGTCCCGCCTAAGCTGCACTCCCAACAGTCATTAAGTGATTATTCAGGCGGATCAACTGGGAAATTGTGTTCCTGTTAATTTCACGGTTGCGATGCATTCTTAAAATAAGTGCGAGGAGGAATAACACGAGTAATTTTGTGAATGCAGTGAAAATAAGTAATGAAAAAACAAAAACAAGCCTGCTCACTGATGCGATTAAGGTGTCGTGTTTGTCAGAAGACTCCTCGCCTACGTCGCGGGGCGAAGATGCAATTGGCAGCACGCCAGCTGCTGCTGCTGTTCTCGAATCTCCTCATCTATCTTGCGCTCGTTACAAGCAAAAGTAATATTTTGAACTTTCATGTTGTAGAAAAAATAAAAAAATACTTTTTGATGAAGTGCTTTTACTTTGGAATTGTCAGCCTCGCAAATGGGATCATGCATCAAATAACACCTGAGAGAGCAACCATAAATACGCAAGCACCGGTTGGTTCTTTTTTTTCTCTGCGGATTGTTTCTAGTTGTTTGCAATAATGTTTGATGTACCCCCACGTATCTAAACACGATAATCTGATTTATACTGCGTTTGTGAAAGATGAATCTCAAGGGGGCTGGCCATTTAGTCACTTGTTGCTGACGGAATACGACGTCATAGTGCCGAAGGGCATAACGACCGTCACAGCCCACCTGTTTTCTGCATTTGGTCATGCGACATTCACAAGGTGAGCAAAAAAAAAAAAAAAGACAGCTTTCTCATTTGTCCTGTCCTATTTGAAGGAGTTCAGGGGAAAAAAATCATCAATGTCTTTGTCACATACCGTGATTAGACCATTGGGGGTGCATAGAACCTATTATTGGAAGGAAAGTTAAAATGTTGAAAGAGCCATATAGCACAAAAAAACAAATATGTCTAGAGCCGCAAAAAAATAAAAGCCTTCTATAAAATTTCTAATGAAGGAAACACATGCATGGGTATGTAGGAGACTGGACTGTCTCAGAATTGTTTATGTTATTAATTCCTTTGTTGTGTGTTCATAAACGCCCCCATAGAATTTATTTTGTGATTTCCTCGCTTGATTTTTTGTTTTGGTGCATTATTTTTGCTTTTCTTAGTGTCAGTGAAGGGATCATTAATTTCCGTCTTTGAACGCTTCTCGTGTCGAACGAGAAGAGAGAAGGCACGGAGTCGGACGCAGATGTGTCTGTGTTTGTCGAGACTGTTAAAAGCATAAATAAAGTGTACGTTTTAAAAAACCAACACCACAGCTCTCCTTTTTCGGAGCTGCAACATGTATCTAGATCTATTTGAGCTATATTAGCCTCCTATCAAAATCTTTTTCCATTTTCAAACATTTTTTATAAAGCTCCAGGGAGCCACTAGGTGTCGCTAAAGAGCCGCATGCGGCTCTGGAGCCACGTGTTGCCGACCCCCGGACTAGAAACCCTTCAAGCAAATGATGACCAAATTAAATCAGCTTTACCGTTAGCTTGGTTTTTAAGCATTCCTCGCTCACATTTGTCAACGACCTTACAATGCACATGATTGGCACCCACAGGACTGAAGCGCAAAGGCAACGCTTCATATCTGCCAGTTTAAGGGCGAGTCAATGTTTAGGGGCTACATGATGACAGCATTTTGCTCTTCATCTTGGAGATGTGTTGGTGATGTGGTCCTGAAGTCGTGTTTCAGGTCAGCTGCTGTCATTCGTCACCTTTCTTTTGAAGAAGAAGAAGTACACAAGCCAACAGTGCAATCCCCTCGGCCTCCGTGGCGAGGTGAGGGTTGACGCGTACATCATCAATTCAGCCATCATCTTCACGCTGACATTGTTTAGAAGTCGGAGCGGAACTTGTACTCTCTTAAAAGAGCAGCACATACACAAGGTCATTCGTAGACTGGTCGTCAAAACAAAGACGTACAATAACTTTGAGAATTCACTTTTTATTTGCTGCAGATAGAAACTGCAGCATAATATACAAAATGTATCAATTTTTTGCAAATTGTCAAAATTAAAAACTCAATAAAAATTGCCGTAGTTGGCAGACATCTGCAAGAGCTCTTTTTGGTTGTTTTTGTGTTTTGTTTTGTCATATGGTTTTTGGTGTGCTTCGTATTGGACCAGTTGTGGATCGTTTTCAGCGTTTTGGCCACGACATTCATCGGCGGAGAAAGAATCTGTGCTTGATAGTTGCGCCTTCTCAGCAGCACGCGTGTACCAGCACTGATTTTCATGGCATGAATGTCAGCGCTATTTGGCTGTCGCCGCTCAACAGCACTGTGGCGCTTGTGTGTTTTTTGTGCCTTGAATGAGCAGCATTATTCACGGCTCGGTTTTGTTCAGCAGAGATGTCGGCGCTGTTGGACAGTCTGCATCGGTGCGGCTGGAGGGATGGCTGCTGGAGCTGAGGAGAGAGGAGCATCGCCCTGGTGCGCAAACGCGTATTTAGAATGGGAATTGGCGCTTGGAATTGAAGCGGATTTACTTGTGACATGGAGAAGTGAAGCTCTTTTTTCATCAGCGGACGCTACAGCTTCTTGTTTCATTTGCAGCAGACGCATGGGACATCGTGCGTGTTTCGAGTGTGACGTCTCTGACCCACTGGTGAAAGGACACTTTGTTTCTCCCCCCTTTCATCCATAACTGCTTCAAACAACAAGGCCAATGCAGAAATAGTGGTTATGATTGCATGACTGTCCATGTCTTATATTATACAATAATATTACCGCATTTTGATGTTTTGTGTTCACCATTCTGTAAAGCGCTTGGTTACATCTGCAGCTGTTGTGAAAGTGCTATATGAATAAAGATGTGTTGTATTTAATATTCATACCTTTATTGAAAATCAGAGGACATTATTTCAAACTGACGGAACTTGGCCATTTTTTTTAGGTGAAAAAACAATTCCAGTTTGGAAAAAACATAACCCGACTTTTTGAGCCACATTTCACAAAGCTTGGCATAGGACCGATGATTAAAAAAAACAACTTCTTTCCGTTTTCTGCTGTAGCAATAGACGTATGCCTTAGCAGTATATATATGTATATACAGTCAAACCTCGGTTTTCGAACGTCTCGGTACTCGACCAATTCGGTTTTCGACCCAAAATTTTTTATGCCTCGGATTACGAACAAATTTCGGTTCTCGAACAAACTGAACGCACTTGAATGCACCCTTTGACTCCTCTTGCCTTCCATACACGAGGAAGTGACGCTTCCTGGGGTAGACGAGGAAGTGACGCTTCCTCATGTTGCTTTCCATTGTGAGCAGAGGTGTTCAGTAAACATTTTTATTTTAAAAAGAGCGTAGTTTCGGTTTTCAAACAATTTCGGTTTTCGAACAGCCTTTTGGAACGGATTATGGATGAAAACCGAGGTTTGACTGTACTCTTTCCCAGGATTTGGGGGTGAAAATGAATCCCAACTTTGCCGTGCAGCTCCTTGTTAGAGGAGCCAAAAGTGCTGCAGCAATCAGCAGTTGGACATGTGCATTCAACAGTTTAGAAAAGGTCAAATTAAAGTTCACCTGTAAAGGTTACATTGCATTTTAACTTCATCCTGACATTTCACCTGAATGCCCAAAATCCTTTTCTTTTGCCAAGACACACACTGCATTTAATGCCTGCCCACCAGCTCCGACGAATTACGGATAATTGGAAAGTTTACCCGTGTGTGAGGAAGCAACGAGGAACCAGGGATAAGCTCCCATTTGAGCGGATGATGATGTAACAGTAATTACAGCGCAATTAATATATCGGTAGGCTCATATTTTCTTCTTCAGGTTGCGCATTTTCACCTCCGAGCCAAACATTAAAAAGGACAGAATCTTCCTTTTTGGCGCGCGTGGCCTGGTGGGCGTCCGAAGGCGTCCGATTACATTACCGTGTATCAATTCATCAGGATTAGACGGCCTCCGTTCCTCTGAAGTGGATTCAAACAGGGGCCCCACGTGTTGGCGCCCGCAAACGTGATTCTTGCGAGCCAGCACAAGTGTGGAAAAAAAAAATATCTCATTTGAATTTGTCAGCCGGGTCGGGCTTGGCCACCCATGCGCAAACGTCTCCGTCGATGAAAGGCGGCAGGAAGCGTGTGTTATTTAAAGCCCGTGTCGTGTTATCTCAGGAAGGTAGAGGCGCCTTCCCGGCTGCCGCTTGGCCAAGATGGTGGAAAATTGTTTGTCAGAGTGTGAGCACGTGCTGAAAGGGATAAATAACACACGCAGTGCCTCATTCCCCACCCTGTGTGCAAATCTCCTGTTGGAATGAAATATCACTAGAAGAAGTCATTTGTGTTTGTCTGGGCAGGGATGACTTTATGCTCTTCTAAAACTTGGCCAGAAGACGTGCGAGAAGGGAGAAAAATTTGGAGCGTTTTTGGAATGTGTTCTGTCATCTTGCCACACGTCTCATGCAACATAACAGTACAGTCAAACCTCGGCTTTGGAACGTCTCGGTTCTCGTCCAATTCGGTTTTCAACCAAAAATTTCGACTTTTTTATGCCTCGGATGACGAACAAATTTCAGTTCTCGAACAAACTGAGCACTTGAATGCACCATTTGACTCCTCTCGCCTTCCTTACACGAGGAAGTGACGCTTCCTCGGGTAGACGAGGAAGTGACGCTTCCTCGTGTTGCTTTCCATTGTGAGCAGACGTATTTAGTAAATATTTTTATTTTAAAAAGAGACTAGCTTCGGTTTTCGAACTGCGTTCTGGAACAGATTATTGACGAAAACCGAGGTTTGACTGTATTATCATATTTAATCATAGAAAAGTACTTGTTGGTTTGGCGTTTCTGTCTCATGATGTGGCTAATCCATTTGGGATGTTTGACAAGAGAATACAGTGGCTACTGAATTAGCTGGCTAGCTTGATAGAGACTGATTGGCTAGCTGCGGCCATATGCTTGTCACTTGTGCTCCAAAGGTGACGTGTTTTTGTGTGTGTGTGTGTTATGTTTTTCACACTGCTTTATTCGTTGCTTCCATGTCATAATTGAAAACTGAAATGTTTTTTCAGCCCTCCTCATTTAGCCCCAAATGGATGGGGAAGCGCACAAAGTCACACACGCCTACTGACTGCACAATTCACCTCTTCAGTATGTTCAAATAAATGTGCACAGAAACACAAACAGCAACCATCAGTCAATGTTTACTTGTTTGAGAAGGCTCTTGCTGCTGAGGTGCACATCTCCCAGCACGCCAATGCTGGCACGGCAACCCCTGTAAATAATCGTTGGTCCGTGGCATTTTAGCGTAATGCTAAGAATGTTTTCTTTAGGTTATTTAAAACACATTGAATTCTTTCATTTTATGTTTTCCTTGACAGTAATCTACAACCGGCAATGGCATTAAACATCTTTTTGTAACAGAATTGTTAGCTATTTCTTACTTTTAGGCAAATATATAGAAGTGAGGTTTTAAAGAGAAACAAGTGAATACTGTACATTAATATAGGAAAAGTAAACTGCGAATATGTGGGATATTTCTGTACTAAAACATGGCCGATACAAGTTTACAAGTTAGATTCTGGAACAAATTATTTCACTTGACATTATTTCCTATGGGATCTTCTTTTCTTCTTTTTTCCGAATTCAGTAAGATTGTGTTCACTGTGATTTTCTATCAATGATATCTTATCAGAAACATTTTCCACTTTAAAAAAAAAAAAAAAATTTTTTTTTTACACACACAAAGACCATTTTCCCTGGTGCATCCCTCATTGAGGTTTTCTCGCGTTGCCCTTCAGATTTACAGTAATGGCGGCAAAGGGAGGAAGGGAAGGGACGGTGCTGCGCAGGAAGAAAGACCCAGAGAAGTGTGAGATGGGTGGGGGTAACACCCGCGGGATGTATAGATAGATGGCATGTGATGACTTGAAAGCCGAGGCAGTTGGGGAGGGAATGGAGGAGGAGGAGGAGGCCGGAGTGAGCGACAGAGGAAGTCTGAGTAGACAAAACATTCTCCATTAACAGCTTCTGAAGGGCCAATTTGTCCCGTTTCATCCTCCGCCTCTTCCTCCCAAACCAGTGGAAATGTAAGGGAGTTGCGTGTTCGGGTTGCAGAGGTCACAGATGCAGGCGGCTTTTTACGAGTTGTTTTGATGTAACGGGTGATACATTTTCACCAGTGCGCACACCACGGGAGCCATGAACACCCGCTCACAGGCTCGCACGCACCAAGACGCAGTGAGCACTATCCCGCAAACATTATTCTTCCTGACTTGCAGATTGAATCTATTTGTCATGTGTCCACTTTGCTCAAAATGAGCTATTTGGACATAGTGTGAGTCTGAGGGGGTCCCTCAAATATGAGTGCTGCATGGCTCAGTGGGAGGGTGGTCGTCTCCCAACCTAGAGGTTGTGGGTTCGATCCATTGCAACTTTGTCGAAGTGTCCTTGAGGAAGATACTGAACCTCCAGTTGCTCCTGATGCTGCGCCATCAGTAGGTAAATGGAAAAAAAACGGTGTAAAGTGCTTTGAGTACCAAAGGTAGAAAAGCACTATATAAGTGACAACCCATGAGCACATGAAGTTCCAATCCACATTCATGTTTTATTCATACATTGGAGACACTGTGTTTACGCCAATGATAGGTCTTTCCTGGAGGCCTACCTTCATCAACGCACCTCTCACCATTATCGCAACAGCTGAAAACATTCACAGACTCACTAGAAAGCGCATTGAAACACAGACATATCAATGACACAACAAAAGTTGAACACAATTCAACAGGGTCTTCCAACGCCGCCGGCTGCAATTGTTCCACAAACACTGAAACGGTCGAACTGACGTCACCAAAAAAAAAGCTGCATTATTGGTAATTGGGGAGAACACAAGTTTAGTCATTCGCTCGTGAAATGTCTGCTCAACAGAAAATGCCACACATGGTGATCCATAAAAGAGATCACGATCGTATTTTGATGATCATTTTACATTCTAAAATTCCCCCAATTTATGATCATGATAAAATGTCCTTTTTAAATATTTATATCACCTTTAGTCAACCACAAAAGCTGCACTATAGACACAATATAGGGCTTCTCCTAAGCTTCTTTATGAATCAAAATCCGCGTGTCGACGGTAGAGATGGTTTGGATATTTTATTTCGGCGCAGAGTGTCGCAGCGCTGCAGTCGAACACGAACACGACCACGACCAACCGGCTGTTGCTTCACGTGCATGCTTGGACTCCTGCTGCTCTAACCAACCCCCTCTGTATGCGGCGCTCTGAGGACCGTCGCAGCAGCGCAGAAGCGGGAGACAAACTTGGCGGCGGAATGTGAGCGTCGAGCTCGGGTGCGAGCAGATGGAGTGTGAACGCGCCCCGGTAGCTCACATGAAGAGGCCGACATAATTGCCTGGAGCTAATCCGCCGCACACTCCAAAGTGGTTAGTTAGAAGAAAAGGAAGTCACATTTTCGCCAGAGTTCGCTTGACCTTCAACTCTCTACACACACTGAGCTCCACAACACAAACGCCCCCCCCCCCCCCCCCACAAAAAATGTCCGCCATGTTTAATCATATTCATCATTGATTCCCAACCACTGTGTGGCGCGTGTGCGGCAGGAAATTCTCCAATTTCCCTTACATGATCAAAGCAAGTGATGTATAGTGACAGGCAGAGCAATTAAATGCTCTTCAACGAGATGGCAGAAGGGACTTAACCAGTGTTCCACATTTTTGGTTGGTGGAGTGCCAGTGAGATTCTCTTTGAATGTAAAATAGGTGCTTTGGCTGAATAAAGATTGGGAAAACTGTATAAGTCATTGAACTAGATCACACAGGAGATCTTGCTTTGCTCAATTGTGGATAGACTAAACCCCCACAACCACTACACAGCAGCACACAACTAATACATAACCGCCGCATCCCAACACACCGTCGGTACTCACTGTACATAAATCAGCACACTTTTATTCAAGTCCAAAACAGCTGGCAACAAAAGTGAGTACAACTCCAAGGGAAATTGGCATCATTTGGGCCCACTTAGTCCTTTTCCCTCCTCTGTGTCATGTGACTTGTTTGCGTTACGAAGACTAACATGGGAATAGGGAGTGTTGAATTGGGCGCAATTGCTCTCAGACTCTCTCATACTGGTCAGCGGAAGTTGAGTCCGGTATCTTATGGGGAAAAACTGTCTCAGGGTTTGAAAAATGAAGGATGCTAATAAATTATTGCACGACATAACGGCTGGGTCACTGATGTTTTTAGTCATTTACGTTCCCCATCCCTGATATAGGAAGAGAAGTTCCTTCCGATTGCTTTTGTGGCGCTATCTCCAGAGCGTTGTGGAGGAAGCCGTTGTGCAAGGTATGTCATCAAAGACATTGTCATCCACAAAACCTGTAATCTCCTCACTTGAACAAGTAGCACCAAAGTGATCAAGTGAAAAGCATGAAAACGCGAGCAGAGTTCGCACAGCCTGCCCACGTAAACATTAACAGTTGAGATGAGAATAACTAACCGGCAACCACCGGACAAAAGCAGCAATCACACACCTTTTGATCATGCACGTTGTCAAGGAGCAATGATGTTAACACCTCATGGGGATCAAAACTCAAAAATGATGACGTTAACATATTAAGGCGTATTCATTATTCCCAAGGGGTCCCTTTTTAGAAGCTCACTGTGTTATTTTATATTCTTCCACATTTGTTGTATTGTTGAATAAAACTGTTTGTAGTGAATGAAATAAATGTGGTATGTGAATGAACCCCCCCACCCCCTCCAACCCCACACTTAACACTTTCATCCATCCATCCATTTTTCGACCCGCATTTTCCTCACAAGGGCTGCGGGGGGTGGAGCCTATCCCAGTCAGCCCATCTTCAGGCAGTAAGGGAGGGACACCCTGAACCTGTTGCCAGCCAATCACAGAAATGTCCTTCTTGTTATTATTCATAGGATAAATAAATGACTGTTTTGACCGCTCTTCCATTCTCAAAAAAATACAAATAAAAAAAATGAAAAATCACATTTTGTTGGCAATTTTTTTTCCAAATTCAGCCGCCAAAGTTGATTTCATTTAGCAACATGCAATTTGTAAGGAATGTCTGTCATAAGCAGAGCCACAAAAAAGTCTCCAGAAGCCATGGCTGAAAACTTGCAAGACGTCTGTCATTTTGGTTTGAGTTTTTGTCATAGTCTTGCATCATAGCATGTTCACAAATTTCACTGACTTTGCTCAAATATGAAACTCAACCAGTTTTATTTTACAACATGAGATTTGTTAAGCATGCCTAAAACGAGTAGACCGACAAAATTTTTGAAGAAGCACTGCCCCCCAAAAAACAAAGACTGCCATTTTGGTTTGAAACGGTCGTTGTCGACTTGTTTCTTTTTTTTTGGGGTCATTTCTAGCAACCTTTCAAAGACATATTCCCCCTCCAGTTTTTTGGGAGTCATTTTTGCAATTGCTACCAAGTTTGAATGTTGTATACCGGACAAATGGAGGAAACTAAATTGTCAAAAAAATTGGAGTTCCCAGAATTTCATAAAACACTAAAGTCCCAAGATGCCATTTTTGAAAAGAAACAGGAAGTCTACTGTTTTGGTTTGAGGAGGCTCATTCAGGCACATTTTGGCCATTTATTGGGGTTGTTGAAAGATGAATTTCCCTGACAAATGTATTCTACTAAATTAGAATCTTGTATATTAGACATGTAGACAACACAAATTATGAAATGTTTTTGTCATTGTGCGGGTGTGGTGCATCGTGGAAAAATAGGATGTCATACCACTGAACGTCAATGATCCTGCTCATAAAATACAACCCAAAAGCCAGTTTTTGACTGACCAACAATGACATTTGGTAGGGATCCCTACCATGAGTAGACCCACAAAAAATGTACAATGAATTTTTAGAGGTGCCCTTGAAAGACCACTAGGCAGTCTAATTAAAAAGTCCAATTAAACTCCACTCAGTCGGACCTTGACCAAGCATCTCTGTTTGATAAAGGTCCAACTGGCAGGAATATAAAGATGCAATGCCTCCACTCCTGATGCCAAAATTTCCCCCCCAACCTCTGCGGACTTGCATCAAGTCCTCACATTGCATCTTCCTCATGTGGGCTATGTCAATGCAAATAAGTGAGTGGCAACATCCCGGAAGGTATTCAAGTTTGACAGGAAAAGCCTTTCCACAAACAAACATTTGCTGACTCATGCCGCATGTTTGCCACAATGTAAAAAAAAAAAGAAGCAAAATCTTACCTCCCAACGCTTGTTTCATAACGAAATTCATGCTGGTGATGGCTTTTTATTCCCTGGCTGCTCAGAGCAATGTCACATTCAAAGGTGGCAGATGAGTAGAAGTCCCGAGATCTGAAAATAAAGGGGGGGGGGGGGGGGGTCGGATGAATGAAATGAATCCATTGCTTTGTGATGGATCATAACACAGTTGACGTACACTTAGGTCAATTGCTCACAGACAACCACGCCCTACTGCACAATCTGAACACGTACCAGCACACAACCTCTGCTCAATTTGTATTCCACATGCTCACACGACGAGAACAAAACCGGCACGCTTACTGAAACACAACTTGCATACACCATGGCACAATCTTCCCACCAGAACGAGGATATACCGCATGAATATGTTGCGCATTACCAGTAAATCATGCTCACACAACAACACAAAGATAACACATTTTACACAAAAAACACAACATGGACACTTTTACTTTGCAACATGGACACAATTTACAAACAAATAACACATCACTAGTACAGCCTGCACAATACTGCACGACTAGCGCATGACGGCCATACACCAGTACGCAACCAATACATAACTAACACACAAGCACTCAATCTCTGTACAACCAGCATACAGACTTGATTTAATTACATAAAACTAGCACACAATATTTTCATTTTTACACAAAATCTACATAGTCCACAAATCATGTACAGTACACAATAACCACACACCAGCACACTATATACATTTTACACACGACCTGCACACAATGCTGCAGCACGCGATCGTTACACAATTTAGTAGCAAATAATAAACAACCACCACACACTAGCATGAAACCAATACACATTTACAACACACACACACACACACACACACTAGTACACAATCAACGAACAATCCTCACACTCAGGCAGACAATCTTCACACAATGCAGTAACAATAACCAGAGGACACTAATGGCCACACTGGCGCACCATCAGCACACAACTTTGCCACACAACCTCCGCACACCAACATATATATTTTATTTTTAACAGTTAACACAACCTACGCAGCTCAGGAACAAAGACGACCCATCAGTACACAATTTCCAGACGACCAATGCACACTTTTTTATTAACAAAACAGCACGCGACCTTCACACAATTTACTGACAAATAACAGAAACCTTTCACCACACAACAAAATAACACAATCTTGAAAGAATTGACTGACTAATAACAAATAAACGGCGACAGTCTGGTAAGCAAGGCCGCCTCACAGTGCAAAGGTCGTGGGTTCGAACCCAACCCTGGCTTTCCTGTGTGCAGTTGGCATGTTCTCCATGTGCCTGTGTGGGTTTTCCCCAGGTATTCGGGTTTCCTCCCACGTTCCAAAAACATGAATGGCAGTTTAATGGAACACTCTAAATTGTCCCTCGGTGTGATCGTGAGTGTGAATGTTTGTTTGTCGTTGTGTGCCCTATGATTGGCTGGCACCCAGTTCAGGGTGGACCCCGCCTACTGCCCGAAGACGGCTGGGATTGGCTCCAGCATGCTCACAACACGCGCGAGGATAACCGGTTTAGAAAATGGATGGATGGATAGATAACACATTAGATTTATGTGATGTACTAACAAATATCACACATTTATACACCGAACTGAAAAAAAAAATCTGACAACCCTACACAAACAAAAACACACAATGTTCACATAATTTACCAACATATAATCAACATTCAGCAAACGTTCAAACACACACACACACACACACACACACACACATCACCTTGAAACATTTTACAAATAAACATCACATACGCCTGAAACAATTCAAATCAACAAAACTCGCCATCAACTTCCACACAACACATAATGAGTTAACATTCTTCACACCACCTGCACACAATCAGTACACTAACAGCGCACAATTTTCACACAAGACTAACACACACAAGCAGACAATCTGTACACTTACTGCTACACACCTCTGCACACATTTTCCCACACCAAGTGCATGGTATAGAAGCAAATAATACACCACTTTTACACAATTTACAAACAAGCAGCCCAACATCACACAAATACAACACACAAGTACACAAAACCCTCACACAACCGGGAGATGACCAGTACCCAACCACAACCATCATCACTCTCCCATTATACTTCACATCCTCACACTAGCTAACAATTACAGAACTAACAAATAGAACACCACTGTTACACGATTGACACACAAAAACACACAATCGAGACAGTGTATCCGATGTGTGTGTGTGTGTGTGTTTTCTTCTTATCAATGGTGTGTGACCTCTGCCTGTGTGTGTGTGAGAGAGAGAGAGAGAGAGAGAGTGCACCACTACCAGACTTGACGGGGGACAGTGAGTGTGTGTGTGTGCGTGCGTTTGCGTGTTCCGGTCGTGTGGTCAAACTTTCCATCCTATCCTCTGTCGGCTTCTTCACCTTTTACCAAAGCGGCACGGCAACCACCCGTGCACGCCACTCCCCCTTCTACCCGGGCTTGCCCGTGCACGCGTAGCGATGTGCGTGCGGAAAAACCCCGACGCCGCCGCCGCGTGCGTGCGTGCGTGCGTGCGTGCCCTTCCTGCGTCTCGAAGGCGCTTTCAGCACCATCGCGAGTGGACAGCTCCGGCTCTCACGTCGCCCACGCAACACCAGCAATTGGCATCGAACGTCGATTATCATTACCTGCGATTCGCAAGGATAAGAGAAGGAAGAAGAAGTTGTCCTAGACGCTCGTTGCTCGCATCGTCTGCACTGGAAGAAGAAGAAGGGAGAGGAAGAGTCGGAAGATGAGGAGGAGGAGGACGTCCTTGCGGTTGCCTGCACGAGTCGGAGAGCGAGGAGGAGGAGGAGGAGGAGGAGGTGGCGGTGGTGTATCGCGGAGGATGAGGCTCACACCGTGACAGGATGGAGAGAGTGAAGCAGAGGAGGGAAAACGTCCCGCTAACGACCCCGCTTCTCCTCCTCCTCCCCTCCTCCTCCCTTCTCTCTCTCGCTCTGTCCACGCCCCCCTCCCAACATGGACGGACAAGAGCCATCAATCAAACGTGGAAGGTTTCGATTACACACGCGCGCACGTGCAAACAAACACACACGAACACATTTTTTTCTTTCATGGCTTTACAATTGTGCGGCCGAGTTGTACGTTATGGCTCAAAAGCGAGACCCCTTACGGAAAAGGGAGCCTCCAAATATTTCGCACTTTCTTTGGTTGTTTGGTGAGTTGCTCACTTTGTCTGCCATTTTGTCATGAGGTGATCGAGCTCGTTATTTTTGGTAGTGAGTTATTGGAGGTGTTATTTTTCTTCGTGATGGCTCAGTTGCTGGGTTGTTTTGCAAGTTTGTTAGTAGTTTTTTAGTTTAGTTGGTTAGTTAGTTGTACGTTGATAGATAATTATAACAAGTTAGTCATTTAGTTAGTTGTTTTTCAATGAGTGAGTGAGTGAGTGGCTGAGTGGGTTGGATTATTTCGTTATATAGTTAGTTGGTTGGTTACTTAGTTGATTTTAATTTTGGGTTAGTTGGTCATTTAATTTAATTTGTATATATAAGTAGTTATTTGACGAGTTGGTTATATCATTAGTCAGTAGGCCGGTTGGCAACATAGTTTGTGAGTTGGTAATGTTATTAGTTGTTTATATGCTAAGCTGGTTATTAGTCATTTGGTATTTTTGTTTGTTAATAAGTCATGCAATTCAAAATTGTTTTTGGAAAATGTGGCTAAAGAGGAAACGGAAAACCATACACACTGTTATAGAGGCAAAGTTCAAAAGCCAACATCTGTGATGGTATGGGGCTGTATTACGTGCCAATGGCATGAGTAACTTACACATCTATGAAGGCACCAGGTACATGCGGGTTTTGGAGTAACTTATGCTGCCGTCCAATCAACGTCTTTTTCATGGACAGCCCTGCTCATTTCAGGAAGACAATGCCAAATCACATTCTGAACATGATACGACAGCGTGGCTTCATAGGAAAAGAGTGTGGGTACTTGACTGGCCTGCCTGCAGTCCAGACCTGTCACCCATTGCAAATTATGAAGGATAAAATACAACACCGGAACAGCTGAAGCTGAATATCGAGCAAGAATGAGAAAGAATTCCACTTCCAAAGCTTCAACAAACAGATCCCTCGGTGCCCAAATATTTACTGATCGTTAATAATGTAACACAGTGGTAAACATGACCATGTTCCAGCATTTTTGGAATGTGTTCAAACTATAAAATTCGAAGTTCATGATTATTTCCCCAAAACAAGAACGTTTATCAGTTTCAACATTAAATATCTTTGTCTTTGTCTTTGTGGTTGGTAAATATCGGTTGAATGTGATTTGCAAATCATTGTATTCTGTTTTTGCTTATGTATGCAAAACGTCCCAACTTCTCTGGAATTGGCTTTGTATGTTGGTTAAACGTTCGTTATTTGGCCCTTTTTTCAATTCATTAGTTATTTTGCATGTTTGGTTATTTTTTGGTTCGATAGTCAGCTAGCCAATAACCAGCGTTATTATTATTATTATAAATCACTATTAATTTGAATTTGATGCTTTTTGTGTCATTTCAGCTGTTGGACATCCACACTGGACACTGAAAAATTCAACAACCATCTTGAATGTTTGTGTGAAGGAAGCCAGAGCAACTTCCTGTGTGTTCGGTTTTCTAGCAGCAACAACACAGAATGAGAGAGTGCATTAATAACAGCATGGCGCCTCCATCCAGGAAGCGGCAATTATTTTATTAGGCGATACACATGGAAAAAAAGCACACCGCCATTGTTTAGTCAAAGACGCTGTTTGCACACTGTTGTTGCACCGTGCCGTGTTTTTCCACAATGTGTCAGCATGACATTGACTCTTTTCATTACGTCCTCCTCCTCCTCCTCCCTCCACGCCGCTGTTGGGCTCCATTGATGAGGGGCGACGGTCAATACTAATTCACATTAAGTGATTTTCACAGGGCTTGCAGGCGCGCTGTTTATCAATGTCATTGATAAACAGCTTTCCACTGCCGGGGGCTATGCCAACCTTATGGGCCCTATATTGCTCGTATATGATATCACCGCTGCAGAAAAAGAAAAAAAAAAAAGCGCGAGGATTTGGAGTGCCTTGTTAGCACAGTGTGGAAGAGCTCCACAGCGTCTTGATGGGATATATTTCAGCCACCGGAAGCCTTAAGCCGATTTCTTCTCACGGCTCAAATGTTAAGTTTTGTGTCTCCAAAATTAGCATTTTGTGCCTCATGTCGACCCAGTGAAAAGCAAAATTCAGGACAGAAACTAATATGCTGACGTTACATACACACAGGATTTGGTGGTCCGCACGGGATGATGGCGAAAGTGTGGGAGCATTTCAAAGTGAAACGCATGTCGGGGACCATGGCGTGGAAATGTTTTTACACAGGACTTGCTCTCCACCAAAGACCCCCCAAGTGTGAAGCCCCACAGTGCCAATCAGTGAGATTCATGGTTATGTACTGAGGGCATGCGAAGGGCTAGGTCTCTCTTAATTAAGACTAGCATCAAATTTGTGGCTCGCTTATTACCAAGGTGACAAGTACAGTACAAACCCGTGACCATAATGACATCATACACTGTGCTAATTATGCTACGTCCATATCGGACACCATGAGCGGGAAATGATCCCATGCAGGGTTAATGCAGATGGCGCGCTGCGGTCTCGAAAGACCACCACATGATTACATATAAAGTCATAGTGAAAAAGACTAATACATGCCAGCGCTAAAGCAACGCACGGTGAACTAAAAAATATATAATTCAAGGAAAGAGTATCATTGTAAAATCATTACAAACATGGGAATGGCCGTGTCAATGCGTTGGACTTGGGATGAGACGCACTCGACTTCGATCCGGTGGGCAAATCCCACACATAATTGCCTCACCCCCTTGCTGCTCAAGTTGAGCCATATTTGCATTGCTTGATTACAGCGGTTTTTATTGTGCACCAAGTTTGACATTGCATTGCGCACAATGAGAGGCCCAAGTGATACCAATTCACTGATTGTCTGATTGACAAGCAGCTATTTCCTTCTGAGCTCCGCCGCAAAATGAAAGCTCAGCTGTTTGTCAACAGGTGTGTGGCCGGAAAATTACCATCCACTGTCAGGGCTTCATGAAATACATTTCACACATATTCAGAATAATTCTCATCACATTCATAAGCGTGTAAGAAATACGTCTCAGTAAAAAAAGAAACATTTTGGTGAGCTTAATTTTCTAGATCGTGCCATTTTCCTTGCAATGGCTTTGCTTTTGTGTACTTGCTCATAGTATACCGTATTTTCCGCACTATAAGGCGCTTTGGAGTACAAGGCGCACCTTCAATGAATGGCCTATTTTAAAACTGTTTTCATATATAGGGCGCACGGCATTATAGGGCGCACGGCATTATAGGGCGCGTAGAATAGAAGTTACGACAGTGGTTGAGGTTGCGTTATGCATCCACTAGATGGAGCTCTGCTAAAGGGAATACAGTGATCCCTCGCTCTTTCGCGGTTCGTTTATCGCGGTTCGTTTATCGCGGCTTCGGTGCATCGCGGATTTTTTTCAAACATATTCATAAATAAAAATAAAAAAATTTCTGTGTTAGCACGTGGGTTACTCTTTGAACTTTAAACAGTGTCTAAGTGTTTACGATGTTGCTAGTGTGTGCGGGCGTGCGCGCGCATGCGTGCGAGAGAGAGAGAGAGAGAGAGAGAGAGAGAGAGAGAGATTTATAAGAACAAAAGCAGGTCTCTTCCATCCTTAATTGTCTTAACAACCTTAATTGACTAATCATAAACACGTCTGCTGCACGCCTCCGGGATCGCTGGCCTGTGTGTGTGTGTGTGTGTGTGTGCGTTAGTGCGCTCTGCATAAGCGCAAAGGCCCACGTGGGGCTTTTTTTTTATATATGTTAATTGGTCGCTACTTAGCGGATTTTCGTTTATCGCGGGTGGTTTTGGTCCCCATTAACCGCGATAAACGAGGGATTACTGTACAATACAGCTTTATTTATAGAGCACTTTCACAACCGCTGCAGCTGTAACAAAGCGATATATAATATAGTCATTAACAAGCCTAATGCACAGTAAATGAACTCTCTTCACAATTTGCTTCATTTTAACCGATCCGATACGGCATCGACGTACTCAAGAAGGCATCTTTGTATATGTCGTGTAAAAGTTGTCTATGATCATGCTTGCGGTTGTCGCAAAGGGGCGGCAGTGCTATGTGAATATATGGAGCAAAGTAAGTGTTGTCTGCAGCATATGAATAATAATTACCGCCCTCGCCCCCTGCTGGGCTCTGGTGACAGATCTGATGCTCACACACACACACACACACACACACACACACACACACACACACACACACACACACACACACACACACACACACTAAATGAATCCAAAGGGATCAATGACCTGCAGGCAATAATCAAAGTAAAGAGAAGGCTTGCATTGCCAAGTGATCAGTTGACTGATTTTTTTAATGGACGCACATGCAGCCATCGGGTCTCAAAGTAGCGCTTTGGTGCACCAAAGTGATCTCCCCAAAAGCCTTGTGTCGACCACCCGTACGTGTCGGCTGGCAAGAGCTCTTCCAGGGCAGAAGCGTTCGTGGGGAGGACCCGGGTCAGCATTCAAGCTAATGTAACATTCGACACTCGGTACACGCGTATGCAACTTTTATGTTGTTCGCATGACATCGGATCGTTCGAGGCTATATGTAATCTTTTTGGCTGCTTTTTGTCTCATGCACATCCATCGACTCCCTTGATACAACATCGGACCGTTTTCTCAATCAAATCTGACTAAAGGAAATTAATTCAATACTCAACTCATACTGTATTTAATTTTCACACTGCAGCTCATGTAGACTAGTCTACAGTATTCTCAATGGTTTGTAAGATGCACAACTGGCACATTTTCAGCTGCATCCGGGGACATCACGGCTACGCAAATGAGGCCACTCCAAAAAGAAAAAAAACTTCATAAGACCACTCAGTATGAACTGTAAACCTTTTTACATTGCAGAGGAATACAGAAATAAATATATTGATTCTGACCTGAACCTTTGACATAATCAAAATATCTAACACGACTAAAGACACTTTTATATTTTATTATATGGCAAAATGGAGCCCCGTGGGGTTGATATATTCATTTGGGGGCAAGGGCAACTTTAAATCTGACAGGTGAGACTGATTGATGGCATGGGTGTTTGCGCCTCCTTTAACCTGGATTATACAGAGACACGTGTCATATGTCCCTATTATAATTATAAAATAAAATCAAAAATGATGTTAAAAATAATACAGGGCCCACAGAACAAGCTACTGTATTCAATGAACATCAGCATCAGTATCAAGAAAGTGTCCCCAGCCTTGATCCAAGCCCACAAAAAATATGCCAACTTTAAACCTCTATTATATTTAATCCTCACGTTGATCTTATTTTATAATATGGTATGTTTTTCAATAATTTTAGGCTATAGATTGGATTCCAACCCAAAGGAGAGATTATGTTTTGCAAATTTGAAAGGCTCTAATTGAAATATCTCAATTCCACAAACCTGCTATGTACACTCACACAAAGGTCATTTTCACCCTGCTCAAACTAATTAGTACTTCATTTGGAAAGGCGCAGACACATACAAATTTATAAAAGTTCTTTTTTCCCCATTTTTGTTTTTAAACATCCCCTCGGTGCGAAATAACAAGTCAGCTCATGAGTGATTCATGCGGGCCTGTTTGTCCCTGTGCAAACGATCTATCTGAAACATGCGGCCCAAGTCAGCTCATACCGGGAGCTCCGGCCTCCCTGTGTGATTCATGTTCTCCCCGGGCTGCGTGGGTTTTCTCCGGGTTGTTTCCTCCCACATTCCAAAAACATGCATGGCCTGATTGACACTCTAAATTGCTAGGTATGAGTGTGAGCAGTTTGGCAACCAAAGGGTGTCCCCCGCCTACTAGCTGGGATGGGCTCCGGCACCCCCCGCGACGATCTATCTGAAACATAGCAGCGGGCCCTCGTTTTGTATTAATAGAACACTTGATCGCAGCCTGTGTAGCTTTTTTGGAGAGAAGGAGGGGGGTTGAAAATTGAGCATGATTGCCATTGTAAAATTCGGTGTGGCAAAGCTCTGTGTTCAAGAGCAACATTTGACTTTTAAAAATGTAAAAATGTCACTGCACAATGGCCAGCTCTCACAAATGGTTTTCATTTTATTATTTAAAATAACCGTCCAACCAATTAGTTAACAAAACAAATGGATGTATAAATTGTAATTAATCACTTTTTAAAAATGTTTTGATGTTTACAAAAACACGTGCATTAGGTTTGTTAATGACTACGGAATATCGTCTTCCAAGTTTCAAAAACAGGCACGTTGAGTTCCAAGAAGTATCTTTCCTTAAAAAAAACGAGTGTAGTCATGAAAAAGTAGAAAAGAGGAGCGCTTCCTGGACCTCCAAGGAGTAAACGTTGAAACTCAGGTGCTCTTTGGGGAGGGGAAAGTTAGTAAAAACCTAGAAAACCAAGTCACTCTCTGGAGAATGTTAAGATGTCTTTTATACCTCATGGCATGTCAAAAATGGATAGAATACCCAAACGCGCTTCAGCGTGGCTGGCCTTCCTCAAGGGGACAAAGAAAATTAAAAGAAACACCATGTGACTTAAATAAAAGTAACCTTAAATAGAGCTTCACAACTTGTCAAAAGAGGAGTAAAACTTTACTTTGTGTGCATGTAAATAACTAATAAATGTATCACCAGCTAGTGGTGCTAAGGCCCCCCAGACAAGATAGCAATTTTTTTTAATTAATTAGCTAGTCTTCAACTAACGAAAGCTCATGTTTTAGTAAACATTAACAATTTACCAGTAATATACGTTTTAATTTAGCAGCAAAGGCACAAACATTTGTTCGGTTATTTCTGTTTCTCACGGCCTTATGAATAGGGATCGTCACTTAGCATGGAAGAATCATTCGCCATGTATTCTTTGATTATTTATTGAGACGCACAGCAGGTAATAACCTAAAAGTGACCAGGACTACAACAAAAAAGTAATGTACCTATCATCAAGCATCACAATGAGAATAATGTAAATAGTAGACATGAATTCATTAACTTAATAGCTTCATTTTAATAATTTTATCGACAATATTATCAGTCATGATTTTATCACAACCCATTGATTTTACCATGATGCATTATCATTGTAAATGTAATCAAAATTATTTATAATGTCATCAACGCCCAGAGTCTGAACATAACGAGAAACCATCCAAATGGAACCGAACGAAAGGACTACAAATCCCAGCAGCCAAACCCGGAAGCAAAGCGCCGGCACTACTAACTCCCTGTCACGCCAAAGTCACCATTCAAATTTTCCAATGCAGCCGGACAAACGTGACGTGGCAAAACTTCAACAAAACGGAACGAAGCATGAACACCGTTGCAATTGCAAGTCTTAACTTTATAACTTCTGCCCACGTTGTTTCAACGCTACTCCAGCCAGAGTTTGCACTGCCGATTGCGAACAGCAAGTAACGTTGAGCGATGGAGCAAACATAAAGTGCCACGGACACAAAGCAAAACAGACCAACAAAGCAAGCAAGCATGATAAGAATCTAAAAGAGAATTCTATAGATATGACAAAGAAAAGCAGACATAACAAACGTAGCTTAGCATTGGGGCTATGCTGTTCGACGAAGTGAGTGAATTCCTGTTGAACCTTTTTTTTTAATACGTCGAGTCAGTGGCAGCCCCACCCCATTTTAAACCCCAGGTAAATCCAACAAGTCGTGATTGAACCAAACATATGTGTTTTGGGAAATATCAGCATCTTTGACTAATCTTATTGTGTTTCATGTTTGCATAAAGATTGATTTTATGGGTTTGACAAAGACAACATTGTGTTTAAAACGTGAGATGTGAATTAAGGGGTGAAAAAAAGAACACTTAGCATCTCAAATAAATTTAACATGCATTATTGGCAAAATTGAAGACGAACAAATAATAATTGTGTGTAATGCTATGTATCCTACTACATTCTCTTCAGCGGATCCGTTTTGTCATCAGTCCAGACGGTCATCTGCAAAGTCTGCTTATTATTATGCAAATAGGCATTTGGGCTTTAGCGTGGTCGCAATGAAGTAGAGCACCCACGTCCGCAGGCGTCAGGCCGCTTCTATCCAACAGCCAGCGGATTTCATTACGCCTCCATCGCAATGAATGAATGAATGAACCGCAGTGAAATTGCCTCATCTCCCCCAGCATGGTGCTAATGCAGTTGCTGACAATTCATATGATCTAAATCTAAAATCTAAATTGTTTTTGGAAAACCAGCAACATGCCTTTCACCTAGGAGGCAGTAACCTGCGCGGTTCATCTTTTTCTCAGTGCCGTGACTAGAAAATTAGTTCAAAATAGTATGACAGATGTCTCTGTCATACTATTTACTGATTCATGACACAGCGCGCGTGTGTGTGTTTCTGGTGTGTCTTTGAGAATGTGGTCATGTCAAAATGTCACAAATGCAATTATATCTGTCCAACTACAGTATCTATCTATCCATCCACGATTCGTAGTGATTATCCTGAATAGGGTCGAAGGCATAGGAAGAACTCAGGAAGGCTCCATTGCAACCCACAATTTCTACACTGTGAGGCAAATTTGCTAACGAGGTGGCCACTGTGCCATCCCTCCTACTTTAGCAACAAACGGGCATAGCTAATATTTGTTCAGATCTAATCATTAAAAGGCTTCCAACAAGGATGGCACCAAAGCATCCTTTGGCACCCTTCCACAGTACTGAGGAAAAAGAAGATGCGATAATATAAAACTGGCACTGTTAGCACGTCGTGACAGAGATTATCCAGAGGATTGTGTTTTATGTGTGTGGGGGAGGAAAAAAACCCCATCCATGTTGTGTTCCAGGAGAGCTGATTTGGGCCACATATTACTGCACAGCAACACCAGGAAATCCATTACAAAAAGTGAGAGCGCGTGTTAGAAATGACAGGCGTTGATTGCGCCGCTGTTTGCGTACGGCGGCCGCGTCGCTTGACAACAAATCGTTCTGAGGATTACGGCGGTGGCAGCAATAAATTTGTGCAATAAAAAGAAAGACAAAAAAAGCTCTTCTGCTGACATTTAAAGCTTGGCCTCGGACCTTTTCCTGGAAACTGATAAAAACGCAGGGCAAGGTAGCACTTGCTTGCTAACCTGTTTTATGTCCAAATATATTCACATTAGTTACCAAAAAAAATCCTAAATTAGACAGACTAGAAGAGACAGATCTCTGGTTTGCTGCTGGTTACACTCTCTCATTTAAGCTGTTTTATAATTGATCATTTCGCAACAGTTGTAGTCACTTTCAAATTCAAACCCACTCCCAAGTGTTGTTTTGTTTTTTTCATCATGAGACTACCCATGAAAAAAAAAATCAAGTCAAGTACAACTTTATTATATGCAACATACAGCACAAATGAAATTTCTTCCCTCTCAAGACAACATACAACAAGAGGAGCCGCTGCGGGTGCCCGCCATCGAGTTCAAACAATTCAGGAAATTAGAACCCTTCTCATTATATGTGACGCCATTAGAGACTTCCACTTAGTCACCTAGTAAATAATTAAAGAATGCATTTTATATAGGGAGGGTATAGCTCATATCCGGATGGAGGATCTAACATCAATCTGATTCCACAGCTCCCTGAATGGATTCTATTCATGGAAACTAGCATTTATTATTTAAAATTGCAGCTGCCCAAGAGCAACTTGACAAAGAAATGAGACATCTACTCCATCTCAATCAACCTCACTAACAAGATTGACAATTGATGCTAAGTCATCCTATTGGCTTCCATGCACACAATGATCAAAACTCAAATTTAGCATTGTCACTCTGTCTTGTACACAAGTTCTATAAACTTGGAGGAAATCGGACAAAATCTATGGGACACGTTTGGAAATGGTTGCTTCAGAACAAAGTGGTAGACGTCCTGCTTTTTTTCGGGAATGGCTTCTTAAAACTTTTTTGTGGGTCTACTCGTGCCTACCAAATGTGATGTGAATTGGCCTCAGTGGCAAAATGCTTTCATGGGATTGTAATCTGAGTTCACACTGATACATGTTAAATGAGTGAATCACACTAAATCTTTGAACACGCCTCCATTACATACATACGCAAGCCCGCTAAGCACAGAGTTGTTTATTTTAAAACCCCCAAGCCCTCTTTTCCCATTAGGTACACGCCACTGCACACCACACCCTGGAGTGTTCTATGTCATTGTGGGATGTGTTCATGGTACAGTGTATGTCCTGGAGAAAATGCTCATGGTGTAACCTTAACGATGTGGCTTTGAAGGTGTGTTTGATTTGTGTGTGTGTTTCACCATGTGTTCAAAATGTGGTGTGTGTCATGTTTGTGTTTGCGGTGTGACAATGTGTTTTATGGAATGTTCTGGGGGGGGGGGGGGGTCTTGTCTTTGAGGGTGTGATGATTGGTTTCTTTTAGCATGCGTTTGTGGTGTCTTTGATGATGCATCTATGAGGATGTGTCTATCTTGTGTGTTGGAGAATGTGTTTTGTAAATATGCTTATGGTGTGTCTTTGAGGATGTGTTCATGGTGTGTATCTGAGGATATGCTCATGGCATGTGCTTGGAGGGGGGGGGGGGGGGGGAGTGTTGATTGTGTGGCAGAGCATGTCTTTATGGCGCGTTTACTCCGTACGGGTGTTTTTGAGGATGCATACATGGAATGTCTTTGAGGTTATGTCATGTCTCAAATGTTTTTAAGGCATTCATCGGAGGATGTGTTAATGGCGTTCTTTGTTTTTCACCACACTAACAAGCAGTCGCCATATGCCCTGTCATGTTCTCGCAGCGCCTCAACTTTCACTGTGTTGACATCAAAGAGTCAGAGGTGGCGGCTCGCGCGGAGGCGCCTTCGCTGTCGCCATCGACGTTTCACAATGTCGGGGGGGCCAAATGTCAGCTTCTTTTTTTATTTATTTTTTATCGATAACCTTTATGCTATAAGGTGTATCACATATATACACACACTACACCATGTTGGGGCGGCCCGGTAGTCCAGTGGTTAGCACGTCGGCTTCACAGTGCTGAGGTACCGGGTTCAAATCCAGCTCCGGCCTCCCTGTGTGGAGTTTGCATGTTCTCCCCGGGCCTGCGTGGGTTTTCTCCGGGTGCTCCGGTTTCCTCCCACGTTCCAAAAACATGCATGGCAGGCTGATTGTGCACTCTAAATTGTCCTTAGGTATGAGTGTGAGCGTGGATGGTGGTTCGTCTCTGTGTGCCCTGCGATTGGCTGGCAACCAATTCAGGGTGTCCCCCGCCTACTGCCCGAAGACAGCTGGGATAGGCTCCGGCACCCCCCCGCGACCCTAGTGAGGATAAAGCGGTTAGGAAAATGGATGGATGGATACACCATGTTGAATTTTCTACGTGCAGCACAACAGAGTGAACAGTGCTTTTACTGTCGGTGTAGTGCTTCTATTTCAAGACGGAACTGGAATATTTTGACACTTGACTTCCTGCCGCACTGAAATAGCCGATGAGCACAAAACTGTAACGGTATAAATTGATTGAGCTCAAGTGGAAATCTTCGACATGCAGTCCCGTAACAGCATGACAGGATAGTGTGGTGACAGCATGTGTAGCAACCAATCACTTGTGCAATGAAGAGGCAGTTGACACCGGGAACAACAATGCAGCGCATCTTTTTGGCATAAAACCCCAAATCCAATGAAGTTGGGAAGTTGCGTAAAACATAAATAAGAACAGCATCCATCCATCAAGAAGGACAAATAAGGATGAACATGTGTGCTGTACATTTGAAGAAATGTCTCGCATTTGGTTCAAGATCATTTTTATTGTATAGTGGTGTACAAAATAAATATTTCCTGTTTGGCAAATTCACTGATTATTTTTTAAGTTGACATTTTATCACTCTGATGAAGTAACTAATTATTTTTACAATGCAATAACTGAGTTCAAAACTCCATGACTTTTTGGAAGAAGTAATTTGTAACTACACCTGATTACTTGCCCAAAAATGCAAACCAAGTGCTATGAAGTCAAAGTGGAGGACAAAAAAATCTGCCATACAATGGACAGTGAAAACAGTCAATCAATAACACAAATGATGACATTCACTGCAAGAAATAATGAATCGCTCAATTAATCCATTAAATAATACTTAAACAAATACAGTAGACACTCTAAAATACTCAATAGTCTAAAACACAACAAGTTTGGTTAATCCTAGCAGACCAAGTGGCTGTTGTTCACGCTGTTTCCAGCATTTTGCAATGAGAGAGAGAGAGAGAAATGGGAGAAGAGGAGTTCTTGAAAACGAACCAAAGAGCATGAAAATTAGATGGTCAGGATCCGGAGGGGCTCCGAGCTCAAGCAGAGCCACAAGAACAAAGACGCCAGAGGTCCGGCGTCCAGCTGCATGAAGCAAGGAGGCAAGAGGAAGTGCAACGGAGAAGACCAAGGCTCATATCTTTGGCAAAACTCAAAATCAAGACCCTCCCAACGGCTCGAGTGACATTTGGCAAACAGGTTGAAACCTTTCCATTCTTTGAACAAAAAAAATAAATGTGAAAAGGGTTGACGTTAACCAAAATTGTCCCACCTTGAAATCAAAATTGTTCTGTTGCTTGTGAACACAAAGAAGACATTTGCAGCTCTTTTTGTACTTGCCCTTTGGTCACATGTCCCTGGAATGTTTGCATTTCACAGTAAGGGGATGGTCAAGTTGGAGAGTGAATCAGTCTCTTGGTCCGCTTAGAAGATAACTGAGGAGGGCTCCTCTTCTGTTTTGTGGAATGCTCAATCTGGAAACAATTGCTTTTCGTTATACACAAATGTCAGGTGCGTTTCTTAAAAAAAACACACAAACATCAGTCGTCACCTGCTGTGTGCGTCTGTAAGGGCAGCACAGTGGCTGACCTTTCAGTATCTGCAGGTGTCATGACAGGTGACAAAACGATGAAGATAAAGACGATGATGATGATGATGGGAAGCCCCTCCCAGTACTACATTTTTCTCCAAGTACTCGGTAATTATATGACAACATTCTACACAGTGAGATTTAGGATGGATTGCACCAACAAGGTTTCACTTTCAAACTAGATTCAATCTTGGTTTAAATTCGAATGTGTTGCACCAAACTTTCAACGCAGTTTCAAATTGAAACAGATGGGATTTAGGGATGCGGCTGTACCACCGATGCTTCAATGAGGGCTTTCGTTTCGTTTTTTTGAGAAAGCCTTGAGCGACGTCTCTTTTCTCTTTCACATCAGTCAATCTGTTCTAATTCTCAGATGGTGGCTGGCAAACAAGAGCATTCTTTTTCACTCTGCTCTTGCCTGTTGCCTTGTCTTCTCTTGTTCATATTTCCCCATTGATCCGGTCAGCAAGTTTTTGTCCATGGAGGAAAAGTTGAAGCTTCTCTGCCAAGGCATTATAGTATAGCCGATAAAGTTAAAAGGTAATATTAGGTTACCGCTTTTGCTCGAGAGTTCAGAATCAACATTTTGTTGATCAACAATGCTATCCTTGTGCGAGCAGTAGAAGTGCGTGCCTCTCCCGCACGGCGAAGCTCACCCGGAAATTGGAGATTCACCCCACATCGGAGAACTGACGGCAGCCCCGACCGAAGTTTCACGCGAGAGCTGACGTTGGCAGACACGAGTCAACAGGGTTCCTGAAGTGAAGCAACGGCGGAGTACATTTGCACGTTCGTGAACAAGGAGGGGACGAAGCGTGTTTTAGCTCCCCTTTTCAACTCACCATCTGGCCCGGGGGTCGGCAACACGCGGCTCCAGAGACGCACGGGGCTCTTTAGCAAAAAACGGAAATTAATGACATCTAGTGGCTCCCTGGAGAATAACAAACTTTATACAAAAAATGTCATTCAAGTTTTATAAAGGCTTTGTTTTTTTGGAAAAAGCTCTTTCAACATTGTGATAGTCACCGCGACGGGAGGCGAAGAGGTTAATATAGCTCAAATAGATCTAGATACATACAAGCAGAGAGCTGCAATATTGACTAAAATCCCACTTTTGAAATGAAAATATCTCAACAACCCCAGCTAAAAGATGACCAATATCATGCTGAATCTGAGGTACCCATCCCTGCCACATAAATCAACAATCAACACTCTAATTATCAGTGGCTCAGCTCATTAAAAAACGCTACATGGTGAAAAAGCATCCGAAATTCAATAGGAGATAAACTAATCAGATGGAGGACTCCCACGTAAATAAACCAATCATCATCATAATCAAGCGCTAATGATCAACATTCAACAGTGTATTCATCCCTTCTTCAAAGAAAAAGCAGCACCATTCTACAAAAAGTCCCCCAAAAAAAGACAAAAATGTACATTAATGTCAGAAATCAGAAAAGTTGAGCCAAATGAAATTATTTTTAATGTCAAAACGAGTACAGTATTTTAATTGAGATGCTCCCTGTAATTCTTTTCGTCCACACCAAATTCTTGTCGTGACATTTTCTAATAATCAGGATTCCTACACGTTTGAGAGTTTCCCTCTTTTTTCCAGGCCCTAATTTCCAGACATCTTGGCCAGATCAAACACATACCTGCATAGTGCTTAATGCCCAACGAGGTCCAATACGAGGATTAATGAGACACACAGAGGTGTGAAGTTGTGAACTAATGTGCAGCGCAGGAGTGTTGCCTTCACAGAGTCCATTAATCCTTGATAATTAATTGTACACCTTGAAGGGCATTATCCACTAATGGCGTTGTCACTTCCCAATGAAAATTATTCATGAAACAACTCACAATTTCATACATTCTATTGTCAAAATAGACATTTTTTCTAAAACAATTTATTTTCCCTTCTAACCAAAAAAGGCTTGACGATGAAAAGTAATTTCATTCCCTTCACTTTGGAATGTCAATGCTATTGAGTACTCCAGCAAATTGATTTTCTACTTTGACGTTGTTAAATAACAAATGATGGTATGACGTTAAATCAGTTTTTATTATCATTCATCCATTTTCTGAACTGATTATCTTCCAAAGGTGTCGCAGGGCGTGCTGGAGCCTATCCCAGCTGCCTTCGGACAGTAGGCAGGCGACACCCTGAACTGGTTGCCAGCCAATTGCAGGGCACAGATAGACGAACAACAATCCGCACTAACAATCACACATAGGGACAATTTAGAGCAGTGGTTCTTAATAATAATAATAATAATACATTTCATTTATAAGCGCCTTTCAAAACACTCAAGGACACTTAACAATCAAAACAAGAACAATGAAACTTAATCTGAGTTCGATCGAACCCCAGGGGTTGGGTGAGTCGGTCTCAGGGGTTCGACGGAGCCCCTGCCATGGGGGGTAAGACACACGCGACTCAACACGTTAATTCGTTATGACACGCCCACTTGGCCATCACTGGCTGTAGATGATCACATGACAGTGCTTGTCCAACCAGTGCTGCAGGAAATTTAGGCCGCTTAGCAGTCAACGTGTGACTGTGGTGATCGTACGTCGTCCAATTAAAAAAAAAGAAAAAAGTATACTTATCTCTTGAAATTGTTTTTACTTTTTTCAGTTTTTAATAAATGCGTTTTTTTATATCTTGTATTTATTAAAAAAATATATAGTTATTTTTCTCTCATGAAGGGGTCGGTGGATGTGCATATTAACTGGTTGGGTTCGGTACTGCTAACAAGGTTAAGAACCACTAATTTAGAGTGTTCAATTAGTCTGCCATGCATGTTTTTGGAATGTGAGAGGAAACCGGAATACCCGGAGAAAACTCACGCAAGCACAGCTAGAACATGCAAACCCCACATAAAAGCCAGGATCAAACCTAGCACCTATGCACTGTGAAGCCAATGCACTAACCAAATGATCATCGTGCCACAGTTTGTATTAATGCACATATACAGTATTCG
The DNA here is from genome assembly GCA_018466805.1 of Hippocampus abdominalis. Classification (NCBI taxonomy): domain Eukaryota; kingdom Metazoa; phylum Chordata; class Actinopteri; order Syngnathiformes; family Syngnathidae; genus Hippocampus; species Hippocampus abdominalis. The sequence goes on along the minus strand of CM031695.1, from coordinate 17,032,419 downwards.
GTATGTGACTGTTGCAAGTTCTGAGGTTGGCATCGGTGTAATCTCTGCCCAAGAGGCGTTCAGGCTGGTCGACAAATATTAAAGGCTTATTCCCACTGTTTATTTATTTTATGCAGTCCACATAACTATATGTGCATCTGTTTGTAATTATGCCAGGCAAAAAAAAAAAAAGTATTTCAAAGGATGTGTCTGGGCTGTTCTACTACCCTAAGTCATCTGCTCTCAGCAGAATACTGCCGCGGTATTCTTACATAAGAGCATTATTCAGAAAACAGTTGTTGAGTCATTTTTATGCTCCAGTCCACTTTGAACAGAAATGTTAGCGATGATGTTGGTGCTTGAAAAGAAAAAAGAAAATACAGTCGCATTTTGCTCACATTAAAGTAACAGTAAAGATTAATTATTAAAAAAAAAAATTTCCTGGTGTGCTGATGAGAGAGACTGCACACTGATGTTATGATGCTCGCCGGCAGGCGACATATGATCCTCCTCCAGCACTTGTCGGCTGACCTTTGGAAAAAAACAATCGGCAACCACATTAGTGCTGCATTAGCCTCCCATGGCTAGCCTGTGGGAGCTCAGAAAGCGTGGGGAAGGTTTCGGCACATTAGGTTAAAATCCTTATTGATTTGGAATGATATGCAATCCATCCCGACAGCACACCATTCAACAAAAAAAATAAATAAACGAAAATGCATACAATAGTGCTTTGACTAGTGAGTTTAATTAATTCCGTGACTACGCTTTTAATTCAAAACACGTGTATCTCAAAAGTCATCTTCACGCATTCAAATGAATGGAAATTCCATTAATCCGTTATGGCCCATGCCGCGCCCCCCCCCCCCAAAATTGTGTTTCAATAAGGAAAATACCACTACATCTTAAGGCTGTGCAAAAAAAAAAAAAAAAAAAGATTCACTCAAATGTTGGGGTTTTGTATACCAAGATTCAATAAATGAATGTCAAAGCTCGGAATCGATTTTCATGATTTTTGAAAAAGCAAAGATGAAGGTACCACTTTCCTTCAACAGGAGGTTTGGAATGAAATTGCGTCGCATTTGTGGCTGGCTGAGTGCCGAAGAGAATGCTCCAAATTCTTGAAGCTTCTCCTTGGTGATGTGTTGCCAGTCTGCGGATGTGCAAAATAGCTCGGATACAGTGCAAATAGCTTGGAGAGAGCCTTTGAAGTGCTTTGAATCAACGGCTCCCAGACGTAGCTGCAGCTAAACATGTGCAGGCATGTTGAAGAGGGAGACACACGTGTATGAATAATTCATACATGCCAAATGCCTCAGATGCAGATTGCTAATTGGCCGATGTCACTTCGGTGTCGGAACAATCCATGGGTAAAACTACTGCTATTACAACCAACATTACAAATTATGGCAACCACTTCCCCTACCACTGCTTCTACAAGTGATATGATGAACACTAGCGGGGTGCAGCGTACAAACCTGTCCTGTTTGCTTTGTTTTTCCAGTCTCCAACTGGAGAGTAGGCGTTCCCTCATGAGCTACACCTGTCTGTAATCATGCCTCGGGACCAGCTGCCTTTAAAGACTCTGCCACGCCAACAACTGGCTGTCGGATTATTTCAGCCTTGCTCATGATTCTAGTCTCCAAGAGCCTGAATTTCCAAGACGTTCATAATTTTTGCCTCACAGCTTCTCGCCACATTTTGTGTACAGTAAACATTCCCATCCCCGGAATTCTATGAAAAGGAATATCCTTCACCCGTAATAAAAACCTATGCATTAACATTTTGACTACGATATTACATGTTACCGGAACTACGTAAGCGGAAATTCCACTAGCCGTAACCCGGATGGAGACGTCATGCAGCGGGAGCTTAAATACACGCAACGCTCCACCCGATACGCGGAAAGACACCAACGGAGACACCTTTTCACTTCGCATTTTTTGATAATCAGATTCGAAACGACGACGTGTAAGTGAGTTTTTATTGGCGTGCGTTTTACTGTAATTGCGAACGATTTCTAACTTTATTCACTTACGTCCTGTTGATCGCGGCACTAGCTTAAAAAGCAACGCCCACTCAACACAACTGTAGAAGATGGAAGAAACGTGTTTGCTTCGCCGTTTATGTCATCGAATTCGAAACGACTATGTGTCAGTGACTTTTTATTGGCGTGCGTTTTACTGTAATTGCGAACGATTTTAACTTTATTTACTTTCGTCCTGTAGATCATGGCATAGAAAACGAGGAAGAACCCAACAAAACAAAACAACCCAAAATAGACTCATGTTTTCCCAAGACTGAAAAAAATCAACATTAAAATACTGTACATACTATACTGTGTTGTGGTTTTTTAAATCTACACCTGTACTGTATACTGTACTGCTGTTTTTGTTATATAAACAGTTTTTGGACAGTATATTTTTGCATTTTATTGCTTGTGTTGTTACACATGCAGTTTTCAACATACTTGCAGGTTCATAAAGGACATGTACCATGCTCATTTCCCAAAAGAGGAATTTCTGTTATAAGGACAGATTGGACAGCGCAAACATGAGTCCGTACTAGAGAATATTTACTGTATTTTCTTGGAATTCCTTGTTCTTATTTCCTCCGTTAGATTATTCTCATCCATTAGATTTACTGGCTCTTTTGTGACAAGCTATATTACGTCCTTGTTAGTGTGCAAACGTTTTTGGTTTGTTTCACTAGTTCGGGGGTCGGCAACACGCGGCTCTTTAGCGATATCTAGTGGCTCCCTGGAGCTTTATAAAAAAATGTTTGAAAATGGAAAAATATTTTGATAGTAGGCTAATATAGCTCAAATAGATATCGATACAGGTTGCAGCTCCGAAATAGGAGAGCTGTGGTGTTGGTTTTTTAAAACGTCCACTTTATTTATGCTTTTAACTGTCTCGACAAAAACAGACACGTCTGCGTCCGACTCCGTGCCTTCTCTCTTCTCGTTCGACTCGAGAGGCGTTCAAAGACAGCCTCAGAAAAACGGAAATTCATGATCACATTACTGACACTAAGAAAAGTGAATATAATGCACCAAAACAAAACAAAAATCAAGCGAGGAAATTACAAAATAAATTCGATGGGGGCGTTTGTGAACACACAACAAAGGAATGAATAACATAAACAATTCTGAGACGGTCCAGTCTCCTACGTACATACAGCATGTGTTTCCTTCATTGTATGTTTTATAGAAGGCTTTTATTTTTTTGCGGCTCCAGACATATTTGTTTTTTGGGTTTTTTTTGGCCCATATGGCTCTTTCAACGTTTTGGGTTGCCGACCCCTGCACTAGTTCCTGGTTCTTTGTTCCCATGGCATCTTCCATTGTATTTTGTCAGTCTTGCGTTTTTGTAAATACATTTTTTTTGACAAAACTTATCTGTGTCTGCAGTTGTGGAATCCACATCTCTCCGGATTATTCCGGAGATCTGATAAGACCTCAGTGTGCTCGGAAGGCAAAATGCACTATGAAGCATGGAGTCCGTGTCATGTCCAATGAATTTCCTGAAGTACACTCCAAAGCAAACACACAAATCTAAATACAATAACTATTACTAATACTACTCCAACTTGTATGACTACGACAAATACAACACAAACTGTTACCACTTCGACTACAACTTTGCAATGACTTCATTCCACCCACTACGAAAACTACAACAAAATGAAATGAATAAAAATACAAAGACTGTACTGATGAACGAAAAGAGTGTTCAATGGTGCACAGCTAGAATGGGAACATAAAATGTATTTTTCAACCAAGCCTATAAGTATGACTGATGGTTATAAAACTTGGTAACGGGCTTCTAAATTGGGAACCCTCTCGATGTCTAATCCCACTCTGTGGAAGCCTGAGGCGCCTTTAACCATGACCATGAATTGACCAAAATAATCCAATCATCTGCCTCCTCACTCCTGCCTTTCATTTTTCGCTTGATTGAAATGCCGACTCCGTTTTCCAACCTTGGAGGTCACCACCAACCTTACCTGGCCTTTGCCGCATGATTTTGTGCATAAAGCAGCACTATCATTCTCAATAGCACAAGTTTATGTGCACTGAGTGCTATTTAAAGACTTTTTTTTTCTCGCTTCCGTTTGACCGATGGGAGAGAGAGAAAATCGAGGGGGGTAGTAGAAAGGAGCAAGTGGGTGTTCAACTGCACTGCATCACAGCGAGGGATGGCAACACATTCTCTGTGTGATGCAATGCAAAAAAAAGAAAGAAAAAAAAATAAAAGAAAAAAGCCTCTTTTTATTCCCTCTGCCAGGGCTGAAGGTGAGGTGTCGGGAACGGTTGCATCTCACCCTGGGAAAAGGCACAGTTGCATTGTGTTAAGTCATTTGACAAACAAACAAAACAAAAAATATATACGGTATTGTACAATTGTTAGAATTTCCTGAAAGAAATTTATTTTCACTCTTTTCCGAATTGCCATTCAATTGATGCACACTGTTAAACACATACAGTATATGCACACACCAATTTTCTACTTGATTTCCATTTAAGGTAGGACTGATTTACAAGTGTGGTCAGAAAACAAATTAAACTTGTATCTCAAGGCAACAGCATATTATTTCTAAAAATGTAAACAATTCATTTTTAAACTATAATATTTACTTGACATTTTATTCAACATTTAAATTGGGTGCCATCTTATTAATGAAATACAATTAAACAATGCAAGTAAAAATAATGGTAAGTAGATGCAAATCACCGATGCAAGGGACGCCATCTGGCCAAGGTTGCCACTTGGCCAGGATTTCTTATGGGGTCCCCCGCTAGCATGCTTGTTGTTAGTTTATTATTTAATAAATGACATCTTTGCAGAGCCTTCATCCAGGTTTCTGTTTAAGGGGGCCTCTGCGGCCCTTTTTGTCCCTGCTTCAGTGGCAACGGTGGAAGGCTGATGTCTGGAATGCCCAATACTAATTGCTTTAGCTTTAAAGCACTCACAGAAATAGAAGACCGGTGAATGAGGTGCCCTCTGCGGTGCCTGACGGTAACTAATTAGCCTCCACGCTTAACGGGATCAGCAGGTGTCTCATGAGAGAAAAGCCCCACCTGAGAACATCCATCTTGGCTGCGCGGCCTTCCCGTGACTGTCCGTGGTGGTGCTTGCTCCGAGTCTAGTGCCTAATTTGTAGCCAAATGAGCGACGCTCATTAACTTGCGTCACGTTAAGGCTAATTAGCTCGCGGTAGGTCGGCTCACCTCTGAGGCGGGAAAACAATGTGTTGTGCGCCCACACTGGCAAGCCTGCACGAAAATGCCTGAGGGAGTACAAGTTAAAAAAATGGTTCGGAATCATTTACAGTGGTGCCTTGATTCAGACCTACTTACAGAGGTGGCAAATGTACCCACACGCTGTGCTTAATTAGAAGTACAGATACTGAACATTTTTTTAAACATGTGCACTAAGGGGCTTCGGAGAGACGAGACTCCAGAAGGCTATGACCAATTTCTTCAGCAGAGGTGCAAGGAAATGTCATCCCAAACGACATCCACTATTCCCTAGAGTGGCAAATCAGTGCATAGAGTACATTTCCTTGCACATTGCTGTCGGCATGAAGTTGAGGAACTACGTTCACTAAATTTGTCTGCTTTGGGTATCCGTAGCACAAAGATGTTGGCGAAACATGGCAACCTCCTGTTGGGGAGGCACGGCCTGTGCAAAATAATAAAATGACTTCAGCTACAATTACGGAAAACAATTTACAGTGCCGTGCAAATGTATTTGCCCCTTCCTGATTTCTCTATCTATACACAAACATTTCAGTTCATCAAACACATTTTAATATCACACAGAGACAACCCAGGAAAATACAAAATGCAATTTCTAAATGCCAATTTAATTTATTTAGATAAAATAAATCAAAACCTACCTGTCCCTATGTGGGGAAAAAACATTATTGCCCTATGTACCTAATAATGGGTTGTGCGACCCTTGGCAGCAATAACTGAAATCAAGCGTTTGCGATAATTGGTGATGAGTCCTTCACATTGCTATGGAGGAATTTTGGCCTGTTCCTCTTTGCAGAATTTCTTCAACTCTGCCATATTGGAGGGTTTTCCGAGCATAAACTGCCTGTTTAAGGTCGCACCACAGCATCTCAATTGGATTCAAATCCATAATTTGACTTTAAAAAAATCGATGGATGGATATCTGTAATTTCAACTTCTTGGTTTGTCAAAATAGGCTACCTAAAGAATGCAGTAATATATATCGGATGAAAGGTTTACAGTATATAAGGATGTACGATAGATCATAAGGCAGTGTTGCACTTCGATATGCTGATATTGAAAATGTCTCCCATTCGCACTTGAAGTGTCCTTTGGTTGATCTGCTTTGCAATGACTTGACAAAAAAAACCTTGACATTTGATGAAATGTGCTTACAGAAGCATTATGTGACTTGGAAGCAACAAGGGCCCTTTTCTTGCTGGACAAGCGTCCACATCAGGCCTTTCACACTACAGGAGTCACAAAAGGTTGGGAAATATTTGGCTTTAGCGGATAGAAAAAGTTTAATTTACAAGCTCCAGTGTAGTCGCTGAAATAAAAAATAAATTGACTGATTGCAAAGGACTTTTCCTTTGTTTTGGAGTTTCCCGAATGAGCCAACATCTACAGCGTGTCCTTCACCTTGTCTCATCTTAATGACGACAGCCACCACCAGAACGAGGGCCAACAACTTGGCGGTGACGGTCTTTTTCTTTTTTGCTCAGGATTCCTCTTCTCTAGCTCCCCGATGCCAGACAGGTGGAACTCGCATTCGGATGCTTATCCCAGCCGTCTTTGGGCAGTAGACCGAGTACACTCTGAACTGGTTGCCAGCCAATCACAAGGCACCATTCACACTCACAATCACACCTAGGGACAATTTCGAGTGTTCCATTAACTTGCCATACATGTTTTTGGAATGTGGGTGGAAGCCCATGCGGGCATGGGCAGAACATGCAAAATCCACACAGGAAGGCCGAACCCTGAACCTCTGCCCTGTGAGGCGGACGTGCTAACCAGTCGAGCACCGTGCCACCCCGTATAAATGTAGTTAAGCTTTAAAACGTGATTTTTTTTTAAAGGTCCACAGGTGAGTAGCCATTCTGTCCCAATACAATTCCTGTTTCCGAGTTTGTGCAAAACTGCCAAATGAAAAAATGTGGCATTCAAGCCTTTTGCTGAGTCCTGTGTAAAAAGCTGACGACCTGCAGCTCTTGTACAGTTGCAGTTTTGCAGGGTCCGTGTACAAGAGTAGGCCGTTTCGAGTCTGTTCCAGCTTTTTCAGAATAGGACACTGCAAAAATCACTGCACCAATAGAGCCAATATTCACCCCTTTCTCTGGGTTCACTGTAAAAATTGTTAAATGCTACTTCTCAAATACCGCTTGCAGTTTCTGCATGAAATAAGAGTATTTCTAGTCTGTTTGAACTCTTTCACAAAGGGTTCCTGCAAAATTGCCACATCAGAAGATCGGGCAACCATCACATTTGCTGGATTCTGTGTAAAAAGTTAAAGACAACTAAATGTGAGACACGTTACAGCTCTCATTCTGCCACTGCAGTTTTGCAGGATTTAAGCGTGTAAAATTGACTAGCCTGAAAATAATTATTAAAATCGTTCATACAGACTCTGGCAATTCAATGATGCAAAAGTTCTGGCATTCAAGCCCTTCTCTGGGTTTAGTGAAAAATTGCTCAGACTGCACGGATTTAAATTGATAGACTGCCAGATGTTATACATGGTCGTAGCACTCCAAAGATGGGTTCTGTGTGAAAGAGAACAGAGCAAGGAGCAGGAGATTACTTTTTAAAGGCCTTTATTGATTAAATACACAGTTAAGTTTGGACAAAAGCTTCTGTGTTTTTCTTTTTAATAACATATGAAATAGGGGACCCACTCTCGACCAAACGCCCCTCCAAAAGGTTGGGTCGCCATGGAAAGCACTTTCATTACACAGCCGCAATAAATAATACAAAAAGTAGGCAGAGGGGAGAGTGGGGGTGGAGTGGCGTATTTTTTTTTCGGGGTACAAGTGTGAACGCTGAGAAGGCATTTTGTGACCTGAGGACCTGACTGGAAACATACATGAAAAGCCATATTGCACATTTGTCCTTCACTCTTAAACCCTGAAAAAGTACACATGCGTCGTCGTGTTGGTCACGCCAACGTGAACATCAGGAATCCAGAATGCACAACAGAAAAAGATAAAGGAAAAAAAGAACCATCAAACATGCTCCCGGAAGTCTGAGTGAGAATGACCCAAAAATCTGATTATTATGCAGCACCACTTCTTCGACAGGGCTTCTTCAGCTGTTTTCACACAGAGACCCAAAATTGTTGCATCAATTCCATAGTAAAAGATCCAAAATTTACCTCCTTAGCTTTGTTCAGGAATAAAATGGTAAAGACTGTATAAAAAAAACCGGATCTTCTGTTATGGCTCTGATTTTGCAACATGACAAAAATCATCAACATCGGTGTCATAAAAGATTTGGCATTTATACCTTTTGCCGGACTTCGAGTCAAATGATGCAGACCATATAAAAGCCAGATATTCTGTTACAGCAACTTTTTCTTTCATACAGGGACAATGCAAAATCATCACTTTGATGCTGTAACAAAAGAAATGGAACTTATCCCTTTTGCAGCATTCTGTGTCAAAAGGTAAAGACCATATAAAAGTTTAATCTTGCGTTATGGCAACTTTCACTTTCACACAGAGGACCTGTATATTGCGGCAGTCTTGCAGGAACTATGAGTTAGAGAAACCTTCTCCAGAAATTTCGGCATTCATCCTTAGATCGCGCAAAACTGTCTCATCAGGACAGTAAAAGAAGAAATTGAACATTTTCTTTGTAGTTTGATTCGATGGTGAAAGGGGAAAGCCCGGATCGGAATAGATTTTCTGTTATACCTCCGGTGCAGCAATTTCACAAGGTTTCTGTGTGAAATAGGAAACCGACACATCGGCCTTAACAGAAAATCGGGTATTTATGCCCTCACCTTGGCTCTGTGGCAAAGGGTAAGGATCGGATAAATCTTCCGTTATGGTTCTGAAATGTTTCCTTCCATACGGACAGCCTGCAAAATCTGTGCCATAATAGAAGATCGCGCATTTCTTCCCTCGGTCGGCCGAGCTGTGTCAACTGTCACTTTCACGTAGAGAGCTGACAAAATCGTCACAGTGGTGCCGTAACAGATGGATAAATGCCAGATTTCTGCTTGCTTTTCAGGATCTGCAGACGGCTTGTCAATCAAGTAGGAAAGTCAAACTCAGATCCGATAGGGAGTGAAGTTTGGGGGTGGGGGCGTGGAATACCCAGTACAACAAGGTTTGGGGTTAGCACCAGAGAAAGCACCAGAAGAACATTTCTAAAAGGTTCAAAGATGATAACTACAACAACAAAAATTAGCATGTGCCGTATTATCAGCAACGGTAAGACAGACCGATTTGGAGCACCTTGTTTGATAGTTCAGAGTCCAATTCTGCCGCTTGGCTGGGATGCATCTTGCCCAAAGATCCACGAGTCGTCATTGTGGTTTAAAAAAACAAAAAAACAAACAAACAAAAAAAACATTGGGCGACATGTTCATCCTTTAAGCTCAAATGGAGCATTTTGCTCTGTGTATCCACTTTTAGGAATATTTCCAGTTATTTGTTTAAAAAAAAGAAAAAAATTTGACAGGATGGGACAGTACAGGACAGCCTGGAGACCGTCTGATTGCAACAGGGCTGTTTTGAGAGGGTGGCAAGTGTCATTAAATGGACTTCTGTAGGAAAAGGTAAAGACGGTTTTGGTTGGCAGGCCTTCATGTTATATTTCATGTGGAGACCCAGCAAAATGTCTGTGTCAGAGCCGTATCACAAGATCTGGTATTTATCCCCTGGACCGGGTTCTATGTTAAAAGATGACATAATTCTGGGTCTTGATACAGCTATTTTGTAGGGTCTGTAAAAAATCTATAGCTGTTTCATCTTTAATAACTGCATGCCCTTTCACGCAGAGAACCCGCAAAATAGCGGCATCAAGACCCACAATTGATCTGTGGTTTAAAAGAAAATCTAGCAATTACAGGATCCCCTTCGCCGGGCTGTATGGCAAAAGATGATGTTGGATACATGCTGGATTTTCTTTTACAGCTCTGATGTGTTCATTTTCTCTTTTATGCAATGAATGAGCAAAATCTTCACTGGGTACTGGTGCAAACGTTAAAGACCGAATAAATGGCTAATCTCCCACAGCGACTCTAAATCAGATTTGCTGTTCGGAGCATGTAAATAGATAAATCTATGGCTCTTAAATCTGCATTTGATTCCCTTTCTGGGCTCTTTATTAATTAACTAAAATATTAACGAGATGCCAGAGGCATTTATCCCAATTAGTAGGTTCCATGTCAAAAGACAGACAGATCAATGCTGTACCTTTTGTTACGGATTTTCATTTGATCATTTGACATTCATAGCTTTAACTGGGCTCTGCGTCAAAAAACAGATATTGATAAATGACAGCTCTGATGCCCCAATTTCCCCTTTCACACAGAATCACTGCAAAATAGCCACAACAGAGCGATACCCGGAGGGCCAAAATGTAACCCTTTTGCTGGGCTCTGTGTAAAATTGTAGAGCCAGACAAATGCAAGGATCTTTTTATCCAGCTTTGATGGGGTGATTTTGCAGGATCTCATGGTGAAAGAGGAGCATGAGGACGGGAATTTTGTACTGTTACATATAAACAATTTTTAAAAAAAGAAACGTCTTTTTTTTGGACATTTTGTTGGGTATTTCAAGAGCAAAATTGTTGCTCTCATTCTGAAAGGATGGGACGAAAAACGGGCGGCGGAAACTTTTATGCCACAGATCTGTTTTCTCAAAGAATAACAAAACCAAACTTTTTTTTTTTTTTAAGATATATTCAGATATAGTTAGGACTTCTGGACGCGCTCTGTTTTTAACAGTCTAAAAGTCTCTCTTACTCTTTGCCGCTCGCTCCCGATAAGCACATTGTATGTACAATATATCGAACATAAATTACTACACAAAGGCTATTCACAATGGACAATCATCAAGAGCAAATTAGATGGAAAACAGGGCAGGGCTTGGGTCAAAAAGACACATTCAGAGACATTTTACTCCATAGCTAGCTGAAGATGGACACACGTACAAAATCTTTGTCCCTAAAAGCAAAACAAGTCGATATAAAACTTTTCATCCTCCGCTGCAATTGTCCAAAAGACGGCCGCGTGAAACCCCCGCCCATCCCGACATCTCGTTTGCATGTAAACAGAGCACCAGTGTAGTGTCTTTTTAGGTTCATGTCTCTTCTTAAACTGTACAAAAGTATAAATATATGATTTATCTCCATTTCTTTTTTGAAATTTTCTTTCTTCTTCTTCACATATCACGGATGTAGCGCACGAAAAAATGGGAAAAAACCCCCAAAACAAAACAAAACCCCCCCAAAACAAATAAACAAAAAAAGGTCAAGCCAGTGTTGCGGCATCTCCCTGCTGCTGGCTTTTTGTCGAGTGTGGTTTTGTTGTGGCGTTTGCTTGTTTGCACGCTGCTGCTGGTTGATCATCTTTGCATACGTTGTTTGAAAACAGCACGCCGGACAGGAACAACAACATCGACAAGAAAATACTCAATTTAAAAAAAGAAAAAAAGGAAATTGTGTGTCCATTTGAGCTACAAGAGATCCATTTTGGGTCTGTAATGGAGCAGGAGGGGCGATTTCTGGAAACAAACAAAAGAATAAGGTTAGCACGTGTTCCTCGTTGAAATTAATTGAAATGCGGTTCATCCGCCAGCCCGCATCTGATTCTACAAAGTGTAACAGCAATGTGATAGACATGGTATGAAGATATGGATTAAGTTGGGAAAGTCTCCATTGAAGGCCCAGATGCAACCAAGAATGCCACAAGCTGGTTACCTTAAATCTCCATCTCGTTACGACGACAAATTTCAAAGTGTGGTCCTTGCCCAGGATTTCCTCATTGCATAAAATGTCCAACTGTGTGGGAAGAAAAAGAAAAAGGAAAAAAAAAAGGAACAATCTTTTTGATATGAACAAGAGCTGAGAGACAGGGAAGCATTTGTTACTCAAAAAGCATGTGTTACTCTCTTCAAACCAGGGTTCCACTGAGGGCCATATACAGAAAAATTGAAACATGCAAGGGCCACTTTAAAATAAAAAAATTGCATCGAGTGTTTTCAGTGCTTTTTTCAAATACATTTCTTCTAATTAATTTTTTTTCCAAATAATTTTGGGGACACAGGATACTCCAAATATTAGGAACAGTTTTCAGTATGATGCTTATTGTGAAATACTTTGATTTATGAATCTAATAATAATAACAACAACAATAGAAACAACAATAAAACTAATGTTATTCATTTGACCTCGTTAAAGGAGGTCAGGTTGAGCTTTTTGGCAATGAACTTCTTGAGGTGTAGGACGGTGGCCTGCGCCGAGCAGCGGATCCACTTGCGCTTGAGGCCTCTGAGCTTACTGCTGTTGCACTCCAGGCAGATACTCACCTGCCAGCGAACACCGGGGAAAAAAAAAAATGAACAATGTAATACGATCGTCCCTTGCTTGTCATTCGCGATGATTGCCGCAGTGCAAAATAAAAAGCGACAAATACAAATAACCCACAAAGTTGGTCATTTTGCTGTGATACATAGTCGGTCCAGACTAAATCTGTACCTGCTCATCGCTACGGTGATAGTCGTTGTCCTCCTCTGCTTTCTCTTCTCCTGCTTCCTTATTGGGCGCGTCTTCTGACTTAGTGTCTCCTGTTTTGACACAAACAAAATAGTAGAAATTATTTGGATTTATTTCATTTCTTTTCATAGCCGTTTTCATCCTGGTAAGTTGGTAAGTTTGATCGGGGTTGATGATGAGAAGACCCCAAAGTCGCGCATCTCAGAATTGATTGAAAATGCAGACCCCGCCTATTGTATCTATCATGTGAAGTTAAAACTTAAGTTTTATTTAGCAGCCTTAATTTTTGTATATGTGTCAATCATGAGGAGATCCGCAAAAAGTCGCAAAAATCCATGCCCGAAAAGATACAGGAAGTCTGCCAGTTTCACCTGAAGTGGACATTTTAGCCATTCATCCAAACTAAAAAATGTACCCCCCAAAGCCAGTTTCATTTCGCAACATGAAATTTGCTATGCGTGTCTGCCATGAGAAACCCCACAACAAAAACGGAGATGGCATGCCTAAAATGATGCACACAGTCTGGTCTGACAGCTTGCTTCAAAACAGCCATTTGAAGGATATTTTGGCCATTCAAGCCAATTGAAAAATGCAGCCCCCAAAGCCAGTTTCACTGAGCAATGTAAAATTGTGTATCAATGTTTGGGGACCCACTAAAAACATTCTAGAAGTTATGCTCAAAAAGACATAGGGAAAACATTTAAAGGTTACATATCTTGCAGGGTTGCACACCAATAAGGTAGAGCAAATAGTGTAATGTGAAGAAAAAACCTCTCTCTCTCTCTCTCTCTATATATATATATATATAATTCCGTGTATATAACAACAAAGACGACAAAGAGGCTCCCAAGTGAATTGCAATTCTTTGTGAATTGCACACACAGTGAATGGTTGAATACGAGACCCACTTTTCACCAATGTCATCAGGGCTGATTGTTTTCTCATGACCTTGAAAGACAAAACAAATTTGTACCGTTCATTCCTAGTCCAGTGGAAGTAAAAGCAGTGTGTGTGTGTGAGCGCGTGTGTGTTGTGAGTAGTTTGGCATCCTAATCTAGGGGGCATTTTCCATTTGGGCAAACTGTCACAGATCCCTGAGAGAGTTGCCTAACGGTGTGTGTGTGCATGCATGTTTGTGTGGCGAGCATGTGTGCCGTGCAGTCTCCACGGCGACCGTCTCCAGAGTCAACTTGCTTGATTGCGGATCAAGAGACCCTTGCTCTTGTCATTACAGCGGTGAAATCGCCTTCACCCGACCTCTGTTCCAATTTAAGTAGGAGACAATCGGTCATGGATCGATTGCTTTAGTCTGTACCGCACCGCTCCTATGTTTACATAGCATGAAAATTATGCGAAAGGTTTATTGAATGGTTGAGATCCACTAAAAGGGAAACTTCAAAATGTCTGTCTGCACTTCTCTAGCAAAGCAGTCAAAATAAGAAAAGACTGCTCTTTGGTTTTATGAAGTGTCGACAAACTAAAAGAGTGACAAAAAATAAGAAAAAGGCAGAGCGGGGTTGCCATCTGGAATTTCTCCAAAGATATGTCAATTTTCCCGAAATGTTGGTATATTTCCGGGACGGTTTTGGCCATCGCGGTGGATAACAGCCGCCACTCCCTGTCAAGGATTACCGTCTCCAATTACAATTCAGTGCATGATGGCTCTAAAACACCAGCCTTTCAGCAGATGACGGCCAAGCAGCCCCCCTAGCCCCCCAGCTGACAATTTTTCGACACATGACGGCCGCCTTCAATAACTATTCGCAGGGCCGATTTTTGGTCTCAGTGTGTCATTGGAACCAGCAGACTTCACTTTGTTTTCATCAACCTAGTGGTGATAACCTCTTGTAAAGCATGAAAAACAACGAAACCTCCCTTTTTTTATTTTAATGAACGGTGTGTCAATGACATTAAGAGAAACAACAAAAACAACCCCAGCCCCACCAAAAAATGGAACATTCTACCGTTTTACCAAACTGAGAATAGACAAAATTTAATGAAGCTTTAAAAAACAAAAACTGATCGCACATACTTTGTTTTAAATGGACAATGTGTGGACGAATTATAGCAATGTGATAATAATAAGAGAGCCAGCTGGCTTTATTTTATATGAACGAACAGAGAAGCAACGACCATTGCTCAATGAAATTGAGAGCCGACGGCCGTTATTTTATCTTAACGAGCACGTGTTGACAATCGCGAGCAAAGCAGCGAAAAAATTTGACGGTCGGCCTTACTTTGTTTTAATTTAATACATATCAGCAACCTCTATCAAACCAGCAAAACAAGAATTGACGACTCTAACCTTCCTTTAATGAAGTGACCTCGGGCAAAGTGGGAAAAAAAAAGAGAATTGTCTGCGTCACTTTGTTTTAATAAACTGAGCGTTGTAAACCTCGAGCAATGCAGCCGCTTCATTTATCTGAACAGTGCTGAAAACCTGGACTAAAGAGCCAGAAACGACAACTGACCACTCTTAACTTCGTTTTCATGAATGAACAGACTCCATTTACTTTGTTTTAAGAAATTGAGTGTCGACAACCTCTTAAAATGGAGTTGGCGGGACCGACCTTTGTTTAAAACTAACATGTCGACAAAGTCCTGCCGCGCAGCCAAAAACATCATGATCTCTAGCCTAGCAATGTCCGGCTTTACTTTATTTCAATTAACGAAACGTCAACCATCTCTGCTCAGCTGCCAAGCGACAAAAATAAGAGCCGGCAGTCTTCAAAGCAGACTTGTTCAATGGAAACGTCACTCTGCTGCCGTTTCTGTTTTCCAGCTTCCACCGAGTGACTCTCAGAGGACTTGTGAAGCGCTGCAGCGTGAGCAATGGTTGAATTAGATTCATTTCCAACAGCTGCTCTTGTGGAAGCCCAGAGGACGTTTATGTTCTGCTTTTGAGGGCTTCTGGTGGTGGTGGCGGGTGGGCCAAGGTGGTGTGGGTCTTTAATTATGTACAGTGCTGCGCTACTGGGCTGCCCCCTGCTGTTAGCGTGGTGTGATCGCTGCTTTAGTGACCGTTCCCTTTGTTTGGCCGTCCTCAAATAAAAACTAATGAGGGGCAAGAGACAGTCGGACTGAAGACAAAAGAAAGAAAGCCCCGTAAACCAGCCAAACCTGTTCTGTGACTGTACGTGAGAAACACACACTCAACAACATCTTTGCATCTATTATCCGAACCGGTTGTAGATCAACTTGATTTTGTTTTAATGAAGTCTCAACAACTTCTGGTAATCCGGTGAAAAAGAGAGCTGACTGTCCACATTTTGTTTTAATTAACCAAGAGGACATTGACAGTCTTGAGCATCGCAGCAAACATGACGACCGACAGGCGCTGCTTTGGTTTAATAAACTGAGAGTTGCAATCTTTTAACAAAGTGGAAAAAAAGTGGTTTCAGGGGCTGAATTTTTGAATGTATGTGAATGGGCAAAATGAAAACTAAGACATTCCAGAGGTTGCAATGCAATGAAGATGCGGATGATGATGTTGGACCGTACCGTTGCGCTGGTCTAGATGCGTCTTCATGTTGCAGAGTTCCCCTTTAATGTCGCCAGGCACCTCCATGCCCAGTTTCTGGTAGAAGTCCCGCTGCTTCTTTATCTCCGCTAGACAACCAACAGGAGGGAAGATGACATTCATGATCTGCCGTTTTATTCATATTTTTTTTTAAGAAATATTTTATTTTTTCCATTTGAAAAAAAATAAACATACCCTCTTGAAGTCCGGGTACCAACTTGTACACAATGTCTTGCATTGTTCTGTCATGGCTGCCAAGATGACGACATATTGTGTTCATAGCAAGGCAGTACACAGGCACATGCATATACAAAACAGTGGAATTCCCTCAGGGCTTTCAGATTATTTACATTAATTCCAATGGGGAAGATTTTATTCCAATATTTTACATACATGGTGCTTGACGTAAGCATTTTTCTTTACTATGTGTGTGTGTGTGTGTGTGCGTGTATGGGAGAGAGACTCACCCAATGTACTGCAGTGGATGGCTCTGATGAATAACAATTCTACACGTGGGACATGTGTTGTTCTCCTCCAGATACTTCACAAGGCAGCTTCGACAAACTGCGCACAAACACGCAAACCTGATATTAATTGTTAAAATTTAAGTAATTTAATTGAAATGTTCAAATTTTCACTCATCGGCGGTGGAGGTCCATCCTCATCACATTCATCCGGCCTTCCTGTGTGGAGTTTGCATGTTCTGCCCGTGCCTGCGTGGGTTTTCTCCAGGTCCTCCTGTTTCCTGACCACATCCCATAAACATGTACGGCAGGCTGATTGCACACTCGAGTCTAAATTGTCCCTAGGTGTGAGTCTGAGCGTGGATGGTTGTTCATCTCTGTGTGCCCTGCGATTGGCTGGCAACCAGTTCAGGGTCCCCCCCGCCTACTGCCCAAAGACAGCTGGGATAGGCTCCAGCATGCCCGGGACCCTCGTGACAAGTGGTTTGGAAATCCAGACACGGAGATCACATGCAAACTGCACACAGGAAAGCCGGTGCGCATATTCAAACCCTGGACCTTTGTACTGTAAGGCGGACATGCTAACCAGCTGTCCTCTGTGAAACCCGTATTAGATAGATAGAGAGATGGAGCGATAGATAACACACGCATACACGCACGTATTCAGACAGATAGGGATCACATACATGTGGGGCTACATCATTAACAAACTTTTCCCTCTGTCAGATTGGGAACAGATTTGAACGGCACGGTGATGAGCACTCCTCCATCAAACCTCTCTACACTTGACCTGTCTTCCAAGAAAGACGTACTCCTGATGAGAGCTTTATTGCAGTCAAGACAGCTGCAGTGGGCCGACGTGACCTGAATGTCTCTTGAAAAGACTCCACTGGGACGACCGCGCAGGCTGTTTCAAGTAGGACGGCACTCTCTAGTGGACGTAAGAAGGACTTACATGAACGTGCAAAATAAAAGTGTGTACGTACACGTGTGCAGGCACTCTGTGACGGTGGTGGCGTCTATCAGGTAGCCGTCGCACAGCCGACAGGTGATGTGGGCGTTGATGTGACAGAGCTTGATCTTCCTTGTCAGCATGTCGGGGTTCTATGGCAGACATAAATTGAGATCAAATAAAATGAGATGCCCTGTTGTCGTCATGGCAACAGAATGCAGCTGCTCTCTGCATGCAGACAATGTAGTCATACTGCCATCTTGTGAAAGAGGAGAGGAGAGGACACATGATGCCAAATCTGACAAACTAGCACGTAAATAAATAAGGTAAAGTAAGGTATCTCAGTTCAACGCCTGGTGGGCAGTTTGGTAGATAAACAGCAAAATAGATGCATAAGTGTGTCGGCAGGTAGAGCCCAGACGTGGGTGGAGTAGCACAAAAATTTGAGTCAAGTAAAAGTACTGTTATTTTAGAATATGACAAGAAAAAAAAGTTTTAGTCCTCCAAATAATTAAATACGAATAAAAAAAAATACATGAAAATAATATATATAAAAAATTAGTTAACTTCTAATGTATTTTTTTAATGGCATATCAGAATCAGAATCGCCTTTATTGTCATTGTATAAGCTTACAACGAAATTTGGGTGCCACTCCTTAGTGCATTTCGTTAAAAAAAAAATAGATAGATAAAAAAATAAAATAGCATAAAATAACGGTTTGATAAATACAAAACACAACACACAACAACAGCAGCAGTAGTGGTAGTGTCAATGTCAGATACACAGATTTTAAATAGAGTACGGAAATCCAAATATTTACTACACTTTACACACTATCAGTTTGAAAATAATACAGTAGTTTAAAAAAAAAACTACAATAAACGAAGGCAAGCTCCATCAGCCAAAAAAAAGGTCAATAAATTAACTTAATTTATTGCCATATGGGAAACAATAACATTGACTCACTAGGAAGCGATCATTAATCATTTAGACATAAATTATATTGAATTTCAACATGTCGTATTAACACACCATTTTTTAGCGAAGAATATGCCACAGCAAGTAAACACATTTGATTGGATGGTTTGTTTTGAACCAAGGCCCGGCCGCATTGAAGGGCTTGGTCTCCAGACCTGCTTTGTTAGTGGGTGTGGCTTGCCAGGCCAATGTCAGTGGCTATCCGGCAGCTAGGTTACTGTGTAGGTAAGTTTGCGTGTAGCTCAGTATGTAGCTCGCTAGCTAGATAAGGTAGGTAGATAGACAAGTACCTAGGTAGCTCACAAATTCGATAGCTCGTTATGAAGTGGCAAGATACTGTCAAACAGTACCGATATGTAGCTCACAAAAGAAGCTACGAATATCTAGGTAGTTATCGGACAGGTATGGATTCAGACAGACACGTGCACAGATGGACCCCTGGTGGTGCTTCTACTTTGGTATCAATATTAACAAAATTTAATGTAAAATATGATTTTTAAAAACTCTGTTAATAATCTCCCTCCTGCCCCCCAAAGTGATTTACCATCTAACAGGTACAGTATTCATTTCAGCCCTTGACAGAATTGTTATTCTTATTAACGTGACTTCAAAGCCTTGTCTTGCTGTTCATGACGTTGAAGTGTAAACATCACATCTCTAAAAATTCCCCAATGTGCCGCCTAAAATCTTCAATGTGTTGAATTGAACCAATGACATAGAATATGTAAGCCAAGTAAGTTTAATAACACTTAATGTTGAACGTGTACACACATCTGATTTATTGAAGTGTGTGACCGTGTGTGTGTGCAACTCCATCGCATAGTGGCTGTTGTATAAGACTAAATGAGTCGGAGTGTGCGTGGTGCTGAGCTTAGACACACTATTTTTGAGTCGTAAAAATATAGGCCGATCGGACAGACATACTCTGGCGCCAACAGTGATCGCAATTTTCAGCGATGGGTACCGTTTTTTGGGTTTCGATCCCCAAAATGGCGGTGCCAAGGTACTGTTTCAGGGCAGGGGAAAAAAATAAACATACCCAACCTTAAATATTATATGGGCATTCTGTGAACCAATAGGAGAGTAGACATTTGAAATCCAGTTGACGAGGAAATAAAGAATTATGCCTGTGTAGTCCTCCTCACCCCTAATACCGCCATGCGTGGGCTGTGGATGTCTCTTCCTGCAGGTTGAGCAGCCGGTGGCGTTAGCTCCACATCATGGGGAGTCTCTCATTCGAGCCTGAGCAAGAGGAAAGAAAAAAAACACCGACAATAGTTTTTGAAGATGTTTTCAATAGTCTTATTCAGGATGACTGCCCTCTTGTACAGTACAAGTAAACAGGAAAAACAAGAAAGAGTCCACCCATGCATATTCTCGGTTTGGCATTGGCGGCTTCACCTCTTTGTCAATTTTTTTTCCTCTATATTTTTCATTTATTCAATTTGTTTTTCATGGAAAATACTGATTGGCAGGATGTTCCACTTGTTTCAAAATTTGTGGGGGGTTTCTTCCCAGTGCAATTATTATAGGCATCAAATTTTCAAATATCATCATATAATATTAAAAATATTAAAAATCTGATCGATACCTTCAAGTTATTTGTGACAACAGTCATTATGCACAACAGAGAAAAACAGTACAACCAGACAATCTACAGGCACAAAACAAACGGACGCAATGGATGCTCGATCATGCATGTGTGGGCACAACATTGACATGTCATGAAATGATACGAACATCATTGTCCCTTGGCAGTTATTCATTATCTGTGCGAACTTGCACAATAGAAATCAACGCAGTGAGGAGAAATAATCCATAGGATTGGCGATAGGAAAAAAAAGCCAGATGACTCACTTAAATTGACCAATAAAATTGGTTGACACATGCTCAAGCGAATTTTTTCTAGACGTTCCATGCATGTTCATAGTCACTCCTGGTCCGATCGATTCTAATTTAAATCTAATCTAAGTATTTTGGTTTGTACTGATTTAAGTTTCGCGTAATTTAATTTTTGGCATTTCATTTTGTGCATTTACGGATTTCCGATTTACCAATTTAGTTCTATGCATTTATGTGCACAACTTAGGCGTGTGATATTGTCATTCAAACTGTAGGGATCATTACTTACCGGTTATTATTCATGACATTGCCACTTTGCATCGTAGATATACACATAATAAATGCAGCATGTTTGATTAGGAGCATTTTACAATGAAATGAGTTCCACAGTGGCAAAAGCGCACACACGCACACAAAAGAGTTCCTTGTTGGTCTGCCTGTGGCCATTGGAGTGTTTTTCCTTGCTAAAGTTTTGCATCCAGCTGGAGGCGCGCACACACACACACGAAGGCCTGCTGTATGTTCTGTTCACAGGCAGGAGGAGGCAAGCTTCTTCTTGTAAGAGGGTTTTGGCTCAGCTTCAGAAGCACACATACACATTCACTCAGACCCAAGTGTAACTATTCACACGTTTGCAATGGTAAAATCAAAACCGTCCGACACGCACATGCAAGCAAACATACAGATAGTTTTACTTGGTGTGAAGGCAAATATCATAATGGCTGTTATGCAAACAGATAGCAACCCTGAGCGTTTTTTTTTCTTGCCTTGTGGCCAAGTACTATGCCATGTTTTTCTCAGATTCGAAAAGGGAAGTGCATCTTAATTGACATTCCAGTAAAACTCTTCCCTGCTAGCTCTATCGTAGCACTCATGTTAAAAGCTTCAGGGGGATTCCGACCGGCGCCACCTGCCCCAATACTCAGGCAGTAAAAAGGTTCATGGACGAGCCTGTGCCATAAGCATTTCATTTTCCAAGCTATTGACCATCACAACAGACACATTGAGGCAAATTTAAGACAAAGGGACTTCAAATTCATTGAAAAATGGCCAGGCTACGTAAGCTAGAACAGTGAAACCTCCACTTTCCAGCTTAATTCAGTCCGTGACCGTTTGTAACCTGAAATGTTTGTAATCCTAAGTAATTTCACACTGAAACAAATGGAGATGTAATTAAAAACGAAATAAGATAACTTCTATTTACCTTTTTGTCTCAGTGTATGGTTAAAAATATACCCGTAAGTTAAAACACACTATTACATTAAAAAAAAGCAATATTTTATTGCTTTTTTTCACTGTTAATTAATCATTAACAGTGGGAGGAGGACAACAGCTCTTCAATTGAAGAAGAGTCTTCGTCATTAATAACTCTGGGGAACTGATTGGGGTTTTTATTTCTAATCTTGAATTTGGCACAACAGACCAATCCAGGGAAACCTGTCTTTTTCATCAAGAAAAAAAAAAAATATATATATATACAGTCAAACCTCAGTTTTCGAACGTCTCGGTTCTCGACCAATTCGGTTTTCGACCAAAAATTTCGAGTTTTTTATGCCGCGGATGACGAACAAATTTCGGTTCTCGAACAAACTGAGCGCACTTGAATGCACCATTTGACTCTTCTCGCCTTCCTTAACCGAGGAAGTGACGCTTCCTCGTGTTGCTTTCCATTGTGAGCAGACGTGTTCAGTAAACATTTTTTTGTGTTCAGTACACATTTTGCGTGTTTTCGGTTTTCGAACAATTTCGGTTTTCGAACAGCCTTCTGGAACGGATTATGGACGAAAACCGAGGTTTGACTATATTCAGCTAGTTCACCTGTGGCATGTTCCAAATCGGTGTTTTATGAGCATTCCTCAACTTTTTGCCCATTTATGACCCGTTTCACATTTTGTCATGCAGTGTGAACAGTACAATTCTGATTATTTTCAAAACCAACCAGTGCCTCTTTCTTATGTTGATATAAATTGAATATGCGTTTGATGCGCCTGCCATATGAATTCTCATCCGAACACATCCGGCCGACTTGTATGACATAAAACGTAAACTACTCACATTTGTCTGTGAATCAGCATTGTTTTGAGTACCAGTGTTGACTTTAGATTTGTGCAGAATTTAAGCCCACTTGAAACATGAAACATGTTTCAAGTGGGTCCATTTATTACGAGCAGCAATGACGTGATGACATCTTTAGTTTTTGTCTCCTTTAAATGAGGAGGTCGAGGAGCATCTGCCGCATATCCTCAAAATATTTTTACCTCCTCCTGCCTCGCTAATCTGGCAATATGAGATGACACAATGAGCCCCTCCACGCGAGACAACGTTAACTTGCATCAACACCACATGATGCCTTTTTGGTGCACTTCACTTGACATCGTGCTTTGTGTGCATGTGTGTGTCACTTCACGGATGCGTTGAGTTCATGTTCGAAGTGGCATTTGTTTTTTCAATATGAATGGATACATAAAAAGATTGTATTTAACTACAAATCTGAATTGGGCATCATGCCCTGCAGCCTTTTTGGACTAGTTCATTGATTTTTATGTACAGTCAAACCTCGGTTTTCATCCATAATCCGTTCCAGAAGGCTGTTCGAAAACCGAAATTGTTCGAAAACCGAAACCAAGCTCTTTTTAAAATAAAAATGTTTACTGAACACGTCTGCTCACAATGGAAAGCAACACGAGGAAGCGTCACTTCCTCGTCTACACGAGGAAGCGTCACTTCCTCGTGTAAGGAAGGCAAGAGGAGTGAAATGGTGCATTAAAGTGCGCTCAGTTTGTTCGAGAACCGAAATTTGTTAGTCATCCGAGGCATAAAAAACTCAAAACTTTTGGTGGAAAACCGAGTTGGACGAGAACCGAGACGTTCGAAAACCAAGGTTTGACTGTATCTCGGTTCTGCGAACATTCGCTATGTGCACCAAGAACTTGAAGAGAATAACTGCTTTGAGTGTCACAATTGACCATGATACCAGTGTACTGAATCTGTATCTTTGCAATGCAAGATATCTAAAATCTTGCGATGGAGAGATGACAACTTGCTCGAATTGGCTATACGCTCATACAAACATGTCAGTGTGTGTGCATCAGAGTACGAGTATGAGAGTATGAATACTGAAACAATCACATTTCCTAAATCTAGTCAGAAATGTACTTACTCAGTGTGAAATCGGGTCTTGTTTAACTGAACACAAAGCTGATGTATTTGCAGGGAGCCATCCTGTTGGGTGAATGGCAACAGTTAGATACACAGTTTGATTGTCCCTTTGCCATTCAAAGGATGAACATGTGATTTTTCTGCCTGCCACAATAACCCGCTGGCATTTAGAGAAAACTATGGAGTTCTGTTGAGGGCTGTCACAAACCAATCTTTTTAGAGTCGATTATCCCATCGATTACTCGAGTAATTGCAACCCCATGATGCTTTTTTTTTTGGAGGGGTTATCAACGATGAGTATGCATCTCCAAATAACAGTTAGGTTTGCCAAGGTTGATGTACATTAACACTATTCTCTGGACACAATATTTTCAAATTAAACCAGGCATAGGTGGAGCACTCTCTCACACCGGGCCAAGAGCTTCTCGTGGCCTTTTAGGCTGCTCGCATAGCCCACAGAGGACATGAGCACTTATTCATGTCATGAGCAAGCCCACGACCCGCCGCATTACATTGGCCTGCGATTCATTTTCGTTGATTTTTGAAACATTTTCCCTCAAGAATTCACATCAGGACACACTCACATTGGACTCTGCTAGCGATGTGTTGAGAGCAGACGTGTTGAGCATTCTTCCTTTTGAACACAAATGACTTTCCATTGGCAGCTGTCACACATCTTAACATGATATCCAGTCTACAAAAACCATGCAGTACTTTCCAATTAAGCGATGCTGGAGTAACTACAGTACATTCTACCTCTCCTGTGGTTGGGAGGAAAGAAATTTCATCTGTGCTCAAGCACATTTGACAATAAGGTTGACTTGAACTTGAACTAACGTAGCGGTGGATTACAGACTAATATAGAAAGCCTTGCATGTCAGTTTTTGTTTCCCCCGCAGAGTGTGATGTCCTACATGGGCCCCAAAGCGTGTTCCTCGATATTGAATAATAGGGTGACGGCGCAAAACGCCCCGGCACTCCCTGACCAGGGCGCTCCAACTCCCTCTTCTTCCCCAAATATTAGACATGCCCTTGTGACATTCTTGTGGATCTGCTATGCGTCTTGTTTATTACAGAGGTGACAAGTACAGTATATGTCCGTGACCATAATGACATCATACAGTGTTCTTATCAGTTTTGCTGTAGATGATATCACCCCAAAAGGGAAACCAATTGATCGTTCAACCTTAAAAAGGTTTTTTTTTTTAAATTTGTATTTATAATTGCCCTTTCATCAAGCAAATATTTTATGCAAATATTTGATTAGATCCCATCAAATTTCAGTAGGATACTCAAATACGAAAATATTCAATAGCTGCATCCCTCCAAACCCCCCGGCCCCTCCCCATTTGTTTCAGGTCATTCTGATCATCTCACACACACACACACACACACACACACACTCCTCAATCTTATGAATATGCTCCCAATCATGATTTTCTGCTAGTCGTTATCAGCTGAAAAATATTGGATATTTTATACAGTATACCAGTCAATACTATATTTTACTCATTAACTTGATTTGAACCACTGCTAACTCGAAGCCAAAGAAAGGTACTGTATCATCTTGGGATACCTTTAAAAAAAATAAAAATTGGATGTCTTCTTTTTGTTCTTAACCCTGGAGAACCCAAGAACCCTTTTCTTCTTTGGAAAATGATGAATTATACATTAAATGACTGCTATATGTTCACTGAACACCAAAATATATGTTTTTTCAAAAATTTTAATGCTTTAATCCTAATTTATGGTTTGGGACAAATTTGACCCTTTGGGATTTAAGGGTAGCATTTGAGTAGCAGAATTTATAGGGGCCAAATTTGACCCCGTGGGTTCTCCAGGGTTAATTGCAGAGGTCTTTGATCGGGACTTTGTATCGATACTCAACATCAAATACGTTAAGACTCAAGTGCAAATATCCCAAGTTGAAACACATCTTTGAAAATGATACAAACGCATTTATACATGCATAATATATGAAGAGAGCAGGATCAAGTAATGACCCAAAAATATTGTACAAAGAATGCAACAATGTGCAGAGTTCCCACACTTTTTCAAAATGATGTTGCTGGACATTGCCAGGATTTTTCCAGGACTAATTGATGCTATGGTATGAGTCCAGTTATCAGAGCATTTATGAATAAATTCCACTCCTAAGCTTTGAGAAAATGTTATTTTCTACTATTGTACCTAATATTTTGTGCATTTAACCAAAGACCTACTATGATCCCAAATCAGCAAAACAATAATAATAATAATAATAATAATAATAATAGTAATAAGTCTCTCTCAAAGCTGTGACTCGATTCTCATCGTTCACCCCAAAACAGCAGTTCAAATGAACACCTCATTCGCCAATGTCACAACAGTAATATACGGTCTTATTTGGATGTCGATATTTAAATGATTTTTATTTCTTAGTAAATCAAGACGGTGGACAAAGGGGTTGTTGATGGGTTGGAGAGAAGCCAAAGCCCATGCGAGCATCCTTGGCACTGCCCCAGCCAGGTTGATGAGTGAAGGGGCGTAACAATAGCTAAAAACGGCATGAAAGGTTGGAGCTCTGCACATACACAATATTTTAATACAGCTGAATTCGTCTCAATCACATATTTTCTGCTGTCGGACAATTGAGCAAGTATGAAATGCGGAGTGAAACGTGGTCCAGTAAGACAACCTGTTACCCTTCGCGATCTCAAAGCTGTGGTCACGGTTGCTGCTGCTCAACTGACGCCAGAGATGTTATTTCATTTTAGACCGCACTGCCAAAAGTGACGGCACTCCCACGACAGCTCTCTATCACTCAACAAAGCAGATAGCGAGAAGGAGAAAATCCTCACACATGATATTAAGTACTACAGCGACACTCTTCAACTGAAAGCTGCTAGTTTTGGTGCTGCTTTAGAAAAAAACAAGTGAAAAACTTGTCATGTGTTGAAATTGACAACTGAAAAAGTCATGCCTGCACCAATGCTTCTACTTTTTGTTTTGTTTTGTTACGAACACGGTTATGGGCAGTTGCTGGCTTGCCGTGTTTCTTCATTTGTATACCTGGGTTGCTGCACCAATGCCAGGATGCCACTCCACTACCTATACCGTATTGGCCCGAATATAAGACGGCCCTGATTATAAGACGACCCCCTCTTTTTCAAGACTCAAGTTTGAAAAAAGACTTTTTGAACACCAAATTAATTTTTGTACAGAAAATAATTACAGTACATCTGGAACAAATGATTATAACAATATATTTGAGAGAAAAAGCATGTTATTTTGCCTCATTCAAATATCTGAACATTTCAATATCTAAACTAAAGTGCAATCACATTTGTAAATGAATGGCTTCTGATTTTTGAAATGTAAATGACACCATAATTTCTCCTCAGCTGCCGGTTAACCTGGAAGATCTTCGAACCACTTTTCTCCAGATTGTCGCTACGTTTCTCCATTTTCTGTTATCTCTTCTATTATTTTCTTCTCTTTTCTTTCTCCGCTATTTTTTATTTTTCTTCTTCGTGCTACCGCTATTTTTAATTTTATTCTTCGTGACAGGGGTTCGCTTTGGCCTGGGGAGTCAAGTTCAGCATTCGTTTCAATTGTATCTGGCGCCATCTAGCGTCGCGAATGGGTATAATGTCTAGACCCCGAATATAAGACGACCCCCCCCCCCCTTTTTCAGTCTTATTTCAATGCAAAAAACACCATCTTATATTCGGGCCAAAACGGTACATTCCGTACAGAAAGGGAAAATGCAGAAGTTCTCAGCAAGGCGAGCAGCGTGCTGTGTACTGACAGAACACACCCGTCAATCAGTGGCTTACAAAACGATAACAAGGCTCCGATTGGCTGAATCAGCACATACAGGTCTCTTTTTGTGGCACACAATTTACACTCAAAACACCACAAAATTAATAACACCGACAAAAAATAAATACAAATAAATCTCCAAACTACCCAGAACTCGTGATCAAGGGGAGCAGGCTTTACTGTATTTACTCACACAAAGTCTGTATTGAAATCAATTGCTTTCTTACATGCACACTAAGAAGCTGTCAATTTCCACCTGTTGTCCCACTAAACAGCTGGCGTCAAAGCGTCGCTCTTTCTGACAGGCTGTTAACTTGCTGACCTCCAGGCTCGTGGCAGCAGTGACAGCGGTAAAGGGGTGTCACGTGGGGTTACTGAATGCCAATCCAATTGAAATGGTCCGAGGACAGATAAATACCTGCTGCAAACAGACATTTTACTCCCTTTTACGCTGCTGAAACAAGCTGGACTTTTCAACATCACAGGACAGGAAATACTATAATTGAGCGCAGATGCTAAAAATTCCCTTTCACACATATGTCATCCTACTTCTGATCATACCACACAGTAGGATTGCACAATAAAATAATAATAATAATAATAATACATTTCATTTAAAAGTGCCTTTCAAAATAAGAACGATAATACAGTGAAACTCCTCTACAACGAAACCTACATGGGCGAAAATACCCTCTAATGTGAAAAAATCTTCATGCATTAACACCACTCTCACTTTCCTGCCTCCCATACAACGAAAAAAAAACCTGTTGCGTTATATGAAATCTTTTTTTCTGCTCTTGCCTCGCGAAGAGATTCACTACAACGAAGTCTAATCCAACAGCGACCTCTACTGCTTCGTTCATAAACGGCAACAACAACCACCACACTGGTTTTTACATGCGCAGTAGTCCAGGAAGTACTTGTTATTGTTAGTTTCAGACGCAGAACGAACATTGCATTGCTAAAATGGCTACAAAACGGACCTTTGGATGTCAAGCAGCTAAGACAAGAAGCGCTCTGACTCTGAAGAGAGGGTAAAAGTGATTAAAATGAAAGACGGAGGACGCAAAATAAGACATAATCCAAGAAATTGATGTAAGTGAAAGTGAATGCTGATCGTAAATTTCGCAATTTCTTTCCCTGTTTTTCTTTCTACACTGACTATATGAAGTGTCAAATAAATGTGCTCATACTTATGCACTATTGGAATAAAACTAAAGAGTACACATACGTTTGTGTGTGTGTGTGTGTTTACATCTGAGATGAAATTTGCTAGAGTGAAAAAACCCCTGTTGTGAAAAATTTCTTGCTGCAAACATGATTTCGTTGTAGAGGAGTTTCACTGAACATTGGATTTAGACAGCGCGTGTTTGCACACTCAAAAACGCTTAAGAGAATAAGGGACAAACGCTGACGACAAAAAGAGAGACAACAATAAAATGATGGCAGACAAGAGAAAAGCCCACTTGAGCAGGAATTTTAAGTTTTCCAATAAGTTCCTGACCAATCAGATGTAACTTTGAATGCACAACAAGATACAAAAGGTGAACAGTATGTAGGAGCGAAACGTTTCCTCGCCCACTGGGGCAGGATCTCCTTCAAGCTCGGGTCCTCTACCCGAGGCCTGGGAGCTTGATGCTTCTGGGCAGGATCATAGCGCTTTCCACTATTGCACGGAGATGACACATACCCATATCCGATTAAACACCTCCGAATGAACATTCGTTTAGCAGTATGAGAGTTCCGTTTTAGACGGGCTGTCGCCCTAGTGTCAGCCGAGTCCGACCCATGGCATTGCACTCTGGGGCGCGTTCGGAAATATTCTCCGATGGTGCACGTTCACACCATGCGGTCAGAAATTCAATGCTCTTCTCAAATTGTCCATTTAGTTCTACAGAGTGCCTCAAAAACAGAGTGGTGTTGCCCGCACTCGGTGGTCTGAATGGAGGTGGTACACAGTGTGCCAGTGCTGGCTGCGCTCACAAATGAATCCCTCCCCAAACACACCTGGTCTCAGAGTTGTGCACAGGCGTCAGAGTGAATTTCCGAATGCGTCCCAAGTCACAATCAAACTAAGTACAATATGAATGGAATATGGCATTAATAAGCCTTCCGGCGCCCCTCTCGGCCCCCCAAAAAGGTCCTAAACTTTCATTGTATGAACAGGAAATGCAACTATCAGTACTTTGTGCTAGTCTTCCACAAACACGCATTTACAGTGCACTGCGGAAGAGCAACTTTGCACATGAAACTACATTACAACATAAACAAAGTGTTTATCGTTTTGTTTTTAATTTTGAAGTTAAAAAAAAAATCCATAATTATCAATATGAATGCATGAAAAACTATGATTGCTATCGACCAAAATGAAATACTTGTATTGTGATGTACTTTCCAGACATATTGATCAGCCCTATTATGCAGTGGTCGCCAACTGTCAAAACAAAATCAAGGAGAAAATTGCATTGGTGGTTTGGGCTAGTGCCAAATATTATGCAAACAAAATTGGAAGCGGTTCTCATCCAACTTGTCTGTGTCAGGTTTGTACTGTAATTACTAACATATCCCTGTAGATGGTGGTGATGCATCGCTTTGGATTTTAGCTCAGCACAGCTTTTGAGAAAATAACTATTAGGGGCTGAATCACGGCTTGTCACGTTGGTTATGACAGCGATAAATGCTAACACATTGGATGTCGGACAAGTTTAAGCATCCCACACTTAGTAGGATCATACGCACACAGAGTATGCATATGTATTGTGTGAACAGACCCTGTATTGTAGTGGGTAGGACAAAATGTGGTTGCAAGATGGGGCACTTCATGGAGTAAATGTCAAAGCCCATGTAAATAGCCACTGATGTTCAACTTGAGCCATGTGATGCGTCAAGTGTCGCTCACAGCCCATTTCCAAATTGTTTATCTGTATAATCTGTCTTGTTTTTGTTGTTTTGTAATTTTTTATGTTTTTTTGTTTTGTAAATGTCACTAAAGCAAAAAAAAATAAAAAAAAATATTAGCTTCAAAGTCATTGTTCTACTTGGCTTGTTTCTTTTCACGGGAAGCACGATTTCTCCACTTTTGTTCTACTGCTGATTACTACAGAACAGTAAACTCTAGAAACAAACTTTTCTGGCAAAAGACAAGACTGCTCTGTTTCTTTGTTCATTTCAGTATCTATTGTGTCACGGAAACCAATATTCTGTGGTTCTTGAAATATCAGTCAAAATGTTCGAAAACAGCTTATATGGCTTGCTCTGCTTTGAAAACAACTGGCAGTGAAAATGTTCAGATAAGAATGATAAAAGCCATACAGGGCAATCAAGGCGAATTCTAAAAACAACACTAACATTAGATTTTGTAGGGGGGTTTTTTTGGGTGGCTTTTTCTTTGATGACACACGTTGAAAGTTAAACGCTTAATTTAAGTTGTTAATTTGATTTAAAGGAATTCCTGTTAATAGTGCACTGTCAGTAAACTTTGATTTTCCCTATTAAACGGTGTTTTTGGCACGAGCGCTCACTTAGAACCAAACGAGGCAGCTAAACGAAAACTCGGTAAGTTTTTTTTGCAACCCTTTAGTGCAAGCACACACGTCAACTTACCACGGTTAGCATCACAAAGCCTTCAAAACCGACAACACCAAAAAAAACTGCAGACTTGTTGGCTACAGTGCGTGTGTGTGTGTGTGTGTGTGCGCGCGTGCGTGTGTGTTCACCCCCCCCCCCCACGCACTATGTCACAATCTACACAACAGAAGCACGTCTATGAAAAACAACACAGAAAATATACACAAAAACAGAGGTGGTGCGGGGAGGGGGGTGCAAAGAACTAGCAAACACCCCACCCGCCCACCAATCACATTTAATGCAAACCTCATGTAGAAGCTCCCCACAACAACTTCAGTGACGGGCCTACAGGCGGGAGTAGCACCGCAAGAGGAGCGAGAGAACAAGACGAGACACGCCGGCCAGACGAGCCTGAGCCACGGGGAGGACCACCGCGTGCATCCCGGCCGAGCTCCGAGTGTCTGTCTGCCTTCCTCTCCCCCTCCTCGGCGTGCAACTGTCGGGCCCGGCGCTACCATACACCCCACATAGACTTCCCTCACACACACATTCACGCATCACGTATGGATAGCATGATTGGTAGCAGCCAGCGGCAAGCCATGCTAAAAACGAGGAGGAGGTGGTGGAGGAGGAAGGGGAGTGAGGAGGGTACACACCGGTACCCGAAACCGGCCACCGAGGCAAGGGTGGAGGGACTAGGGGAACATGGGAACCGGTGGCGGCGACGACGGGTGCCTGAATGCCGACTCACCTGGTCAAGGAGCGCTTAAGTCGGCTGGATACTTGGTTGGATCCGAGTTAAATCCACTCGCAGTACAACAAAGAGGCGAAAATGACCGAGCAACCGCGGAACAGGCCGAAGTAAAGCGCTCTTGGAGCAGCGCCGCGCATGCGCAGAGCGAGGAAGGTGGGGAGCGGGAGAGAGGAAACTCTCACCCTCAGAAATATTACTAAAATAATAATATACAGTACCTTTGAAGAACAAAGAGTTACCCTGTTTATGTTGAGTTCAGAGCTACATCTTATTTGTTCCTGTTATATTAAATTACAATTTTAATGAATCATACTGTTCATTGCGCGTACTATTTCCAGAATGGCTGGGGGGAAAAATCACATGGTTTGTCAGACTCGTTTTAGCCGTTCTCTGCCCTTTAAATACACTTCAAAAGTTATACTGTGTATCTATCCTCGATCCTTTTTTCTGTTTTTGTGGAGTGGTGTGTCTATCCATTCCAGAGCAGCGTTCTCAAACTTTGTCCCAAGTACCACTTCAAAAAAATAATCGTCTCTTCAAGTATCACCATCATGGTGGGCGTTGACATTTGGACCTGGGCCTTGAGTATTACGTATTTCGTGATCTAATCCACCTCTTAATAACGTCATAACGTCACAAAATGTACCCCCCCCACCCCCCCAAAAAATAAGAAAAAACACCATCAATGGCTACATTCATGCTGCAGAGCGTGTTACAAAACTGTTCCTGAAAACACCTTTGTAGATTCATCAACGATTGTCTGTTTAGTCTCCCTTCCAAGCACTCATTCTCACGCATCTATACGAAAGAGGCCGATGTGTGCCATAAAACAGTGTTTTTCAAACTTTTTTGAGCCAAGGCACACTTTGTTCATTGAAAAAAATCGCGCAGCACACCACTAACTGAAAAAGTGAAAAAAAAGCTTATTTGAACAATTAACGTGTTATATTGTTACTAGGGGCGGCCCGGTAGTCCAGTGGTTAGCACGTCGGCTTCACAGTGCTGAGGTACCGGGTTCAAATCCAGCTCCGGCCTCCCTGTGTGGAGTTTGCATGTTCTCCCCGGGCCTGCGTGGGTTTTCTCCGGGTGCTCCGGTTTCCTCCCACGTTCCAAAAACATGCATGGCAGGCTGATTGTGCACTCTAAATTGTCCCTAGGTATGAGTGTGTGCGTGGATGGTTGTTCGTCTCTGTGTGCCCTGCGATTGGCTGGCAACCAATTCAGGGTGTCCCCCGCCTACTGCCCGAAGACAGATGGGATAGGCTCCGGCACCCCCCGCGACCCTAGTGAGGATAAAGCGGTTCGGAAAATGGATGGATGGATATTGTTACTATAACCGTTTTTAAAATTGAAGAATGACGTTATAACAGCTTGAATTAGAATCAAATAAACACCAAGAAAATAGTATTTTATAATCTTTCATATTTTATTTTTTCACCGTCTTCCTGTATTCATGCGTCACAAATTCGCTTGTCTCTTCTCGTCGAAACACAAGGCTAGCTCTTGCTGCTCCCTAGCGGTATGGAAGGGTACTACCAGATTACTTTGCCGGGCGATAGACCGCACAGGTATACACATTGAGTATTTTCCCGCGGCACAGCTGACAATGTCTTGCGGCACACCAGTGCGCCGCGGCACAGGGTTTGAAAAACCCCACCATAAAAGACCCTTTCATGTCTTTGAGGCTATGACCAAAAGAAGAAAAAAAACTGTTAGCTTTATCTTCCAATACATCACCTCAAGAACTGTAATCATCTCCAGGTCAATATAGTACTTCACAATCAATCGTTATAAGTATGAAAACTATAAATAAATAACATTGTACTCACCAGAGATGCTAATGCAGAAGCGCGTCTGAGTGTGTGCGTGTGTGTGTGTGTGTGTCTGTCTGTCTGTCTGTCTGTCTGTCTGTGAGCGCGTGTGTGTAATTTTAATTTTAATTAATAAGCAAAGAATACCTTAAGACTGTTAATTTTGACACATGAAAAAAATGTGTTCCATTAGCTCATACAAATGTCATTTATTTAGATACTGTGGCATATAACCACAGCCACAGGGTTATGTTACGACGGCGTGACGTCACGGCCGTAAAGTGGGCGGTTGCCAAAGGATTGAGATAAAAGGTGGCTACTGACAATAAACGACAGTGACCACAAAGTCCGACTCCACGCGTTTTATTAAACACAACATTGGCGACAAGGATGGAGCTTCCACTCTCGCCTCTTCCTCCGTTCCTCGCCCTGCCTGGCGAGCCGCCAGTCCCGTGGTCCCGCTGGTTGGAGTCCTTCGAGACCTTTATTGAAGCCTTCGGGCTAGCCGACGCTAGCGACGCGCGAAGGCGGGCAATGCTTGTCCATAGCCTGGGCTGTGAGGGCCAACGCATCTTTCGCACCCTCGGACCGGCCACGAAATTTTCGGACTGTGTGGCATTGCTCTCCGGACACTTCGCTGCTCCACAGAGCGTCATGGCACGGCGGATTATCTTCCGGCAGCGTCGACAGCGGCCGGTGAGTCGGTCCACCATTACGTCGCCGACCTCCGGGGACTAGCCAGCCTCTGCAGGTTCGGAGATCTGGAGGGCGAGATGATTAGGGACCAGCTAGCCGAACACACGACGGACCTTAACTGCGGGAGAAGCTGTTTTTATCGCCGGACGACACGTCGCTGTCTAGGGCGGTGGAAATGGCTTTCCAGCTCGAGTCTGCGGCCCTGTTAGCATCCCGGCTAGCCGCCTCGGACCCAGCTCCAGCCCTTCCCCACCTCGCTCCACATCTGCCTCTTTCATCTCGTACTGTTGCTCTCACGGCCCCACTCCCCGACACCACTGCTCCTCTCGACGAGCCGGAGGTAAACGTCGCGGGACGTCG
Organism: Hippocampus abdominalis; assembly: GCA_018466805.1. Lineage (NCBI taxonomy): Eukaryota > Metazoa > Chordata > Actinopteri > Syngnathiformes > Syngnathidae > Hippocampus > Hippocampus abdominalis. Next base: position 16,997,787 of record CM031695.1, on the reverse strand, counting down.
AGGCGCCACGATGAGGCAACATTGTGGGAACTGCGGCTCCTCATCACACCGCACACGTGCGCCCGCGTGCCCGGCGCTAGGACAAAGATGCCAACGTTGTGGTAGGCTGAACCACTTTGCTAAAGTCTGCCGCTCTGTTTCTAATCCTGTGGACCCCGGGCCCCACCTAACCAACGCATCTGGCTCCACCACCATCCACTCGGTGGGCGCCTGCAGCAAGCCGTTCAAGTGGTGCGCAGTCGAGCTGGACGGCGTGTGTCTGTCACTGCTGCTGGACACCGCAGCCTCCAAGTCACTCCTGAATGAGGCCACGGTCCGGCGACTTTTTCCACGAATGACTGTTAAACCTGGCACGGAAGACCTGTTTGGTTATGGACACACCAAGATCGACATGGTTGGCACTGCGACCTTTTCTGTGCGCTATGGCGCTAGAACTCTCCCAGCTTTTACCTTTCAGGTGTCCCGCAAGGGCGCCAACCTCCTCGGTTTCGACCTGTTCTGTGCCCTGGGCTTCTCCATTACAGACAACATGGGTGCCACCATACTAACAGTCACCACGCCCTGGCTGCACCGCTGGCCCTCGCTGTTCGCTGGACTGGGCTGCCTCACCGCCTTCAACCACCAGCCGCTCCTGAACCCGGAGGTGACTCCAGTCATTCAGCCTCTCCGCCGCCTGCCCCTCGCCCTACGTGCTGATGTTACAGCCGAGCTGCAGAAACTTCTGGACGCTGGCATAATCGAACGAGTGGACGCATCGCCATGGATCTCCAACCTAGTGGTGGCACGGAAGAAGACGGGCGGCCTGCGCCCCTGCATCGACCTCAGACAGGTGAACAAAGCGGTGATACCAGATAAATATCCTCTGCCTACTACAGAAGAGCTCTCTGCCAAGTTTCACGGCTCCACAGTCTTCTCCAAGCTCGACCTCCGCCAGGGTTACCTGCAGGTTCTGCTGCACCCAGAGAGCCGCAACCTCACCGCTTTCGTGTCACACATGGGCGTTTTCAGGTACACCCGCATGCCTTTTGGGCTTAGCTCCGCCCCCAGCTGCTTCCAGAAGATCATGGCCACCATCTTCGCCGGCATCCCTGGCGTGGTTGTGTACCTGGATGACATAGTGGTGCACGGCGCGACAGCAGCCTCACACGACGACCGCCTCACCAGGGTTCTAGAGGTGCTCGCCCAACACAACCTCACGCTGAACGGCGAGAAATGCATTTTCTCCGCGCCGGTCATCGAGTTTGTGGGGTTTCGCCTGAATGCCGACGGTCTCAGCCCGCTCCACTCAAATGTGGAAGCCATCCTACGCCTGCCTGAGCCCTCCTGCCCCGCGCAGCTGTCCTCATTCCTGGGCATGACGGCGTTCTACCTGCGTTTTCTTCCACACTACTCCGAGACCACGGCGCCACTACGCGCACTCCTCAAACAGGATGCCCCCTGGTCCTGGACACCCATGTGCTCCGCGGCAGTCCGCCAGCTGAAGACACAGCTCACCTCCCTCCAGTGCTCGCCCACTTCGACCTCCATAGCCCTACGCTGGTGACCTGCGACGCGTCCAACACTGCGGTAGGGGCGGTCCTGTCCCAGCTGCAGGGGGGGACTGAACGTCCCGTGGCGTTTGCCTCACGATCTCTGACTCCCACGGAGCAGAGGTATTCGGTGGGGGAGAGAGAAGCGCTTGCCTGCGTCTGGGCGTGCGAGCGGTGGCACATGTACCTTTACGGGCGGCACTTCACGCTCCGGACCGACCACCAAGCACTCACAGCCCTCCTGGCCACGGCAGGATCGGGACACAAACCGCTGCGCCTGTACCGGTGGTCAGAGAGACTGCAGGCCTACAACTTCACGACAGTGTTCACACCCGGCAGAGAAAACGTTGTGGCTGATCTGCTCTCCAGGGCCACGCCCACCTCAGCGCCAGACACCGCCCCGGACGGCTCAGAGTCAGAGCTGGTCCTCATGCTGCACGAGCCCCTCCGAACAACAGTCTCCCTGCAGGAGCTCCAGGCGGCCTCTGCACAGGACCCCGTGCTTTCACAGCTCCGCACGTTTATCCAGGAGGGCTGGCCTGCGAAGGTGCCAGAGGAGCTGGCGCCCTACCACCGGGTCAGAGACGACCTTTCCTGCTGGAACGGTGACTGCGTCGCTCGGGGGCTCTGCACGGTGATCCCCAGCTCTCTACGAGCACGCATCCTGAACATGGCACACGACGGTCACCTGGGCATTGTGAGAGTGAAGCAGCGCTGCAGGACCCTGGTTTGGTGGCCAGGCATCGACAGGGACATTGAAACGATGGTCAAGGACTGCGCCGCCTGCCTGACCAGCGGTAAGACGGGCCCACCCCCGACACCACCTTTGCAGCCCTCCAATGGCCAGCGACGCCGTGGTCCCACATCCAGGTGGACATCTGTGGGGAGCTCCATGGCACTCCTCATCACCAGCGGTTCCTGTTGGTGGCCTACGACCTCCACTCCAAGTGGCCGGAGGTCCTCCCCGTGGGGTCAGTAACCACACAGCAAACCACTGACTTTCTTTCTTCCCTGTTTGCCCGCTGGGGTGTGCCAGACACCATTACCACAGACAATGGGCCCCAGTTCCTCTCGGCTGACTTCGCTGCCTTCACAGGGGAGAGAGGGATTAAGCACATCAGGACGGCCCTGTACCACCCGCAGGCCAATGGGGGCGTGGAAAGGTTCAACCAGACCCTCAAGAACGGCCTGAGAGCACATCTGACCGAAGGTCTCCCATTCAGCACGGCCCTGCAGAACACACTACAGCACTACAGAGCGACGCCACATGCCACGACAGGTAGCTCCCCAGCCCTTCTGATGCTCGGACGGGAACTCCAACTTCCCATGGATCGACTACGGCCGCCCAGCAGGGATCCTCCAGGCCCTCCAGCAGCAGGACCCTCTGTCGGCGACATGGTGGCAGAGGCGCAACGCCGGATGAAGCACCGCTACGACAGGGCACATCGGATAATGGCACAATTGGGCCCAGCTACCTTCCTCCTTGCTGACGGCTCCCGTTGGCATGCCAGTCGCCTAAGGCGCGTCAACCCACCATCAGCACAAGAACTCGCCGCGGCGGCTGATCCGCGCCACACTGCCGGGGACTGGGATCTCCCTCCGGTAGCCCAGGAATCCCACCCGAACTCGAAGTGCCGGCTGACGCCCTCGGACCGAGGCTCCGCCCTGTTCGGGCTCGTCGGCAGCCCCTGTATCTCAGGGACTACATAGTCTGATTATGTGGCAGAATAAACCACATGGCTATGCGGGTAAATGGGTAGTCTACCCTGTTTACCCAGATAGGTTGGCCATGTTCTGGCTTTGAAGTTGTGCACCATTAATATGTTTGAATGTTTTTGCACTTTTATAAAAGGGGGGGGTGAATGTGGCATATAACCACAGCCACAGGGTTATGTTACGACGGCGTGACGTCACGGCCGTAAAGTGGGCGGTTGCCAAAGGATTGAGATAAAAGGTGGCTACTGACAATAAACGACAGTGACCACAAAGTCCGACTCCACGCGTTTTATTAAACACAACAGATACATGTTAAACATTGCAATATCTATATCACAATATTCAACGCCCATATCGCATTTTGTATGTTTTTTTTCAATATCGCGTAGCGGCTAGCCCTAATGTGCGAGTGTGTTCGTGCTTGCTGATCCCAGGCCAGTTGTAGAACATCTTTTGTAAATAGAAGATCTCTGTTCCAGTCAATCCATTGACAAGAACAAGTGATGTTTATTTGACGTCGCTTATCTTGTAATTATTGTCTTCTTGATTTGAAGTTGCTCGTTGTGGTGACAAAACAATCCTTTTAGTTGCGGACTTTGTCCTTCACCCGTGACGTGATTTTTTGTAAACACTGCAAAAGAAAGAAAGCACGGTTGACCAACAATGAGATGAGTGTGTTAGCTTGTTCGGCGGCCGGTTGGGTGTCAACGATGGAAAGCGGCGAGGACGACAAGCTGCTTGACTTTTCCTCGTCCTCGTCGTCGACGTCTCCTCCGAACGAAGAGTTGAAGAAACTGCGTTGTTTCAAAGTGTACAAGAGGAGGTGGTTCGTCCTCCTGGTGCTGTGCCTGCTCAACTGCTCCAATGCCACGGTGAGCGAAACCAACCACTGCTCAGATTAGATAACGCTCTCCAAAACGCACACATTTGTTTGTAAAATTGGACACTTAATCAGGAAGTAATACCGATTACTTTTGTTACGATTGCGGTTTCGTACACCACTTGTAATCAGGCTTTGACGTAAATAAAGTTCTAGGATAGTTGCACACCTCTGCAAACTTGTAATACCAGTTGTATTCATTTAATTATTTATTATGTATAATACCATTCATACCACTAATACCATTCCAACTGGGTGAATTACAAGTTAGCATTGTTATCCATTCATAATCTTGATACACATATGTATTCGTTGATATAAGTGTATTTTAACTTCCTATTTTGTGGTCATGTGATCGACTGAATCATGAGCCAGCCAACAACCAGTTCCTGCATGTTGTGTTGTGGAGCTCAAATAGAGGAGTTGAAAAGGTTAAGAAAAGGCAACTCACATTAATTTAATTTAAATGGCCCTTAATCACAGAAAAGTCTCTAAGGAGTTCCCATGCCTGCAGTTCACAAATATTAACGACATTGCCTCATCTTGACCTCCAGAAATCATGAAGTTCTCTCAAAAATTATGGTATAGTGTTGCAGTGACCTTGGATTTTCAAAAGCAGACTTTACCAACGCCTGCACTGGGCATCGGACCCCAAATCATGACTGTGGATATTTCATACGGGACCTCAAGAGGTTTAAGTGAGATTCCTCACCTGTCTTCCTCCAAACCCTTGGACCTCGTTTCTCGAATGAAAGACACACATTCATTGGATAAGAGGATCTTGGACCACTGGCCAACAGTTCAGTGCCCTCTTCTTTTTGGCCCAGTTGAGACGCTTCACTTTGGCTCAGGCTTAGAAGTGGCTTGACCCAAGGAACCCGACAGTTGTATCTCCTGGATGCGTCTAAATGTGGTGGTTTTTGAAGCTGTGACTCCCAGCCCATTCAGCTCTCTCGGTTTTGCATTTTGACTATTATGGCACACTTTTTTTTTTACAACTGTTTGATTTCAGAGGTTCCGCTAGCGAGCAATGCTGCACTCAGTAAACTCTTTGTAATCTTCATTGGTCATCTTTGGAATGCCTTAATTTCCCAGCTATGGCTGACCTTCGCACCAGTGGCGGACCAGTCTGCGCAGTATTTTTATGTTTCCTTGGCGAACATCAACTGGTTGTCAGTGGTCTACATGGTGGTGTCTATTCCGCTCAGCTTCGCCACTACCTGGATGCTGGACACGGTTGGGCTGCGCTTCACGGTATGAAACCGCCGTTATATTTGTTGGCTTCAATGCCACATGCTGTAATTTTATCCCGTTGTGATATTGTCATGGTCAACCCGGGTTTATACGTAATGCACGTGCTTTTGTAAACATCGGCTCAAAGACCATATTTTCTTCTGTATCTATTCAAAGACAAGTACAGTACGTGAGATTGTCTTTAATGTTGTCCCAAAAATGTAGGTTAGGGTTAGCTATCCATCCGTCGCGGGGGGTGCTGGAGCCTATCCCAGCCGTCTTCGGGCAGTAGGCGGGGGACACCCTGAATCAGTTGCCAGCCAATCGCAGGGCACACAGAGACGAACAACCATCCACGCCCACACTCACACCTAGGGACAATTTTAGAGCGTCCAATCAGCCTGCCATGCATGTTTTTGGAATGTGGGAGGAAACCGGAGCACCCGGAGAAAACCCACGCAGGCCCGGGGAGAACATGCAAACTCCACACAGGGAGGCCGGAGCTGGAATCGAACCCGGTACCTGTGCACTGTGAAGTTGACGTGTAGGGTTAGCTAAAGACTCCAAATTGTCTTTGATGTTTTGAAAATGGCATAAATTAACCCCTTTAAATTAATGTAATCTTCAAGGAACCCAACACACCAGTCTTGTTCACAAAGACAATTTTGTCTAATGATTCTTGGTTTTCCGCTAACGTGGCATATATTGCTGTTAGCATCCAAGACAGTTCGTCATCAGTATTTTGTCTGTACTCAGCTAATCCTGGGCTCATGGTTGAACATGTTCGGCGGCATCGTGCGCATCATGGGCGGTCCGCCGGGTACGGCCCTCCGCATCAACTATGCGGTGGTGATGCTGGGACAGACGGTGGCAGCGTTGGCGCAGCCGCTCATCATCTTTACGCCCACCAAGATGGCGGCACTCTGGTTCCCGGAGCACCAGCGGGCCACGGCCAACACACTGGCCTCCATGGGTAAGGTTTTGCTGTGCCTCATGGTCACCTTTTTTGACAGCGTGTCTGACTCAACGTTATTTGTCACCCCAGCCAACCCGCTGGGTATTCTGGTGGCCAACTTGGTATCGCCTGCCATGGTGCGCACATCAGATCAAATCCCCACTTTGGTGTGTTACTCACATACACACATATAAATACGGACACACACACACACACACAGACATATTCATGGCTTTCCCTTGCAACCTCCAGATGTTAACCTATGCCGTTCCCGCCTGCGTTGCTTGTTTCCTGACAACGGTGGGCATACGCAGCAGTGTTCCGCCCACACCGCCATCGGCCAGCGCTGAATTTTCCACCTCTGAACCCTTCGTGCAAGGCGTTAAACTGGTAGGGAGGTGCCTCTACGTGCTTTTGTTACCATCACTGACAATTGTGTGTGATGCAAAACTAAATTTCAGATGGTTTGTGTCACGCAGTTGCTGAAGAACCGAGCATATCTGGTGCTGCTGCTGTGCTTCGCTTCTGGCGTGGGCGTGTTCACATGCTTCACCACATTGCTGGACCAGATTTTGTGTGTGCAAGGCTACACTAATGTGAGTCTCCTCTGTTTGATGATCTGCAAAGTTGTAGTGGCTCGTTTTGACTTTGGACCATTGTGCCCCAGAGATGAGAGTCATAAAAAAAGTAAAATAATAAGTCATAAATATCTAAAGTCATCAGTAAATCGCAAATCTTTCTCCGCGCTTGCTGATGAGCTGTTGATGCCCCTCCTTCAGGCGGATGCGCGTGGCCACCGCCCGTTACCTAACAAACACGTGTATTTCTGTTAACGTTAGACACTTTTGACAACCTAGGATATGTATTTTGGTTTAACAAAGACAGTTTAGTCAGAGTAATGAACCTAATGTACGTGGTTTAAAAAAAAAAAATCACCTGAAACTAACCTAGCACATGGACTGTATGGGATTTTGTAAGTATTGAAGACAATCCTCTGTGCTCTTTGAAAACAAAGCAAATGAGTCTTGCTCGAATCTAATTATATCGGGAACTTCATTTTGACGGGAGTCAAGTCATGGGACTCTCTATGCAGGACTTTGCAGGCCTGTGCGCCGCTCTCTTTATTGTGTTTGGCATCGTGGGCGCCGCCTTACTGGGGCTCTACGTGGACAAAACCAAACGGTTCACGGAGGCCATCAAGATCAACATGGGCATCTCTGCCTTGGCGGGCATCGCTTTCTCTGTGGTGAGTACATCGCACCCTTCCAACTTGATGTGACCGCTTCGCACGATCTGAACACCAAAACCTCCTCAGGTGTGTCTGATGCAGCAGCAGAGTATCGCCATGGCGACGGTGTGCTCGCTCTTTGGCTTCTTCGGCTTCTCCATTTACCCGGCGGTCATGGAGCTGTCCGTGGAGTGTTCCTACCCGGTGGGAGAGGCCACTTCGGCAGGACTCATCTTCATATCAGGGTACTAAATCAAGTCCCAGTGAGGCTTCCTGTTTATTCAGGGGAGGTTAGGTGAGCATTTATTCTGGAGTCTGGGACCCTAAATAGGCACAAATATTGCGTGTCAATTTGGGGGAGGAGTAAGATAAAGCCCTCACAAAGGCGATTCTGTTGCCAGTGAAGTAATAGCACACACTGGTCAACAAGTTTTTACTATTTTTTTAATCAGAGGAATTTTTGGTGCCGATTCCGATTTTGCGCTCGTTTTTTTTCTCTAGCACGTAAGGTTTTCATCATCATAATAGTAGTTGTAATTCAAATTATTTGTGAATTTAAGGTTGGGGTCAGCAACAGGTAGATTTTTTTTGTTTTGAAATGTCATAGCTATGAATTGTGTGGTAACATTTGTAATGCACAAGCTTTTATGGGTCAAACTTCAAAATGAAAATATCTCAAAAACCTGATCACCATTTAAAATATAATATACATCTAAATAAATATATCTGAGACATAAAATTGGCTCTTGAATATGTAATATTCCTGTAATAAATGACCTGTAAGTCACTAGTGGATTTTTGATAGCCCACCCACAGGTTGCCGGTATAAAAGAAATACAACATTTTCGGGTCCTCATATTCATTCACTGCCTGAGGGTGCTTGACTTTTTTCTCATCTTTGTAGACAAATCCTGTCCATCGTCTACATCGTCCTTCTGCAGTCTTTGGCCACGCCTGTTGCCGAGTCCCAACGCTCAACCTGTGGGCTCGCCCCTCAGAGCTGGAAGGGTAACGCATCATATTGTGTGTGTGTGTGTGTGTGTGAGAAAAAACCTACGCAGGCAAGGGGAGACCAGTCGACCACAAGAAAAGTTTCTAAATACTTTTAAGTGAGGAAAGTTACAGTAATTAAAAAAAATAATTAATTGAAGCTTTTTTTTGGTCTTGTTTCATCCATCAGTGCCCATGATGGTGCTAGCAGTGCTGACTGCCTTCTTCACCTGCGTCTTCATCATTGTCTTCCGCACCCGGTACAGGCGCCTGGAGGCTGAAGAGGACGCGGCCTACGGGCATAAACGAGACAACCGATCCACCGATCCCACCCCTGCGTGTGTGGACATGTGATCCATAAGATAATTGTATTTATTTAAAAAAATATTTTCCGCACTATAAGGCGCACCGAAAAGTCTTCCATTTTCTTAAAAGCTCACGCCGTGCCTTAAAATCCAGTGCGCCTTGTGTATGGTCATTACAGTAATATGTCGACCCCAAGATGGCTCCTTGCTGGAGACATGCTTACAATGTTATACCTTGCTGTTGGTTCAGTGAACTGTGTCGCTGCTTTATTAAGTTTTTGCTGCAGCTCCTGAAAAAGGTGAGCTGTGGTGTTGTTTTTTTAAAAACTCACACTTTATTAATGGTTTTCACACTTTCAACAAATACAGGCACATCTTTGTCCATCTCTGTGCCTTCTCTTCTTCAGTTAGACTGGAGAGGCGTTCATGACTGCCTCGAAAAACAAAATTAACGATTCCTTCAATGAAACTACAAAAATTTGAAAATAATGCATCAAAACAGAAAATCAAGCGAGGAAATCACAAAATAAATTCTATAGCCCTACTACAGAATTTATTTTGTGATTTCCTCGTTTGTGAATACAGTACACAACAAAGGAATAAATAAACACTGAGACAGTCCACTCTTCTCCAATTTATTGACATCTGATCGTTCTGTTGCAGATACGCTCAAGGAAATGCCAAAATAAATTATGTCAGGGGGGGCTGCTTTTTTGTGATTTTCTGTTTTGATGCATTACTGTATTTTCAGTATTCGTAGTTTCATTGAAGGAATCATTTACGTTTTTGGGAGGCGGAGTCTAAGGAAGAAGAGAAGGCACAGAGATGGACAAAGACGTACCTGTAGCTCCATCTCGTGGATGCATTGTAGATTGCGCCTTATAGTCCAGTGCGTGCTATATATGAAAAAAATTACAAAATAGGCCATTCATTGAAGGTGCGCCTCATAATCCAGTGCGTCTTTTAGTGCGGAAAATACAGTAGCTTTTAATAACCACTTGCTGTTTCATGTTCACTTATTGATAACATGACACGGACATGCATACAGTTCAAAGCCAGCTTGGTGGAAATGAGGATCACTGTATTGTAACGACCAAGACGAGTGAAATCTGGATTTTGCACTTTAAAGAAAGGGTTTGTCTTCGTTCTGTCTTGGAAATTATATTTTTAAATACATTATTGAAAGCTGATCCTGTTTGAAATCAGGTATTAAAAAATATTAAATTTGACCAATTTTGTAATGTTCATGGAAAAGGTTTGAAATTGAGAAAATGTTAAATACAAATATTGGAATATAAATTTGTGTGTCTGTGCGTGTGTTCTTGATATATTTTTTGTTAGTGTACACTGCTTCATTAGCATTCTAGCAGTCCCACATTCAAAAAATGTTTTTTTAAATAAAATAACATTTCAAAAAGCAGGTCACCTTCAACCTATGGTGGCGCGTGACCTGAATCACAGGAAGTCGTTAGCGGTCAGCAGTCTGCAATTGCAGCTTGATCAGAGCTGTTGCGCTATATCTTTTATTGTTATTCTCATTCAGAGTTTGTTTCATGTACAGTTAACTGAGGGCATGGGCAAAGAATGGGAATCTGGAGTGCATTTTAAGATGGTTCACGTGAGCTACAATCGTTAACACCCTGCAAAAGTGCGTCCCATGCCTCCGCGCCAAGTCTCACACTAAGGTAGGCACAACTCACAAACCTTTGTGCCAACTTTATTTTTGTTTTGTTCATCTTAGGGGCAGTTATGAGTATTGCTCATCAGGGCATGCATGTTTAAGCATGTGCGCATGTGTGGTAACGGTTTGATCGCAGGAGTATTTGCAAGTTTTTTTAGATGATGATTTTGAATGAAGTCAAGCAGAATTTTTACATGAAGTTATATAAAAAAGCATTGCAATGAAACAGTAAAATAATAATTATAATGGACACAATAATACAAATATACCCCCTACCCGCTACATTTAGTACATTTCGTATTTAAAATGAACACAAATGAAGAGTGCTTACTCTAATACTGTTATAGACGTGAGTTGAATTTGAAAACAGGTTTACTGTAATTGACGCACTTCATCAAGAAAGCCGACACACCTGGTTTAAAGAACTTTGGAGTTTTAATTCCTATTCAATTCCACATAAAACAAATATAAAACAAACGTTGGAAGGTTCTCTCTGGACTTTGAGTCCATCAAGGACCACAGTTTAAAAAAAAAAAAAAACCAGTATTGCAAATATTGTGTATTGTTGTTGTTTTGTTTTTTTAAATGGCTGAGGAGATTCTTGATGCAAGAGCCGTAAAGTTGTGCAGAGGATTTTCAGAGCTGAAGGGCGCAAAATTGCTGATAGACTGCGAGGATGTGGTGGTCCAGCTCGGCTGTGAACAGCAGATTTTCCAACGTGCCCATGTACTGCTGGATGGTCACGTGGTGCTGACGAGGAACGGCGGTGATTGTGTGAGTACTTCATTTGGTGCACCAGAGTGCCTGTGTATTTATGCGCATGCTTACGTGTGAGTCTTACCATGAGAAAGATCTGCTGTAGCCTCTCTACGCAGTTCTTGTACCACGGCGTGCTGACGTTGACGCTGCCCGTCTCACAGCGCACCAGATGCTCAGTCAACAGCATGATGAAGCGCTGCCGGGCCACATGCCACAAATTGCGGTTAAATTATAATTCTTTACCCAGACGATCGCATAGACTTCTGTTGGTGGCACCACAAAAGGGTTAAAAATGTGATGACGACAGTCGAACAGGAATTTGAAGTGAGCGCAAAAGTACCAAACAAGCGCACGAAATTCGAGAAAAACGTCACTTATCCGTGAGACTTTATTGCAGGAATTTCCGGATGGCACAACAAATGAGATTAAAAATGCGACGATGACCAATGGACAAAGGAACAAGTTAGCGTGATGTAGCCTAACATAAAAAGCCTACATTCGGGGAAAAGCCAGTTCAAACTTCATTTAGCACAAAATGTCATTTCAACTTTGATATCAGAGAAGCGTAGCACAAAAAAGTGACAATCCTTGAAGAACAGGAAAGTGAATTTGCCGCAAAATAATAAATTATGATTGCTTCCCCCAAAGATCACATCGACATTTTGATGGCACCACAGAAAGATTAAAATATGTAATGATGACCACCGAACAGGGAAAATGAACTTAGGGCGATGTAGAACTGCAAACAAAACTTGGAAATTCGGCAAAACAAATCATCATGCACAAAGGCTTCATTCAGTAGAGACTTTTTAATGGAACCCCACAGGATGGGCGAGAATGTGATGACCATATGAAAGAAAATGTTTGCTATGTTATGTCAAAAAGGAAAATTAAAATGCTGCCAAAGAGCGAATTCGTCCAAAGATGCACAAGCACCACATTAGAGATGAAAAATGTGCTCCCTATTGTGTCTCATCATGTCCCATTACCAAGGATGGGCAATTAATTTAATTGAGAAATTGTTCTTCTGGGGGCTACTGATATTCACCCTCCCAAAAAGATTAAAACAAAAAACGGATGTTTTGTTCCCTTTGATGTACCCTTTAATGTCCCCAAAACTATCTCAGGTGTCAAAAGAAAGATTCCCACCTGGAAGATGACGAGGAAGAGGTTCTTCTGCTCGCTCTGAGCCGACTCCACCTTCTCCTGCAGCCTATCGATCTGCTCCTCCAGCTGACCCTCCTCATCCTCGCTGTTCTTCTCCATGTCTTCTTCGTCGCCGCTGTCCCTCGGCTGTCCAATGCAAACAGACAAACATACTATGACGATATTTTTTCCATATACTGTGCAGCCGGACCAGAGATGGTAGGTTATACTGAAATAGCTAACCGATAGATTCCCTTTCATTGGGGATGTACTGTTGTGGTACACATACGCTTTACTTTGTCAATAGAGAATGTCCATTGCCTATCCATAATGCCAGAGTTTTATCTTTCATGCAAACAGGAAAAGACATACCCTCTTATTTTGCTGCTTCTCCAGCTTGTCCTTGGCCTCCTCCAGCTCCTTCTGGATTTTTTGGACGTGTTTGTTCATCTTCCGGATGGTCGAGTGCAGAATCTCCCAAATGTAAAGTCTAAGTCATGTGAAAGCGGGGGAAGAAAACTTGTAGAACTTCTGAATTGTGCAACTGGATGAGGAAGTAGACCAGCTGTACCTGGTGAACTCGTGAGCCATGTCCTGAGAGAAAAGCCAGTTGGCCACAGCAGCGCAGTCCACAATCTGCGTCCGGATCATTTTGTCCACCAGCACGGCGATCATCTAAAAGGATTCAAAAGTCCCAGAACGTCAGCCGACACCCACCGCAAGAAGAGGGACTCATGGGGGTGTGGAGGGGGTGTCCTACCTGTGGGTGGTTCTTCCACGCCTCGTAGATCACCTTGAGAATGTGCAGTTTGCCCTCGTCGCTCTCTGTCAGGTTCTTTAGGATCTCGTGAAACCTGCGGGGAAGATCAGCCAATCTGTATTCGCGGCAAGGCCCCCCCCCCCCTTTTTGAAACCATATGAAAGTACTGTAATCACCCACAAATTTTGATCCCATAACAGCTTCTCATCATTTCACAAAATGATCCATAAAATTGACTTACGGATTATTTGATTTTGATCAAATGCACCCCGAATGCGCCTTCACATGTGGCCAAGACTCTCCTAACGTTATCTAACGGAGCAGGCGGAAGTTCACTCTTGCTCTTACAAATCTAGTCGGTCGAGATGTACCACGACAGAGACCAAGATACACTGCTGAGCTAATAGTAATACGTGATATTCAAATGAGTGGCCGAGTCCATTTTTTTGTCACTGTTATGTACAAAAACACAATATTGTGCTTTTTGTTCCCCCCATATCCTTTTTTTCAAACCATACATAAAAATTTTTTTTTAATAAGCACCAACCACTTCTCAATGTTGTGATCATTATTGTTTTGTGAAGTTTGGATATCGTTAGATCCCTACAAGAGAGGGGGGAAAAGAACTCCAAAAATGTGGGTGATAACTGTATCCAAACAGAGGGGCCTTGGGATAGGAGTTTAATTTGTCCATGAGCACATGTAACTCAAAACGCTTGTATGTTGTATCACTTGTATTAAAGCTTTACTTAAAGTGTTGCGGTTTTAAGGTCCTGAGGTGAACTTACTTGCCGAGAGCACTGAATGAGTGGCTGAAGGATTTGGCTGCCAGGTGAAGAAGCGTCTGCAAGAAAACGTCCACTTTCAGCGGGTTGAAGCTCTCACCTTCGTCTGCCAGGAGGGGAAGAAGCACAAATTTCACGTGACATTCAAGTTCATATAAAAGCAGCAGACATAAATCCTTACAAAGATGTTGAATAACTGATTAAAACAAATAAACAACCGTCGTCGTCGTCCTGGTTGGGGTTGGGCATATCTTTGAGGATGGTGAGAATCTCCTCATTGGACGCTCGGTTCTTGATGGCGTTGCAGACCGTCACTGACATGGCGTAACCCGGCAACAACGCTGAGGCAGGAGAAAATGCCATCTTTGAATGAACGTGACATTTTTCAAATCCCTTCAGCAGTTGATAGACGGCAACACAATGGCTTACAAGCGCTTTCGTCGGCATATTTGTAAACGAAGACAGGCTCGGCTGGAATGAGGGCGGCGAAAGTGGGCGGAACAATTTCCACTATCCTTTGGTGGTAGGACAGCCTGCATAACACATATACGTTCACAGTTACAAGAACACATACTATAGACAGTGTTTCCATCATCTTTACTAATAAGGGCTGTACGATAATGGGGGGTGGGGGATGGGGGGGAGAACAATTACTTTGAGATTAAAATCACGATTAAGAGAATTATTATTAATTGATTTCAAAATGTTGTGTTTACTCAACTACTCAAAACTTTCATCATAGGCTCATGCACATTTATCCCTGCACGCTGACCTGTTTATTGTTGAACACTATTCTTTTTGTCAAGTACAATATGACATTGTTTTGTACATATTATAAAATGCAGCCCTCTTTCATTCTAAACGACAAACCATATCATTTTAACATATTTATTTAACCTACAACAAATCGAATGAGGGAAAAGTGGTTAAGATTGCACGACTGTCCGTGTTTTGATGTTAAGTGTTGTTTATTATTCTACTTTATGTTAACTGTTTTGTTAAGCGCTTTGTTACAGCTGCCGCTGTTGTGAAAGCGCTTTTTAAATCAGGATGTATTGCATTGTGTCATTTTCACCAAATGTTGTGACTTTCTGAGCTAACCTGGGACCTCGGAGATCGTATGTCGTGTGATGTGGAAATGTGTGTTGGTAGGTCCAAAAAAAAAGTTCTAGGATCTTTGGAAAGTAAAATAAGAATCTAGTAAAACAATAGTCAGTTTTCACTGACTACTATTTTAGTCAACCTATTTAATTATGAAAAACAACTCCATACCTCATGGACTTCTCCAGAACCTCTTTCACAAATTTGGGTTTGGGTTTCTCAAGATCCAATGTCAAACAGTCAGCCCTTTACAACGACAACAAGAAGAAATGGTCAATCAAGCCTGCTGACACTGAATATCCACAATTTCAGTTGATAAGCTTCACTCACCAGTCATCCCAGCTCCATCGGAACTGGAAGTTGCTCAAATGGTGGGAGAACCAGTTGATGAGTCTGGAACCAAGAAGTGAGCCAGGGTGAGCCAGGGAAAATGGGCGTGGAAGAGACTTTTATTACCTGTCGATGCAGGTGGTGTTCATGGTGTCCAGTCGCATGTAGAGCATCTCTGTGGCTTGCGCTAACTGAGGTGCTCCGTTAAAGAAATATTCAACATCCATCCATCCAGCACTTTGTGATGCGCCATCCCCGTTCCAAATTTTTCAAGCTCGTTTTGCTGAATTCCCTTGAGGTTGTTGGTTCAAATGCAAATCATACAAATGGATAAAAAGTGCCAATTTAAACCAAATTGGAACACTTGTTTATCATGGGTCTTTAACTTTTTGGGGTGTCCAATCAAGACAGACAACAAAAGCAACATTTGAATTTGACAGATGAAATAAAGATTATACTGTAGCAATGTTGTCATTTTTTGTAGAATGCAATAATCTGCTTTAAAAAAAAATCTCGCTCATATATGAGAATTGTTGAAAAGTAATGGGTGAAAACTGAAGACGTTACATTTCTCTAATCTAGATTGGGATACAACTTGTGGCAGCGAGCCTGGCTGCAGTTTGCAAAGTTCGATCAGCAGTGACGTGTACATTACATCAATGTGAGGGGGAGAGGGCAGCTGAAAAAGTTCTCCAAAAATCACCTGGGAGGGGAGGGAGGAGCATTTAGTCAAAAATATGTTTTAGGTTTGATTTCGTTTTGCATATAAAAGAAATAGACGCACCTCCACAATGTGATAGTTGAGCGGGATCTTATTTTTGCCAGGGTAGCTGAGTAACTGGGCGGCGCTGCAATGTAAACAAGTAAAGGTTGTATCTGTGTACCGTGATTGCCTTCGCTTATGAGTATCATTTGTTTCGTGACCAACATTGTAACTCCATATACTTGCGCCTCACATCGTCTTTTAGCATTGAAATAAAAGGACAAGCCATTCATCAGTTCCAACCCCAACCAACCCAACAAAACAAAACCTTTAATAAAGTGTTTTGAAATAAGAAAACTAGTACTCTACAGTATTGTACAGTAAAACCTCGGTTTTCGAACGTCACGGTTCTCGGCCAATTCGGTTTTCGACCAAAAATTTCAAGTGTTTGATACCTCGGATGACAAACAAATTTCGGTTCTCGAACAAACTGAGCGCACTTGAATGCACCATTTGACTCCTCTCGCCCTCCTTACACGAGGAAGTGATGCTTCCTCGGGTAGACGAGGAAGTGACACTTCCTCGTGTTGCTTTCCATTGTGAGCAGACGTGTTCAGTAAACATTTTTATTTTGCAAAGAGCGTGGTTTCGGTTTTCGAACAATTTCGGTTTTTGAACAGCCTTCTGGAACGGATTATGGACGAAAACCGAGGTTTGACTGTACTTTAAAAATCCTTAAGTAAAACGTAATTAAATATCACAAAGAATTAAATAGTTTGTGAGTCATGATTTCATGTTTTAATGCCCATTGATGTGCTCTTGCTTGTGTGCGCACCTTGGCCAAAAGATAATAAAAACATACACCCTACACGAGAGGAGGATCACAACTCAGCGCCTTAGTAAGCTGCAGTATTACTCTCTCTCTTTTTTTTTTTTTTTTGCAGAGGCGAGAATATATGCCTGTGTGCATTGCTATATAGTCCAACTACACATAATGCTATCGATTGTGTTGAAATCTCTGTTGCTTAAAGGGTTACAGATTGTTTTTCATTGCACAATTGCATTAGCAGCGGACAATCAAAAGCTAGGTGGTTCGGTTATATATGCAAAGGGTAATTCTCTTTGCTTTATGTTTAACTTCAACTGGGAAGGCAGTTAACAGTTATATGCATCCTTTTTTGAGGTTAAGTTGCATGCCACTATTAAGCATAGATAACTCAAATTTTGCTCGCAACAACAATAAATGAACAAACCGGCACCAAAAAGCAGAAAACTCATAAATCGGTTCATTGGTAAGCCGAGTTACCACACACATATCATACGGATTTCAACAAGCACGAGTGTGTATAGAAGATCTATTTCTTGAGGTTTACCAAGTTCTGCGCTCTTTCCAATGAGTCTTCATGATGCAGTGCAGGTTCTCTTCGATGACAAACCTCTCCACAGAATGACTGCCGGGCATAACCGGACCCTGATTGCAACATACAGCAATCACACAAGATAATACATGAAAAACAAACAAATAAAGCATTAGTGTTTGACAATGAAGACAGGCAGGTAGTGCTATAAATTGTCAGGAAAATGCCTAATGGGTCGTACCCCCCCGCATGCGCTACAGTGTAAAAGACAAGTACAGTCTGAACCATTTTATAAAAAGCAATTTTTCTTGTCAGCTTGTGACACCATTAATGGTTTTTCGGGATTAAATGTCTTCTTAAGGATATTTAAATATTTTGGATGTTAGAATAAATATTAAAAGGCAGAAGTGGGCTAAGTATGTCTCACTCTGCCCACCGAGCATCTTCATTATCAAAAGTCTGTGATTATTTAGCTAAGCCACTGCACTCACCGAAAATTGGTGAATGAAAATTAATTATATTCTGCATTCGTGTATCTGATTAACTTCGGTGAATTAAGTTATTGTAAATAATTTTCAAACTGTACACACACACACACAAAACATCCAGCCAGGGAGCGGTTCATCGGCGCTGCCTGTCGCAGAGAGCGCATCTCTGGCGGCCGTGAATTTGCAGAGGGCCGCTGCTGGAACCGATGACCGTTACGTTGCACTGGCAGCTATGAGCCCACAACCACTGGAACCATGGACCATTGTAACTAAGACCAACCCATAAAAAAATACTATTCAAAACAATAAAATTCCTCTTCAAATAAAGTAAATTAGCAAAATTGCTTCTGAAAACAAAAACAAAACCAAAAAAAAGTTATTTGGAACCTTGATATTTGTAGTTATTCTCTCAGAGCGCAGCAGTCATGTGCTAAAATGGCTTACCTCAGGTGCGTCAGTGTAGTCGAACATGCGGAAGATGACGCGGGGCATGGGGTACTCGGCATCGGGCATGTGTCCGGGCGGCGTGAAGGGGGGCAAGTTGTGCTGCAGAGCCTCACACAGCACGCTGTCAAAAGCGATGTACGGACGTAGGATATGACGCTCCTGCCAGCGGTCCTTCTTTAGTTTCTGGATCTGTGCCCAAAGGCAGTCCAAGTACTGCCGGGACACAGTCGTTCGGGGTTAGTGGCAAGAAAACTTTTTTTCTGTGTATGTGCATTGAAATAAGTTAGAATTTCTAACCTCCTCTTGAGGGTGGGGCTTCTCAGCAGTCCATACCTGTAGCATGGGGAGATAAGTCTTTGATCGCCTCCTGAGAAAAAAACACATGTAGAAGATGCACAGTCAGTCATTGTATCGTAAAAACAGGGACCGTAAACTGCTGAACACACAAGAAGAGGTTAGTAAAACATTGGGGACTGACGAAAATACAACCACTACAAGAACAGTCAGTCCCACTTATTTATTAAGAGAAAAACGGTTACCTTACGAGAAAAGATTTTAGACAATAAAGTCAGACATTTTTCTATCATCTTGAAAAAATACTTTTGTGAGAAAAACGTACAAAGTAGTAAACTTGTTGGAATAAAAATCATAAAATGACCCCGCACACGAAGTGCAGATGTCCAAATACTGAGTGCGCATGTCGCCTTGTGTGTGCCAGACTTTATAAGAACAAAGCAAAAAATATACACGTGACCAAAAATGTTCTATGCTCAAAATGACTGTTGTTTTGTAATGTCATTTGTATTTATATTTTTTGTGTTCGTGTTTTTGACCAGCTCTAATGGCTGTTACAGCTGCATCGGTTGTGAAGGCTCTCAATGAATAAAGCTGTATTGTATTGTATTGCCTTTAGCGAAGCTCTATCTAGTTGATGCATAGTGCAACCGCAGCCACTATTCTATAGCTTCTATTCAATGTGCCTTATAAGGCAGTGCGCCCTATGTATGAAAACAGTTTTAAAATAGCCAATTAGTGCGCCTTATACTCCGAAGTGTTTTATCGCGCAGAAAATAGGGTAGTCAGATTTTCCTATTCTGGAAAATAGGCCGTAAAGTGTTAAGAAAAGAAAAAAAAAAGGTGTGATTTTGCAAAAGGGTGACACATGTTTTGTTGACATCAAGTCCTACTTGAGGTAGCCTTCAATCTGGCTAAGAAGTCTGTCCATTTCCACATCCTTCTTCTCATAGAGCTCCTTGCCCACCCACGGCAGGCAGGACAGCACCACGTACACAAACCAATCCGACCGAACCTTTGCACCCAAGCACACAGAAACACTTTATGAACCTTCGTCAACTACCAAGATACAGTATGACATCCTGAATGAAAATACCTGTGGTACATCTTCCTCTTGTGTAACGCTGACAAAGTTTTCAAACATGGCCACCATGGATGGAGCGGCAATCACGTGGCAGTTGACCAAGTCAGAGAGAAAGCGGACCTAAACAAAATGCATTCGTTGGACGAAAAAGCTGTTGACATGGTCAGGTGTTGTGCTATTTTACCAAGTAAACGGCCTCATTGTAGAGATTGTTCTTCAGAGTCTCTTTCAACTGCCGGATCATGGCCTCCACAAATTCGCCGCCAAAGTTATAGTTCCTGGCATTGAGGAGGCCCACCAGCGTGGTGTACACTGTCAGCTTCTCGGGGAGGAGACGAGCCCTACGGACGCAAGCCAGCTGATGATGACAACTACTACACTAAGTGTGTGTGTGTGTGTGTGAGAGAGAGAGAGAGACAGGTCATTTTACTTACACCGTACATAAAATACGAAGGATTTTGTTCTTGTAGTTGGGAAGGTCAGCCTCCAACACGCCGGCAAGCCCCTCCAGGTTGCTCTCCAAGGATGACTTGCTCTGGCAGAACAATCATTACAGCCATTACTGTTGTTCTACCGCTGTGTCCGCTCATAAAATGGCTCCCAGAATACATCTCTAAAGTAAAAATATCCCCAAACATAACTGCACTCTATGTGACAATTGTAGGTTATTTGGAATCTTATCCAACTCTATTAGGGAAACTGAAGACACTTCACGCTCCACGTGTTGTGGCTTCAGTGCTTCGCAAGTTTTTCCAAAATACTGCATTCATTAAAAAAAGAATCAAATAATTAAAATGAAGAGGAGAAAAAACAGCCATATCAGCAGTTATATTGCAGAAAGACGCGTTGTTTTATCTTGATGCGCGACCCTGAATTCCTAACAAAGAGATGAAGTAACTCAGATATTTTGTACATGCCTGCACTGCACTGTACTGTACAATGCCACGGACACTCATACAAGGCGCGTGATTGGTTCCTGGCGCGACATCAGCCAATGAGCACGAGCCGATTTACCCCGTGCGCTGACTGGTTGCGCATCATCGCAGCCTCATCCAACACATTCCCTTGTTGTGTCTTGCGAGTCTCACAATTCTGTATCTTAGTGTTGTACTCGCAATAATTTTTTTGGTTTAAGCGGTAACTTTTTTTGAGTAGTTAAGCTGCGCTCCAACCACTTGCCGCTGTGGGAACAATGTGTGTGGGAGCGTGTAAACCCCCTCGTTCATCCATGGAGATGGCAGTATCAACAGGAACAAGGGGGCTTACATGCTCCTACATGCCTGGGACACGTCAACAGCGGCAGGGGGCTTGTTCGTAACCATGATTGCGTCAGGAAGCCTTATTTTGAAGGTTTCCAATGCGGTCAGCTGTTTTTCAGACACGAAGCAGTGACTTTGTCTCACATATGTATACTTGTATATTTTAAACTTGTTGGTACCCACATACACAAAAATTCCTGGGGGATTACCGTATAGCCTCAGTTTGCATAGCAGGTTTGAAAATCATCGTCTTTGTCATCACTTTCAGTATAAAACAGTTACCTTTTCTCCCACATTGCATATCAAAGACTCCAGGCTGTCTTCAATCTCGGTGGGCTCGGAGGTTCTCCTCCTCTTGTGATCCTGGCCTCCTGTTGGTTCGACATTGGAGCAAACAATAGCAACATTTTACAGGCGCCAAAAAACACTGAACTCTTGTTACTCGTGGGCCAGTGTAATTTACGCCCAATGTAATTGTGTCCTAATGGACTTGGTTGCTTTCTACTTGCTTCTTCGTGGACGTGTGCCCGAGTGTCAGTATGTCCTCATATACTTTTGTACTGGCATCCTTGTGTCCTAATGGGTTTGCGCCCTGGTCTCCATATGCCCTAGCATCCAGGTGTACACATCCACTTCTGCATCAGCAACCTTGTGTTTTATGTCTGACTTCGTGGGACTTGTGTCCTTGCATCCCCGCGTACCACCCCCACCCCAACCACCAGTGGACGTGCCCTTTTGAAACTATGGCCTCGTGGACGTGAGGCCTTGCATACTTGTGTCCTAATGGACTTCTGCCCTAGCATTCGTTTGCCCAAATGTAATTTGGTCCTTGTTCACCTGTCCCTTAGGTGTCTTTAGTTCTAATAGACTTGTGTGTGTGTCCATTTACGTCCTAGCGTCCTTGTGCCACTGCCCACTTGTGTCCGAGTGGATCTGTTGCCTAGCATCCTAGTGGACTTATGTATTTATCAACTTACATCCTAACAGCCAAATGTTCCAGTGGACTGGTGCCCTACCATTGTTTGACCAAATGTAGTTGGGTCCTTGCAAACCTGTGTCCCGATATACTCATGTCCTAGTGGACATGTATCCTAGTCTACTTTAGTCCGGGTGGACTTGTATCCTTGCAACCTTGTGGAATTGAGCATATGTCAACAGGTGTTCAAGCATTCTTCTTTCCCTGTGCACTTGTGTCGTTGGAAACGTGGGTCGGTGCATCCTGTGTGTCCTAATCGTTACCGTTCTCTAGCAATTGATAGCGGTCACCAATTTCAATTTTATCTTAGGAAGTGCGAAAATTATTGTGGTATTTTGGACGTGATGAGCTGTATGACGTTGACTTTTACAGGGTCATGTGAGATGAGTTTAGAATGAAGTTACAGTGAGATAAGGTCATATTTTGCTGTGTATTTCGATTTTGAATAAAAAGCAATCATATATTTATTTTGGGGTGAGGGGTGCCTCAAATACTCGCTATTTCTGTCCAGGCGAGGGTTGACCGTGTTTTACCTTCATACAAACAAAATTAATTAATTTGCCTAATTTAATGGGTACATTTGATAAATCGGTGCTACGTCACTGTTCCTTAACGCTGATCCGAAAAGACAAATGGCTAGGTAGATAAACCTATTATTCCCTCTGGTGCACGAGTCGGAGCTAATCAATAGCTAAAAACATTGCAAACAAAACCGGTCAGCATTACGACTACATGTGCAAACTAGTGGGCAAGAATACGAACGAGCAATAACATTTTAAGCGAATCTCTATTATATTACTTCCTAAAACGATTTAAAAACAAATGTGCCTGGGAAGAAGAATAACAGCAAATGGAAGAGGCTACTTGCTACTAGCCGCAATTCATTTGCTCCAACGTGGGGAAAATGACGACATCAAAGTCAAACTTACCGTCATATGAGTCGCTATGTCGTCTCCTGGACATGTTTTAATCCGTTTTGCCGTAAATTGTGAGTGAAAAAACACCCCCACAATATTTAATGGAGACCAAAAATGGAAAAGGCGCCTTTTCGTCTATCAATTGAACTCACAAGTGAGCGAGTGATGGGCACAAATTAGCCTAGCTCAGTCGGCACATTTAAGTGAGACACGCTTCCGGTAGCGAACGACAGGAGTAAATGGAAGAGGATGTGTCCAAATTCACAGACTGCGTCCTCCGAAGGCTGCATTTTCGGCCGCACGACCTCACTTTCGGCGTGACTCGACCGCATCGGTGTCCAAATGCACATTAACCCTCTCCAAATTCGCCATGTTTTATGCAATCAAGAAAGGCTTCACGAGGAGGAATGTTTGAAGTCGTCGAAGGACCCAGTTTGCGAACTGTCTTTCGAGAATTTGTAAACCACGTGCCGTCGGGGTCCGTTTAAGTGACGCCATTCGTTCGTAAATGTAGACTTCGGAGCACGCAGTCTACGTGATAGACTGTGAATATGGACAAAGCCAGAAATGGCCGGGAATTTTCAAAAGTACTTATGGTGCTATTTCATTGCACGTATATAGACCATAAAAGACATAGATCAGATGTTCTTCGTTGTTTATGGAATAATAAAATGCATTACATTAAAGGGTAAATGGGCTTTCACTTATATTGCGCTTTTTTTTTTTACCTCGGGTACCGAAAGCAATTTCCACTGTTACCTCATCCTCCTACTGATGACGCAGCATCAGGAGCAACTGGGGGTTCAATACTGTATCTTGCTCAAGGACACTTCAACATGGTCGCAATGGCCGACGGATACAGTGGTAGGTAATTCAGCTTTCAGGCGGTTTACACTTGATAGCATTGCTTGCCACTTCTCGCGGTCCCTCGTATAGCAGGTGGCGGTATGCAACAAGGAGATGTAATCCGCCAAAAACTAGAAGAAGAAAAAGTGGTGCAACCGCTTCTTCTGTCCGGCCAATCTAGTGGGAGAGCGTTTGTTCATCGACAAGAGAAAACAAATCAATATAAACTTAAAAAACATGACTTCGGTTTGCTCAGAGTTCCTAGACTGGAACCTTGAAAACGTATCTTCGCCTAACGTATTAAAAGAGGAGAAGCAGCTCTGTGCGTCGCTCAGACGGCTCTACAACCTAAACAGGAGGAAGGTGAGTAGTGTAAATCCTAAATCACATAAGTCCTAAGTGTGATGCCTAAATTTTCCAAGTTGTAGAAAGTAGCACTGCTTAAATCGAGTCCACACTACATTTCAAGCAAGTCGAGACAAGTCATAACTAGAGTGAAGAAAATCATAAATCAACTCAATGCTCTTTGTACCCTTACTTGTGTTAGTTAGCTGTATACCAACACATCCTTAACCACAGTTTTTAAGTCTTAGTCAAGTTTGACCAGCTATGGGTAGGCTAAACTGTCACGTTAACGTAAATTGATCAACCCTGGATTACAAAAGCTGCTAAAGAAACTCAATAAAGATAGATAGAAAAGATAGCAAGAATCTGGAAATATTTTTGTCCACCCCGTTAAAAAAATCAAACCGTTTTGCCTATGTTTTAAACCGTAAATATACCACAAACTATGAATCAAAAACACACTGCAAAACAAAAGCAATTGAATAATACATAAAGAGCACAATCGACGTGTGCGCGCGCATGTGAGTGCCGACTCCCACCAAAGCGAACAAGTTAGTTGACAGACAGGAGGGAAACATCGCGAGTGAATATTGAGTTATGCAGTGGTGTAGTGGTGATTTTTTAAGTGGGTGTACGCGTGTCTGGGATTTTTTAAGTGGGTGTACGCGATTCTGGGATGTTCTATATATACATACAGAACATCAATCATACGCTACAACACCAGTTGAACTAACGTTAAATTTAATGTTTTACTACTCCAAAATAATCACAGGCCAACGTTATTAAGCATAACTCGCATTAGAACAATGATCAACAAACATTTCAATAACCCGCAGACAGTGCAAGGCTAAAACCGAAATAAAAATCGAATGTGGCGTCGGGAGAAGTGGGTGGACGGCGTACCCCCGCGTACCACGCCCACTACACCCCTGGAGTTATGTAAACAAAGATGTATGCATATGACCATTTATCATGCCCCAACACTGTCGTGTCCATTTTTCCTCATTGAATGACAAATTAAAATAGTGACAGGTCCCGAGTTTCAATATTTCCAATAAATAATGGATTTAGAGTTGAGGAGACTGGCTAGTTCTACATTTGTGTATTTTAATGCGGCATTCAATATCAGCCTATCGGCCTAATTTTGCAGGATTGGAACATAACAGTCATTTTTTTCCATTACTGGGCTGATCATTATTGGTTCGTTAAATATTGTGCATTCCTAATTTCAAACTCCTCATCCAGCATTACCTGGAGAAATAAAGGATTTCATTTTGGGGGGAAAATGCACCGGAGGTGTGCATATATTTTCACATGCAGCAGACTCTTTAACTTCCTCTAACAACCCAAGCGATTCTTGAAGTGCAAACTGCGAATAGCTGGGGTATATTGTAAGTCACGAAAGAGCTAATGTTTCTTTTTCAGTCCTTCGCTGCCTTTGTGGCATCCAAGCAGGAAGCAAGTCTGAAAGTGGTCGGGAGTCCATCCTGGTGCTGCTGTGGCCGCGTGTTTGCTGAGCACGCTGCCATTCACCAACACGTCGCCAGAATGCACAGCAGTGAAATTCAACAGCTGGCACGAGCCCAGTACAACCACTCACTTAACAAAGGGCAAGAAGAAAACGATGACACCAAACCACACAATGAAAGCTTGTCCGTGGAGGTCACCGCGTGGATGCCAGACATGAGTCCCATTCCCATGGAGCAGCTTGAGAAGTAGCCACATTTTCAGTCATTTTATCAGCAACTTATGTCTGAATTTAACTCCATTCTTTTACTTCTGTCCAGAGGCCCCGGCAAAGTTCTGCTTTACTATCGCTACTGCCACGTGGAGGAGCCGCATGTTGTCTGCGCTTGGCAGAGAGCTTTATGCCAGCGCCTCCATCTCACTGGCAAGGTACGCAGCTATCCTGACTAAAAGGTAAATGCAATGGTGGGAAGATGAAGTGGATTTTCAGGTATCAATATTTTGCTTGAGGATATTTATTATTATTATTATGATTATTATATTATTATTATTATTTTGTCAAGTTATTAAAATGAGTGTTGTGTAAAACCAACGGTAAAAAATTGATTGTTGCGTATAGTGGTGCCTTGAGATATGAGTGACTCGATTTATTAGCATTTTGAGATATGCGCTGTTGTTCTGACAATTTTCTTGCTTTGACTTGTGAGCGCAGACTTCAGGTACGAGTGCTCTCGAGTGGCAATGAACTCTACTTGAACCACTTAATCATAAGCTGCCCTGAAGCAATGCATTGAACACAAACGGTGCAGCAAAACACATACATAGTCAGACAAAATAATTTTGCTCACAGTCATACGGTCTTTATCCTCTGCGAAGAACGACGAATAGTAATGCCGTTGATGAGCTGATAGCTATTGCCGTGGCTATTGCGGGCAGACCAGTTCTGATGTATGAGCATAGTCACGGAATTAATTAAACTGAATTAATCTCATGGCACCGCTGTACTTAAGTACCTATGAGAGTCTATACTATTTTATGCTTACCGAGGTAAATGAGTTAAATCAGTCCTTCTTCTAACAGTGTTTTTTTCCTCAAGTGTATGAACTTTTACTTAAGTCTATCATGCGAGTTGTTTTCCACATCTGGCGAAATATTCCCTCAAACTAATGAGTGTTGTTCTTCAGGTGAGGGTGGCCAAAGAGGGCATCAATGGAACAGTGGGGGGCACCCGTGTCGCCACTGAGGTTTATGTGGACGCAATGTGCTCGCATCCTCTTTTCCAGATGGAAAAAGAGGATTTTAAGGTATGGTATTTAGCCAAAAACAACATCAAACATACACACATGGTCTGTTATGCTGTCCTGTCTGCTGCCTAAATGGAAATCAGCAGTCTGGAAGTTGATACTGCATAAAATCCTTAACCTAATCGAAAGTTAATTGTGAAAAGTTAATCGAATCGAATCTATTTAGATTTTGGAAATCTGAAACAGTACCCCAAATTGCTCTAAAATTTCTCTCAATAGGATGAAAATTGAACAAGTACTTCTTTCGTTAATGAACTACCCTTTCTGTGTGTGTGTGTGTGTGTGTGTGTGTGTGTGTGTGTGTTTCCCTGTGTGTGATCAGACAAGCGATGGCGGTCCTGAGTGTTTCACCGATCTGAAGGTGGGTGTCTTTGAGGAAATCGTCCCGATGGGATTAGACCCTGACGTCCTCTCCTACCACCTGGCAGGTACCGCTCATGTGATGCCAGGTTGGCATGGCAACCAGAGATGTAATCGTATATGAAGATAACCTGCTTTACATCTTCAGTTATAAACGCCATTTCCAATGAAGTTGGGACATTGTGTAAAATGTAAATAAAAACAGAATTCAATGATCTGCATATCCTTTTTAACCTATTTTGAATAGAATACGCTGACGACGACAGGATATTTAATGTTATGAATAATGTTTTAAACAACCAGTCCTAGGGAGAGAAAAAAAAATCACTAATTGTTATGAATACCCTGGTCTAAATCCCTGTACAAAAAAATGGAGAGAACTGGTTCTCATTTGCAATGCTGACCTGGCTGCAGATGAAAAGGGACAAAGCTGTCTTTTTTTTTGTTGTTGTTGTTTTTCTTTCCCCCCCAGACTTGTATAAAGCGTTTTGGTCATGTCTTGCTGTTCAGGAGTCCATCTGGACCCTGAGGAGTTTCACAAAGAGGTGGCGGCTTTAATGGTCGAAGGGGATTCGCACAGTGACACAGTCCTGCTGGATTGCCGCAATTTTTACGAGAGTAAAATTGTACATAACCGCCTCCGTTTACAGATCAGGCCTCTTGTCCGTCTTTGATGAAAAACGATCATCTGCCATCAGGGTCAATTCTCACGCTGTCTGGCCCCCGACATTCGCAAGTTCAGCTACTTCCCGGACTACGTGGACAAGAACTTGGAGCTCTTCAGAGACAAGAAGGTGCTCATGTACTGCACCGGAGGCATCCGCTGCGAGCGAGGATCTGCTTACCTCCGCTCTCAAGTGAGCTATTTTTTTTCTTCTGTTTTTATTTGTAATTATGGAGTGTCACGAGTCTGCATGGGCCAGTTTGTCGGTTTACTGTGGTCAAGTTTTCATTTACAGCTAAAATTGTCAGACATGGAAATTGTATTTTCTTTTTTGAGGGGACTCCAAAGCAGACAATGTCCTATTATGATTGGCTGCTTGCAAAGACCACTAAACAAGCTACCTCTTTTAAGTTAATTGTGAGAGGCTTTTCACGTTTTTTTCTCCTCACCAATTTAATATGGCACATATCCCAGGGCACCAAATATTCAATTTTTTTGTTTACAAATAAAATAGCTCAATGTTCATGAGAAAAATGCCTTTTATTTACCCAAATATTTTATAAAAGGACATTTTAGTGCTAAAATTTGAATACCGTGATACCGCTATGTTTTTTTTTCTCACAGTTATTATACTGTCAAAATCTAATCTCGACCTTTGCCTTGTCGTCAGTGAACTGACCAGGTTGCCATCCAACTGTTTGTTCTACCATTGGGCTGCATCAGCTCTGATTCAGCTCCACATAATACATTCAGATCTGATTCAGCTTTACATTTTAATTTAAATATTTGGGAAATATTGATAATTGATTAACTATACTCCCATTTATTTTCAAATTCTTATGATTATGATCCACATTATAATGTTAGCCGATTTTTATATAATCATTTTAGCATGGTCAGGCACTTCAAAAGTCATCAAACAGGGTTATTTGTTATATTGGTGTTGGATTTATTTATTTATAAAGCATGTGGTTAAAAATGTCCAAAAATTGCATTTTACTTTTATTGTATACTATTCAAATGTATTTTTCTTTTAGATTATTGTGCATATTATTTATTTACCTATTCAAATGTAATTTTTGGGGGGGGGGTCATTTGTTATTACATTGATCGAGTTTTTAAAGGATGGATGGATGGTTATTTTATATGTATTATTTTAAATGTTTCTGTGAAAGTCATCAAACAAGTTCTTTGTTGTGCATATGTAGCAAAATAGTGGCTCATAGGGACTTAACTTTGTTCCAGGGGAGCAACAAAAAGGTTCTTTTTAAGATTTTTGTATCCTTACATGCAGAACGTGTGCAAAGAAGTTTACCAGCTGAAAGGTGGAATCCACAAATACTTGGAACGCTACCCCGACGGCTTTTACCGCGGGAAGCTCTTTGTTTTCGACGAACGCTACGCCATCTCCTCCAATGACGACATCATCGCTGGTGAGCCCCCCCCCCCCCCCCACACTTGCCCCCCATGCTTCTGTTGCACTTTAGGCCTTTTAACGTGAATCGGTCTTTAGGTTGCAGATACTGCGGACTCCCCTGGGATCGCTACCAGCTGTGTACTACGCGCTTCTGCTGCCAACTGGTGCTGTCCTGTCCCACTTGTCGCTCTGAGGGACACACTGCTTGCTGCCCCAGCTGCCTCACTGGCAGCACGCAGCGCAAAGAGGGGTGCGAGTGTACTGACGGACGTCCCAGGATCCCTCAGGTTGTGAATAATGATGGCGAGCCACTTCATTAGGTACACTAGGTTGAAGACAACACTTTTGGCACATTTTTTTGTGTTTTTTGCCCTCTTCTACAGCCAAATGAGGTGACCAGGGTATTTGGAATAAGTCTCATGCAGTACACTGCAAACCACAACAACAAACGCATTGTTACATTCCATACAGAGTGCAAATACTTCATTACTGTGTTTAAGTTGATATTTTATGTATCTGTACTTGGCTTGAGTATTTATTTTGCGGACAACTTTTCGCTTTTACTCTACTTTTAAAAACAGATACAGGTATCTATACTTTCTACTTCTTACTTTATCAAAATTGTCTGATTTTTTATTTGCCGATAATAATACGATGCAAGGGTTAAAGGCAACCGCATGATGCAACAGATTCAGAGAAGCAAAATATTCCCCATTCATGGCCATATTGAAATTGCTGTTTTTGAAACGCCTCAGGTTCAACCACAACACAATACAAGGCATTCATGATGAGGTGGAATCGCAGATACAAGAGGCGAGACACTATTCAGGTATAGAGAGAGAAAACGTGAAGCTTTAGGTAGGTTTTAGTTGCTTTTGCTGTTGCTGTTGGAGTTGATCATGAACACGATTGTGAAATAAGTGATGAAATAAATGCATGCTTTAACCAATTGCTGCATGACTTCATGTGGGTGTGTAAATACATGTATAATAAAGATATAATCTCACAGAGGCAGAAAATTGCATACCAGTAGATTGATTCAAGGAAGGTTTGATCATTTCAAGTGGATTATGCACACTCTGTTCCATTAAATTAAATTGCACAATTGTGATGAAACTGTAATGAAGAAATAAGAAAATATACACTAGAAAAGATGGATTAAAAAAAATTCTACAAAATATATCAAATTTATAATCAATCTAATTTGATGTTACTGTTTAATATTTTAAAATATTAGTATTAAGTACAGTATTGACAATAATTGTGATATTTTTTTTAAATGTAATATTCACTGGCAATTTTAATTTTAGTCATCGAGTATTATAGAGCAGCAAGTGTTACTGATACCACCTTGAAATTTACCCAGTATGGGATCTCAAAAGAAATCAAACATCGGCCCAAAGAATGTTGTTGTTTTTTTTGTACTTTTACTCAATTAATACTTCTAATTAAGTACAGAGGAAAACTACAGAAGCAGAACATTTTTTAAAAATCTTTGCAAGACAATATTGCCTTACCGAATGAAGTGGACTGTGAGCCTTACATGGCTGGAAAAGGGCTTTTAGTTGGAAATGTTTGTTCTCTTTGGTGTATTTTACCAATAATGATTAATTTTGGATGAAAAATTGGGCCTTTCTTTTCAGGTTAAATGTATTGCTGGGTGCTTAGTACACTTTGTAAGAATGAAAATATATAAATAAAAGCTGGTGAATGCTGATTCACTATTCAATGTTTGTCCTGTTTCAAAGCCTGTTTGGTATGAGGAGAAATAAAGCAAAAAAATGCCAGGTTGGGGGAGAATAACTACTTTTTATTAATGTTATTGTCATGTGCTTTTTATGTAACCGGGTAAAATCTATTGGAAGTGGATTCTTGCGATAAAAAGAATTTATTGTGCAGACATTTTTAGGAGGTATTTGGGACGAACGCCGTTCTGTGTGTAGTAATGATTTACGACAGACAGATGGCAGTATTTGTCCGCCAATCCCGTTCACAAGCGCTTGGAAGAAGCCTTAAATGTCGAATTGTTCCCTCGTTAAAAATGTAAAACTCCAGCCTCTATTTTATTATTAGTCGTCTTAAATAAGCGGTAAAAGTGTGACAATTGTGGATCCTTTGTTTAATAGCATTAACATGAATACATGTAGTCGTATTAGTACTTAATACAACTTATTTGCAGATAAAACTGTTTGAAATGTTTTAGGTGATACTGTATTTGAAAGTCTTTTCACTGCATTTCGTCTTTCTTTCGCAAAGATGTGCTCCAAATTTGTCCTCGACGCGCCCGCTCTCTGATTGGTCAGGGCGTTGATTGGCCTTGCCTCTGGTTGGCTGAAAGTTCCGTGCGTGGGCGGGACCGCAGAGTCCAGAGCAGCAGCACTGTTCTGCCTGCGGCTCAAAGTTTGAGGACGCCGATGCACCCCGGGCGTTTATTATTATTTTTTTAACGTAATACCCCCTCCCCTTGGCATTCTGATTTATTAACATAGCATTTTATGATATTTGTAATCTACAACTCGTCGCTCCTCCCGATAGTCGACATACTTCCAGGCAAGAGATGCATCAACAGGGGGGATAAACCGTTGACGTCATTATTCTTTTTGGTAATTTTTTTTGTGCCGAAGGATTAGCTAATTTAATCATTCAGTGGCTGGTGGACGTATTTTTTAAAAGTAAGTGACATTATATATACAGGTAATGCGCGTGTCACGTGTTAATATTCTGCATGCGTGTAAACACGTTACTGTCAAACAGGTGGCCCATTTATGAAATCTGATTACAATCTGTATTAAACCATAACATCTGCATGTTTCTCCATAAATTCGCGTCAAAATCCAGCCGTGTTGTTTTTTTTTAATGAGGAACTGTGAAGAGTAGAAACGTTGAAACTACAAACAGGATTTTCTTCACATTACTTACAATTACAAATTGACATGCCAGCAAATCATCAAGACGAAATAACACAAGTGTCTTAAAAAAACGACTTTTTAAGTCCCACTTTTGCTGATAGACTTTCACCCATGTTGTGTCACGAACATCACTTTGATAGAACGACTTTCCTTTCAAAGCTGTGACATTTAACATCTGTTGCATTACTTGTTGCTGTCTAGGTCCTAAATATTAATAAGAGTAAATTGCATAAGATGATGAAAATTGAATGTTTAATGTGTGATTTATGACCGATGTGGCAGATTGTCCACTAAATACAGTATTCAATGAGCACCAATAAAACCATTCTCCTTAAAGTGTATCCACGTAATTTTTATAAAGTCGTCAGATAAAAAGCCAAATCACGGGAAAAAGAGACACACTCTTTCCCTGGACAGGTGGACATAATAAATCCCGCTATAAATAATAAATGTTATAGTCGTAGGATACCTCAGTTGTGTTTTGACAGTTTTATTTACCTGCCATCCCCTCAAATCCGTATGATTTGTTCTAAAACCTCGAGAATTGCCTGGAGATCTGTCCTCTGACCTTCCTCTTCCTTTATTTTCAAATTCTTTGTCCGCCAAGAAGTTTTGGGATCGAACTGAAATGACAAACAGTGTGAGGGGGAATAGGCAAAAGGTTGCCCTATATGTTCGAAGAATGCAGACATATAGTAAGAGGAAAAATTGCAGTGCAAGAGAACAAGTCACAATTGACTACAATACGATGTGAAAATATTGTGTAAAATCACAATATTGTGCTATGAAGTCATCATTCAAAGAGAAGACGAAAGTTGTTTACTGTCAAAAAGAAAATAATAATACGAGGAGCATAAAGTTTAGTAACATTACACAGTAAATTTGGAAAACAAGACAAAAAAAGTTTTAATATTTTCAGAACACAAGAAGGAGGACAGATTATCAAACCCACCACACACCTCATGATGCGGCCAAATGCGACTGAACTGGTGAAAGACCAGAAAAATTTAGTCAGCAACTCACACCAGCACACCAGGAAATTGACCCCTGTACATACAATCAAATTGGTGCAACGAAAAAAAAACCAGCGACTTCTGTTGCTCTTGTCAGGAATTGCTGTATTATTCTTAATTAAACCACAACCATGTTTGAAAAGGAAAAAAGCATTGGTTCATTAAAGTGCACATTTTAAAAATAGTTGCAAATACCTGATAGTTCTCAACAAGTCATGGTTTATTAACAACAATAATTATTTTTCTTATAGGCTGAAGATCTGTAAAACCTCTGCAATGACGCCAGTGTTGTTCCACCTGCTGCTGCTGGAGTCCATCTTGATGTGCAGCATGGCTAGAGGTCAGTCGCGTTCAGAAAAGGTGGAAAGTTTTCCAATACTTTTTCCTCTTATTGCATCACGACTGTAGACGTGACTCTCCGTGTGTGGTCTTCGTAGCTGAGTGGTGGGTGGGCAGGTTGTTTGCAACAAAGATGGTGGTTCTCAAACTGGGGGTGGCTGGATGCCCTCGGATTGCGCACCATCACCAAGGCGTCTACAAAATAATTAGCAATAAATTCTTAGTTATGTCGTTTTGATTTTGCCAAATTAGCTGCTAAGCTAATGAACCAAACCAACTAGCTAGCTGGCGAGCTCAAAATAAACATGAACACCGGCATTATGAACAAGTTTTAATAATTGATTCAGTAAATGGCAGAGAAGAAACACAAACTCTGTAGTAATGTGTGTTTCAATGGTAATGGCTCCAGTAAATGGCCAGCTATGTTGTCAGTCAAACATATCAATGTGCCGCGACGATATAAGATACTACTTCAATAAGTAATAAAACACAGACAATGAGAATTATGTTCGTACTGTGCACAAAATCAATAATTTAGCTCGCCAAGAACATAAATTCTCCTGCTGGTAATTTGTGCCTTGAAGGAGCCCGGACTGGCCACGTGTGGAGATTTATGTTGACTGGGTGGATGAAAGTCTGTCAATGTGATTCAAAGCAAAATAACCCATCTGCAGAATCAATTCCAGATATAAATAACTCCTAATGGATTGTTCAACATTTCATAACACAGCGGTTGAGTAGATCAAACAACCCATCATGAATTGATCGATTTCGACCCAGCTCAAAAATAACCCAAAATGGGTCGGTAAAATATACCTTAACATCTCACTTGGCTCGATAAGACATCACAGCATTT
The DNA here is from genome assembly GCA_018466805.1 of Hippocampus abdominalis. Classification (NCBI taxonomy): domain Eukaryota; kingdom Metazoa; phylum Chordata; class Actinopteri; order Syngnathiformes; family Syngnathidae; genus Hippocampus; species Hippocampus abdominalis. The sequence continues at coordinate 16,963,343 of CM031695.1, read as the reverse complement.
TTTAGTGCTACCTACCACCCTACCCTCTCAAATACCGACTAACTCCCCCTGTGCCTACCTACTAGATATGTGAACAAAATAAATCATTGACAATCAGGGGTGCACGTGGTAGTTATTATAATACAATGATTTTTGTTTAATTTTGATGAGAGAGAGAGAGAGAGAGAGAGAGAGAGAGAGAGAGAGAGAGAGAGAGAGGAGGGACGGATAGATGGACAGATAGATATAGATATATTTTTTATTTAGTCACCCTGGAAATGTTGTGTAATTAATATGTTTGACTGCATTTTAACAATGTGATGCACTTTGTGAGTCCTCTATTTGAAAAGTGCTTCTTAAATAATATTTGTACTTAGCTACAGTGTTTACTGTACTTATATTGAAGTGGCATTAGGATCGAAAAAGTTCCTCCCCTGTAAGGGGTTACTGGACACAAAAAGGTGAGAACCCATCAGGAAAACAACAAACAAGGGCGCCCCCGTGCAGACGAACCAACACGAACCATCGGGCAGAAGCCACTAAGCTTGTGCCGCTGGTGATTTTTCTCGCCACAACAAAGGGACATTCAGCCAGGCGGCGTTCAGCCAGGCGGCGTGCAGCCACCGGAATAAAAGTAAACACGGGGGCCATGGATGAGTAGAGCAGATTAGGCTGTTAGGGATGTTTGCCGAATATTTCCTCTCCCTTCTCGAAAGACAGGCAGGAAGTGACGTTGGAAGTCAGGAAGGATGCGGGAGAGCGGGAGAACACAAACAAGATGGCCAAAATATCAGGAAAGCCCCTTTAACACTCAGCTGGATTGTTCTCCAGTTTGTAAGGGAATGAGCCGGCTTCCGATATAGTTCCGGGTTTTTTCCTGGCTCAAATTAAGGTGGCACAATTCTGATCAGAAAAAAAAAACGCACGCACACATTTTGTGCGGATTATTTCCAGGCTTTTATTGTTCTTTAGCAAATGTCGTTTTGCTAAATCATATAGTATATACCCCACGACCCATGTGAGGATACAGCGGATCAGAAAATAGATGGATGGATGGATATCGTATATACAGGAACGATGTGGGCAGACGCGTTATGCACGAGGTTACCCTGTTTCTGTGGGGCAGGTTAAAGAAGATTTATTATGTGTTGAGCAGAAAAGGGAACTGGAAAGCATACTGTGTCCAATAAATCCCCTTCCATAACGGAGGTTAAGTTCCAGAACACCCCCGCAAAAAATGAAATGTCAGGATGCCCCTTCGGTAAGATTACATTCCAGATTGCGATGCTGCATTCCAGACAAGTGAGAAGTCGGATTTTATCCCGCTTTGATTTCTACCACTTGTGACTTCAACACATTCCAGACAAATGCAGAAAACAAAGATGGCTGATCACGATAAATCGATTTTAAACACATTTTTGACCTTCATTAAACCTGCCTTCATAATTCGCCTTATTCATATAAATCAAGGAATATCTACTAAGCAATTCAAACATTTCGCCGAATAACTTCATCCAGGGAAATAGCGGCATATCTTCACGCAGTCAATACAAATATCGTTTACGTATGTCGAATAACCACATTTTTGTCATCATAATCATTTAGATAGATAAAAAGGGCAGCACGGTGATCGACTGGTTAGCTAGCACATTCATCTCACAGTGCAAAGGTCCAGGGTTCAATTCCGGGCCTCGGCCTTCCTCTGTGGAGTTTGCATGTCCTCACCGTGCCTGCGTGGGTTTTCTCCAAGTCCTCCGGTTTCCTTCCACATTCCAAAAAAAATGCATGGCAGGTTAATGAAACACTCAAAATCCGGCGTGTCAAATTAATTTTCGTCTCAGGCCACTTTGGAGTTACGTCTTCCCTCAGAGGGCCGTTAAAACAGTGAAACCGAATAAATATTGAACCATCTCATCGTATTATTACTCGTATACACAATAAATTGATTTATTTCTACTTTTGAAATCATTCAAGTCAACTATTTGTTTGTTGTTTGTTCAATTGTTGTTCAAATGAGTGTAAACAGGGTACCAAAGTTATTGCACAATTTCAACATTATTTATTACACGTAACAATTTGACATTTCGGTACAGAGCCGGAAAGTTAATAGACATCTTGCTTTGAATGTGAATATTTGTCAGCGATAGCAAAAGGGCTAGGTTTTAAGGAGTCCAAATTGTGTCGCAGACATTTGGACCGCAGCTGGAGAGGTCCGAAGGGCCAACATTTGCTTTTTACATTAGCGCTTAACGAGAGCAACTCTGCCTGCTTTTGAAGTTGGCTGCCGTTTTGCTGCTACACGTTAGTTTCACACACTTCCATACGAACATACAGCAGAACCTTTGAAGTTGAATTCTACTGACAGTTTTTGGGAGGATTAATATGTCAACTAGTAGAACTAGCATTAGCTGTTGTATGTTTTACACCTATTCTAAAAAAGAAGAATGTTAAGACACTTCTTTTTCACTCTTGTGGACCCCCGCCTAGGAACCCCAATTTGAGAACTTTTGGCTCAAGCTTGCTGGTGAAATCAAGACCTGTCCCAATACTTTTGTCCATAATCAGGGCTCCCACTCTTTACTTGAAATTATTTTCCAGGATTCTTCCGGGACTTTTCCAGGACTATTTCATATGCTACAGTATGAGTCAATTTATCACAACATAAGGTCATAAATTCAACCCACAAAATTTGGACAAGTGTTATTTAGGGTTTTTTTTGTCATTGTACCTTATATTTTGTACATTTACCCAGATTGCTTCAGTGTTACTAAGTGCCATACCAAATTGGCTCCAAAAAACAAACTGATGGCCCACTCAGAACTGCAAATCAAATCTCATCGCTCACCCCAAAATGAGCCGTTGGAAACGACTCGATCGTGAATGTCTCAACACTAATATAAAATCTCACCTGGATGTTGACATTTAAATGACGATGGAATACAGATGATTGCCTGCTAATAAGTTGGAAACAGGCCAAATCCCATGCTTGCAGTCAAGGCACTGCCACGTCCAGCTTGACTAGCTCAGGGGCGTAACGCTAGCTTAAAATTAGCTGAAAAGCCGGACCTCTGTTCTCCGTGTACATACAGTTTTAATCCAGCCAAATTCCCAATCAAATTTTTATCACTCATATATTTTGTGTTTGTGCTCTTAAGACAATGGAGCAAGTATAAAATACTGAGTGAAATGTGGTCCAGTAAAGCTAACTGTTACCTGTCGCTATCTCGAATCCGGCATCATGGGCGCTGCGACTGTACTGAAACCAGAGACGTACAGTATTTCGTGTCAGAGCACACAGCCAAAAGTAATGACTCGCCCACTACAGCTCTCTGTCACTCAACAGAGGAGACAGAGAGAGGGTTGAAAAACCCCACACTTGAGATACACCGTTACAGCAACAGTCTTGAAGTCAGCAGTTTTAGCGCTTTGGAAACAAAGAAATCCTTACTTGGATCTGAAAAGTTGGTCAATCGAGCAACAAAGTCTTCTGGGGACACCAGGCAACACAATTGTTCTAAGGGATTATGCACTTTGATTGGTGTGTGTGTGTGTGTGTGTGTGTGTGTGTGTGTGTGTGTGTGTGTGTGTGTGTGTGTGTGTGTGTGTGTGTGTGTGTGTGTGTGTGCGTATGTGTGTGTGTGTATGTGTGTGTGTGTGTGTCATCACAGCACAGGCCTCTTTCTCCCTGCGCTGGACAACACACACTTGAGCAAAAATAGCCTGAGAAGTCTAAACTGAGTGTCAGTAATTCTGTGTTGTTAGCGTGTGGTTTTGACCTGGCATGTTGCAATGATACCACTGCCACACATTGTTTTTGTAAACAAAGCCAAACCAATACCCCATTCAGAGTATGCTTCTGTATATGTGTATACTATATATGTGTTTGTTAATTGATTGATTAGTTATGAGGTTGTTTGGTTGCACTTACCGTGGTTTGCGAATGATTGAACGCAACGCATTATAAAACGCCCCCAGAAAAAAAATGTGCAAATCTAGGCCGTGCTCGTCTGTAAGCCACAGGCATCCGCGCATTAACATGGAATATTTATGAAGAACAATGTTTTTTTTGTTCATATAAAATGGTTAATTGGTTGATCTAATAATTAAATCATTTGTGAGTTGGTTAAATTCTTTAGTTGTTTGTTTGGTTAATTAATTGGTTGTTTTGTCCTTTTGTTATTGGTTGTGGCGGCCCGGTAGTCCAGTGGTTAGCACGTCGGCTTCACAGTGCTGAGGTACCGGGTTCAAATCCAGCTCCGGCTTCCCTGTGTGGAGTTTGCATGTTCTCCCCGGGCCTGCGTGGGTTTTCTCCGGGTGCTCCGGTTTCCTCCCACGTTCCAAAAAACATGCATGGCAGGCTGATTGTGCACTCTAAATTGTCCCTGGGTATGAGTGTGAGCGTGGATGGTTGTTCGTCTCTGTGTGTCCTGCGATTGGCTGGCAACCAATTCAGGGTGTCCCCCGCCTACTGCCCGAAGACAGCTGGGATAGGCTCCAGCACCCCCCGCGGCCCTAGTGAGGATAAAGCGGTTCGGAAAATGGATGGATGGATGGATGGTTATTGGTTGTTCATGTGGTTTGTTTTGAGTTATTCCGTTGTTGGCTGATTTGCTACTTTGTTATTTTTAGTGACTTGGTTGGTTCGTTGGTTGAATGGTTGGTTGGTTGATGTCAGTCTGTTGGTTAATCATTTAGTTTGTTGGTCACGTTTTCTACCAAGTTTTTGATTAGTTCATGAAATTGTTTAGCTTTTGCCAATGAGAGGTCTTAAATGTGATCAAAGTTGCTTGGTAAAGTGCCGTTTTTTTTTGTTGCTTTTCTTAAATCTAAAATGTCAACCATGAGGCCTGTAATCCAACCCGATCGATTCACTCGTTGATTAAGGGCTGTGTTCCATGACTTTTGTCTCTTCTCGTCTTTTTGTGTGGGTGTGTTTGTAGCCCTGGCAGTCACTCTGCAGTCCGGATGCATTCCCGTAAAGACCAAACCTCAAGTCAAATATAAGATGTGGCCGACAGAATTAGAAGCTGTCTGTCATTGTTGTGGCACATCATGGCTGACATGTGCTAACCTCCCTCACCATCTTAGCCCCCCCCCCCCCCCCACCCCACCCCACACACAAAATTTCCCCTCCCGTCACCCTTGCCGCCTCAATGCCAGCTGCTGATGTGGAATCCACACCACAGGGGGAATGTGAGAGTACTGTGAGAGATGTGGGGGTGGGTCTATGCTGGTGGGCTCTCAAGGCGCCGTATCAAGCCACTAAATTGTTTTTTTTTTTGGTCGCCTCATCATTCAGTTGATAGAATTCCTTTTTCGTGCTGAGTCGCATTGCTTTGGTTGATGGGTCAACCATTGCAATCATTGCAAAAGTCCAAATTTCAATCTGAGTGAAAGATTTTAGACCCATGAAACATATTTGTGAACTGAAGCCAAAATGCAGGCCAAACACCTCGCTAGAAGGCAGTGGAACTACAAAGGAAACTATGGATAATATCAAAAAAGTTCCAATATAATACAATAAAAGAAGTGCATGTTCATCTCATATGATTATGGAGCATAGTATAGAGTAGTTTCATGTGCAAGGAATCTGCACTTGGTAACCTCAGCCAATTGGAAGCCACATGTCTCACTAAGGTGATTAGAACCAAGTGATTCTTCCCAGACAATCAATAAAGTAAGGCAATGATAGCATTGTTAAAAAAAATAAATAAATAAAAAAGATTAGTTAGTTCGTTTCCTACTTGATGGTTTGGTTAGGTTCTTGCTTGGTGGGCTAAGTAGTATAAGTTGATTGATGGTTGGTTGCTCGTTTCATAGTCGAATGGTTTGTTAGTTTTTTTGTCACATAGGAGGTTGCTATGTACTTGCTTGGTTGATTTTTTACTCGATCCGATATGTAGTTGGTTTTGTTACATGGTGGGGTAGTAACTTGCTTGGTTTGTTTGCTACTTGGCTGGTTGTTTTGTTTTTTTATGTGTGGTTACTTATTTGGTTTGTTACTTGACTGGTTGTGAGTTACTTGGTTGATTGGTTGTCTTGTTACATGATGGAATCATTGATTATCTGGTTGGTTGGTGTGTTACTTCAGTGAGATCGTTTGTTGGTTGATCTGGTAGTTGTGAATGGTAGTTAGTTGGTTGGTTAGTGAGGTTTTTTGCGTGGCTGATGAGTTGCTTGTTTGGTTTGTTACTTAGTTGTGTTTGGTTGGTTGATTGCTTGTTGGTTGATTATTTGGTTGATTATGTGTTACATGGTTGTTTGGTTTGTTAATTGGTGGCTAGGTAGTTGAGTGGTTCAGTTAGTTAGTTAGCTAGTTACTTAGTTGAGTAGAAGTACAGCAGAATCATTGTGGGGTGGTTGGTTGGTTTGTTTCATGGTGCTGCAGTTACTTCATCGAGTGGTTGGGTAGTTATTCTTTAGTTCTTATTTGCTTGGTTGCGTAGTTTGTTGTTACTTAGTTGGCTAGCTAGCCAGATGGTTGATTTGCTCCTTCATTGACTGAATTGTTACTAATTTGGCAGGTTGTCTGTTTGTCACATGGCTGGTTGTCAGTTGGTTGATGAGTTTCTTATTTGCGCAGATGTGCAGAAGTGGCATGCGTGTATTAGCGGTGGACACGGTGCTTGAGTTGTGTTAATGATTCCTCCATCACACATTGCTCAGCTCATTATTATGTGCTTGTGATCCCTGGGTTGTACCGGCGGCATTGTTGTCATTGCGGGACACAATGGTCCCATTCCTTATCCAGCCTTCATTCATTATTCTGTGGACATAATCTCTACGGCCACTTACGCGCATTAGCAGGCTATTTGCGCCGACTTTTAGCCAGGGCAGGAGGAGAGGTGGGGGGTATCACTGGAGCTGTTCGGTCAGATTATACTCTAAAAAACATGCTTTTATTTCATTTGGAAAGCATCTATAAAAAAAATTAACAAAAAATGCTGTCACGTCATATGAATCATTTTGAGCTCAAGTGTGTGTTTGAATTTCCAGTAGCCCAGTTGAATGAATCATGCTGTTACATGAAGTAATGGACATACCATTTTAAGATGATCATCAATTCAACTATGGCATATTTTTCAGTGTGGAGTGTTACTGCCGTTCTGTTGCTCTGCACTGTATCCCCGAGTTTTCACAACAAAATCCACCAAACTTCAGTTGAGTGTTTTTTGTCATTTGCAATAAAAACATTTCCATTCATTCTCAACTGTTTGCATCATAATGAAGGGTATAACTACAAGTTTAGAAAGCATACAGACAGATAGATATACCTGTATTAGCGTCCACTGACAAATAGAAGTGACATGATGACTGATATTTGTGTGTATGCATGAATGTGTGTGTGTGTGTGTCTGTGTGTCTGTGTGTGTGTGTTTGTATTTTCTGGTTGACTGGTTAGTTGGACATTCCAAGCATGCACCCAACACACACACACACACACACACGCACGCACGCACGCACACACACACACACACACACACACACACACACCATGCCCACTTCCCACATTCCTTGAAGATCCTGAGCTGTGACTAAGTGCACTTGTTGATCTGCGTGTGTCTTGTCCTAATCCGTGGCCGAGCCCCAACTTCTCAGTCTTCTCAGTGTCTTACTGAGGCTAAAAGCATCCAAACAAAAAGGAGCTCTGCCGTCTCTAAAGTGTCACATCCGATGATGGCTTCCTTTCACCTTTAACTCCCACTGTGCTGTGTCCCACGTCTAAAAAAAAACAAAAAAACAACAACAACAAGGAAAATAACTAAACAAACAGAAAAATGAGTAACTAACCAACCAGCCAACCAAGTAATAATCCAACCAGGTCATACATATCAAACAGCCAACTGATGATCCAAACAACCACCCCAACTGACTAACTAACTGACTGACTGACTGAAAAATTTGGTACATTGTCCTTTGGTACCATATATTGTGTTCGTGAGTACTACATCCCGAACCAGGAACCCAAATGTTTTCAAGGTGTTGACTGACACACACACACACACACACACACACACACACACACACACACACACACACAGTTGGAGGATGACTAAGATTTACCACTGAATCATCATCCCCACCTTTCAGGGCTCCTTTTTTTTAATCATTAGTCATTAGTCATACATTTTTGTAAAGATAAATAAAATCGTCAAGATAAATAAAATCGTCAAACTAATCCGTAGTCACAATTAGCCAGGGTACAAATGACCCATTTGGTGATTTTATTTTTAAGGTTGCAAAAAACTGAAATATTACGGAAATTATTAGCAGTAATAATTTTCCCCAAGCATTCCGTCTGAGCAAAGGCTGGGCTGTAGAAAAACCAAATGACAATAACATTATTCAAAACAACTTTAGCATTTTGTTTTTCGCCTTCTGGGAATGTTATGATGACTTATAGCACTAGCATGTCAAAAAAGCTCAAGAAAAATCTAACAATATCTACTTTGTTCCTTGATGCTCGTTGAACTGAGGTACAACATGACGTTTCGTGTAATGCCACGTTGCGTCAACATGTGAAGTAACATAGCAACAAAAGATAATGTGTGTTTGGATGTGTGTTTGTGTGTGGGTGTGTGTGCTATCACTCGTGTTAATGAGTAATAGCATTTGCCTCCAGAGAAGCTGATAAACATGAGGTCGAGGACAGCAACACACACACACACACGCACGCACGCACGCACGCACGCACGCACGCACGCACGCACGCACACACACACACACACACACAATTAAAAACGCATTCTGGGGGTTGGTAGTAGTCAGGCATGGATGATCTCCATTTGGACACAGTTGAAGTTTGTACACAGGCGTCCGCTTGCCGTATGATGCTCTGATTGAGATTGAAAGTTGAAGGTCGGCGTGACCGCGCCAAACACATTCTTGCCTGTAACAGTGAGTCGACACACTGACATGATGCACGAAACAGGTTCCAAATCCCGAATGCTACAACTAAGCCGGCACGCTACCAGCCTGTGAGAGGCGGAAACAACTTTTGTTCATGTGTGAGGTGTCGGCGATTAGGTCTGTGTGTTTGAATGTGGGCAGGATGACTGCACGCCTACACACGTACACACACACACACTCTTGTCCCCGAAGGCCTGATGTTAGTTGCCTCAATGGCTGTCACTCAACAGAGATAATGTGTTTGTGTGGATGTGCATGCATGTGTGTGTTTTAGGAGACAACTTAATGCGTAGCTGCCACTCAACAAAGATAATGCGTGCTTTTTGTACGTGTGAGCGCGTGCGTGTGCTGTAAACAGATGCGCATCGACTGGACTCTTTATTAGGTACACCGTTGCCATCTAACGCAGATGTATGGAGCAATTCTGCCTTCCATTATTAACTGTCATACAAGTGTGAAACTCCAGGATAGGCTCCACGAATCTCATTTTATGACATCGTCATTGCACCACTCTTTGTTTCACAGATTTTATGACAAACAAACACGATAAGTAATGGACTTCACAAATATCATGAAATAACATCATTAAGTGTCATACAAGTATCAAAAGAAGTGATGGACTTCTCGAATAAAAATGACTGTGCAACATTCATAATCCAAAAAAAAGCAATATATTATTGATCTAAAATACAAAAATATTTGGGGGAAAAAGGTCAATAAAATACGATATTGAACAAATCCTCAATATTTGAAAAACTAATAGATGACAAGCAACTATTTGAAAAATACAACAGTACAAAAATCCTCATGCAACTTCTTTAGTCATATTAACTATCACACAATCGTAGACAGAAGTTAACCTGTTTGTGTGGCACATAGGCCTCTTGTTTTATGACATTATTAATTGGAAGTACAGCCAAACCTTGGTTTTTCGAACGTCTCGGTTCTCGACCAATTCGGTTTTTTTTTTTATGCCTTGGATGACGAACAAATTTCGGTTCTCGAACAAACTGAGCGCACTTGAATGCACCATCTGACTCCTCTCGCCTTCCTTGCACGAGGAAGTGACGCTTCCTCGGGTAGACGAGGAAGTGACGCTTCCTCATGTTGCTTTCCATTGTGAGCAGACGTGTTCGGTAAACATTTTTATTTTAAAAAGAGCGTGGTTTCGGTTTTCGAACAATTTCGGTATTCGAACAGCCTTCTGGAACGGATTATGGACGAAAACCGAGGTTTGACTGTATATGTAAAAATATATGACATATAAAAACATGGGGAAAAAAACCTAAGGGGAGGAGTCAATCGCAGTCATGAGAATTCTCATACTCTGAAGTTTTGCGTGATTTCACGTTCCTATCTGATTTTGTGGTAGTTAGAATTCTCATACTCTAAATTGTCCCTAGGTATGGGTGTGAGCGTGGATGGTTGTTCGTCTCTTTGCCCTGCGTGACTTCAGGGTGTCCCCGTTAGACTGCTGGGATCTCCAGCACCCCCCGCGATGAGGATGAAGCGGTTGAAAATGGTGGATGGTGGATATTCTTTTTCCCTGGCACAAACACACACACACAAACACACACACAAACACAAACCTCCCGTCTGGCTTCCCAACCAACATCAATATTGTGATGGACACTCCGGAACCTTGCAAGTTGACTGTCTCTCGTCATTGTTTTAGCACAGCGAGAACAGTGGCACCATTTACTATTCAATTTTTTTTTCCATCTATGGCCACTTTGCTGCACACAAACACTGGGACCTTTGAGCTCAGCATAGGGACGGATCCAGAAATGTTTCAGTGGGTTGTCCACGGTGACGCAATTATTGGGTGGCAGTCACATGACGTAGGTACGCACACACAAATCTTGATTCCACGGCTTGAAAGCATTAAAAAAATAATAATAATAACTACCTAAAATGACGACTTATGAAGCAAATTAATGTAGCAATGAAGTAAGAATTCTTTTCGGAAATTATCTGCAAAACCAAAAAATAGTGGAACATTGTGGTTATAAAATAATAGTCTATAGTCTCTTTTCTCCCTCTAGTGCAGATTTATTTAATAATAATAATAATAGTATCATCCAGTCGTCCATTCATTATCTGAGCCGCTTATCCTCAGGAGGGTTGCGGGCGTGCTGGAGCCTATGCCTGCAGTAGGCAGGGGACACCCTGAACTGGTTGCCAGCCAATCGCAGGGCACACAGAGACGAATAGCCATCCGCTCTCAAATTCACACTGAGGGAAGACAATACTATTGGACAAAAAATAACAATTGGGGAAACATGGGACAAGTCAAACCATTAGATACCCTGGCAACAAAGCAAAAGTGTCATTAAAAAAAAGAAAGATCTAAATATGAAAGAAATATTAAATGAAAAATACACAGGCATTCGAAAGTGTTTCCTGAAGTAAGAGGAAAATGAGTCAAATATTAGACAAAAATTCTAAAGCAAGTAAAATATTAGGAAAAAAAACTTTTTTTTCTCAATGATTTAAACAATAAAATGTGTGTTTGGTGTGAATTGTATTCAACAACTTGAAGCTCTTTTTTTTTTTTTAACTGTCGGTTCACTCTTATTTCAAGGTAACACGGTATGACCGCAAATGACTACCCAGACATAGAAATAGGACCGAAGAAACACCCAAGTCAGCATGAAAAACACATAAATCTAGCGCCATAACATATGCATCTTCCTCACTTCCTCTAATACTCTCAGAGAGAGAAGGTTAGAAAAGTTCTTTGAAAATGTAATATCTCACTGTCTGAAAAGTTCTAGTATGTATGTGTTTACCACAAACAGACCCCCCCACACCCCACAACACACACACACACACACACACACACACACACACACACACACACACACACACACACACACACACACAGAGTGAAGAGATGGCATCAGTTTCCCTTGAGGAGGTTGCAGTGCTGTCCTCTCTTCTGTGACGGGAGAGGTTAACTGTCCAAAACTGAACAGTTCACTGAGAGGTCCTGCTCTTGCGAAGCTTTCGTTTGTGTGTGTGTGTGTGTGTGTGTGTGTGTGTGTGTATGTGTATAAATCACTCTGGAGCGATAAAGCGCTGATATACGACGCGGCCAGAGAGGGAGAGTGTGAATGAGCTGGACGAGGGGAGTAACGTTGAGGAACAGTCTCATGAGGGTCATTTTGTTTAAAGGGGGGGGGGGGGGGGGTCGTGGGAGGTTGTGGTTAAGGCATGGGGGGGGGGGGCTGTCGGTGTGAATGAGATTTCAATCTGTTGGAAGCATGGGAAAAAAATGGCAAAGGGAACGGCAGTAACATGTGGCGCACTGAAAAAAAACCAGTTCATGTGGTGACTGGAAATTAGCATTAGGTAAAGCCAATTAGCATTACGACCTCAGTGTGCCTCTTTATTGAAGCAAGCAGTTGGTTTTAGCTTTAGCCTGCTAATATGACTAGACCACAGCTATACTTTATTGTATTATTGATTCAAAAATTGTCATCTAAATATACAAGGCAAAATACCAACCATCCATTTCCTGATGCGCTTCTCCTCACAAGGTTTGCGGGGCACGCTGGAGCGTATCAGAGCTGTCTTCGGACAGTAGGCGGGGTACACTCTGAACTACTTGCCAGCCAATTGCAGGGCACACATAGACAAACAAACATTCAAAGTTACAGGCAAACCAAGGGACAATTTTGAGTGTTCCATTAACATACCATGCATGTTGTTGGAACATGGGAGAAAACCGGAATACCCAGAGAAAACCCACGCAGGCAGGCACGGAGAGAACATGCAAACTCCACACAGGAAGGCCAGAGCCGGAATCAAACCCTGCACCTTAGCACTGTGGGGCCAAATTAGGTTTCTGTGTACTGCCTAGGAAGCTGTACTCCGAACCGGCAACCCTTTATGGTCACTGTGCGACCCTGCCTACCAACTGAGCCACAGCCACCCTGCCGAGGAAATACTCTCCACTGGAATAAGATGAAAGCAAGTGACATACAATTGCTCAATACGTCATATTGTTACACACACCCACACTCCCAGACTGAGCTATTTTAGAGAGCAGTGAGAGTTTGGTGACGAGCATTCAAGCAATCTCGGTTGCTTTTTTTAGTTCGGCATATTTGTCAGCGTGTTCGGCCATTGTTGAAGGAGCCATGAGAAGACCTCATCCAGCCTCCCCTGCTTCCTTCTCCTTCTCTTCCTGTCCTTTGCCCCTCTGCTGTATTTCATCCGCCCTTTTCTTTTTTTTTTTCCAAACTCACACTCTCACTCCCTAAAATTCCACCATCATTTGGTCAGTTCTCTTTGATTTTTTTTCTTTTTTTTTCTTTTTGTTTAAAGCAGCTCAAGGCGATTGTTTCCAAGCTCCCCCTATAGTTAAATACAAATGCGCTACTGACAATTAAAGTGGGGTAACTCGATTTTTCGTCATTTTGCAGGAGAGTGAGTTAAAAATTTTACAGCTGCAATAAAACCTCAGGCAATTAAATCTTGGTGATTTATATGGGAATGATTTCTTCTGGAGGTTTGTTTGGATGAAAATTGTGGTTTTCCTCATATTTGCACACTATTAGAAATGTGTGGATTTTGGATTTGAGTCATATTGCTTCCACTTTTATCCATTACTTACTTTAAGTACAGTTAATCGTCTTCAGTTTCTTGGGTTGGATCCTGGTCAGAATCCTCAAGGTTGCCTAAGGACAGTAGCCATTACATACACACAACCAGTGGACATAAAAACTTTGCAAATGTCAGTTTTTTGGTGATGGAAAAAAAAACACGCGTCCACAAAAGACTGACTTTAATTTCAAAGTGAATCAATTTGCCTGCAACAGAAAAAAAAAAATTATGTGAAAGTCTCTGCCACCGACTGTAGTGGATATGCAGTTACATTTTATTCTTGAACGGTTAAAAAAGAAAAAGAAAAAAAAACATTTTACTGGAAATTAATCAGTTGCATCAGCCATGGCGAAGTGCTTAGAAGTCAAAAGTACATTGTTTATAATATATTAAATATTTAAAATATCAGTTATATATTTGCATTTGTTTATACTATTTAGAATTTTAGAATGCAGAGTTTTGAGAGCTACACCATGACAGTTCACATTATTATTATTATTATACTGCACAGGTACTCTATTTATTTTATTTGTTGAATGTACTTCATTACTTCCATGTTTACATGAAAATGGTAAATTTGAATGAAAAGAAGCAGAGAGAATAAATCTGATTCTCTCTACCTCTTTTAACAGGTAGTATTTACTTTTCACATTTAAATAACATGATACTTCCATTATTTTTATATATATTTATTTATTTTTTAAATATTTGTTTTTTTTTACACATATCAAGTTTATATCATGACTGGTACCATTACTGTGAAGGGATTAAATGGAAACTGTGATATGAGTTTTAGGCCATATCGTCCTCAGTTTCAATTTGAAGCAAATATATGTCAAACAATTTCCACATGATCAAACATTTACTCTGAATACAGAGAACATGTAAATTAGTGATAAAAGTTAAAAGATTTTGGAAAATAATAAAATAGGTTGCATACAGAATCACCCTTTATTTCATATGTATTTATGTGTAATAATAATAATAATAATAATAATAATAATAAATTATATTTATAAGCGCCTTTCAAGACACCCAAGGACACTTTACAATCAGGAACAAAAACAATAAAACACAATGCGGGTTGAGCAGCGGCAGCCAAACGCGCCAGCGTTCACTCAACCCGACAGTATATTGCTTTGTTCAATCAGTTTCAAATTCTTGAAAAGGACTTCCTCCTTTACACAGCCTCTTTAGTGTCCTTACATGATTAGTTTTTAATGTTTCGATGGCATGATTTAAATTTCTGTCACATTTGTAAATGTTCATGTACATACTGCTTATTGCCCTGGAGATAGATATGGAGAAAAAAAAAATAGTGGCCCGAACACAAATATTGACAGGCATATACAAGAATAAATACAATAAAAATCCGCTATTATGCTACACGAGCACAATGAAACATAACCTAAAGTTTTTATTATGGGCATCAATCATAAGTACTAATTGCGCTGAATATCTTTGATGTTTAACATCCCAGGTCCCCCCAAAGTGTCGGAGCGCGTGTCCCACCGGCAGAGCGTTCGCCTCGGCCGCACGGTCAAGCTGCCGTGCCCCGTGGAAGGCGACCCGCCACCGCTCATCATGTGGACCAAAGGCGGCCGCAACATTCACAGCGGCTGGACGCGATTCCGGGCGCTGCAGCACGCTCTGCGCATCAAAGAGGTGGAGGCGGACGACGGCGGCGCCTACGTCTGCAAGGCCACCAACGGATTCGGCAGCGTCAGCGTCAACTACACGCTCATCATCATCGGTGAGTGGAAGGGAACATGGAGGATGGGGATGTGTTGATGGAATGGTTTTGAAAAATCATTTTAATTCCTGTGGCATTTAGGGTTACACAGGCTAGTTAATGAGGTTGAATTGGCATTTGAATTATGGAGGGGGGAAATGTGTCCCCCATAAAGGGGCGCCTGGAAGATGATGAACCCCCGTTGTAGACAACAATGACAAGACTTTGGATTCAACTTGTGTGGTTGTGTTGGCGGGACATTTGTGTTGCGTCATGTGGTGTTGTGGGCGCATCCCAGCGGTGATGTCACCATCGAGCAGACGTCATGTCTCGCGCCTCTAATCACAGTGTCTGAGACAACACGCACACAAACAACCACTGTACGGCGGATATAGAAAGTATTCACACCCTTGTTCAAATGCCATGTTGTTGTCATTTCAACTCATTTGACTTCGAAGCTTACCTTCCACTCGAATGTAATTGTGGCTGACGGTAAATGGGGGTCAGCACACGCCAGCCAGCAACCGTTTAAGTGATCTGATGAACCCAAAATTCAAGTTCAGCTCTTCTAGTAGACAATGCCACTGTGATTGGTTAATTTTGAATGTGACCAAATCCCCAGAAGAGGGTGTGAACATCTGTGCAAACATATTGTCTTATTTGCTTATTTTTACATCCCCTCTTGATAGGATTTTTTTTCTTTGTTAGTTCTCAACAGCGTTATACATGTCACTGTTCACATTAAGGGTGGAATGATTCATCGCCGTTTCATTTTTTTTACTTATCACAAAAACCTGGCATTTGAACAGGGGTGCATAGACTTTTTATATCCACGGGTTGTGTAATGTCGGTACAGTCATACCTCGGTTTTTGACCATACAGTCAAACCTCGGTTTTCGAACGTCTCGGTTCTCGGCCAATTCGGTTTTCGACCAAGAATTTTGAGTTTTTTATGCCTTGGATGACGAACAAATTTCGGTTCTCGAACAAACTGAGCGCACTTGAATGCACACTTTGACTCCTCTCGCCTTCCTTACACGAGGAAGTGATGCTTCCTCGGGTAGACGAGGAAGTGACGCTTCCTCGTGTTGCTTTCCATTGTTAGCAGACGTGTTCAGTAAACATTTTTATTTTAAAAACAATTTCGGTTTTCGAACAGCCTTCTGGAATGGATTACAGTCAAACCTCGGTTTTTGTCCATAATCCGTTCCAGAAGGCTGTTCGAAAACCGAAATTGTTCAAAAACCGAAACCACGCTCTTTTTAAAAAAAAATCCTTATTGAACACGTCTGCTCACAATGGAACGCTACAGGAGATAGCGTCACTTCCTCGTCTACCCGAGGAAGCGTCACTTCCTCGTGTAAGGAAGGCGAGAGGAGTCAAGTGGCGCATTCAAGTACGCTCAGTTTTTTCGAGAACCGATTTTCGGTCATAATCTGAGGCATAAAAAAACTCGAAATTTTTGGTCGAAAACCGATTTGGTTGAGAACAGAGAAGTTCGAAAACCGAGGTTTGACTGTATTTCCAAACCTCTATGAAGCCAGGGCATCCCTTTTTAAATGGATAAAAACAAAAACATTCATGGTTCTGCATATAGCTACACTTTGCTGGCATACCTAAGTAACGTACTGTTCATTACGCAGTACATGCTAATTTACTGACCGATTCATTGAAATGGGATATGCAAGTTGGTTGGGAATCTCTGATGTAAATGGTAGCTGCAAATGGTGCGGCGCATTCACACATGGAGTCCTGTCAGCTTTGTGTGAGTACATGTTTGGAGGGGAAGGGTCAGGGAGTTTCGGAGGTGGGACAACAGATGCCATGTTGGACAGCCGTGCACACAGCTGCTGTCTGTCTTGGCTGCTCGTTGGTTGTTCTCCTATGTCCTTACGGTGAAAACAAAAACTAATTTTTATCTCTTTTGTGGAAATGCTGTTTTATCACAGTCGGAGGGAATTGATACTGATCACATCCGTAGTTGGAGTGAATAACCCCCATGCAGTAATTATCCCAAAATTGGACATTTCGGACACTTTGGACGATTTTGGACTGTTGGACAAAACCACAGACAAAACAGTGAAAAATAACTCCACGAAGCTGAAATTTTGCATAGGGTGTATATCTCTGTCTTGGCCAATTCCCACTGAACATTTTGAGGGGTTGAAAGTGAAAAAAAATTAAAAGTGAAAAAAGTTGTTGCACATTGGAAGAAGGACATTTTTGGAACATAATACCCTTCATGCAGCCGCTTAAAAATACTGCATGAGGGATAATATTGCGTCGTAGTTGGAATTGTGAGGTCTGGTCATTGGAGTGACTCGTATCGTCTTGGAGCGTTTCGCATTGCAATTGCGGCGAATGGTACGGGATTGTCATTGGAGTGAATCGCATCACATCGGCATTGAAGCGAGTCGTATCGTATCTGAATTGCGTCAGACTGTGAGTAGAGTGAATCATATCGTGAAGTCATATGAGTGAAATCTGTCGTTTCACTTTGTACGGCCGTGTGTTTTGGAGTGAATTGCATTGCATTGTCATTGGCGTGATTGTAGTAAATTACTGGATATTAGAATGAAAGTGAATCATTCGGCAGTTGTCTTGCATCACACCTTCATGGGGATTGCTTCTTTTTGCATCATAATTTGATTTTATCATACTGTGTCATTGCAGTCAATCGTATCAGAATCATATCGTAAAAGGGTGAAACGTGATTCACAGCGGACGGACCCATGTTGTGTGGAAGCTGAAGAGAATTCTGAACATCTGGGGCACCAGTTTTGCACATTCCAAAAATTCCCACTTTTCCCACATTTTCTCCTTGAAACAAACGTTTGAGTGAATGATACATTCAGGAATCGAGTTCCTCACCTTTTGCATTTTCAACTGCTTATTCTTGTGAACTATTTTCACATTCCAATCATTCCCACATTCCCTGAATTCCACAAGAAATATCCCCCCCCCCCTCAAAAAAAGGAGATGTTTTAACAGTACCTGTTTACCTCCTCCTCCCTCTATTCTCAACAGAGTCAAAACATTCCGACTTCAACATGTTCAGCTTATTCAGAACATTTTTGAAAGTAGTTGTTACAAATCCCTTCATTTTCACAATCAAGTCCACAAATTGAGATGATTTACAACGCCCATTCACTTCCTCCTGCATATCACAACTCATTTTAGCCATTCCAACTTCAAACTGTTTAGCTGATTTCGGACATCTTGGAAACTTTTCGTCACGTTCCCCAAATTCTCTCATTTACTAAATAAAATATCGCAAAAAATATTTTACATATTTTCTAGAGATGTTATTTATGGTTTGATTACCACCTGAATAGCGTGTATATAATCAAAGAGCTTCTGTCCTAACAAGACACAGAAAAGTCAAGTCGACTATTGTGACAGGAGGTGTTAGGGGTCTGGGGGGGTTGGGGGGGTGGGGGGGGATTGACAGTCACAACAAGCCCAGAATGCTGCTGCTCAAATACTTACTGGTACCGGGAAACTGGACCACATCACACCGGTCCGAAAAGCTCTCCACTGCTTTCCTGTGAGTCGAAGAATCGATTATCAAATCTGACTGTTGTCCTTCAAAGTTCCAAATGGTCTTGGACCCAAATCCATTCATGACCTTTTGGTTCCCGATGAGAGTTCCAGACCCCTCACCCCTTAGGTCGTTGGGTGCAGGCTTACTGAGTGTTTCCAGAACCAGAACCAAACAAAGCGAAGCGGCATTGCATTTTGATTTTGAAATTTTGATGGATTCAAATATGGATTTCTAAATACATTTGAAATTTATTTTGAAAGTGGTGTTGCATTTAAATCCGGCCCTAAAAACGTAATTGTTCACTGCTGCCTTTTTTGACGCCTCAAAGTCATTGTTTCTTCACAGTCCTCCTTTAATTTTGTGCTTTCAACTTGATAATGGGTCATTTTTTGGGTCACTTGACTGTTTATTCATCATCCTTTCATTTATTTTTCATTTTTAATCACTGTTCTTTGCCTCCGTAAGGCACTGTGCATATGAACGACATGATGCAAACTAGTCCTGAGCAGATGTGCCGACAATGGTGAAGCGTGTCTGGATCAGCGATGGGAATCAGTGCGGGGCGGGAGAAAAAAAAGGAAGGAAGCAGTTTGGCACGTGTGTGGCGTACGATGATTTAGCAGCTGGGCTGCAACACGCGACATGTGCTTTTAATCGTCGCGACATGAACGGTAAAACTCTTCATCCTGTCAGACCGACACTGTCCAGTAAGAGCCGCGCCGCGTACTGTGCAACCAGGGAATATTCACAGCACTTCATTTTTTTCCCCCTGCATTTTGTTTTATTAACAGCCTTACTTTAAAATGAATGAAATTATATATTTTTTCCTTCAAATTCTGGACGCAACACCCCAAAAGGAAAAAAACAAAACAATCTGCTAATTTGCATTGATCCCAGTTGTGGCAAACTGCCCCAAGATGTCCAAAAAGACTTGAGGCTGTCATTTCTGCTAAATGTTTTTCAGCAATGTTTTGAGCAAATGCTGAAAATACATTAATTTAAAAAAAATTAAACTTCTGTACACAATTCATCAAAGTGTTTTTCATGATACCATGATGGAATGGTGTGTATAGAATTTTGATGGGAAGAAAATATATATTTTTTTGGATTCAGCAATAACACTGTAACTTTAAATGTGAAAAAGAGAAACCCTGTAAATACTGTCCGCCGTGTCCGGTGCCCCATAGAATAGTTGCTTTGGTCTACAAGTAGCCCTTTATGGTTTTTCCAGCTGACCTTGTCCCAAGTGAGCCTGCAGCTGTTCACTGCACAAAAAACAACATGTGGGATCAGGTTGCAGATGAAGATTAGAGCTCCATACCTCCAAAATCTACATTTTTGTCTTTCTGTCTTTTGTTCCACTGCCCCTTCAGACACTCATCTGCTGGTTGTTTATTCTTTCAGTCGATCTGTATCGTGTACCCTTCACAGTATACCTCCATCCCTGCCACACTGTCCATGTTTGTAATGCTTCCTTACTCCCTAACTTCATCGAGGCAGCGGCCATTCCACAGTCCTACTGCTCACCGTCCCTCCAAACCAACACCTTTTACCTCTCTTGCTGGACGTCAAGTCCCTCTGTCCTTCACCTCTCCATCATGCTGGTTTTTAGTTCTTCCGACCTCCATTCCTTTGTATTGCTACAGTCCAGTAACTTCAACCTACCATTAACCGTCCGCCCCTCCAAAAAATCGTCCGCCCGTTCTTCAGGCTTTCAATTCCTCAATATGTTGTCCCTTTATACCTCCGTCCCTTTCCCAAAGCCTGCCCCCACCCCTCCATCAAAACAGTCATCCGCTGATACGTTCAGATTTCGAATCCCTCAAAATCCCGTTCTTTTACACCTCCTTTCATGTCCTTTAGTCCAATGTTCCCCTCTAAACTGCGTGTGTGAGCAATTGCACACTTCTCTCACCCCCTCAGCGCACACCGTGACAGCTGGCGCACACCATGCACACACTGCTGTATGTGTGTAAGTATATAAATATATATATTGTGCAAATATGTATGAGTGTATGTGATTGCCTAATGTGTAGAAACCAGCCCCAATAACCTGACCTCACTTTGTCACACACTCACCTTCTAACAAGCCGAGTGGCCCATCTGGACCACTCTTGACTTTGTGTGTGTGTGTGTGTGTGTGTGTGTGTGTGTGTGTGTGTTTTTGTGTGTGTGTGTGTGTGTGTGTGTGTGTGTGTGTGTGTGTGTGTGTGTGCGTGCGTGCGTGCGTGCGTGCGTGCGTGTGTGCGTGTGCGTGTGTGTGTGTATTTACCATGTCTAGCAGGATTCTTGTGCTCAGGTTTCATACGGTGCTGCCTTGCTAATGGCAAAAAAATGCAGCCGGCGAATGCGTTTGTTTAACTGCTGGAGGCCTCACATGCGCTTGCGCGCACACACACACACACACACACTTACACACACAGACATCCACACAAATACACTCTTTTTAATTTTATGCCTGCTCATACCTCAGTGTGAACATATTGATTGTTATTGCCTCTGCTCAGCAGAGATGACTGCAGGAGGTCTTTTTATAATGAATTAAACTTGGTTAGTTGCAGTAGTTATACTGTATAGTTAAAGGGTCACGTGGATGGGCTGAACATTGGCACTTATGTAATACTATAGATCTGTATGTAATAATGATGTCAGCACTAACCCCCCACACCCCCCCCCAAAAAATAAAATAAATCTGGAGTGATTTTAGGACTTCTTTGTGATGACTAAAGCCAGAGATTGGAAGAACCCCTTTTGGTGTACAGTATAGCTTGTGTTTTTCAATCTTAGTCTGTCTACATCATAGAAGAGAGGCAAACATTGCAATACTGTACTTCAGGTGTCCTGGGTTGGTTTGTCACGTTCCGTTATCGGTGTTTGAAATGGTGACCAATCAATACCTGATTCCTGCCTGTTTTTTGTGCCACATTTTTGACTCGATTTTTTTGAAAGTTTTTTTTTTGTAGTTTTTGACTTGACTTGGTTCTTGATTTGGTTTTCGACTGTCTTCAGTGGTGTTTGACTTGCAATTTGACTCTGTTCTTGACTTGTTCATGACTTGGGTCTTAACATGGTTCCTTCCCGCTGGACCAGCAATGACTTGCTACTACTCAGTAATCCAGGACCAATTTATCCAACCTCAAGTGACTGGTGCCAATTTTGACAAAAACTCCAAAGAACACAGGCACCAGCTTAGTGTGAAATTGGTCCAGTATGAGCTAGTGTGGTTGCAGTCCGGTGTTGGAACGAGGCACGGGGCCCCCTATAGTGGGTCAGAGACAGTCCCCGCAGGCGGAAATCCTGGAGTCACACTGACGACGGCGAGATGTAAACATGCTGGCTGCTATGAAACAAATTGTGCTGGCCGAATCACATTTCAAAAGATGTTTTTGTGTGTGGAATGGAGGCAAAGTTGTATGTCATCACACACGCACGCGCACACACTGACACACATGGGACGCTTTGACTCAACACGCTTCTACGGGTGGATGAGTGGGGTCAGGCCTCCATTTCACGCCTGTCTGTCCCACATCCTCTGGTTCTGCCTCATTTCACCTCCGCTAAAAGAGATGCCAGACATGGCAGGGAGAAAAGAAGAAAAGGAGTCTAGAGAGGACTTTTTTTTTTTTCCCAGAGCTTCCGTCCGGAGATGTCATCAGGTAAACAACACAAAACATGGACGGTTTGAGCTGGAACATGTCTGGAACATCAAGATACTGTCGCTTTCTAAACATTGGCTTGATCAACATTGCAATCTGTTTCATTTCATCTGTGCTATGTTACATATACGTACAGCACATGTGACAATAAAGTTGTATTCAATTCAATTCAATTACAGTAGAAAACATGAGATTGCAAATTGTGGTAACGCCTCAAGGTTAAAATTTCTTTGTGCACTTCTTTACGCTGAAGCCGTGCGATACTGCAAGATTTGGTATAGATGTGATACTAAGTAAATGCAGAGCCAGGATTGGCAATGCCGATGCCAGTACTTTAATTACGATAATTAATATGGATGCATACTCACTAAATGTAGCTGTAGTGGTGTGTGATACTGCAAGAACTGTTACTGATCCGATACCATGTACAGAGCTGATACTTTTGAATGCCGAAGGTCCATTGTGTTTGTGGGCAACATTATTTTTGTGCCAACATATAGTATGGAGCACTGCAGAGAAAGTCAAGAAGGGGCGGTATTGTGTCTTTATCGGTCTAGAGCAGTGGTTCTTAACCTGGGTTCGATCGAATCAATCTCGGTGGTTCGACGGAGCCTCTGCTATGGAGGTTAAGACACACCCAACTCAAGATGTCAAATTAGGTATGACACGCCCGCTTGGCCATCACTGGCTGCAGATGATCACCTGACATTGCTTGTCCAATCAGTGCTGCGGGAAATTTAGTACGCTCAGTAGTTACCGTGTGACTGTCGTGATAGTACGTCGTAAAATTTAAAAAACGTTATACAGTCAAATCTCGGTTTTCAACCAAAAATTTCGAGTTTTTTATGCCTCGGATGACGACCGAATTTCGGTTCTGGAACAAACTGAGCGCACTTGAATGCGTCACTTGACTCCTCTCGCCTTCCTTACACGAGGAAGTGACGCGTCCTCGGGTAGACGAGGAAGTGACGCTTCCTCGTGTAGCGTTCTATTGTGAACACACGTGTTCAATAAAGATTTTTATTTTTTTAAAAGAGCGTGGTTTCGGTTTTAGGACAATTCGGTTTTCGAACAGCCTTCTGGAACGGATTATGGACGAACACCGAGGTTTGACTGTATGAGAGCTGTAGGGCTCTGTGGTAATTGTGCAGTGGGTGTGATTGAGGAGTTTAGGGTGGAGGTGGGACTGCATTGGGGTTGAACTCTGAGCGCCTTCCTGTTTGCAACGGGGAAGGATAAGCTATGATAACCTTTATTCGTCCCACAGTGGGGAAATTTGCAATCGGATCCGATAGTCTGACAGACGAGGTTAAACTGTAATCCTCATGGACCATAATGCTCGCAGATGACATTGTGATCTGCAGGGAGCAGATGGAGGAACATTTGGAAAGGTGGAGGCATGCACTGGAAACAGGAGGAATGAAGCTTAGCTGAACTGAGACAAAATATAGGTGCGTGAACCAGAGGGGTGAAGGGCAAAGGGTGAGTTTACAAGGAGGAGAGACACTGAGGTTGGCGGACTTCAAATACTCTGGATCAAGGGGGTAAAGAAATGGATCCAAGCAGGTCGGAATGGGTGGAGGAAAGTGACAGCTGTGTTTTGTGATTGAAGAGTTTCACAGTCATGTATGGAAAGCGGTCTACAAATAAATGACGTTACCCAGGATGAAGGGAAAAACACATGACGCATGTCTTAGAGGCAGCAGGCGACGGAAGATCTAAATAACTTATCACTAAGAATTAGGATTTGTGAATGAGTTGTATGATCCTTTAACAGGGGCGTGGTGGCCATCGGGAATTTTGAGACATTCACAGTGACCGGTTAATTTTAGGGTGATTACGATTACCTTTAGGCGCATTATGGCCACCATG
Organism: Hippocampus abdominalis; assembly: GCA_018466805.1. Taxonomy (NCBI): domain Eukaryota; kingdom Metazoa; phylum Chordata; class Actinopteri; order Syngnathiformes; family Syngnathidae; genus Hippocampus; species Hippocampus abdominalis. Next base: position 16,939,039 of record CM031695.1, on the reverse strand, counting down.
TGTAATTCTCAATTTTGCTGTTCATTGTATTATGACAGTGGTTCTTAACCTTCTTCGAGGTACCGAACCCAACCAGTTACTATGCACATTCACCGAACCCTTCATGAGTGAAAAAATAAATATATATATATATATATATATATATATATATATATATATAAATGCATTTATTAAAAACAGAAAAATGTAAATACAATTTCAATTAATACAGAGATAAGTATACTTCTAAACAAACTAAATTTCTCACAGCACTGATTGGACAAGCACAGTCATGTGATCATCAGAATCAGAATCGCCTTGATTGTCATTGTATTGCATACATCTGCAGCCAGTGATGGCCAAGCAGGCGTGTTATAACTAATTGACATGTTGAGTCACGTGTGTCTTACCCTCCATGGCAGAAGCTCCGTCGAACCCCTGAGACCGATTCACCGAACCGCTAGGGCTCCGTCGAACCCAGGTTAAGAACCACTGTATTATGATAATGCAGAAAATGTACATTTTTGGCTCACAAACTGCGATACAAAACTGCAAGACTTGGTTCATTCCGTTTTTGTTTTTTTTTTAAGCCAGTTTCACTTAGCAACATAAAATTGGGTTGACATGTCGATCACAAGGAGTCCCACGAAAAGTCTGAAGAAAAACAAGGGCATTTTGCCATTTTGGATCCAAGTAGCCATTTTAGGTAGGGATATCCCGCTCATGTGATCAAGATGGGAAGTCGGGCCTCATCACGTCATTTTCAAATGTTCAGAGTTGGGGATAAAAGATCAAGTTGTGTTTTTTATTTTTTTTTTTTAAGGCTACAAAGTAAACATTTCATCCTAGGCCACATTGCAATTCAGCGGGAAACAGCGTGAGTAAGCACAGCCAGTGGGGGAAGTTTCTGGTCGATATCGTTGGAAGCTAATATGAAGCTAGCGTCACACTAGCGATACAATGATAATGTCCGCAGTATGGAAACATTTAAATGTGGAAAGTGGAGACAGGGCAACGGCGACTTGCAATGTGTGCAAATTGAGCATTTTGCATGGCTGAAGGATCCACAGCTGCGTTTTAACTAATTTAAGATGGTCACTGAAAAATTGATGTGCCCCAGAAATAAACATTTCCATGTTTTAAATAATTGCGTTAAACCACTGCTGCTCTAGCTATTTCAAAGTTTTGTTGGGCCGGTTTTATAAAATTAAGATTGATAACAATATGACAATTTGGATGGACTCTTTTTTTTCTCCTTAATACATTGCCTTCCCTGTGCCCTAATTGTCTTACCCTGCTGTCTGTAATTAAGTGTTGTGTTATTATCATCTTAGCTTAAATCACTGTGCTGTATGTGATTCAACCTGTTTTAGCTTATGCACTATGTACAGCACTTTGGTCAGTGCAAGCTGTGGTTAAATGTGCTTTAAAAATAAACTTTACTTACTTACTTACTTACTTACTTGCCTAAGTATCGGATCAGGACTTTGTATTGGCAGATCCTCAAAAATCAGCTGACTCTAATTCGGGTACAACAAAAAAAGCGATTGGGACATGGCTAATTTTAGGGTTAATTTGGCACTTTCCAGGCGTGCTCCAAAGACCACTCTTCACCATCTTCATCCGAGTTTCTGTCTGAATGCCACCAAAGTTGTGGAGTACTGTAGAGGCTACCACTGTAGAAGCCACTTTGAAGATGTTGATTGAGTTTGGGTTTTTGCCATTGTGTGTGGTCGGCGCATGGCAGCAAAGATTGATGATCACATTTGTACATACTCTTGTGCAGCACAACAGTTGCTTTCTCGCAGAGATTTTGTTTTAATGCTCAAAATGTTGGGTTAGAAATGTTCTGCAGATGTTCTGTGGTACTTCTTTTTTCTTTCTTTTACAAGAAAACAAAATAAGAGACAAACAACCGAGGGGAAACCACAAAAAAAAAAGTGCAAAAGAAAGGAAAGAAAAGATGAGGAATGAGGCTGTCTGATCAGAGCATGTACTTGTGAATAGACAGCTTAGTGGCTATTATGCAGCCTGGAGGATTAGATGTGCTCAACTATTGTTAGCGGCACACACGCACATGCAATTCCACACACACACACACGCACAGACGCACGCACGCACACACACACACACACACACACACACACACACACACACACACACACACACTCGTACAAACATGAGGTCATACAATTTGAGTAAAATGAGCCCAAAGTGAGATCTCAGACTTCATTGTGAGAGCTCACTTTTCTGTTCATGTTGTCCTACATGTCCTAAATGATGTCAATGTATGTTCCAGTAATTTGACTGGATTGTGAAAATAAGTCACATTTTTAATATTACAGTATATGCATTCACTACAAGATAAGAAAAACTATATATATATATATTATATATATATAAATATTCACATTTTAGTATTTTTTTTACCTTATCTACCGTATTTACCTTATCACCTGGCCCATCAGTTCATTTTTAAAAGAACTGACTGTTTTGTCTCTTTTTAGGTTTTAGCTATTAACAGCGGTCTAATTCATTTTACACACACACATACACAGGCACACACTCTCGTCCTCTCGTTTTTTTCCTCGTTAGTGCAGGGATTGAGTGTTCTGCTTGTATTGTGCTCTAAGGCCACCATGCTCCTCCGTTAAGACAGAAAAAGATGGAAACTGGAGAAGAGGGCGAAGAGTGCAAATTGACAGAGGAAAGAACGCTGTTTGAAGTTTTACAAACTTTTGTCGGCGTCCATCAAAGAGCTCACATCTTTTTCCTCCTGCTCCTCCTCCTCTACTTTTTCTTCTTCTACTTCACCCCTCATCTAAGAATCTTTTTGGGTTTTAACGGGGGTTTTCTTGTGAAGAAGAAAAAAAAAATCACTGGTGTTTGTAGGTCTAGGCCGGGGGTCAGCAACACGTGGCTCCAGAGCCGCATGCGGCTCTTTAGCGACATCTAGTGGCTCCTTTGAGCTTTATAAAAAATGTTTGAAAATGGAAAAAGATTTTGATAGTAGACTAATATAGCTCAAATAAATATAGATACGTGTTGCAGCTCCGAAGAAGGAGAGCTGTGGTGTTGGTTTTTTAAAACGTACACTTTATTTATGCTTTTAACAGTCTCGACAAACACAGACATGTCTCTTCTCGTTCGACTCGAGAGGCGTTCAAAGACAGTCTCAGAAAAACGGAAATTAATGATCACTTCACTGACACTAAGAAAAGCGTAAATAATGCACCAAAACAAAAAAATCAAGCGAGGAAATTACAAAATAAATTCTATGTGGGCGTTTGTGAACACACAACAAAGGAATGAATAACAAACAATTCTGAGACAGTCATGTCTCCTACATACATACAGCATGTGTTTTCTTCATTGTTTTTTTTTTGTCCTATATGGCTCGTTCAACATTTTTGGTTTGCCGACCCCTGGTCTAGGCAATGTGCCATTCTGTGCTGAATATATGCCATTGTAAGAACATCATTCATTATCGTTTAAGTTTGTAATTCCTTGGATGTATGTCTTAATTAAATGTTGACGTGCATTCGGTTGAATGTTGTTTACTTGAACCCCTGATTGAGTTGCATGCGATGTAGCCTGGTCAGTCCCGTTGTATGCTAAGCTAAACCGAGCCGAGTGTTATGTGGTGTCTTTCTCAAATATGTAAGATGCTAGTGTGCAGTTTAAAAAAAAAGAAACATGATTGAATAAGCCGCTGGTCATTCTGGTGAGTTGTGGCATATCTCCCATTGTCATTATACAGTGTAGCATATAGAGAAAGAAAGTGGTCAGGGAGACTGCCAATACTGAAGAAGCTGCTCTTGTGAGCCCTGATTTTGTGTCCTAAACTTGTGTCCTACACTTTTGTGGACATACTAGAATGCAATCTCCGATCATTTTTACATAACATGTCTCAAGGTGGTCAGGGAGCCTGCCAAGAGAAGGAGCTGTGGGAACATGTTCTCAAGTACTGGCTGGTGTCCTACATGTGCCAACAATCTCCCATTTTTCTTATACAATATCGTACAGGTGTCAAACTCAAGGCCCGGGTGGGGGGGATCTGGTCCACCACATCATTTTTATGTCCTGCGAAAGCAAATCAAGCGCATCAATGTCCATGATGCTTGCTAAATCTGTACCAAAATGTCCAAAATTGTCATATGTAATATATAATAACACTGAGATATTGAAAACATTTTATTGTTTCGAGGTATCACTGTAACTCCAACAATAGTTGAACAAACTATTATGCTTGACTCCTGATTTCAAAATGAGTTATCCATCAATTTTTTGTATATGCGACAATATAAAGAGGTGATTAAAAATGTCTGTGGTTTTACTCTTCGAGGGCACATAGAACCACAACGTAACCCGCAACGAAAATTGGTTTGACACCCCTGGCAGAGCATATAGAAAACCAAGCCAGGAAGACAACCAAAAAGCCTGCAGCAACATGGAAAGAGTTGCAGGAAATTTTTGTGGAGCATTGGCAAACACCTGACACAAGATCAATCTCCCATATTATTCATACAGCATAGCACATATAACGCCAGTCAGGGAGGATGCCAAGGGGAGTAGCAGCATTAGTGTTTGTGTTGAACAAAGTCGAGTCATGGCGTTTGTGGGGATGAGCGCCGGGCATTTCATTTGACATCGTGGTAAAGAGTTGTTGATCAAAGAAAAGTTATCAGCATGACGCCTCGCACTGTAGTGTGCCGATTTGTCTTTGAAGTTGGAAGCGAGGCCCGCGCATTCCCGCGGAGAGACACACACACAGTACACGCAGTCCACACGCGATCACAGAAGCCGACGCACACGTTTGTGCAAACACACACACTTGTGTTATGCTGACACTTGAGAGGCTTTCAAATGTGCTTCAGTGTGCGTGTTTGTGTTGGACCCATGCCCGCCTCGCACGATTCCAGACTTGTTGAATTGTTTGGCTCTTAGTATTAGGTGAGGTCAAACCTACCGATGTGTCCGCTGAATGTGCAGCATGCACGGATCCGCTACACAAATGAAGGCGGTTTGGACATTTCTGTTGAGTATTGAGGACTTGTACATGTGAGAACAATCTTCCATTATTAGCCTACAGGATAACTGAAAAAAGTGCTCAAGGAAGCTTCTGGCGACATTGAGGGAGATTTCTGGCAAATACTGGCTGGTGTACTACACATAACAACAATCTTCCATATTCTCCATATAACACATACAGTGAAACTCCTCTACAACGAAACCTACATGGGCGAAAATACCCCCCAGTGTGAAAAAATCTTCATGCGTTAACACCATTCCCACTTTCCTGCCCCCCATACGGCGAAAAAAAAACCCTGTTGCGTTATATGAAATGTTTTTCTCTGCTTTTGCCTCGCAATGAGATTCACTACAACGAAGTCTAATCCAACAGCGACCTCTATTGCTTCGTTCGGAAACGGCAACAGCAACCACCACACTGTTTTACACATGCACAGTAGTCCAGGAAGTATTGGTTATTGTTAGTTTCAGACGCAGCAAGAAGGTTGCATTGCTAAAATGGCTACAAAACGGACCTTTGGATGTCAAGCAGCTAAGATAAGAAGAGCTCTGACGCTGGAAGAGAGGGTAAAAGTGATCAAAATGAAAGACGGAGGAAGCAAAATAAAACACATTATCCAAGAAATTGGTGAAGGTGAATGCTGACCGTAAATTTCACACTTTCTTTCCCTTTTTTTCTTTCTACACTGACTATATGAAGTGTCAAATAGGTGTATGCTTATACTTTTGCACTATTGGAATAAAAATAAAGAATACACATACGTTTGTGTGTGCGAGTACACATAAATGTGTGTGTGTGGGGGGGGGGGGGTTACATCTGAGATCAAATTTGCTACAGTGAAAAAACCCCTGTTGTGAAAAATGTCTTGCTGATTTCGTTGTAGAGGAGTTTCACTGCATTGAACAAGGTGCTTGAAATTCTGGGGAGTACTGACCAGTGTTCGACACGTGACAACAATCTCCAAAATTTGATCTAAGTTAGAGCATAGAAAAGTGGTCAGCAAGGCCTATGGCAACATTAAAGGTGATGTGAGAATTTTTGACGAGCACTGGTGGTTAGGGAAGATGCCATGAGGCTGAGAGCAACATTGAAGGAGAGTAGGAGAGAGGAATGGGGTGTTGATTAGGAGTTGAAAGTGGCGAGCCGAGGGTACGGTGGAGTGTGTGCTTCAAAGGCAGCGTGCACGTGGTGCCGACGTGAAAGATTGTTTAATTCATCGGAGCCTTGATGTGCGCTTGAGTTACAAAGGTGGCGGCTGGCACACATACGCACGCACACGCACATTGGACAGATGGCATTCTTGCAGATGTGGAAATAGAACATGCAATCACTCCCTTCAAAACAAGTGCATTTGAGGTGGCGTTAATTTATTCAAGTGGACATTTAGTGCATTGTAGAGAGTGTGTGTGTGTGTGTGTGTGTGTGTGTGTGTGTGTGTGTGTGTGTGTGTGTGTGTGTGTGTGTGTGCATAGCTATGTGGTGTGGTGGCTATTTGAGGGAGACACCAATTTGAATTCATCTGAGAGACAGTTCACTAGCGTCGGTAGAGGCTGTTTATTTAGTTAGCAACAGGGTTCAAAAGGTCAAGTAATTATTTCATGTTCCTCTGCTCCATGCCATGTATTTGAGGGAGACATTCATTTCTTCACATGGACATTTGAATTAATCAAACAGAATTTCCACTTGTGGCATAAAGTGTTGCTGTTTTGGTTAGCAACCGAGTTCAAATTGACATAGCAGTTACCGCTTTCATGTCCACCCAACAATAACATCACAAGGACTGACATTTGAGGGAGGCTTTAATTTCGTCAAGTGGATGCCGTTTACATGCATTCGTGGTGCTGCCGGTTTCAATTTGCAACAGAGCTGCAATAGGTTCAGAAGTTAAGTCTTTGATGGCCGTGTGTGAACGATAGCGTCTATGACCTGAGACCATTACGTTTACGACCCGCCATTTTTTTTTCTCATCCTGGTGAAAAAAAATGGAAGCATCTTTTTGAGGACACTTTGATCCCAGCGACATGATCTATTTTTGGGGCGTGACATGAGTTTTGAGAGTGCCAGGTGTCAGCGTGTCCTCTTCACCCGCTGTGACATGGACAGTCCTGGGCACCAGGGGCAACAATTTACACCATCATTCAAAAAAAAAACAAGTGGACATGACCCTCAGGCAGAGAAATTCCATACATTTTCACAGACCAACACCCCCCAAATACTTTTCAAACATGACAATAAACACATATTTTAAGATGTTTGCGACTAATCAAGTACACTTCAAACAGTGGGGTCGACATCTATTGGCCACGGAAAGAACGAAGCTTGATGGAACATTTGCTTTGGATTTACTCTATTATGTATTGGTAGTGGTACAATGAAAGTTTCTTCCAATTATAGCACCTGTGTACTTGGAATACCATCCTCAGTATTTCACTGGGCATTCTTTGCCAATTTGAACCGGTACCTGTCATACCAAAAATTGTTACAAAAACAAATGGCATCGCTATAAGCCAGGGGTGCCCATTACGTAGATCCTGATCTACCGGTAGATCTAAGACAGGTTCGAAGTATAGATCTGAGGAGTGTCGAGGAGAAAAAAACCAAACAGCCATTTGTGTGTCTTTGTACATGTTAATAATATTTTTTTTTTGTGTTAATGTACGCTGCACCCAAATCATCCTATCAGTCTCTATTTCACAAAAAAAATACAATAAAAATAAAACAAAGCAGGTAAATCTTGAATTTACGGTGGCGCGTGATTACGTCACCGCAAGTTGTTAGCGCTCAGCAGTCTGCAATTGCAGCTTGTGATCAGAGCTGTTGCGCTCTATCTTTGATCGTCATTATTCTCATTCGGAGTTTGCTTCGTGTACAATTTAGGAATCTAGGAGGGCACAGTGAAGCACTTTAAAATGGTACGTGTAAGCTACGATAGTTAACAGGCTGCAAAAGTGCATCGCATGCCTCAGTTTCAGGCTGTTTCTCATCATAGCTTTCGTGCGTGCGTGTGTGTGTGTGTGTGTGTGTGTGTGTGTGTGTGTGTGTGTGTGTGTGTGTGTGTGTGTGTGTGTGTGTGCGCGCGCGCGTGCCAGTAAGGATAGATCCCGGGAGGTTAGTTGATCGAAAAGTAGATCTTCGGTCCAAAAAGTTTGGGCACCCCTGCTATAAGCTTTCTCTCACTTCCTGGTTCTCCACCACTCACCCAGATGTACATATGGTACTTTCAGGCACGCCTGGAATTTAAAAATGTAAGGAATGTAACACCATTTTTAAGTATACAGTACACAAAAATTGTCACCAAATACAAAACAATTGTATAAGCTACAAGCTTGTGCTCACTTCCTGGTTTTTCTCTCTCTCTCTCTCTCTCTCTCTCTCTCTCTCTCTCTCTCTCTCTCTTACATATCTATGTGTGTGTGTGTGTGTGTGTGTGTGTGTGTGTGTGTGTGTGTGTGTGTGTGTGTAAATTCACTACGCCGTTCTGCACATTAGTCGTTTTTCTTCGAGTGTTAACGGTTTACAGGTGGCGACAAGCCGAAATCAAAATCACGATTCATATTTCAATGAATCAGCCCTACTTTCTATCACCAGTGTCTGAAACTGAACAGAAAGTTGTCCTTTTTCGTTTGAAGCAGCTATATTAGTTTGGCTAGTCACGAGAATTTAAAAGATTAGCCCCCAACACCAGCACCACCGATCAAAATCAGCCATTTTGCGTTGAAGCAGCCATTTTAGGGTCAATTTGACCATTTACATGAATTTGTCTATCTTGAGAAGATACACGGAACAGGAAGTCGGCCGCAGCTTGTATTTTGGTGAATTCTCGTTGAAATGCCCCCAAATGATCCCCAACTGGAAGCAGGTATCCGCGACGTGAAACTCTTTCAGCTACGGCGCCTCAGGTCGGCAGAGAATCAAAGTTTGATGATCACTTCGAGGAATCGCACTGAAAAAAATGGGTGCGAGGAATTTTTCTTGTATTGATGTTTAACAAAGAGTCCTGTTGATTTTGAATCATGTCAAACCAAACACGGTTGAGGTTTGGAAAAAGACTCCAATTACATATCACTGATGTGACTTTTGTTTTCCTTCTATTCATTCGGACATTCCACAAATGTGATTACACGCACATTACAGTACGGCGGTTACACACATGACTCCTGCACACACGCACTTGCAAATATGCCTTGGCCAAGCGTAAACGAGCTGAAGTTGGCTGCAGCGAGTGAAACGAGATGAGTGAGTAAGTGATGGAAAACAGATCCAGGGTCTGCTGTCAAAGTGCTGCTCGTTAATCACACAAGCGTATTTGCACAATCTCACACAGGCGCGTGAATAAAAGGTTTGTTGCATGGAAACAATGCAAGTCTTTCTTTCTTCACACTTTTTTTTTTTCAGGAAGGGCCACTGAAACACGAGCACTCAGGAACAGACGAGGATATTTTATCCTTCCTTGAGTGGGAATATTTTTCCTTTCATGCCTTGTTTCGGGTCGGCCTAGGCCAGTCTCGGGAAAGAAGGTTAGAGTTTATAGTGTTGATTTACTGAAATAAACTCTTGCTTTTTCAT